>OU015463.1:28957416-29639916 GCA_907164805.1 Brachyptera putata | reverse complement strand
GAAACAATTTATGTTTCAAGTGAAATGGAAATTTGAATTGAGCCATAATTTTAATAAGCAATGTCAATCAGTTGATATATTATAAAGAATCATCTGTAAAATCATCAAGTATTCAATATACATATGCCAACGTCTTCAACAGAATATAAAATTATCAATTTGATGATGTACATTTTGTTTTTCCAGTAGTAAATCATGATGCTTTTTTCTACAGAAAACATTACAACATAATATTTCTATGATTGCTATGTAATAATGGCAGTTGTATTATACTGTAGTGTAAATTCATGCCATATCTTTGAATAATTTACGAATTTTCTGCCGTGGAAATCTTCGAATTCATTGATAGAGCAAGAAACATTTTGTTTGAAGCCAAAGCCTTCTTTCAAAGATTAGCACTTATTATTAATTGTAAATAGATATGTATAATTGTGTATAATGATATACTTCAGAGTAATTTTTGTTTCTATTAGTAAGTTCTGAATTGTATTTTGTATTTTTTCAAGAGTCCTTCAAGTATTATTATTTCAAGAGTTATTGTGTAAATTTCTAGTCATAAAGTTACTACATATTTAAAATGGCCAGATACCTCATCAAGAATGAATTAAAACCCAGCTGAGACAGATAACAATTGTACAATTTTATTTGATATACATATACAGTTTTATATATATATATATATATATATATATATATATATATATATATATATATATATATATATATATATATGTGTGTGTGTATATGATTGTTATTAAAATTTAGTTTTATGAAGTATAGAATAGATAATGGTTCAAAAACAGTAGGGCAGTACTTGGTATAGGCCATCTTTGTAAACCTAAATTTCAATAATAATAGCCTCAGTAGATTGACCAAGGAATGAACTTCAATGAGATTCTACCATATATATATATATATATATATATATATATATATATATATATATATATATATATATGTAATTAATTTCTGATACTGTTATGTCTTAGCAAAATTATAAACCTTGAATTTTGATAGCATTCAACCTAATGTGAACAGCTGGCAGCTAAAGCAAATCTTTACAGAACCTATTTTGTGTTTCTTATGTTGTAAAAAGAATGTGTGCCAATTATTACAAATAAATAATTACTAGATTACACATTTATTGACTTTTCAAAAGTATTCAATTACCATTATGTCAGATCACCATGAAACCACAAACCACAACATTTTTATTTAAAAAAAAAATTCAACCCAACTGAAGTTAAAAGTTTCAGGAATAGGGTTCCAGGGTCATGTCAAAGTTCTAAATATCAAGTTGTTACTTGTAGACTAATATTATTAAAATATAAAATAAATAGAATCAGAAGTTATAAGGGGGGGGATCTAGTTCTGTTTACCAACAGAAATATTTTCTGTTGGCAATCTCAAATACTTATATATTAAAGTATTTGGCAATATCGACACCGGCCGCAAGGCCACAATTCGCTGGCAGGGGGTGTTATATACAGGTTATAGGCGTGTAGAGACAATTGCTCTAGGTGAGGGATCATAATAAATATTTACAAGGGAGTTTAGGCGAGGTGTTCGAATTGAGATGCTATTGCTAGTAATCACTGCCATAGCCGCCGGCAAGGTCAGGTCGTCGTCAGCCAGCGCCGCGAGCCGTCCAATTGATGTTATAAGACGTCTCTTTTATCAGATGAGAATGATCTGAATAGAGAAGGCCATTTTCGAGAAGGCTGTCATTTCCAGATTTCCAAGATGTCGACACCAAACGTGAGTGTTTAACGTATAATTATTCAATTCGTCTATTTGAATGAAAATATGATTACTGTTAATGAGCATTCTTTTTTTATTTGTAAAATTGGCTCTTGTGTGTTCACAAGTTTTCAAATTTCACGTACCAGGCGTACCGTATTAATGAGGTAGAAAGCGGAACAATAGGCTTTTTGCACGTGGTGCTTCATGTTCTGATCAGCAGGGATCTAGGAGCAGTCAATAAACTGCAGATGCAAAATTATTAGCGTGATAGGCTTATATCCGTGGAGATATAATTTTGTCCTACATGGAAACGGAAAGTTCATCGCTATAACAGAATAGGCGTAGGCTAGCCTAGTTTCACTCACTCTGGCTAGTGGTGGATCACCCAGTTGCATCCAAAAAATAATTTCCTTAGGCCTACTTCTGTTTGGTAGCTGTTAAAACTTACCCTGTGTATTCAAGGGTAGTCTGAAAAGTGCATGTGCATTGTGCATGACGACACGCAGTCATGTTTTGGTACACGGCCTTGGACGCCTCTATAACCCGTAGATGCATCTCTATGGTAGGCCTACAAACTAGTTGACTTATATAGCATATTTTTATTTTTCACAGGTATACAGCTATGCAAACACATATTTTAGCTTAGAATTCAAGGTCAACAGTTGACTTCATATCATTTTGAAGGTATCTATGTTTCTCCTGTATTTGCATATCTCAAAGCGTTCAAAATTCATCACTAAAAACGTACGGTATGTTTCACGAATGAATCTACTCCCATGTACAGTTGATACAGATTTATTTCCTATTGTTGCAGGTTTTCCAGGCTCATGACGTGATGGAGAAGGCTACGCTCAAATTGCTGCAACCAAGGCTGTGGCGTTTGACTGCTGAACTTACCGGCTTCTGGTTGGCTCACAGCATTATTCATTCACAGGTCATAAATAATTTATATACTGGGGTCATTCCATATCAAATCAACCAATGAATTTGGATCATCATAGTTGTGATGAAATTGGTACAATTTCTTTAGACTCGACTGCTTAGAATAATTAGGCCTACATATGGTTTCAACATGATATGGGGTTGTCTTAGCCCTCCCAACACACTTACTCACACACAGGTTGACATAGGCCCATTCACGATCAAACTTGACCGTAAACCGCCATATTGGCGCGGAATGTGTCTAGTCTATTGTTTGTTACTAGCTATCAACAACATTGGGAATAATACTGATGTTGTGTGAATCAATTGCGACATTTTAAGACCTGTAATAATTCCGTAACTCTGATGGATATTATGTTTCATAAATCACCCAGGAATAATTAAAAGTTCTCGTTAGAGTGGGGACACAACTTTCAGGTTATGGTTAGCAGACAGCTGTTTTACTTGTTCTTTTTCATTATCATTCACCTGGTAAATCACGCAAAAATAATTGAATCTCTTGTTGGCTTTTAGGTTATGTTGCCCTCAAGGGACAGCTGATTGATAGAGCTGTGTTTCTTCAATATTTTTTCACCTGGTAAATCATGCTAAAATCATTAAAAGCTCTCACTAGATTTGAGGGAAATCCTTTAGCTCAAGTTGAAATTAGACGTAAAAAGTGTGTCATGAATAAGGTAGGCCCCCTAGCATTTTGAACCTTTATGGACATTCTCGAAGTTATTTTTTCGATCTCCCCCAGCAAAGCCCTGCAGGGAATTTTTTGAAATGGGGTCATTTTTTAAGTGATTTTTGCGATTTACAAGCAGTTTAGGAGTCCTAGATTGAACCATTATGGACATTTCCAATGTTATTTTAATATTTCAATCGTGGACATTTTCAAAGCTATTTTCGCGATTTCTCTCAGCAAAATATTTTATTGTGTTTATTCGTATGTTAACGTCGGCCCATATATGTATATTTAAAAGGAGAATACATTTTTGGTGGGGTGCAAATGTCGATTGGTGGGGCACGCGTCCCACCTTGGGACGCATTTTCAAGTTTTAACGACGTCCCTGCTTGAGTATTCTAGAAGTTGTCGAAGCAGATAATATATAGGAATCTTGAAATATGAGTAAAAAATGACAACAAATGGTAATATTATTGCCCTACTATTGAGTTGGCCATGCAGAGACTTACCAATACAGCAACGAAACTACCACTTATATTTCGATCACCGAATTATTTCATGTTTCAGCTTTTTACTCACTGCACAATCTAATGGGAATGCGATCCATCAAAACATTTTGCTAAATAACTATACATATTTAACAAACATATGCTAATATTTTCCCACTGTGATATCTAGTACTAACGCGCACTTCATCCTTCTCCGTGACTTCTCAATATGAACATCATTCGACAAATATAATATACCAAAAGGACCAAGAGTTGGGAGGGACGAAAACGTCATGAATGAAAACTCAAGTTAATTGCTATACTAAAATTCACGCGAAATGACATAGACAATATCCCTTGTGTTCAAAGCTTTGAGTTGAAAGAAATACGTGACTTCCAGTATAGTTGAACAAATCATCAATGCATAGATGGTCAAAGCAAGGGTTTATTACCCTTAAAGAGTGCCAATAAAATGTTCCAGCAACAAGGATGGTTAACATATGTTCATTATAACAATGACTAGTCTATTGGTTCTCTTGAAAAATGTATATATTTATGACTCTCCCCAGCGCCCTCCCTCCCGGCAATCGAGTAAGATCAGAAAAGGCTCTTAATATTCTTATTATTTCTTGCTAAAGAAATGCTTCTTCAAAACAACAACATTGACATATTATTGATATTATGGAAGTAAAAATAGAACGTTAAATTTTCCGGACATTTAATGAAACATACAAATTTGTAATTATATATATTGGTTGAGCCAAATTTTCGACGGGTGCTCTGGACCCTGAGTCAGCGCCCCTGGCCTATTTGATGAAATGTCACTAGAAGTGGTAATCAAACGCAAGTATTAGACCACGATGGTAAGGATGGACATCAGGGATCGAACCAATGCCCGATCTGTCCTCCCCTTCTGCATGGCAACAGATAGTAGTATAGCCTTCAAACTTCACAGACTCGTGATCCTGTCACACCAACATTGAATGATTGTAATTTGAGTCGCTACAGTATTTTTGAGTTATTCCAATCAATATTCGATATTAAGATTTTGATATAGGCCTAATTTATTTGCAATTTTTCTATCGGACAACTTCCCTAATTTAATAATGAAAATAGCTTAGCCCAAAGTAAATAAGAAAGCAATAATGAGTGAGTGAATGAATGAATGTCCTTATACTAACCTGTCAGTGGTTGGTTGTACTGTATACTGCATAGAATTTGTCATGTATCACAAACAGAAAATCTCAATGGTCTTTTATTTTTGTTTCAAGCTGAACAACCCCCTGAATATATATAGCATAATTCTAACATCTCAATGTTTGAATTCCATTGAATAAATAATTGAATTAATTTATTTATTATAATCTATAATAATTGGAAATTAATAATAATATTTATTAAGGGACTGTATAGTCAAAGCTTTAACATGTAGGTGCGTTTGTGTTCTATGTGGAACATTTTTCTAAAAGATAAGATACATATACCAGTCCTTGAAATTTTGACCCACATATTGGCATATACTAGCATAAAGTAGGTGTATTAGGTTAATATGTGTTCAGATGTGATTTTTTTTATGTTTATATTTTGAAGTTGGAAACTTTTTTTATATATATACACCAAATTCTCAACTATCATTGCATTTCAACTAACTTCAACTTTCAAAAGTACCCAATGTTACCATTAGTATCAGTGCTCAACCCAACATTGCACCTTTCAAACTCCCACACCTTTAACTCATGTAGAAGTAATAGATATTTATTTAGCATTGTTGCTGATTTAGGCCTACAAGGATAAATACAGGACAAGAAGTACACTTACAAATCAGTTACCATCACACAATAAAATGCATAATGAACAACAGATACGAAATGAAATACATCACCAGAAATACAATTACACAGTCGAATACATAACTAGACATTATTTTCAATCAACAGTTTAATATGTTTCTATGAACTATAAAACTTGACAAGGTTGAAGAAATGAAGTAATTAAGATAACAATCTGAAATGATGGTTAATTAGCTTGGTCCCTTGTAGCACTAGTCACTTGTCTGATAGATCTTGGTTTACAGTGCGTCCTTAACTAGGATTGCGAAAAATAATCGATATAGGCCTATCGGTTATGATTGATAATTTTTCGAACGTTACAATAATCAATTCAATAACTACAGTACAATCATCGATATTATTAATTTTGATTATCGAAACTACCTTTTGGACGTTTCAAAATTTGTCTCCTTTCTGTGTGATTCCTCTCATAATTGTCGTTGATGCAAAAATATCGTCGTCTTCTGCTGGACAAGTCAACCAACCAAACCATACATTGATAATTACAATAAATTTTAAATTTGGACAGTTGATACAATTATCAAACAGGAGAAAGAATGTTGACATATTACAATTAATTATCGATGTGATGAAAACAATAACAAATATATGTTTTCACATCTATGAACAACCCTAGTTAAAAATCCTTTTATATAAATAAAACGATGGCAGTATGTGACTAATTTGTTTTTTACGTGTTTGTAGACTCTGCTGCTGCGCCACCAGGGGTAAATACATCAACGCTATGTAATAACGCTCTATTCTGGACCGAGAAAACGCGCCACTCGATGACAGCTCGACCCGACGGACGCCAGACGAGTTGGTGGCGCACACGCAGACCCACGTCGACATCCTAGCGCCACGGCGTCAACGGCGCTACGTCTACGAACATATCTTTCATTCTTAATTTATTTCATTAATATATGGTTTGAGATAGAGTTTGAGAGCAATGTTTGAGAACGCAGAAAATAATGGAGCTAAGGGAAAAGTCGGAAGACCAAGAGAAAGGTGGCAGGAGGGAGTAAAGAGTGGGGTAGTCAACCGAGGAGAAAAATGGGAGGAAGTGGTAGATGAGAGATGGTGAGAAGATAGAGAACGGTAGAGAGAACTCGTCGGAAGAGAAGAAGAAGCAGAGGATAGTAATAGTGAAGAAGAGGAAGATATAGAAACTGGCAGGAACCCCTTGATATAAGAAGACGTGGTAGAAACACCCCCTGGCACAATCTAATCGCCCCTACTGAAATTATACCGCAAATTACGTCCCTGAAAAGTCTCTATTTTGTCCGTGAAAAGTCTCTAAAGAGTCTGTTTCGGTCGTGTTTCGGCCGGCCTGGACACGGCCGAAACACAGGACAGTTGAGACAGAAATATCCCTGTTTCGGCTGTGAAATGTCCCTGCTTCGGCCGTGAAATGTCTCTGTTTCGGCCGTTGTTGGTCCTGGCCTACTTAATTGTTCATTAAATTATCTGATGAATTACGCCGTGTTCATGTGACGCATGCAAAAGGAGAACATGTTTATTGAAGTTTAGGTGAGCGGCCGATGAATTATTTTTTGCTACAAAAAATGATAGGCCATCACCTCTAAAAAACATGTTTTCCTTTTGCGTGCGTCACAAAAAAACAGCGTAATTCAACAGTGGATTTAATGATGCAACATTGGACTGCAATAATTCAAATATATTATAATTGCAATAATTGCAATAAGGGTAGCACGTAAAACAGGGGCAATACCTAGGAGGATTTAATACAGCCGCCCCGGTGGCTAAGTCGATTATCGCTAGCGGTAGTAACTGAAGTCACCGTTGGGCGTGGGTTCGAGTCCTGCATAAGGCAGAGTTTTTGTGAGCGTCCTTTCATCTATCATCACTTCATTGTTTCATTATCACCTGCTCATTCGTACCCCCGTATAACCTAGCTGTTGGTGGGGTCGTTGAGCAACATTGAAAAAAAAAGGGGATTTAATACAACACGGCAAAGTAGTTTCTGAACCCTCATCTGGTACGCCATAAGTCGTCTTTTGGGGAACAAAGAGTTCTCTAGACGACAGTTAGGACTAGACCATTTGATAGTAGAATCATGTAATCCACCCCTAAAATAAATTGTCGAACAGTTTCAGCAAATTCGTTGTAAATTCGTTCTTCATTACACTCCTCATCATGTTAACTTGACAAGTACAAGTGAGACACTGGACAGTGTGAACACTGAATGCAGCAATGGAATGCGGTGTTACAAGAAAAAACTGGTCATTCAACCCTTGCTTCATGCCATATGGTACATTGCCCAAGGCAACAAATACCTCTACTGTAACACAATAACATTCGATATTCCAATCGATTCCAAGAAACAGAAAACTTCTCAAAGTCCGGCCCCATTTCGGCCTTGAAAAGTCCATGGATCGGCCGTGAAAAGGCGCTATACTGTCTGTGAAAAGTCCGTAAAAAGTCCCTATATTGTCCGTGTTTTTTCCTTTGGAGAGACAGAAATTTGGTCCGTGAGAAGTCCTTAGATCGGTCGTGTTTCGGCTGATCAATATTAAATTTTCGCCTGTGTTTCGGCTCTGTTTGGGCGCTATACAACCGCATCTTTCTGCAGAGTGTTTGCCTAGCTGATTCACGGCCGTGAGTCGGCCGTGTTTCGGCCCTGTTTCGGTCGTGTTATTTCAGTAAGGGTGGTTATTCAGGTTTGAGAAATATATATATAATATGTGGTTTAACCTCACACTCTAATGGTAATTAATATCTCTTGGCGTTTTTCTTCCATACTGGGTGTAACGACGCACTGTAATGATAGCGAAGATCTATTGGCGTCGAATGGATGATTAATGGGATGATGAGATGGTGAGATGAAGGTTTCTTGGGTGATGGGAAGGATGGTGGGAAGGAAGCAGTTGTGGCAGATATTGTTGGAACCATCCCAATTTTAGCCTAGACTACAGAGGGAAACCACGAAAAACCCCTGTAAAGATGGTCGGCGGCAGGGATCGAACTGGTTCCGAAAGCCCCTCGCCTCCCAGATCACATGAAGCGAGGGCATTAACCACTGCACTGCATGTGCCGGTATTTAATCATTCATTCGGCGCCAATATATGTCAGTGATAGATGGTAGGCTTATTGAAAAATGAATAAGAGTGAAACTTGTTACTATTGTATCTAGTTTGTACCATGGAAACAGAAGAAATAATAGGGCAAATAACAGAAGAAATGAAGAAACAATAATCACTTCTGCGATTTTGTTGGACCTTGTTAAAATAATTCATATAAGTATTTCTTCCCAAAGTAGGATTACTTGGAAAATTTGACCCCACTGACCAGAACAGAACGAGAAACTTTTAACTGGATGCTTATCGTATTTGATGGATATAACATACTGGCAACGCTAATAAATTGTGACAAGTAACTTGTCAACGATAAACAATGTAAATATTCTAGTACAAGAATATACTTGTTGACCTATAGAAAAAGGTGGTGACAAATATCACCAAATATCACGGCTATATTGGAACAGCTGCTGCGGTATTTTTAGCGGTGATGACTGTTCAGATGAGATTTACTATTAGAAACACAACTCTGTCTTTCAAAAGTGTCATATCTTTGAAAAGTGTTATATCATTATTACCGGTATTAGAAATGAACTGTAAAATCATACCATTTGTCATGTATATGAACAACATCTGTATGTGTGTGATGTATAGTGTGTTCAATTCAGGAGACCCGGGTTCGATTTCCGTCATGGTCGACCATCGTGGTAGGTACAGCGTGGTTTCCCTCGGTCGTCTAAGTGAATACTGTACCGCTCACTTTCATTCCAATGTCCCGAAACACCTAATAAAGTAACGTTCATCTCGTCTTCCAATCGCCTCGTTTATCCATCTTGGTCATCAGGACAACGGTCGCTAAACATAATTTAATGAATTAATAAATGAATCCTGTATTGGATTTTCACCTCAAATTGTTGGAACATTTTTAATTCTTACCAGAATAAATAATTCTCTAAATTACCCATTTTTATGTATTTATATTTAGTTTATCGATGCACTAATGATAACACTGATCTATTGTCGTCAGAGATTGATGAGTGAGGCGAAGGATTATTTGTTATGTATTTTTGAATAGTATGAGAAAGGCGGTCATGGCCTGTTGTTCGTAACTGTAATAACCACGAAAAACCTCTGCCAGAATGGTACAAATCGAACTTCAGTCTTCTAAAAGCTAGTACCAAATTTTGTAAGCTGATGATAATTTAAATATTTTTCTGTGTACTCACTACACTGTATATTATGTCATAATATTTACTGTGGGTAAGTTGTGTAATAAAGATCCATCGGTTGTCGAACTTTCAATTAGGCCCTACTGATCGATCTGCATCAGCCAGTAATCAATTAAAAATTGATCATCAACTATTATTATGGATTAGTCTAGGACTTGGATTAGTTGCTATTCACTAGGAAAGCTGAGTAACATGTCCATTATTTGGATACTTACAATTGTTTCTATTGTTTTCTGCTAATTAACAGAAAATCCCTTGCTCTGCTTTTGAGGTGGGCTAAATGTGTGTCACTATTTTGTTGCGTTCCAAGAGACCATAAGTATGTTATCATCTTGTGTTGCTGTGGTTCTCGGCTTTACTAGTAAATAGCAACCTGTCAAAGTCCGAGCCTCGTAGGACTACCTAGGACGTTATTTCAAGTGACAGTCGTGGTATGAGTCCAACACGCCCACTTTCTGCCATAATTTACCATAAGTGTGTGTTTTGAGAGCATCTGGAAGATAATTTAGTATCTATGTCTAATACATTGTGGATAAAACAGGTCTTGGAGATAAAAATCTATCTGCATTCTAATGCACTGTTGATATAAATTGTCCATTTATGTATTTGAGATGAAGAAAAAGATCATTCCAACAATGTATGTATTACTAGTGATATTGTTGTAGGGCCTACTTGTGATAACAGATGAAAATACAAATGTGCGATGTGTATATGTTCTCTTATTTTTCCCGTATATTATATCATCCCAATTCCTTCTCCTCAACATTATTTGAAGAACTTTCAATTAAAATAATTATAAAAAGCATGAATTGAGCTAGGAATGAATTGTAAAAATGTCAGTTTATAACAGACAGGAATTGAATGGTAACAATAAATTCAAAGAATAGTCACGTGAGAGATCATGCATTAGAGAGAGACGGAGGGATTTCTGTAACTGTCTGCAAGGCTTACACAGCTAACTTCCTCGGTATTCTGCTTTCCTGATACTCGAGTTGAATTGTTATTCAATTTATCTACCTCAAAGTCAGTGGCAAGGGTCTATAGCTATAACTTCCTAGATTTCATGTTTCCCGCATACCCCAGCGACATTTTCTAACAATTTACAACTACTCTGAAAGGAGCCAAGGGGTTTTTGACTAACCTCCTAATGTATGCTGTTTGCCGTGTACCAGTTCTCGATCTTAAATCAATTTACAGCTTGTTTGCACGGAGCAAGGAGTCTCAAGCTATAACCTCCTCCCTCATGCTGTTTGCCGTGTACTTTAGGGCCATTTTGTGTAAATTTACAGTTTCAAGTTGGACAAGAAATCCAGAGCTGTGTACACGGCAAACAGCATGCATTAGGAGGTTAGCTACATGCTCTTGCAGGCAAGTTTTAAATTGATAAATCGATCGATAATCTCTTTGAAGTAGGCGGGAAACATGAGATCTAGGAAGTTAGCTTCAGGCTCTTGCCATTGACCTTGTGACAGCTACTAAATTGAATTAAAGTCCAACTCGAATACCAGGCAAACATCTCACTGAGGAAGTTAGCTGTGTGAGCCTTGCAGACAATTACAGAAATCCCCATCTCTCTCTCTCACGCAAATTGACAGCGAACTTATTGTTATATTTAATTTCCTTTTTCTGTCTGATGTAAACCAACATTTTTACGATCCATTTGTAGACTAATTTATGCCTTTTTATAATTATTTGAATTAAACCTTCTTTGAATAAGTGTTTATTAATATAATGTGAAGGAATGAGAGGAATTAGGATGATACAATAAACGGGACAAATGAAAGAACATACATACACTGCAGATTTTATTTGAATTTCTGTAAAATTGGATTTTTCAAAACTCAACAGCTTTAGATAGAATAATTCATTCAACAGTGTAGTGCATTTACCACCTAAAATACCTAAATGCATCATTTAGATTACGCAATTCATGTCCAAGAGACTAAATCATGCTAAAATAATTAAAAGCTCTCACTAAACTTTAGGGACATAACTTTTAAGCTCAAGTTGAAATTATACATAAGAAGTGTGTAGTGACTAAGGTAGGCCCCCCTAGCAATACAGCCTCAAGTTGAAGGGATGAGTTTTCAGTTTAATCATGAATGGGCCGGTGGCTATAACACGTTCAGTTCATACACCTACGGTTTGTCATTCGTACATAGCGGTCAGGTGAAAACTGTTTGTCACTATACACTGAACATATAATGATTGTGTAAATATTACTCTTTAATATACAAAATGTACATTTCAATCAAATGTCATATTCCTTTGATTACGATATACAGTATCAATCCCAATCGATGTCATTGGGTCAGGGGGTGTCTACACCAATTCCTGCCAGTTTTGAGTCTTGCTCTACTTCTTCCTCTTCCTATAAGTTCCCTCCAGTCCAGTCGCCTCCTCCACTTGGCCGCACCCTTCTCTCCACTCTCCTGTTGTATATTAATTGAAGAGTAAGATGTACACAATCAAATATTCTCAGTTGGGAGGCTCACTACGTGGCCTCCGCGACTTGAAAAATTCAGGAAGATCTTCCATCATAATGGTGAATAAGTGAACGGCAAGCCCCACACTAAACAGATATTAAAGAATTAGGGAAAGTTCAAAGCAGAGCTTGATTTGTTAAGCATTTCATTTACACTGAGCAGTAACTGTGCAATTCAGTTTGTTTTGAAAATGTTGAGGAAAAGTTCATTTAATAAAATCATTTTTAAATGAAAAAGTTTTTATATAGGATATAGATAGGAAGAATGTCAATTTAATGTCAATATAATATCAATATAATATTAAAGAGTCATCACAATGCAAAGAAAATGAAGAATGTGAACTAAGAATGTTTATTATAAAGTAAATACCGGTATTGTAAAGTTATAATAATAATACATATTGTCAAGTTATAATAATAATAAATATTGTCAAGTTATAATAATTGATAATATTAATTAATACTGATAACTATCAATGTACCCATGCACGTGGCAAGGATAGCCCCCCCCCCCCCCCGTTGAACAGGGGGGAGGGCGGGCGGCGTGTGGGAAACGAATGTGTTGTGGGTGTAATTTCACCTATAAACTCACCCAAGTCATACATACATTGCATCAATACTCTACTAGAACTAATAAGTAAAACTCAACTAAAACGATTCAATTCTCAACTCAAACAACAAAATTGTCTCAACATTTACTAAATTACATTAAAATTACCTCAAGTGAATCAATTTCTCAATCAGCGAGGCTCAAAAGGCTTAATAAAGCTCAAGTTTTTCATCATCTATTACATTATATCTAAATAATCTACTGTGAATCAATTGAAATAATGCTATCAGCTAAAAAGTTACCAAAAAAGCTTACACTTGTTTTTAATCGTTATATATGAATAAATGAAGTGATGTAGGCCTACAGTTTACGGTGTTATTATTTTGCATATTACGTTGTGTTGATGTCATGTTCCTTGCAGCAGTGATGTTGCGGAGGAAGTCCTGCTTCTTGACGCAGTTATGTTGCAGAAGAAATCTTGATCCTCGCCGCACTGGTGTTCAAGACGCGTGTGGAAGCGCCAGTGCACCTTGGACGAAGACACGAGATCTGCAAGAAACAATTGAAGCCTTATTAGTTACAAACTTATTTCTATACAATGAATGTGACTAGGCACACGCAACACAAGCGTTGTAAGATGAGCGAGATATTTACATTATCACGGCCATGCATAACGTGTCATTCCACATGTTACAACAACAATGATCTTGAGTGACAGCTGTCACTTAGCGTAGCAAGACTGCGACATGTTATCAGGTTGTTTAATTAGAAAGTACTGGAACGGTTGAATACCCAATACGATGCACGTGTTCGCATCCATAACCTTTCATTGTTTGGATGCCTACTTAGTATTCTCACCTTTCTTAATCAATAAATGTTCGTTATCCAACAGTATCCGATTCAGAATGAAAAAGTTTTTATATAGGATATAGATAGAAAAGAATGTCAATAAAATATATAGATATTGAAGAATGTCAATAAAATAAATAGATATTAAAGAATGTCAATATAATATACAGATATTGAAGAGTCATCACAATACAGAGAAAATGAAGAATGTGAACCAAGAATGTTCATTATAAAGTAAATATTGTAAAGTTATAATAATAATAAATATTGTTAAGGTATAATAATAATAAATATTGTAAAGTTATAATAATTGATAATATTAATTAATACTAATAAGTAATAGCTATCAATGTACCCATGCATGTGGCAGGGATAGCCCCCCCCCCCCCCCTAAATGGAGGGGTAGGGCGGCGTGTGGGAAACGAATGTGTTGTGGGTGTCGTGCCTCAGACCCGCGTCCAACAAGGTCGCTGGGTAGGTCGCAGCGACCTGACGTGCTAGGGCGAGCTGAGACATCACCCACAAACCATCTCAGTTTTCCTCCACCTCGCCCTTAGCAGTTTAATGACATGCCTGGGTCGACACTCACACACAGCTACACACATCATTGATGATGAGACAAATTTATTGTTCAATTTTGAGTTAAGAATTGAATCAAAATGGTCGAGCTTTACGTATTAGTTCTAGCAGAGTATTGATCAGATGTACACATGACTTGAACAAAAGCCTGAATACCGAGTACACACGACACGTGTCACAGAACTCTCAGAGAAGTGTGACACTGTCTGCGACCACAGTACTGGTTTCACCCAAGTCACATACACATTGCGTCAATACCCTCACTAGAACTATTAAGTAAAACTTGACTAACATGATTCAATTCTCAACTCAAACAACAAAATTGTCTCAACATTTACTAAATTACATTAAAATTACCTCAAGTGAATCAATTTCTCAATCAGGCTCGAAAGTTTTTCATTATGTATTACATTACATCTAATAATCTACTGTGAATCAATTGAAATAATGCTATCAGCTCAATTAGCCAAAAAATACTTACACTTGTTTTGAATCATTATACAGTATATGAATAAATGAAGTGATGTATAGTTTACGGTGTTATTATTTTGCAAATTACGTTGTATTGATGTCATGTTCCTTGCCGCAGTGATATTGCGGAGGAAGTCCTGCTTCTTGCCACAGTTATGTTGCAGAGGAAATCTTGATCCTTGCCGCACTGGTGTTCAAGACGCACGTGGGAGCGCCAGTGCACCTTGGACAAAGACACGAGATCTGCAAGAAACAATTGAAGCCTCATTAGTTACAAACTCATTTCTTTACAATGAATGTGAATGTCAACTAGGCACACGCAATACGTGCATTGTAAGATGAGCGAGATATTTACATTATCACGGCCATGCCTAACCTGTCATCCCACATGTTACAACAACAATGAGCTTGAGTGACAGCTGTCTCTTTTGAATAACCAATACGATGCAAGTATTCGCATCTATAACCTTTCATTGTTCGAATGCCTACTTAGCATTCTCACCTTTCTTGATCCAATAAATGTTTGTTATCTAACAGTGTCCGATTTAGAAGTATTCTCGTCATTAACTAAATCTATGATTGAACTCCTTCCCTTCCACATACCAAGCGATACAAACCCATGGCACCCACAAGTACGAGCTACATTTTCCAATCAGTGATTATGAGTAGGCCCTAAGTACGTATTACAAGTTGAACCTATAATAATTTATAAACTACGGTACCATACTTATATTCGTGACATACTGTAATAGAAAACTCTCAAGTCTAGAAAGCCGTGAATCTGGACAACATGGTTATGCCATTATTTCTATCTATTAGATGAATAAAACAGTAATTTAATTATTTTCTTTAAAATGGCTAGTCTGATTTGAATAAAAGTTAGTAATGATATATTTCTTTATATTAGGTTTACCGACGTACTTTTATGATAGCGCAGATCTAGTGGCGTTGGATGGATGATTAATGAAATGATGGGATGATGAGACGAAGGTTCTTGGGTAATGGGACGGATAGTAGGAAGGAAGCGGTTGTGGCCTACATTGTGGGAACCATCCCGGCATTAGCCTAGACTAGAGGGAAACCATGTAAAACCCAGGCTGTAAAGATGGTCGACGGCGGAATTCGAAATTCCCCTCGCCTCCCCGATCACACGAAGCGAGAGTGTTAACCACTGCGCTGTTCACATTCAGTGAGAGTTTGAATGATTTTGGAGAGATGATTTTATTTATGTCTTTATATTGTCTTTATATTTATATTTGTACTAAAAACTAATATCTATTGGCGTCTGAACAAAATATGATATGAGGTCATTTAATTAGATGTTTTGGTCGTGGCCTGTTGTTAACGAAACAATCACCCCAATTTTGCTTTGAACGACAGAGGGAAACCAAAAAAACACCTGTCAGGGTGGTTAACCATGGCGGGAATCGAATCCCGGTCTAGTGTGCTAGCCCCTCGACCCATCGTCTCAGTCTCAATTCTCAAATTTCCTGCTCGTCCTAATCTAACAGGGGTTTTAGAAACTTTGTGATAATATTTCTAAAAAGTGGTCAGACCAATTTGCCCCAAAACTATACAGTTCGAAGTTGGACAAGTCCGCAAGTCCAGAAACAGTTTCATGTAAATCAGTCGAACCGTGCGACCTGTGCTGTTAGTTCAAAATAACAAAGAGACAAAGCTCCGTAAGAGTATGATGGAAGTCTTGGCTATTGCTCATCCAATAATGAATTGCTGATTACGTGTAATGGTAATAACGATTGATAATTTTAATACCTGAATGATTATTGTTCAATACTCTTCACTGAGTTTCAAATTAAGAGTGGATTCACGTAGCTTGAAATTCCACTGAAAAATCACAAAATCTTATTCATTTTTATTGAGCTCAACGACCCCATCCACAGCTAGATTATACGGGAGAACTGATGATTCCCCCAGCAGATCGCGCTAGTCGTCTGGGATAGGGGAGACGGTCGCTCGGTACATCCTTCTTTCGTGAGAGTTGCTAATGTGTATTATATGAACCATGATGTTCTATCTCTCTCTTACTCTCGAACACGCATGCGTACCGATGGCTTGAGAACAGTTGCTCGGGAGGCTAGCCTCACAATGCAATCCCTTATGCCGGACACCGGACCAACACGTGTAATCTCAAGTTTTACGTTCGGTTCTTTGATGTTGTTTATTATGATGATTATTTTTATTTAATCATCATTATTATTAGAAATATTATTTTTATTACTACAATAATTATTATTATAATTAATATTATATATTTTTTCATCCCACAGTTGGAAGAGTGTGCTAATTATTCTTGCATATGTATTATTTGAATATAATAATAAAAAATAATAATAATAATAATTATTATTATTATTTTTTTTTTTTTTGTATCATTATTATTATTATTATTATTGATTGTTACTAGTTGTTTGGTTTGTACTTCCTATGAGTGTTTCAAATTTTTACTCTGTTTTTATTTGAGTTTTGACCAAAGGAAATTTGTGAAAACTACAAAATTCATTTATATGATGTCACAATGGTCAATTATTAGGCCTACTGTTATTTCACCTTGTCTATTCATTTTGTTGATACAATCAGCAGTCAACTATAACTATAATATTCGTATTAGTTACTTGACCACTAATTCAATCGGAATTCGGATTTATCCCTCATAGATAAATCTAAATTGCAGTGTGCACAAATAAAAATCACTCTGTAAATACTGTAGATTACTTTGTCAACTTCAGATAATTAAACACGTAGGCTACTGTGTCCAGTGTATATCATTTTGTTTATAGTGGGGTATCTTCAATTCTTGCTTCGTATCAGTGACTGAAAATATCACACGAATTTCTGAGAATTCATTCCGGCTTAGTGTTAGTTTCTTTATAATTCAGTTCAGTCGTGGACAAGAGTAGTAGCCCTAATTGTTGTACAATGCTGTTGTGTCAAATTTCGATGTTGATGAAAAATGAAAATCCCCTTACAACTGACACCTTGACGTGGTGGTGGGGTTTGCTTGGTTCAATTCTGAAAGCTCTGCCGGCGGGAACTTTATGCTCACACTAGGGTCATCCTTTAGACGCAAAATAAAAATTCAATTAACGCGCCTTCAAACCCTAACATTCATTCATGTAATAAGAATGAAATGAATATAGTCATACGCATCTTATGATTTATTAGAAAGAAACTTGCCTCCCCCCCACTGAAGGGTACGAGCCGCCACTGGGGCCTACGCAATCATAATATGTGTGGGAACGAGGCCCCAAGATCGTAATCAAGTCCTTGCTACGACCAACATTGGGCCTACCGATACTCAGACTTATAGGTAGGCTATTATTATAATTTGGGTCTATAGATAGAAGTGTTTGAAGAAACGCTATTATTTCGTGTTTTTTGCAGCTGTATTTACAAATTTCAGTGTTTGGCGGTGTTATGGTTTTTTGGCCGAATGTCATATTTAATATTTACGAAGGTTTAAAAGGGAAAAGAGGATTACAGTCCTTCTTTAATCCGAACTGGAAGGGAGAAAAAAATGATTTCAATTTATGAAAATTCAGATTAGGGGCCTACCAAGAAAAAATCTTTTCCCACAAAAATCATCACTCTACCCGCTTTAAAGAATTTAGATAATTTCGTATTGCAGGCGAGAGAAAGCTATGCTACTGGCTGAAACTATGTGTGAGAAACTGTTGAGGGACCTCGCTGATCGTGTGCACTAGGCTAGCTTCGACGACGCGTAATCGTTATTTGACCTGCTTCTATTGGCACTCGGCTGTCTCGAGTCTGATGAAAGTGTTACGAGCTCTACAGTCTTGTGCTCGTCAAGATCAGACTGCAATCATTCGGATGACACAAAAGGAGCCAACAGCTCAACGGGCTTCGACTTATTCTTACACGGCAAATAGAAAAAATCACACATTTTCATGATGAAACATTCAACATTACGAGTTTTATCGAGGTATATTTCGCAATGCCAGGTTGATTTCTGTGTTATGAGCGAATTTGGGTACCGGTATATTCTGTGTATTTTTGCGACTTGAAATTGTACTAATCAACTGAGAATTCAAGAAAACACACTCCTGTCGTTCCATCATCACACGAGACATTCGGCGACTTGGGAAAAAACAAACACCTCTACATATTTCATTTCATTTATTTTCATCCAAAAGATATTGTAAAATTTGTTTAAAAAAAAAACATATTAAAATACAATATACAGTATATGGATAGTCAAGTACTGTTAAAGGTATATCAGTTATTAAATATGAAATTAATTGAGAATCATTAGAAGTTCAGATGAATAAATACGTACATACATTTTCACATAGTCAAATTGAAAAAAAAAAAAAAAAAAAAAAACAACAACATAAAACACAAACATATACTTTACATTGAACAAACCAAAAAAACAAAACAGCTATAGGTTATCAACACGAACATTTATGTTTACACGCAAGAATAAATTCTGGAATATTGTAAATGCACTTTTTTACAAGAAATGATTTAACTGTGCATTTGAATAATGTCAGACTATTTATAGATTTGATACAGAATGGTAATCGATTGTACAAAGTGATACCTTGATATGTAATGTCTTGCTCATACCAAACAGTTCTATGTGCTTCGATGCACAGATTCCTTTTGAACCTGGTTTCGTGGGTATGACGTGTCTCGGCGGCAATTTCTAAGTCGGTAACAAAATGTTTATATACGTATACTAAAAGTTCGAAAATATATAAGCTAGGTTGAGTTAAAATTTGTAATGATTTAAAAAGATTTCTGCATGAGTGTCTTCTCCACTTTTTACATAGAATACGAATAGCTAATTTTTGTACTTTAAATATTTTCATACTGTAAGTAACACTACCCCAGAAAACAATGCCATACCTCATTAAAGATTCAAAGTAACCTATATAAATATTTGTAAGATGTTTCAAATTGAATTGTTGCCTTAGTACACGTAGGGCATAGCAAGCTTTAGTGAGTTTAACATGCAGTGTATTTATATTTGTTTTCCAGTCCAAAACATTATCAATATTTAATCCCAAAAATGCTGTATTGTCTACAAAGAGAATATTTTTAGAACCATTAACAATATCTTCAATATGGATTTGATTGTTTCTATTACCATGTTTATATTCAATAACTACATTTTTTTTCATTATGTAATGCAAGATTGTTTGCAGTAAACCAGTTGTTGGCATTCCATAGGGCCTTATTTAAATTTGCATGTGCTTCAGATCTAGTGTGACCAGTTGCAATTATAGAGAGTTATAGTTGCAATTATATAGAGTTATAAGTTTCAAATCGGAGTCTTCCACATACCTGATAACTAAGGTGATGAACTTGATGCCCATATTGTGCAGTCTTGTCAGCAAGTAGGCCTACTGAGTACCACCTCCTTGTTCAAGGGTTGCTTGCCATTCCATCAGCCTGTATCAGACATAATTCACATAAGATGCATGTCCTTTAAGAACAACACTGTTACAAACATGGACTTGGTAGGCTTTACAGAATCAATCAACTGGCAATTGATATCGAGGTCTAGCCTACAAAACTAACAGTAAATAACTTGAAATTTCTACTCATTGTGTGTGCTTACCTCTTTAGAGTTACAATGGGTACTAATACGCCAAATTCAAAACAGTTTCAAAAGATGAAACAAAAAAGAAAGAGCAAAAAAAATGGTATCATCCTATACCAACAGCTGGTACACAGCCCCCTTGGAACTCTGGTTCAAGAGTTAGGACTGGGTTTATCTTGTACAGGAATGCACCTGCACAAGTAGACACTTTGATTTTACTTTCATGCAATTATAAATAAAAGAAACACATTTATCTGGTATTGTAGCCGTCAACTGCATGATGTGATTGTAGTAGCGCACGCTTGTCACGGGTTTGGAAAACCTGCAACAATAAGAAACAGTTGGCATTAACCACTAGACAGCCATGAACGCATTTGTTGCAAAAAGTATTTGCTGTCGAAAATGAATATCTCTTGAACAAATGTTGGTTCCATTCACAAGTATGAAACGACAAACAAAAGAGTGATTTTACAATTCAAAAACATTTTGATGAAAGTCCAAAGAGTACAGTCATCAGAATATATAATCAGTATTAATCACCTTCCAAAAAGCTTGAAGCTAGTCAAAGAGAATAATTCTAAATTAAGTTTGATAAACTACCAATTAAATAGGCCTAAATGTTTGTACTACATTCGAGAGTTTTTTGAAGACGAGGATCAACTTCTATAATCTCTGAATAACTGAATGAGTACTGGTAATCTCTATTGTGACCAAGGTAACAGCCGAAACGCCAAAATATTGTTTGTAAAAACTCATCATCGCCGTGTTCTATCAAGGTCACTATGAGTCTACCGTGAGTCACTATGAGTCACTATCACTCTACCAAGGTTCATACCGACGTCCAATATGTGTCACTATCACTCTACCAAGGTTCATAGCTATGAACTTCAGTAAGCTGCTATTCTTTCTTTCCCTTTTACCCATAATCCGAATTGTGTTACTATTATTACTATGTATATGTGTATGTTATTAATAATGTATATATATATTTCACCAGACTTTCTGATATTACTTTTGTAAATCACACAACAATAAAAAACTTGTAGCATTATTATTATTATTCATTATTATTATTAGGTAGGCTTATACTAGGTGCGTTTTTCTTACACTTTTCAATACGTTGCATTCAATATCTCAAAAGCATCAAGTCATCGACATGGGACTTGTACTGACATATAGGAGATAGATTGAGAAGTTATTGTCGATTTTTTTTCACTGATAGATTACGCTAATGTATTTAAAAATGAGAAAATAAATAAATAAGAAGTATTGTGGGTTCAATTGTATAACAACTTTCAAAGCATCTTGATGTTCATGTCTTAACATTACGATACAAGTTTTATTGGCATAATTTCAAGATGTAGACACATTTTGTTCTGGTATTGCACTCACTACCGAGATCTACGATGTGAGACTTTTTTCACCACTGACATCACAGAATTTAATATCCGGAAACCCCAGAGTGGCCAACCACTGGCACATTACCTACTTGCAGAGCCTAACCCCCCCCCCCGGGCCCCCCCCCCCCCCCCCCCCAACAGCACTTGCGTCATATGCCTACTGTGCAACACAATTCTTTTCACTGGAAATAAACAAGAGTTGGTGTTTTTAATGACGTTGCAATACTGTAATACATTTTTTCAAAATGTGACGCAATTGAAAATTTGAATCACACAGATTGTTCTGCTTTACTGTAGGCCTACAGCCTACTCCACAAGTAGTTGGATAATTCATTTGGACTGGACAAGATGCCATAGACCATAGTCTGCTGTTATCACTGCTTACTGGATGCACTAGTTCATAATTTAATTAAATTGTTTATTGTTGACTTGTGATAAAAAGTGACCGGGCTATAAATATGAACATTTTGATAGCCTAATCTGTGATTGTTGCCGAGTGTTGATTTGTCTTTGTATTGATTACGTCTATAAATACATGGTCACACACTGGTAGATAAGCCCACACCTTTTCACGTCAACAGATCAACTATATACGTCTTAAGGTATAAGCTTTGAAAATAGTTCAATTCAGAAATAAATATGAACTGATCTTGTACTGTATTGATGGATTTCAGCTTACTTCCAGAGTGCTAAAACTGAGGATGTATGAAAAATTTAGTGGCGTGTATGATGATTGATAATAATTTTTTTGCTCAACAACTCTATGACACCCAAGTTATTTGGAAGACAGATAAGCGGACGTTAAATGAATGATGTGTACAAAAATCCATACCATATGCAGGACTCGAACCCAAATCCGACTTGACTTCACAGTTTCTAGAGCAATGCCACAGTTCTTATTTATTTGCTCAGTCTGGGCTACACAGGTGACAGGCCTGCTGGTAAAGTAGCTAGAAGCGAGAGTTGTATACTTGAAGAAATTATTCGTACAAATTAATTATCAGAGCCTTCATCAAGTTTTATATGCAGATGGTGTGACGTATGCACCTCTGACCGGGCTGTCTCCTGGAACTTGCCGTAGCATGCAATGACACGGCGGCGCAATGTTGCTACCCTATTGGTGTATGTGTGTCGACAGTGCCACGCGTCACTAACATTTGAAATATCTCGGAACCGGTTCTGAGGTCCGGGAGGAAGACGTGCTCGTACCCATCGAGTGCTGCATCACGTTCTGCGGTTGCGGCAGGCAGCTGTAAAATGGGACAGCTTCATCGTACAAGCGTGCACGAAACCATTTCAGTTAAAACTAATTGTAAATCACTTCATAACACCTGGAGAGCTACCAAGATGGGATGTGGCAAGACAGATTCAGTATGAGGAAAGAAAGTTGTCAAGAGGTTGTTTGACATTTTTCATTGTAGATTTACTGAGAAGGAAATGTTACTGGACCTCTATTAGTTCAAAGTTGCTCTCGATTTGCTCCTATAATCTGCATAATAATCCTACCTTCCATTTTTAGCCTTAATTGGGGAACAATGATTTTGTATCAAGTTTCAATGTTATTGAAAAAATATATCATCATATTGGCTAGCACCTACCATATGCCTACGACATTCAGTCCGTACAAAAAAAAACATTTGTTTGTTTGTTTTAAGGAGGAAGTATTTAATTAATTTGTTGATTAATCAAAGAATCGTGGGTGTTTAATATAAAAAAGGTGGGTTTATTACGACAAATTATTCATGGAAAATATAATGAGATGGATGCAACACAATATTTCACAAAACGATTTTACATGGCCAAGTAGGTAGCCCACTGCCACAGACCAGCTAATACGCCTACCACCGTGGTATGGTGGTAGGCCCTACCCTAGCAGGGATGAGAAGAGCTGCCAAGATTACTTTGTAGCAAAATGAAAATTACAACCTAGTAACTTGGTCTCAAATATTACAAATTCAACCAAGTTATATGGTAGGGGTCTAATAGGATCTGCCCAGTTTCAAAATCCACAGATTAAAATGCTGCTAGGGCCTCTGGCCTATTCTTCCTCCCAACTTCTAGGCCTACCTATATTATAATTGTGAATTCTAAAGGCGCTTTAATCTATTGTACCGCACAGTGCATCCAAGAAGCTGATGAGATACAGCTATATCGTAAATCATTTGCATATTATGTTCATCATTATAGGCGCCTAATCCATTTAAATTAATCCACGAGCACTGCGACCACGAGGAGAAAAAGTTGGGCTATGTTCCATGGCAAGGTCATGAGCTCGGGGAATTTCAACCGCATGCTATGTTCCAAGAGACTTGAGATATTACAACAATCTCTTCCGAAAGAATTACTTCATTTAATTATCATTCGAACATGAAACAGAGTTAACTGTAATATACATACGAGAGGCCAATGATTATTGAGAATATTCCCTGGTAAGTTCTCCCCGCTTCATTTGATGGCGATGGCGGTCATCAGCAGAAATGGCCACTGTACCAACCTTTGGGGAGAAAAATGAAAATTGAAATTTATATTGCTTGGGTCTTGTTTGTAGGCCTATTCGGTTGTAATTATAATTATTATAATCATTTATTATATAACCATGGGAAAAAAAACAACGTGCGTTGTTGGATGAGCGATATAGGCATATTTATATAAAATGTTATATAATTATATTTATATAAAATGTTATATAATTATATTTATATAAAATGTTATATAATTATATTTATATAATTATATAATATGGCATATATTATAATATTATATAGCATATTATATAATTATATTTATATAATCATATAATATGGCATATAATATAATATCATATGGCATATAATATAACTATTAAATTTATCAGTCAATTATACTACGGTACCACACATTGACTATTGCAGCTCGATCCTATTCCTACTTGATAAGAATGAAATTGAGGTATTACAGAATCTACAAAATAAAGCTGGGGCTGTCAATAGGTTCACGTGAGTATCAATAAAATGTTAAATGCACTATACTGGTTAAATGTTGAAGACAGGATTTCACTTAACACTATGACGCTAATTTATAAAATAGAAAAGGAACTGACTTCAAATTATTCAACTAGGGAACTCAAACTGAATGCAAATGTCCACAACCATAACACCAGAATAAAACAAAATGTAAGTGTTCTACGATCAGTTTCAAAGTTTTGCCCAAATTCAATATTCAATCAAGGCACTATAATTTATAATCGAATTCCCTTGGAAATAAGAAGACACACCTAAATTGTTTAGAAGGGAGTGCTGCGGGTTGATAAAGAATACAAAATTGGTCCCTCTCCAACATGAAAATGTTAGCTTTTGGTTATCATAGCTCCAAAAATGAAATTTAATGTTCCAATGTCCTTATGATTTGTTGAAAATAATCATTGTCGTAGAATAATAACTAGTTCCTATGTAAAATACAATGATATTAGTTATCAGTAATGTAATTGTGGAGATGCATTTATTATGTTTTGACAGTTTTGTATTGAAATGCACAACTTGGCCATTATGTTGAAATGTATTGCAGATTGTATTATGTAATATTGGTGTATTAGTAGGCCTATATTGCATTCTGAACTGTATCAATGTATGAAATGTAATGAGAGAAAAATAGCATGATGCTAAATAAATGATTTACCACTACTACAAAACTAAAAAAAAAATGTAATGCACCTTGTGCACCTTTTCAATTGTGTTACTCCCTTCTTGTATTATGCACCACTCATTTTAACTTAATTTTACTAATTTTACCAATTTTAACTGATTCGACAGTAAAAATAGTAGATACGCGTATCTGCTAGCACGCTGTCAGTGTTAAAAAGGTGAAATTGGGAAAAGTCACAAAATAGAGCACGCGCACATCTCAACAATTACATATATTTTAAATATAGCATCGTTGACAGTTTATTTGAAACATTTCGTCGGCCTTATTGGGTTTTAAAAGCGCACTCTGTTGTTACTTTCAGTATCAAATATCCGTTGCTAAAATTCTTAATGGCTTTGATCAGTGGCGGCGCGTGACCAGAAGCCTGTCCGGGACAAAACACTTTGAAAAATACTACACCCATTTCCAATATCTCCCAGCTATATGTATAGCCTTTAAAATGAATATTGTGTTTCTGTAGATTACAGCTTCAATGGAAGAAAATTTAATTGGATCTTTATAGTATATTGTCGCTTTGTGATAGGCATTCTGGTAATGGTTTGATTTGCAATTATTTTTATATTTCAGAATATAATTTTATAATTATGGCGTACTCAAACTCACCAGAACAGCTATTTGAACTTTATAAGTAAATACATGAATAAATGATTACTTTCGATCAATTAAATAACGATCCCTTGAGTTCTCTCGGTCGGTCGAGTCGGATGATTTCCGTTCGAGGCACGTAGACCACTGCCCTGAGATCAGTGCTAACAGTCCTATCTTCCCTCTCACTCTTAAGATGAAGTATCGATGTCGTAATTTGACGCATCAAGTTGGGGCAGAAGTGAAAATGCCCCAACTACTCTGCCGTACTTCCACACATAGCAGACTCCATAGTAAAATCACACATAAGAAAACCATTTTTGCTAATAATTATAATTTTGAGAGATTAATTTGTTCACAAATTAAATAAAAGTGTCAAACAAAATTCATTGCATCAGCTTATTGATCATTCATTATCTGAGAATAAAATGACATAAATCTGAGCCAGGTCACTGCCCAAAATGCCCTAATGGCTAATGGCACTTGCTTTGATCATTGAATTTGTAGGCTTTGATGTAGGGGGCCTATGTAAAAAAAAATCGCTGAACCAATTTATGTAAAACGTCGGAATAATGTGTATCATTATTATATTAAAATTTCGTAAAAATTGACACACACTTGAAGGAAGTAATTTTTCCACAAATTTTCTCCTCAGAGTTATTCTTATGAGGTTTTCAAAACTTAGAAATGGGTTCCCTCAAGAGTGGAGCAACAATTGCGCCTCAAAACTATACAGAATCGAATTAGATGATGACTCTTGTGTGCTCAAAGTTTCAACTGAACTTGTAAATACTTCTCTGTACAAACTTTCATTCTTTTAAAACCTTTTTGTACCCTTCTTTTAATTTGGTTATTTCCAGTAGCAACGTATTTAAATAATCCAATGAACATCCTACAAAAGAGAATCCTCATTCGGCTACTGTGGTGGCAGCGGTATATGAACCATTATCTAGCCGCCCTCGTTAGCTCAGTCAGCCGAGGCACGCTTCAAACACTGAAGTCATCGTTGGGCGTGGGTTCGAATCCCGCATAAGGCATGGGTGTTTGTAAACGTCCTTTCACCTATCATCACTTCATCGTTTTCATCCGCTCATTCGTACCCCCGTATAACCTAGCTGTTGGTGGAGTCATTAAGCAGCATTTAAAAAAAAAAACATCTACCAATCAAGACGTTGATAGATAGGTTCACAGTAATTATCTTTCCGAAGGTTGCGTTTGAATTAAAAGACGGTTAATATGTGAAGAGCATCAGTCCGTTTGTAACCCTGTTCAACGTAGCTAGTGGTAGGGTCACTTATGCAGCATTAAAAACGAAAAAACAAAATATTGGAGAATTCTGTTTTCTGTTCATTGTATCTTTTGTTTGTCACTTGATATTTGAATTGGAAAAATATTATATCAATCATTTTTCAATCAAGTTAGATAATGATCAATGACATCCTAGTGTGTGTGCCAATTTCAATCACAATTCTGAAGTTTGAACTGTGCAGCACAATCAATTTTTGTTTTGCTTATCAAGTACAGCAAATTAGAACCAATTTAGGAAAATTGAATCAGCCGGTCTAAGTATACACGGCCGCCTTTACAATATTTAAATTACTGAGCTCAATAATAATTACTGCTACAGTACAACCTTGATAGTACGACGCTCGATACAACGACGATCGCGATAGAACGTCGTTTTGAGATAGTCCCGGCCAATCCCCATAAGACTCAATGTTATTTCATTTTGTTAGTACGACGCTCATTATAACGACGATCGCGATAATACGACGAATAAAATGGTCCCCACAGTATCAAAAATGCAATTACTACGACGAATTAATTGCAAAAAGTAGCAAGCAATAATAATATGTACACTTCGTTGCAAAGATGCAGTCAAGCTCAAGCTCACGCGCTCTCCTCTCTCCAGCCCGCGGGTAGGAAAAATCCTACCCGCCGACAAACCTAATACATAATAATAATTATTGTTATATTTATAACTGTACTGACTACAACATAAATGTCAATTGTTGACGACAATACAGTATCTTATTGTAATTAATTTTCCTAAATCCTTCATCTTCCTATAATTCAAAAAAAATTGATAAATTTCATTTATAACGACGATCGCGATAATACGACGATTTAACTGTCGCCCCTGAACGTCGTACTATCAAGGTTGTACTGTATTTAACACATAATCTTCCATTGAATAAAGTATCTTTTGACAGTTTTAATAATCATTTTGATTTTGTCAACATACAGCCCCAATCTGTAATCATTCTCAAATCTCTGATGGCTACCTACCTTCCAATCCTATATCATGGTTGTCGACTAAGGTGAATCATAGATAGAAATAACATTGGTGAAGTTAGATTGGCGAGGACAGAATTTCTTGTGATGTATCCAATTAATCGTATACACTTTATAACATAAGGTATGAATTAGGGAAAAAATTATTATGAGGATCAGCAACTCACGACCATTCACTAATAAAATACCACAGCAATCACCGACTCATGAAACATTGAGAAAACATCTAAATACGCCTATAATGAAAAGTAGAATATTCTATCTTGCTGTGTGGTTATTGTGAGAAAATATGTGAACATGCTAACTGAACAGACATATTACAATACTTCATCAATGATATAAATGACCATGATCTTATTTCAGGAATTAAATATTTTATTTACATAATAATAATATGATAATATAATATAATAATTTGGATGACCTTAAGATTAGAGGAACTGTAGCAAAAATCTAATTAAGTATATTACACTCAATATAATACATATTATGGAGAACCAGGAGGCATGAGAATTGACAGGGTAAACTACAAAAAGTAATTTTATAAAATTAATATAATCACCTAAATTTAATTAAAAGTAAAACAATAAAGGCACGTACTTATGCATGGAGAAAAAATAATCATTGTATCATTTGCAAGTATCTATTCTCTTCAAGGAGTGATGTCAACGAAGAAGTCATATCGTTAATAACCATATTCGTTGTCGTGGCATTTGCAGGTTTATTATCCGTGCTACTCGACACACCTGTCCACGATTGGCACTGTTGTACATATTCCAAGGTCCGTTGATAAGTATCTTGACGCATAGGTGGTCTTGCTCCACAGTTGGATTGGCTTATATCACGGCACTGGATCTCGGAAGCTGCTCCTCGATGGTACATCCCATGATTATTCGAACAAGGAGACTGTCGATAGGCCGGAGGTAACGGCATCCATCGACTGCAGTTGTTGCAACACTGATGTTGCTGCTGTGGATTGCGAGACATCTGTGCTGCTGCCCAGTTATTTGGCGGGCCCCCAGAAAGAGGAGGTGCTGGCGCAGCAGCAGCAGGACTGGTCATCGGCTGCGTGGCGGGACTGGTGGGCATCGACGGGCACATGAAACCGGCATTTGCTTGGGCAGGACTGGGCATAGACGCACACTGTCCAGGGCTTTGAACCATTCCCTGGCACTGGACAGGGGAGAAATGGTTCACCATGCCTGGACTATGCACAATACCTTGACATGCAGGACTGGCCACCATCTGGCAATGTCCTGGACTTCCAACCATACCTGGACTTCCAACCATGGCTGGACTCCCAACCATACCTGGGCTGGGTACCATACCTTGGCACTGAATAGGACTTTGTACCATTTGACTTTGAGAATTATGACACTGACCTGGGCTAGGTACCATACCCTGGCATTGCATGTTGTTGTGCATTGTGTTCACCATAGTAGGATTATGTGTATGGTTCATTCCTTGACAGTGCCCAGCATTCACTGGCATTGGGGAGCCTATATAATGGTTCATTGATGGACTGGGCATAGGCTGACATTGGATAAGATTGTGATTCATAGACTGACATTGCTGACTATGATTTAACGTGATGGAGGGACTACTGTAACCAGAAGCGTGTGAGGCATTCGGTTGGCAGTTATTCGCTCCATTAAATACTCGATTGGCTTGACATTGGTTGTTATTGTTGTTATTGTATCCTCCTTGATATTGCACATTATTAGCAGTGGGTTGGCACTGCTGAACTGATTCATCATATCCAGGCTCGGAGTGAGGAGGAGGTGGGTTATTGTGATGAGATTGTGGTCTGGAATAAGTATTACTATTAGGCGGAGGGAAGTGGTATGTGTTGGCTGGTGGTGTTCTGCTGGAGTTTCCATGATCGATAGCAACTTGGCTGAGGTAATGCATCATTTCATCAGGAATAACTAGCTTGTTCTCGACCATTTCACCTTCGGCCATCTCATCCAGAACCACCTGAAGAGAAATGAAGACAGGAATAGTAATAAGAAAATTATTTTGAACAAGAAATATATTTCAATATTACTTCCACCTATTGTAGTACATAGGCGTAGCTACAACTTTGGTCTTGTCATTTTGAAATATATTTTTAGAATGCCACAAAATCTTTTGAAATAAGCACAATAATGTTGAATGTGGCCATTATTGGAAAGTAGGACTTGATTTAAAGAATATATTTGTTTGAAAATATCAAATAACTTCAATACATTGTTTCAGGCTTGCATAATGTGTCCACAAAATAGCCATTAAAATTAAACTTTTTTCGAATGGCTAGTTCGGGATTCTTTTTCGTAATGTGCTAAAACACACGGGATTCAAATGTTTGTCTTTAAACGAAAGGCTATAAGAGAAACACTGATCAATGAGAATAGCAATAAGTCTTACCTCTTGGTTGGGATGGTGGTCTTGTCTTCCCATAGCTGGCAACACAACACTGCTAGGTCTCGGGGGTGGGGTCGCTCTTCTAGCCGTTCGACATGGTTCGGACATTCGTCTGTTGTCAACAGGATTTGAACTCAGAGACATGTGTTGTGTTTGAAGCACCAGATTTGAAGTGTTGAAAACCCTTGGTGGTCCATGGCTCAACTGACTGGAGCGTCGTGAGCTGCCAGGTGATATCGGATCGTAGAATGACCCACCGACTACAGGAGGTCTACTCCTCGGGAATGAAGTTGCAGAAGCTTGACTACTTCTTCTACTCGATCCCAAATCTGTGCTTTTCATACTTCCGTAGTAAGTGCTAACCGTGGAGTTACTGTCCCTCCTTGGTATTGTATTCGCACCTAATCTTAAATGCAGATCAACAGTCTGGGTTGGTAATTGTGTACCGCCTTCCATTTTCAAGTCAGTGATGCGTCGATTGAGATCTCCTACTGTGATATTCCGACGAACAGAGGTAGTTAGGTTTGGAAGTGGAGGAAGTGCCGAAACACCCTTAGATTGTAAACGATTCTTGAGACGATTTCTAGCAGCAGGAACGGAAGGTGCTCGAATGATGTCAGCACCAGCAACGACGGCAGCCCGCAGACATTCAAGATCATCATTCTCTTCTCCCCAGTCCACTTCTTCCTCGTAGCCTCCCCCACCAAGTTGAACGCCTTGAGGACTTCCTTGCACGCCTTGTGGTGAGTTTGCTTCTTCGGACTTGACGCTTGGACTCGACACGCTCCCCGCTCCCACTTTACTCTGGTTCTCTTCACTACGAGGGCTGCTGTCCAACGCCCCGCCGGCTGAACCATCTTCACTGCCTTCCGCACCTTTGTGTTTCTTGTTGGCATAAAACTCGGCTCCGTGGACCGTTTTTACGTGTTTACGCAGAGAGCTGGGATCTGTGTAGCGCTTGGTACAACCGGGTGCTTTGCACACATACGGTTTCTGAAATAACACAATGATTTGTTAGCACACCCAGCTAAGGGAACTTGGAAATTGAATAGCTATTTATTGGTTTCAGTGTGCCATATTTGTAGGAAACAATTGAGCTTTTTGCTTTCATACATATTTAAGAAACAAAGGAACCTGAAGCAATAGAAATCAATTTGAATGCATTTCTGCAATTCAGAAATGCATAGTCAACTCTTGAATTTGACAAGGAACTTGTGTTGAGAAGTAAACACATTAAAACTATAATATTTTTCTGGAATAACGAGTACAGCAATAAACACTTACCACCAAAAGGATTCCTTTGTGGTTTGCATAAGTGAAAAAAGATAAAGTTAAAATGGTACAGTACCATTATATCAGATACATGTCAGTTTTTTAACAACACTTAAAAGTAGAAATAGTCATGAGATACTGATAGCAGGAGCCTAGGAAGGGTGTGAGAAAGGGGGGGGGGGGGAATGACTATTTGCTCATTTTCAAAAGCAGTTTTTAATACTGCAATGTTTTGGATAGCAGTAGAGCCTGCATAACTAATAGATAAAACATGGCTTAGTGCAGAACAGATAAAATAACAACAGCTTATTTATAGTAACATATTCAGTTCTAGCCTTCATTGTATATAGTAGGAAAAAGAAGAGTGTTTCTTCCTATATCCCTGAACCTTGAAACATTTCTTACCTCATTCGAATGAGTACGGTTCTGGTGTTTGGCTCTGTCAGATGCATTACTGAATGCTTTACTACAACCGGGGTATTCGCACATGTAAGGCTTCTCCCCAGTGTGAGATCGCAAGTGAGTCTTGAGGTTCTCCAGCCGTGAGTAGGCTTTGGTACAGCCCTCGAACTGTTGACAAAAAGTAATTTGATGAGGCTCATTGACAAGAACAATACGGTCTGTTAGCAAGGGGCATTGCAATAAACATTCTAGAATCCTTGCCAATGTCCTAGTCTAAAATTTATTTGCACACGTCAAAGTTCCATTCGAATTTCTTATTGCTCTTTCTAATGATGCTGAATAAACCGAATAACAGGTGAGTTAGATGAAAATAGCAGATATTTATAGATACCTTTATGCATATTACATCATGTTGACGGGAGTTTTGAACTATTGGAAAATAACAATTCCTAGCATGCTATCCATTGGGTGTTAATAACTATTATGATTCATCTCCATTTCCGTATGATTAACCGCTTCTGTTATCAATTGTGATATATAAGGACAAGGTTATGTGGAAGACCGAACCTCGCCCTCTTCATTGTAGGCCTAAACCATACAATGACAAATAAAGACATATCATGTCACATTATGTGATGGCTTCATTCTAGGTCTACAAGACCTCCTAGGAAACATCAATTTCAGAATGAAAAAAATTAAAATTTGTGGCAATGTGTTATGACAATTGCTTAATACTGTATTAGGTTATGTGATGAAACTGAGAAAAAATACAAAGTTCACGTAGGTTGTCATTATCAGATTGAATTTTTCTAGACATTGTCACGTCTTATTCGATAGTACAATAGAGATACAATAGAGATCAAAAGTAATTATAAACAAAATATATTATATAACTAATAGTAACATGATAATACCGTATCAAGTTGAGATAACAAAATACTGTCAACAACGTATTTAGATATAAGAGTATGTTCATAGGATTACTATGGAGATTGATTTTCTCCAATGGCAAGTACATCCATCCTAATATTGAATGGAATACAGTAGAACGTCTTTTAAACGATTTGCATATTTATATGTATTCTCTAGATGGTCCCAACCATTCACCATAAGACTACATGTTAATTTTCTTCTGTTATACAACTCATTTATTTATGACTTTCCGTAAACACACCTTAATTTCTGGTCCCCTTTCTACATTTTCAATAATCCCGTTTAGTCTGAGTCTGAGTGTTCTGAGTTAGTATCAAGAACTTTGCCACCAGTGACGATTTACAGACGGTAACAAATAAATACAATACAGTACAAAAAATATTAATAAGTATCAACTCACAGTGCACTTGTGGGGCTTCTCACCCGTGTGCCGTCGCATATGCACCACTAACATGTATTGGGCCTTGAACGGTTTCTCATCTCTTGAACATTCCTCCCAGCGGCACACAAACGACTTTTTGTTTGCATGAATATGGTCATTGTTGATATGCTAGAACGAGAAAAAATAATTATATCTTCAAGTTGATGTGAAGGTGAGTATCAGACAAAATATTGGAAAGTGAAAAACTGTTTTTGCAGTCTTGTTGTCATTTGTCAACTCAACATAGCCTCATAGGGGCTGTCCATAAATGACGTCCACATTTCGGGGGGGGGGGGGGGGGGGGGGGGGGGTCATCAACCATGTGGCAATGTGTGACAAGGGGGGAGGGGGGGATGTACACTAATGTGACATCCTCATTTACACTACCTATTATTTGTTTCTTTCAATTTTCAGGAAAATAAGTTGACGCCATATAATTTGAAAGAACTTATATTTCAATGCAGAATTTAGGTGGTTAGGTGGTTTTTAGGGGATTAAAAAATTGAGGAAAACTTTTTTTCAATATCCTAATCCCAGTATTTTCAAATTCGCATGAATAATTTCATGGGGTGGGGGAAGGTAATATTGTCTGGATTGTGACATCATTAAATGGGGGGGGGGGTCATCATCTCTGTGACAAAATCGGACAAGGGGGGAGGGGGGGTTCGATATACCTTAAAATTGTGTGACATCATTTATGGACAGCCCCATACATGCTGAGGGACAGATTTTCAATTTTACCTACACACCGATAAATAACAGAATAAGAATAAAAAAAAACTTGCTGAATAGAAAAAAAATGAGGATGACTTTAATTAGCGATCATTATACAAAATTGAATGTCACTAATCCTTTTCAATGTCGATCAGCAACCTTTAAAAAATGACTTTGGTTCATATTACATATGTATAATACATACATATATACGTATATCTCTCTCTATATATACCTATATAAAAATATATAAATATATATATAATTATATATGCATATGGAGTAAGTAGACCGAGTAGTATGGTCCCTAATAGTTACTATTAGTCACTTGATTGCTACAGCAATTGCTTCAAAAATAATTTATGTGCATTATATATAATGTCAAGTAGGCCTATATGAAGATAGAAAAAATGAAAAATGGCACTTCAATAAAATACAATTCTTTGAGACCTAGATAAATCACCCAGAAACATTATTTGCTGTAAATTTTGTCCCAACCAAAGTCCCATTTAAGATACATTCATTTTCCTACATCCATCTTTATCCTGCAAGGATTGTTTTCTCGCGTGTATGCTTTTTCCTGGTTTCTTGAGAAGCAATATATAGAGGTTTAACGATATGATTAATGTTGAACACTACCACTTGGTATCTACCTTAACAAGTTCATCTTGTGTAGGAAACTCCAAGCCACACTCTCTCCAATGGCAGTTGGTTTCGATAAAATCGCCTGGTTCGTCCTTCAAGTCACCAGGGTCGATCGGTGAGGCCTTGCTACTCGTCTCGGAGACTGCCGTGCCGCCCGACGGCTCCCTCTTAATGCGAGGCTTCCGCCCGCCACCTCCACTTCCACTACCACTCGTGTCCGCCTCTGCCATTATGCTGCTCGAGACAACCGAATCCAGCTTCAAGTGTTGTTCCGTCTTCGACATGGAATGTCCCGGTGTCGGTAAATGGTGGAGTGGCATCGAGAATAGTCCCCCTGGTGGTTGTGGGTGAGAGGGTAGAGGGGGAAGAAGCCCACCAGCTGCCGAACGTAGGAGATGAGCTTGAAGTTGTTGTAGATGAGGAGCCATGCTCGGATGCATTCCCATCGCAGGACTTATGGCACCTAAAATAGTAATTGATAAAATATGAAGAGAAATGTTTCATCATCTGTCTTATATTGTCCTATATTATTATATGACCTGTGTATAATATATCTGTCATGAATGAGACGGTGGGATGGATGGTTACTAGGAAAACACGTTATGTGTTTCCGCGTTGATGGATGAGCTAATGAGAATGAAATTCAATTTTTTCAAAAAGTTACATCAAGTTGATGTTTTGACGGCATTCAAGTTAAAATCTATCTTTCCATTCGGTTGGTTCATTTTTCAGACTATTCTAATGAAGGAAATATCTGATGCAGTTTAATATTATATGTAATATTAGACTACTATATGAAACATAATGACAGCTGTATTCATATACACACCTTGAGATCCAAACAATTATGTCATTACCCTCCTTTTATATTCATTACTCACTCTCAATAATTTCTCTGATAATAAAGAAGGCCTTTTTTCAATCGTTCTTCAATAATTGGTGACACCTGTTGCTTGGATTTAATTGGTTTTCTTAATTGCTTTGAAAGATGTATAAAAATGTCATATAATTTTTTATATCAGAACGACTGATCGGATTTCAGTGAAAGTTCGGAATAATGTGTATCATTATTATATTGAAATTCTGTGAAAATTTGAAATTTTTCGAAAGACATTTTTTTTACGAAAATTCTTCTTTGGCTTATTCTTATGAGTAATTTGGAAAATGGAAAATTAGTTTTCTCAGAATTTGACCTGTACAGCGCAAACAGAAAAAAAACTTTTTTTCGAGTCAAGTGAAATTGAGTCTTCGCTTTGCTCATCCAATTATATTGGGTGTATTTTGATAGTGGAAAGGAGTCCGTCGGTGGTGGCCTGTTGTTGAGGAGCCAACCTAGTATTAACCTGAATGACAGGGAAACAACGAAAATCCCATGTTAGGATGATCAACCGTGGCGGGAATCGAACCTCGGCCTCCAAACTGACGTTTTAGTGGCTAAGTAGTTTATATTTTCCCCTCATTGATTCTTCCAATTGAAATTAATATGGCAGTCGGCGGCGTAAATAATGAGAAAGGGAGTCAAGAGCATCTGGGTTCATGACTCATGAGGTCTGTGAAGGGTTCGTGTTGTGTTGAATGATGACAAATATATTGTTGAGACATTCGATATTGAAGTAATCGAATATGGAATGAATTGATTCGATATCGAATCGAAATGATGATATCGAAAATCCATCGAAATATTCTATATTGATTGGCAACCCTAATAATAATACAGGTGTAACACAAAATGAAATCATTTCAGAGAGATGGAAAACGGAACTACTTGCACTCAAAGCTATCAATAATGTTTGTGCCGATATATTTTACCAACATTTTGTACAGCTCATCAATTCTCCAAATTTTGCTATCAAAATTATGAATAGAATAAATTCTATTCATAAGTAAATGATCATAGCAATTATACCTTGGATCAGCTATCAGGTTACCAATATCACTAGTAATAATCAAGATCAATAAATGTACCTGCAGAGAGATGTCCATACGACCCACTGGCACTCGAACTACGAGACCCGTTTACGATGGAAACGAGAGAATTTGGGGAGAAGCGAATCATGGAATTGATATCAAACGAGTCGGAATACGGCGATGACGAGAGAGCTCGTTTCCGACTTTGTCGTAGGCTGTTTGGACGTGGACTGTTCAATCGGGAACCTGTAGAGAGCAAAACATTGGTAATTAGCTAATTTCATGTTATATTTCAAATGTTTGAATTGATACCTCAATAAGTTCTAGTCATTCAAACACGAAAATGTCAACGTAAAACACCCTTCTTACTGAATTGACGAGTTTCTTCATAATGAAGAACTAAAATGACCTATTTTTACATGTACTTCTATTGACATAATAATAATTTTCATCTTTTACATGATATCAATTATCTTTTGCACTGTAATATATTGTAATTTCCATAATATCAGAATAATAAAGATTGTCAATGACTTTCTCATTCGAGAAAGGGATCGACAATATCAAGGGTCAAATAATTTTGTACACATTTTTTTCAATGAATGGAAAATTAACTGAAATTGACATTTGGAATGGACTTTGCTCTGACTTTGTAATTAATTTTGTCAATTGCATGTTTTAAATAGTACAATGTCCTGACACAGCTCTGCTCAGTGGTATGATTCTGTTAAACTAGGAAAACGCCTTATATGCGTTGTGAGATGAGCTTAGAAGTATGGAAATGTAGAATTGAGAACATTTGGTCAGCTCAATGTACATATACAGGCCATGGATCACTTCAAAGGTTTAAAAACCGCGGCTGTCTGTTGGTATATGGACCTTGGTTTCCAAACAATTATACCAGTGCCTTCTTCACATCCATCACAAATTTTAAACGTTTTAATTTATTGGTGACACTTGTTGCTCACATTTAATAGTTTCTTAATTGCTTTCTTAATTGCTTTTATTGATGTGTAAAAAAAGTACCTTAAAAATGCTTTTTCTTCGTTATTTCACATCCGATTGTTCCATAAATCGCTTAAAATAGGTATGATAGATCTTTCCACATTCAGTATAAATTTGAGAGTTTTTGAAAAAAAAAAATTTCCAAGTATTTCTCCCCTGGCCTATTCTTATGGGGAATTCCCATACTTTCCAATTTTTTTCCGGAAAAACCGTCCGACCGATTTTTCTGAAAAACAATCCCAACCTATTCTGGTATAACACCAATTTGTAAAAAAAGTTTCGAGTTGATTGAAACTTTTTCCTGACCTGTATGCCGCGTACAAAATTACACAAAAAAAAAAAAAAAAAAAAAAAAAAAAAAAATAAAAACCAAGCCCAAAATTTTTCGGTATATGGAATGAAAATCTTCGCTACGCTCATCTAATGATACAGCAGGAAATGCACTATTCGAAACCTTGAAATAGAAACATGCATTGTATTTCAGTGGTTCAATTTTCAGAAAAACTATATATACATCTATTAAATACTCGGATCACGAAAATATGGAATTTCTTCATTTATCAATTAAACTTTAGTAGATTTATACAATTAAATTTCTAATATTTTCGTGGTCTTTCTTCCACGTTCTGACAAAATGAACAAATACAATCATCAGCATAGATAGATGATATAATATTAATATATGAAACATAATAGAAAGAGTACATCAGCTACATAAAATGAGGTTGTTTCTTAATGCCATACACAATCTTATAAATTGAACTTATAAATTACTTTCACAGCACTGGTACAGGTAGTCTTGATTTGCTCTAGGATACATTTTTCATTTTAATTCAAAATAACATATTCTTGAAAGGGTTTATTATAGGGATAGGTAATTTCATTAGTATTGTCTTGGCCCTAGTCCCTCCGTAATCTTAAAGGTCATCACAACCCTAAAATTAGATTTCAACTAATAAATGACAATATTTGTTTTCCTGATTTTAGAGAAAACTAGAAATCAATCATCAGCTCAATTACAGAAATTATAAATATTAAATTTGTCTGCTAGGACCAGGCCCTCTTTCTCAGTCCTGAGTTGTCTTATGTGTGAAGTGGGTATTAGATAATTGTCTATGTCACAGAAAGCATACTGATGACTCATAACTTGACCTACTATGTCAAGACAGTTAGGGGGTCAGTCATGTTTTGATGTGTTACTGAGTCATCACATAATTCACTATCAATGAATGAGGGATGAGTTTTTATTCACCACCAGTGACTTCTGCAAAACTCACCATCAATAGAAAAGTGAAACTCGGTGCTCCCTAAAGTTGACCCAGGCGGGTGGAGATCAGCCAATGTCCTGGACCCGAGATAGTCAGAGGGCAGACCCAAACCTGTAACAAAGAAATATTTGTTTTACATCTGCTATCCAAGATTTTCAAAGTCAAGACAATAGAAAAAAAAATGAAAAAAAATGTTCAACACATTAAAATTTCGACATTCATTTTTAGAAACTCCTTGAATTATCTGTTGCCCGCAGTTGTAAATATAGATATGAGTGGCGCATTCTGTGGCAAATGGATCAACTACTCCATTTGAATGGCTGGCATGCAGGCGACGCTTGTCAAAGTATTCAATGAAAGTTTCAAAATGCAAGCGACACTCGTCAATCATGTCATGACGTTCGATTGAATTCAATCCAGTTTTATATGGAAATGATGTTCATAATTTAAAGCAGTATTGCTCGTCCAAAATTGTACAATTAGAAGCACTCAGTAAATTTGATTTTTCATGTTGGTATGGTGGTTAATACTCTTGATTGCAATGTTACAACGTATCAGCAGAATTGCGCACATATGTATAGTACTATTGGCTTCTGTCAAGTAACATACAACCAACAATCATTACTATAGCAATACAGCAAACTGATTGTGATCGGTTAATACCAGCTGGTGGCCATTGTTGTCGGTCTCTCAACAATGAGTGATGTCACTCGACAGAAGCCAATACACTTGTTTATCTTCTCTTGTATTGCGTTCAAGTTTTTTTTTTGTATTGGGTTTGGTGGTTTGGTCGGTAAAATGAAATGAAATGTTATTTTATTAGGTGTTTTTGAGACCGTGGGAATAAAAGCGGTTGTGGACTGTTTTGAAGAAGAAGTCTCAATATTCACAACCAACTCAGAACCCACGAAAAAACCATGTCAACGTGGAAGGAATCGAACCCTGGTCTCCTGAATGACATTAGAGTATGCTATTGAGAGAATAACAATTTTAATGTCAGCTGTTCACAAAATGTGATTGACCACTAGGATCCAGCTTTATAAATCTATACAGAATTACAATTGAATTACTAAATTGCGTATGTAAAATTATTAACTTATATCTAGGTATAAAAATCGACCTAAAAATCTACCAGTCTCAATGCCAATGTTGTGTATATGTAGATGAAAATTTTCTAGTAGACCTACTGGTGTTAAGTTATTTTAACAAAATTAAATGTTCAAATTTCGTTATTTTTTCTTAAACCAGAATAAACCTTAATATGATATCAAGATTTATTGAGATTCATTAAGATATGTTTACATACTTTCAAAATTAGAAATGGAATGCTGATTACCCTTACTTAACATTATAAGTATAATGCATTAGCAGCATAACTGATTTCAATAATGTCATAAATTTGTCCACATTATAGGTTGATTCCCATGTAACCATGAAGATATCAGATGGAACAGCACTATGTGCATGTAATGGGTTAAAATAATCTGAAGTAAATCGAAAGGGGCTAGAAGATACTTCGAGTGGAGCACATTGTTTCATGTACCAGCATATCCTGCCAAACCACTAAAGACCAGGACATAATGATCCACCATCCAAATAATCCAACATTTCCTTGCTGAGATTATAGGCCGAAAAGATCACCCACATGGCCCCTATCATATTCATCACATAATAGAGAATTTAGAGATATAATTTCACTTGGTTCAAGAAGGGTTGGATGAGGGAGCATAGGCGAGAGAATATCGCACAAATTATCAACGAAATGGCACGAGTGAGATTTTTTTAAATAAAAATACATGAACAATCAAGATTTATAAAATATTAGTAATAAATACACTTATCACATAAAAAATAATAAAGAAAGCGCATACGTTTTCGATATCTATGCATTCATAGTCTTATTAATTCAAACTTTAGCCTAAGCTGGGAAACAATTACTGTATGGTACTTCAAGATTTAAATGTAATTAAAAAAACGGAAAATCTACAATATTCAAAAGTAAAATGAGTTAGCGATGATTAATATTTAATTATAATATGGAAGAATGATCATCAATTATTTTCATGAAAATCGGTCTGAAAAATCTACGATTAAAACTACTTGTCTGTAATTATATTTTTCAGGAGCAATCTTTAGAATATGTTAGCTTTCACATCTTGAGCTCTAACGACAATAGTTTCAGCATTTCCAATAAATTGTTTATTCAGTTTGTTTCTACAGAAATATGATGCGTTCGTTTATGCCAATATAGAATGTTGATAAAATAAACATAATGAACTCGGCACGTGACTGCCTTTTCCACTCGTGCAAAATACACGTGGTTTGGTGGTTTATTTGAATGAACTAAGATTTGAAGAAAATATAACAATTACTGTCTTTATGTTATCTCACTGAAGGTAGGAAAACACTGCGGCAATTTTCCCACTTTTTAGGTGTTATAAATATTGTTACTGGTACTTTTGTTTTTCAATGTTTTTCACCATGTTAAGAGTCGAGTTTTGCACATGTGGCTGACAATATGGCACTGAAAAAGGATATATTCAAAATAAGTAGTCATTGAGGAGCCCACGACGAACGGTGTCCTCTTTTTCTATTTCAGTTTCACACAACATTACATCTATCAATACAACTGAAGTAAACAACTACCAAAATAATTCAATAGTAAGATGGCATGGCATGTAAGCATTACTTGGAATTTACCGAAATTGCCCCTAGGTTTATTGTCTCCAGTTTGCCCATTTATTTCAACAACCTCATGGGAAATCAACGTGTCTAGAGTGCTGATTTTTGTTTGATTAATAAACTACAATAATACTAGTACAAATGTGAAGTTCCTAATTTATACAATCTTAATACCCTGTGTGAGGGTTCACCAGTTTTAAATCGAGTTCTAATCAGCTTGTTGCAGGTTCGCTCGTTTATTTTAGATTACTCATTTTTGCATTTATTCCCATAATATATTTTACATTTCCAAAAGGTAACAAGCAGCAATTTAGATTTGGTTTTAATTCACATGAAACGAATGCAGAGAAGTTGAAAAAATAAACAATGAGCATAAATGGCATAGAAAATCGTGAATAATTCAAAACCTGTTGATTCGAATAAAACATGTGCTTTTGAGAGGCTCCTTATTTTTGTTCAGTAAAATTGTATTCTTTGTAGATTTTATTCTGTGCATTTTATTCAGTATTATTCAGATTCGGAAGTTGGCATGCATGCTGAAATGTAGCATCCTATTCATTTCGAGATTTAGTGTAGGCCTATCAACATTTTACTGTACATGGTGCATTCTCATTTATTAATGCACCCAAACATTTAGTAAGTTACTTGTCATTTAGTTTTCCTTGGTGAATGAGCAATGCATCATGCATATCCTTTTTATTACTCTATGTACAAGACGTAAATTCATTATATGAAAACAAATCGAAAGGACCTGACGGAATATGTGTAGTATAATTATCGTTTGGAGTGCAATAGGAATCATGGCTTCGCTCATCCAGAATGAGGATTGCTTTCAAAGGCGAGTTTCACCAGTTTGTGTTTGGGTTGGTGCCTTAGTGGTTAGTGACTATAATAATGGCTGTATGGTCTCAAGAATCGTGAGATCGTGTCAGAGTGAAATAAAGTGCCGGTCTTCTTGACTAAGACGATGTCCAGAAGGCCATGCATGCCCTTGCCTCTTCCAGCCTCCCCACCCTTTGCCCTCCCACACCTCACCAATCCCTCCTACACATATACAAACTTCATACCGCCCCTGCGCCACCCCTCAAACCGCCGAAGAAAGGCAAGATGAGTTTTTTGACATCTTTGTAAAAAGTTCCAGTTGAATGGTGGAACACCAACAACTCCGGTCACACTTAACTTGCTAACTCAATTATCAGAGATGAGATCAAGAAGTCCATCAGTTCCTGACGACGTATGTTTTCTTGGATGAGCGACAGCGAAGACTTCCATCCTACTCTTACGGAGCTTTGTCTGCGTGTTCCACTGCGCAGGTCATACGGTGTGACTGATCAACATTAAACTTTTTCTGGGTACGCGGACTTATCCAAACTAGAACTGTAGTATTTGAGCCAAATCGATTCGACCACTTTCAAGAAATACCATTCCAAAGTTTCGAAAACCATCACGAGGTTAGGCCATGAGGGGAAAATGTGAAAATCAATTCTCATCAAAATGATTCATATTTTTACTGAACATAAATACAAATATGATGCACATTATTACACATTTTCATTGGGATCAGACTAATCGTTTTGAAGAAAACATTCAATTAATACATTTTTCAACAAAATAATTTCACGGCTTTGTAAACTTGACAGTTCCTACCAAAGTCGAGTTCTAGAGTCGAGTTCACCAAGTCAAGGTGTGAAGAGTGTTTTCGGGTCGACTTATTACAAATATTTATTGCTGTGTTTTCCTAGTTTTATCTGCAAGTGGAAAATCGCTAGAGGAAAATCACGCTATTTATAAATGATTGTACAAGTTAAGTAGTAATGATATCGAAAATGAAGCGTTGAGGGTCTACTATAGGGTTCTATAGGGTCTATATTATAGGCCCTACCTAATTATACATTTTCGAGTATAGAATTTATGAACCTACGTTAAATCAAATTGTCTGAAGCAATTTTCAATTTCTTATTTTAGTTTCAATATCATTCAATTTAATATTTATTTTCCATTTCGACTGTAGATTCACATCTGTTTGAGACAGTTTCCGGTAGCCGGTACGGTGTTTTTCAATGTAACAAAATGCTATTTTTGTCTTATGAATAACAATCCTCACAAATGAACATACAATTATATCTTGCCCTTACACACGAATCGCATGAGAGTTCGGATGAGAGTCGAATGATCCCTAGTTTTTCTTTCATCAGAAGCAGTGATTAATTATCGTTGTTACTTTCACTATTAAAAGAATCCCAAGATGATCGAAATTGAAAACAGTAAATTCCAACTTTGACAATCGTAATATAGTTGATGTGTCAATAAAGATGATGAAACAACCAATCATCCTGAAGTCTTTGAATCATTCGTTTTTCATGTGTTTAGTAACAGTATGCTTAAAAGTGGTTGTCTGACATTTTTTCGTTACCATATGGCTTCAATATGTTTGGAGAATAGCTCCATATCCACTCCCAAGTATGTGCTATACTTAGCTGCATTTATAGTTCTATATCGTCAACTGAGACAAACCAGCATACACACTGTGTCAAAAGATCAACTCAATGTTATTTGTTTTGCTAATAATAATTATTTATTATTTAATCCCAACTAAAAATGTTTTCGAACAGAAACTCGTGATTAACTATCGGATTAACTACCGGTATCGTACTATCTTAGATTAATTAAACCTTGTACAGAATTTAGTTTATTTATGCATCATTGATTACACGTTATATTTCAAGTTGATAGAATTCGAACCCAAAACTAAAGCTTCACAAAACCTTACCGGTATTTGTGTAAATATTTCTCCATCGAAGTTAATTAGTATGGCAATATTTGAATTGTCATTCACATGAACATGTAAGGGTATTCAATCTCACGGAGTATCCTGATATATGGGCGTTAATATGTCATTACCTACAGCTATTTCAGAATAAAATGGATATTGATTGCATAATCAACCGTGTACATAGTCAATTTTGTACTGAACTTAAGTCGTTATTTATTAATTAGTGACTCCCAACAAACTTACGTACCTTGAATCACTATTTTTTTATAAATACTATTAGTGCGAAAATGCAGCACAGCTCCGTGTTTCCTGTACGTATTGGTTCAATTAGTTATGTTCTTGTCGGAGTAATAACGACCATGGGAGAAATGTTTTTCCATTCAACTTGTCGGCCCAGTATAACAGATATTCACTGAGATAAAAATATTTCGCCCAGCCGGGAGATGTTTGTAGTCAGTGTATGTGTTTTCACTCTCGTTTTCCTTCTTTTCTTAATTGGAGATGTCATTTTAAATAACCAGATTTTAGGAGTGGAAGAGTGGGGGACCCTTACAGCCGAGACACATTGGGCAAGTTTTCTTCATAGTATGCCGATTTTATTCTCAATGGTATCGACGAAGTAAATGAACCCTTGATTTCACACCGATGTTTTTATCGCGTATCGAGACCCCACTATGCTACGATAGTTTCCCCTTAACGACCCCACCAACAGGTACGTTATAAGGAGGTACGAATGAGCGCATGATAGCTGAATTATATTTTCAAAAGCCATGCCTTATGCGAGACTCGAGCCCCCACCGGACTTGATCTCCCTTGGCACTGGAGTGACCCACACTACCGGCTGATATTACGACGTCACTCTGACAGACAAAATGGTCGTTCTTGTTCTAAAGACGGTGTGCAAACCTTACACACTTTTCAGAAATACTTCATTAAGATCTTACAACAAACAACCTTTGATTGATTCACTCTATACAATGAAAAAGTATCAACATATTGTATATGATAGGCCTACCATGAAAAAAATGAATGAAAAAATCATAGTTGATTTTCCAATTATGTAATAATAAATCGGGTGTCAATAATATTTTCACCTTCACAAGAAGTGAACATATCAGTTTACACCAATTCACTAAATACATCGATTGCACCAATATAAGTTATACCGATATACATACCAAATTACCAATACATATAGGCTACTATATAGATATATGCCAATACCAAAGGGATAACATAAAAACCTGAGTCAATTGTCATTTAAATATATATATATATATATATATATATATATATATATATATATATATATATATATATATAAAAATACCTTATATATATAATATATATATATATATATATATATATATATATATATATATATAAAAATACCTTATATATATAATATATATATATATATATATATATATATATATATATATATATATATATATATATATATATATTTAAATATACATCACAAATAAAATGGGTCGCCCTCAAACGCAATCATGAAAATCGTTAAAGAAGATATTATATTCTATACGGGAAGAATATGGTATAAATGACTAGGTATCTTATTTTCATGCTCGCACTAGCTCAAGATAATGAACGGTTCGTTATAAGACGATCCCAACCCACTCTCAGCTCCTCGAAATGAAAATAATAATTAAAATGTCTTGTTGGATTGGATTAAGGGGCGTTTGGATGATGGGACGTCTGGCCAGGGGAGGAGGAGGAAGGGGGGTTACAAGCCAGTCCAGCTCAACGGGCAACAACTGTTATGCTCGACAATGATGCAGCAACTTGGGTGGAATGTTAAGGTTGCAGAGATTGGAAGAAAATTATCATGATAATTTAATTTAATGTGCATAATCACAATATTTTACCCATACCTTAGTGTGTTGAAAAAAGGATGTTCTTAGTTATTTGTAGTCAACATTCGGAGAAAAAATGGGGTTATTCAAAAGAGTAATTCGAAAATTACATATAAAAACATAATTCCAAATTTTGATTCAGAAGTATAATGAAGTATTTCAAAAGTACCAATCATTCAATCTCATATGAATTATTAGATATTCCTGCCAATCAAGAATGCATCCGAGTGAATGGATGAAACAATTAAACTTGAATTGAATTGCTATGTTTATTTTATGCATATTTTTTGCCATGTTTCAAGTGATGAATTATGATAAAGAGGCACATGACTATGTTTTGACATATTATCAATGTCCTCGGACTTGACTAACGCATGTCTACTAGCTAACACGCTATCTGTGTAGATTGAACTGAAAAATAATTCAAAATGATTTAAAACTTGTAGAATATTTCATTTTTTAAATTTTATATCAAGGTTTAACGACGCATTGCTGATGACTAAGATCTATTGGTGTCGGTGAATGATATATGAGATGGTGGGATGATGAGATTTTAGGTTATTTCACTAGATGTTTTGGATAGTAGGAAAATGTTAGTCGTGGCCTGTTGTTAAGAAACCATCCCAGTATTGACATGAACGACAGAGGGAAACCACGAAAAACGCCCGTCATCATAGTTGACCTGGTGGGAATTGAACCCTGGTCTCCTAAATCACGGTTTAGTGTGCCAGCCACTCAACCACTCATCTCAGTACTTTTAGAAGATTATAAGCCAAGATATATATATATATATATATATATATATATATATATATATATATATATATATATATATATATATATACACACATACAAATATGGTATGATTTAGAAATGATTCAAAATTGCGACGTCCCCCGGGAATCGAACCCGTCTGAGCGGCAATCTGAAGATCCAAATATTCTTTGAATATTCCATTGAGTCAATTGAATATGTAGAGGTTATTGCAACATCATCGGCAAACAAAGCGATGACCAAGGCGCGTAGGCCTATTTATTCTATTCCTCCATTTTACCATACTGATTTTCAAATGGATCCTGCAAATTCACTGCACAGTACTTTTCAAACATCTTTTGCTTGGTTTATGAACTGAAACTAAGCAGACTTATCGAAACAGAATAGAGGTCGATCGTGAACGGAAAATGTTGTGTTTGGATGAGCGACAGCGAAGACTTCCATTCGGTCCAAAACGGGAATCTGTTTCTTTGCTATTGTATGCGCTCCACAGGTCGTACGGTTTGTTGCATCAACACGAAATATTCTGTCGATATCCTAATACATCCCACGCATAACTGCATAGTTTTGGGGCAAAATTGTTCTATCACCTTTTAGAACTTTTGGTTGAAACCTTGAGAATATTTTTGGAAAACAGAAAAAATAGATATGAAAATGTAGGTACAAACACATTACTACACATCTGTACATGAATCGGACTAACCGTTTAGAAAAAAAAAACATATGAATGTATTTCTCCATTTCGAATATCCAGTAACATGAAGAACAAACACACGGTTCCGATTGTGCTCATCTCATAACACTAATTTTTTTATCGAGAATTGAATAGAAATAGCTATATGTGTCATTGTCTTGATATTTATTTTAACGACTACCGTTGCCGTTATTACAGAAAAAAAATCATATTTGTGAGTATCACTGTGTTTCTAAACCATTTTTTACCCTGAGGTTTCCAACGACCCAATACATGACTAATGACTTTACTATTAAAGAGCTTACACCACCACACAAAACATCTACAAAACTTTTTGTTTTATTAAATATTCAGTAATGAGGCTTTTGGTCAAGTGTTAAGGGGACCGACTAATCTTTTGCAGCTACAGATGAAGGAAAAGCTAGATATAGGCAAATCCTTATCGACTAGAAAATCTTACGCTTATCGAACCCAAGAACATCCAGTCATTCTTTTCGTCGGGTTACCAGCTAAACTACCTATGCTAACTTATTGCTTCATCATTTTTCAACGAATCTGAATATAGCCCTATGTTATACCAAATCTATATTTCAAAGCAATTTTAATACATTCAAATTATTTTGTATGAATTTCTGGATGAAATACACAATGTGAAACAGATTAAAACTGCATCAAAATGTAACAATAAGGATATTCGTATCGTTTTTGAATATTGATTTGATATAATATCAACATACATTCAGATTCGTTTGAAACGAAAACAACATTTTTGCCTAGTTGCTAATCCAATCAGCAGGGCCAATTATATCTTCAAACCAACGAAAAGATTGTCGATGGTCAACGCGATCGTTCAAGGACAGATGGATCTGATGTAAGAAGGTAGATTCTCTGGTTTGCGCACAGATAAAGAAACCTCATAAAGCTTCCTTTATCTATCGTGTAAGGTTACCTTTGATTTGACTGAAAGTAAGCACATATATTAATAGGCCCTGTGAAAATACTATCTGGTGCTATTTTCTCTAATCGTCTTTCAATGGCGACATATACAGCGTTTGCGTTTTCCTAGATACTTCATGTAAATCTCATCTTTAGGAAATTTGGAAAAAATCTTCTTAAAAGACTAGGTAGGTCTATATTGCCAATAAAGTTATTTGATTTTGAAACTAAGACATTTTGTTGGTTTAGTGTATGGAAAACCTTTCATCTTCTGCGAGATTTCTCACTATCTTTCACTTTTTCAAAAAATGTTCATTTCAAGATTGATGCTGGACACAATATGTATCAATTCAAATAATTCTTCTACACATTTTGTATTTCATTAATCATCGTTTACTACGGTTTTACGCCGTTCATTTGGGTTAGGTCATTTTCTCACTCGAGTTAGTATGAACGCGAATATTAGCTCTCACATAGCACACGAATATTAGCTGTTTTTAGTCAATTCATATTTCTATTTCATTAATTTATATTGGGTTCAAGGATGAACTGTACTGATTGATGACTATGATGTATTGGCATCGGGGAATAAATGATGAATAAGATGATAAGAAGATGTGACGAGAAGTTATTTTATCAGGTGTTTTTGGAGAGAAGGAAAAAGTCTGCCGTGGCCTGTTGTTAATGAAGCATCCCAGTAACTGAACGACAGATGGAAACAACGAAAACCCTCGGTCAGGATAGGCGACCATGGCGGGAATCAGATCCCAGTCTACTGAACGACGGTTCAGTGTGCTAGCTACTCAATTCATACATTAATAATTCATACGGAAATACATTTTTTACAATAAATAAGAATGGCCCTTATTTTCACGATCAATCTATATTCCAAATCGTAGGCCTACTTTGCTGTTTAACACGTTGATTCGATTCATTGACAGAAAATATCCTTTTCCCAGTAATAAGACTGATCTTTCTATTCCCGACCATTCTAGATTCGATGAACAAAATTTGAAGTTTCTTTGAATTTGTACTTATATTGACTAATATAGGGCCTACTATACCATAATAATACTAATATCAATAGAAAATCAACAATATTTCAATATTGATAATACAATAATAATATTGATCAATAGCATTTTTATTATTGATACCAACGAACACTGAACAGTGACATTTGAAATTTAAATTGTACACCCCTTAAATCGGTCACAAAAGCAACGGTCACTTGCGGCCACCTGAGCGACCCTTCGGACACCTGCACGACCCTGCTCGCCTCATTAGCGTCCACACAGACTGACATACAGATAAGGCAACATGGTGGGATGGAAGAAGAACTTGAAATTCCAGAAGAACAGTAAGTTAATTGCGAACAAACACGAAAAAGAAGTGACCTGCAAAATTAATTTGCAATCAATACCAAATAGACCCTTATCCAATATAATAATAATGTTCACTTTTGGTTATTCAGTTTATGGTATTTGAAGTTGAACTTCATTGATATTGCATTCCCAACTCAGAATGATGTCAATTCGCGTTTGAACGTTTCAATCGAGCGTCTCCTATCCAACAATCCACTAAAACACTAAAAGGGTTGCACGGCAAATTATTATCCTTCTGTCATAAAAGAGAAGCATTTGGTAGTACATCATCGGCTATGCATTGGGTGAAGAGCGTCAATTTTTTAGTGCAAAAATATGAATTGGGGGGAGGGGGGGGGAGGAAATCCACTCATCAGCATCGATATAACAATATCGTCTTGGATTTTTGGGTGCTGAATAAATCATTGTTCATTTCTCGATTGTTGCGATACCATATTTGTATTTTTGGGCTTATGTACTATATTCCTTCAAGTCTTTGTACTTGAGATCATTTCAAGATAATATTACTAATTCATCCACATCTTTTGTTAGATCAACCCCCCCCCTGACCTCGTATTAAGATACATTCTAATGGTAGTTAGAAATTCCCCTCACAAACAAAAATCAATCTTGGCCGAATGATCCTAAGTAAATAACGATATTAAATAAATCGTACCAGTAGGCATACGGAACAGAACATCTTTATCAATTATAAAATTTAGTTATACATTCTTTTGGAACTTTCAGCACATAAGTAGGCCCTAATCTGTATAGGCGTATAATCATATATATATATATATATATATATATATATATATATATATATATATATATATATATATATATATATATATATATATATATATATATATATATATATATATATATATATATATAAATGTATGTAAGTGTGTTCGGACTGGAATTGGCATTTTATGTTTTCTTCATGTTCATGTGACTAGAACAGAAAAATGTGGTGTAATTATTTTGTAGCTACGAGTATCATGTATGAAAAATGTTTGTCGGATGCTTTACGGATAAATTTCATATTAAACTTGGCCAGCAGAGCATATTAGATTTTCCTCTGGCTTCGTCAAAGAACGTGTCAGGTAAGTGAGTGTTCTGGTTGTATGGTTAGTGGTATGCGTGCGGCTCTATGTGGACTTCGTTCGCGCACACACCACTAGATTCATGTGATTGATAGACAATTGTTAACAGATTATAAATAGTCATTAAAATTGTATTCATAATTACGGGTCATATACATTTGACAGAGGTCTTTGGTAAAAGTTTTAATCATAAGACTGATTCGTTTCAATTTATTGTTCATCTTTTCAACGATAATTGATACAAATTGGCAAATAAATTATTGGGGTGGTACGATCGCCCTTGTGCTGTTCCATCCAAAAGATATCCTACCTTGTGATTCTCAGACTTAATTAATTCGTCAACAATAATTTTGTGTCAAGTTTTCGATGTTGATAAAATGAAAATATATTGATATTGTTGACGGTCGACGCCGTATCAAATATAAATGGATTATTCAGGAAATGATCTATAAAATGTTATATCCAACCTTCAGATGAAATTTCAATAAACTGAATTCAGAACATAAAACAAGCCATTTGAAAAGTTCTAAGTAGCAGCTCTGTCTTGATTGGAAAAAACGTAATTTTTAATATTTCTTGGTCCATTTTGAAAGGAGTCAAGTTCGAACATACATCTATTCTGTGCAATTTTTAGATGTTTTCAGTTTTCTTCTATATTATACATTGATTTTGTACGGGTATGGAGTACAGACTACTGAGCGTGAAACAACAGCAACATCAATAGTAATAATTAAATAGTGATTGCTAATTATTTTACCGTGAAGGGAGGCTGCTGGACTAGAATGCTGCAAGGACGAGTATAAGTGTTCCATGTAAGGGTTGAGTCTGTAGGCAGGATGGAAGTCGGTGGGGTGGTGTGGGGGTGGTGGTATAGACCCCACCCCCGATCCCGGGCCTCCACCGGCTCCTGGGGGTAGGCCCACTGCGCGTCTCGACGCTGCCAGGAACTGCAGTTCAGACAAGGAGCCAGACCCGCTACCTGAGAGGCTGGAATCGCAAACAGAAACAACACGATTAGCATGCATAGTTAATTACAATACAAACATAAATTGTTTCTGCTCCCTACCTGGAATATGGCAGTAGTATAAATTGAAGACAGTACTTCAGACATGGCATGCAATATTGAAATAAAACTCATCATCACTCTTTCATCCCACTGCTTTGTTTCCTGCTACCCCATCACCCTGTAGTAACTTCCCAAACCGCTAGAGCACTGCAAACGTGTTGGATTGTAGATAATGACTAGCTATCGGCCAGACCTCCGCAGTGGTCTGGGAGAGTAGTAATTGAAGACTTGGGTAGGGGGAAAGGAGGTGTGGATGGTAAGTTATATTTTCATTCAGACATACATGGACGATGATATACTACCAAGACAATTCACTTTTACGGCTAAGAGGCACTTTTTTAACAAGAATAAATCCCCTTGCACGCCTCCATTCCCATCACTTACGTCTGTAATTAGCACCTATGCTCGCCACTGAAGGAACAGCCTTGGTGACTGCTCGGCAGCAGCACAATCCAGCTTGCATGTAGCACTTTCTAGTGATGAGGGGTTTTGATAAGAGTGGTGATAAAGTAGTGGGGGTAGAAGTGGGGGATAGTTTTATTTCAACATTGTGCGACATGTCTCGGTAGTATATCTTCCGTCTATGATGCAAGTGTAATGTCATGGTAATATATATTCCGTCTAGGGTAACACACGCCTGTATCGTGACTAAGCGCCTGATTCACACGTCCCCATGTATTCAACAATCCTAAACGTTTTTTAGGCTATATAACATCCACTGTAAAGACCTGAAATTGATTGAAAATGAAATTTATTGCAAATGTCAAAAAATGTAAGTATTGTACATAAATAGATAATAATCGTGTGTGAATTAGTAAAATAAATTTTAACCCCACCGCTTTGTTTTCTTGTATATATGCTTACTGCTATTTTATTATTATTGTGTTAATAGATTTTTATACGCTCACTTGTTTATTGCTTTTACTTCTCTGTTGATGCAACGAACCACCTCTAATTCACTTTATTTATTTTATTGAGTTGTTATTTCTTTTTACACTCGTCGTCTGTTTTGAGAATAAATTGTTAACAATTTTCCAAACCTCCATTTAATACGATTGTTTTAATATTATATTGTGCCCATTTTTACTAACCCAAGTAATAACTGCATACGTTTTGATGATTGTTGAAGATGAGCTATTTCGAATACGTTCCAATAAATAAATGAATAAATAGTATAGTTAGGCCCTACATTGAAACCAAAGCGTATTTACTGAAACTCGAGAGATTGAAGCAAAAGGCATATTCATCATATATATAGGCCTATGGGAGAACGTTCACAAATTTCTTGAATCGAGATCAGTTTGAAAGCAAAGAGACATTCATAGGAAGAATAGAAAGAGAAGAAAATAATTGTCATGCTACTCACTAGATGGAGCCATGATACAGCATATGTGGACGAGGTTAAGGTAGACTTGTATAAGTTTGAAAGTAGTTCATCAAATAAGATGACATTAGTGGTAGAATAAAATAAATGTTTTCAGATGAGGATATATACGGAAGTTGTCACTCTCGTTCAAAATTAGATTTCAGCTAGCATATAAATTGAATACGAATCGATAAGAATTGTATATATATATACATAGACTGCTATTATTAATTGTTTAGTTACAGTTATGTGGATTTTCAGTGGCTCGATCATAGTGGATGGCTCTACTCTACATTTCTGCAACAATGTAGCTGCAATTCCCATCTCAAGAGTAAGAATATTTATAAAGAGAACAATTCCCAGCTAAATAGGCCTATACTTGATTTAAATGCATTATAAAGTAGTCAATTTATGTCACACATTTTGCAATTTTGTGATGATTTCAAACCTTACGTGTTCCGTTAAAACATTGTTTTCTCGACAAATGTTCTTTGCTATTGGCCACAGCGTTGAAGAAGCGTAGAGCATTCCCAAAAAACTACAAATGATTCAAAATTCCATTCCGAAAAATATGTGTAAATATATCTCTATGTACGTGATCCATTAACCGATATGTATAAACGTATCTGTTTAATCATAATAATGTGCCAACTCTGGGCCTTGAACCCAGGACTTATCGCAACCAATGCTCTAATGCATTGAGCTATGCACGCTCCCAGATTCTTGTCGAATAGTCATCACAATTTATGTGACGAAAAAAACATGTGTTAGGTTTGATTATTCGAGAGGTCCTTGGTTCAAGTACCAGATATTACAGATATAGCACATTTTTACGATTTGACAATTACGCTCATGTATATGTACGTATGTTTATATATACATAATTATATATATATATGTATATAGGGCCTATATATATATATATATATATATATACACACATATATATATATATATATATATATATATATATATATATATATATATATATATATATATATATATATATATTTTAACATAAATAACTCTTGGAACCGTTCCAAACGTATTTACCCGTCTCCGAGCCGAGCCAAATATCTCCACACATCAACAAAATGTACTCAAAGATGATTCCAACCATGAAGAAGTCTACCGTGCAACCTAAGCGTGCAATTCGCTGTTTCTCTAGTTAGTGCAATATTTTATTATTTAGCTATAGTAAATCATTCATAGGGCATTACTTGTGATTTGGAATGAAAAAATAAACACCCGGCTGTAATTCACAGTTGATAATCATCGCACCCACTGTGCAGAATTTGGAATGGTTGACACATTATGCCATCATTGCAGTCGTTTTACCCTTACTGCAAATGCCAATCTAAGAGTGCGCCAACTATGACTTTTTTAATTAACACCACAAATTGCAAAAAAACATTTTCCCAAAAGATGTTATTAGTTCAATAGTTTCACATCTTCACATCTTCATGGCTACATTTACGGCAATACTATTTAAAGATTAAATATAACTGAAGGTATACAATTTTTTTCTAGTACAATTAAAAAACAACACAAAAAAGATTATGTCTATATTGTCAGTATTTCAGAATAACGTAAAAACTATTACATTATCTTATATAATAATCAACTTATTAATAAACTTATACAATGAATTATATATTATAACTAGTTTATAATGTTTTAGTGTTTTGTGTAATGTATATTGCAGTGTTGTTTTGTAATAAAATCGTTATCAAATGTGCCGAAATCATCACTAAAAAAGTAAATACATTATACTCCAGGTTAAAAGTATTTCTTTGCTGTAGAATAGGCACATATCAATGTTAATCATGAACTTCTACGAGTCTATTTATTTTTGTTTGGGAATTGGTTTTTTATAGATATATTTCTATATTGAGTCGTCAGTCATCAAAGTAAGGGATTTATTTGCAACCGTCAACTTGACGCTATCCGCATTAAACTCTCTAATTTATGTTTACGACTCTGCTTTTCGGCGTCCTCTTCGATATAACTATTCCTAACATTTAATTTAGAGTAGCATCACCTCCCACTATAACCTCCGTCGACAGCATTTAGTCTATTTCCGTCGAACAACTTCACAAACTTTACGTTGTCAAAGAAATAACAACGAAACTTCACATATAATACAAATAGCAACACAGTTAAACAATCGCAATGCAGTATGCAACTAAAAAACGATGGTACACGTCCATTTTCAATTTTTATTTTCTAAAATTCTATTTGAAACTTGAAGTACAAAAGTTACGGAAAATTATGCTAGACATTCCTTTCCGGTACCTATGCGTTTCTGTAGAAGAAATAATATTCAGTATAGCACATACATATACAAGTACAATTATGTTGATAACTGAAGTATGATTGAAATTCATGTGAAAAATCAGTGTCAAAATATACACAGGTTCCCCGATGATGGATGTGAAATGAGCACAGCAAACCTCAGGACAAAGTGGGGCTAAAGAAGCAGACATCGCTCGTGTTCTTCAGAAGAACAAATGGTAGCACAATTTTATTGTTTGCTATTGACCACATTGGATCCAATTTGACTGACTATACAATATATGGGGAAACAATATCATGCAATAATGTATTATATGTATGTAATAAATAATATATTTTGAAACTTCTCCGACCCAAAAATCAAGCCTTGCATATTGGTGCTCGTAGTTGCATGCTAAGTTCGATGTCTTTGTGCATTTTTTAGTTTTCGACACGGAAATAATCTATCATATACGTTTTTCACAATTATGTCGATTATTCCCGAGTTTTTCAGTCATCGCTCATGCTGCATCTTTCAAAACAATATAGACCTGTTGACCTGAATGTTATGGTTATTTGTTATGTCTGATCTTTGAACTATGCTTCATGTTCTCAGAATTAATTCATCTTAAAAGTTTTTTTTTTTTTGCAAAAGGTTTTCATCTACTCAAATAATACATGATTAAAATTATTCATAGCCCCACTTGGCTACAATGTGATCCGTTTATTCTGATTATAATAATTATTATACAATTTGTATTTATATTGCAACAATAGTATTGTACTTTATATTGTAGTGATTGTAAAAATAATAATAATGGTAACAGTAAATGCATTCCCCAGCAACAAAAAGGACTTTACAAGGCAGTTAGTGATATGAACTCGGTAATAACGGAAGGCGTTGTTAATTTGTATTACCTTGATATACAGTTATTTGTGTACATTTATTTTCATGAAGATATTCATTTTGCTTGTAGCAGGGTTTAGTCTTTTTGAAGCTATTCTATATATCGATCCAATGAATGTCCAACCTGACTATTCAATTTCCACCTGTACTTCCACGTGAGGTATTGTTGCCAATCCCCACGCGGCTGTAAGGCTCGAGCCAAAACGAAATGTCCTTTTTCTATCCGCTTAAAAACTGTTGAGTTCTATGCAATATCACAGAGGACGACTGATTCAGCCAGGTAGAAAGAATACTTTACTTCTGGTTCAAGCTGTACAATACTCACTAGGACTCACTAGGTTTGCTCATAATGAAAACTGCAATGAAATCACATTCGAGAATATTTTGGTGTCAGCTGTAAGCTGTCACTACTAGACAGCATCAAGTGCACGCATGTAATAATTATGGAAGATAACAGGATTTAAAAGGCTTGACTTGCATTACAAACACTCGTTAATGACACGTAGGAATGTATAAGATTGCAATGGAATAATAATAATTTGTTCGATATATCAAGAAGAGACACAACGTAACAGTGCATTCTTTTTTGTATAAGATACTTGAATGTTGCACTATAGTGAATGTCGGTGGCGCAGGCAGCAAGTCTTGCATTTATTTAATGTAATCTCAACATGTCGAGACTCGCGTTATAAACCCAATCAAATTTGTTCAACTTTGACCTGACAAGTGGTTGAGTTTCTAAAAATGTGCGAAAATGTCATTACAAGTCTAATGATAAGAGAAATTAAACATAAATATAAACACAGCAAATTTTCTTGTTAATGTAGTGTTATTCTTATTCAACATTTCTATCATTTCACAGAGAGCCGCCATTCAGTTGGCTCATTCAGCTGAGGCACAGGTGTGAGTTCGAGTCCCGTATAAGGCATTGGTTTTGTGCTCTTCATAATTTCATCGCTCATCATGGCCATATATAACTCGTTAACTATACGATTAAAATATGTATAATTACTGAACATTTTTATTGGAGAATTAAGATACAAGACCTGCAAGATCTTGTCAACTTGTACGTGCAAGAAGTACATGGTCAAATATTATTTCTTCGTTGTATATGTGATCAATATAAGTAATATTGATAAATAATTCATATTTTATTGAATACAGTATAGACATTAGCCCCACAAATGAAACGTAATCCAAGCAATAATTGACAAAAATATAGTAAAATGATAAACAAATAATATTATAAACTGGAAATGAAAAGAAATCGTACTTGTAAGAACTAAGAAGAGATATGGTCGCGTGGCTAGCCAACTGAACTGTCATTCAGAAGACCGCGGTTCGATTCCCGCCATGGTCGACCATCCTGACAGGAGTTTTTCGTGGTTTCCCTCTATCATTCAGGTCAATACTGGGATGGTTCCTTGAAAAGAGGCCACGACCGACTCCTTCCCACTATCCAAAAACACCTAATAAAATAACCTTTCATCTCATCATCCCATTATCTCATATATCATTGACCGACGGCAATAGATCGTAGTCATCAGTAGAGTGCGTCGTTAAACCCAATATAATTAATTAGAATTTATATCTATCAAGTCAACAATGGTTTTATATCCATTCTTTTTAAATAGCTGTCATTTTAAATTCAAAATAGTTATTCATTGTATGAATGGAAAAATTCAGTTTCTCAAGATAATTATTATAAATTGATCAAACTGTGATTCTTACCATTCGCTATGAATGAAGGTCTATGTGTTTTGTGTAATTGGTAACTGAGAATATATATAAGCTAATCATGCAGTACTTCATCCATAAATTCATTTGAAATTTCTATCTCACGGATAAGCCATTTTCACTTTGTGGAAGAGAGTGGTGTTATTTGTTCTTGTATTTATATATTATTGATTGAAAATTACCACTAAAAAATATATCATCATCATTATTATCATTATCAACATTACAACATTGCAATATACTTCCCTTAACATATTTACATACATATCGATGAATTTTGGTGCACTATTACAAACAACAATACAAAATCATAAACCTTCACTCCATTCGCACTAGATTAGCTAACAGGGAAACGTATCAGGTTCCGTCATGGATAAACAAATTCGGCAAAAGGCGATAAAAATATGTGATCCCAGTAACTTTAATCTGCTGCCCGAAAGATTGAGAAATATGTTTACATAAACCGAGAGGTGAAGAATTGGTTACTAAGCACCATAAAATAATTCAATGGTGAAATAAATTTATCTTCTGACTGAAATGTGAAACACCTAATTTCAGTAGTTATTGTGGTGTAGAGTTATAGCAATAGTATATTTGGTAATTCATTGTTGTTTCATTCATTTGTATTGTGGTAATCTGTGTTTCGCTGGTATGTTATTTATTCATGTGAAAGAAGATGTGTAAATTATCTTTGAAGTGAGTATTTTTAGCATATTCCACAGATTAACCCTCAGTGGGTTTTGTGGACACTTGAACGAGAAAAATGTCTCTATTGTTATGTATACATTTATTGGATGGAAAAAAAAAGATACTTGTCATCATAACTCAGATATATCGGCGTCGGATGAATGATTAATGGGATGAGATAAATGTTACTTAGGTTATGAGGAGGAGTGGAAAAGAAGCGGTATAGGGGAAAACCACGAAAAACAATTCTGTACATATGAACGGTGGCGAGGATAGAACCTATGCCCGATACCCTCATCGTACGGTTATGGAACCTGACCATGTAAGGTTCACCTTACAAGGCTTACATGTACCCAATGCCGGTTCAATATTATTATTAAATTATCCCCCTATTCTGGCACAGCATTGGAAAGCGAAGTCAAGTAGGACTTAAGACTTGTCCCGCAACGGCCTGGATTTTTGTCAACACCATTCGTTCTCTATCCAATCACGCGTACGCCATCATTCTCATCGTACCCCAAATAACATAGCTGTTGGTGGGTGTTCTTATCATAATCACATGTGCATAATTCGATATGTGATTAGGGAATAATGCCACATGCTATAATGACCATTTGAATCGTTAATTGTCTACCAACCATAAAAATACATTAAAAAAACATATACACAACTCACAAGCATACTTTCCAATTTAAGCAAATATTATACACAGTTTTCGGGACTAGAAGAACGCTTGCTCATTTTACAGCGAATTGGCAGCACTGGCATTCGGTTTGCCATTAACGTGTGAGTTACTTGAAGAAACGGGCACTAATCTGCAGACCCAGACATAGATTGTGAATTTTACGAGCAATAATTATGTTTGGTCGAAAATGTGTTAGGTTGGCTTCATGGCAAGCATGTGGTAGTGGTGTTGTATACTGTCTAGTACCAACTGTTGCAAAGAGAGAGAGAAAGAGAGAGTTATATAGCACAAGTGTGAAGAAGTGGTATCTGAAAAACTATATTATCTTCTGCCACTCAAAAACAAACCCAACTGTTTATTACAAGGAGCAGCAAGCACGTTATTGTATATTAAGTAGCTAAAACGTAGTGGTGTTCCAAGACAATAATGTCAGTTAGTTGACATCGGTGACTCTGAGATGATGGTTTAGTCTTATGTAGGGTTTGAGCCAGTGGTGAGAGTATTTTTTTTCAGATACGCGTTAAATCCTGTGCAATGTCACAATGTTGAGCCAAGAAGATAATCGATTGGTTCACGCCCCCCCCCCCCCAATGAATTTATTAGTTCGATTTTTCTGTCCATTTCGCAACTTGTGAAAAGTGTGGATCGCCCTCATATAAATAAATTCATAGTATTGTTATTGAAAATAACATATAATTCAATAAATACGATTTCTGTATGTAATTATTATATCACAATCACATGAGTATGATGTAACTGTGTAACGTCGTCTAGATAGGAACTAAGTGTCCAGTATCTCCAACTCTTATGATCAGTAATCATCAGTACTGAACAGCCTTAGCATCGATCGAAGAAGTTGTAAGATGACAAAAAGTTATCTACGATGACTTGAAGAAATTGTAGAAAATTTACAGTCAGATTTTTTTTTTCACAACACGATATCAATAATGCATCACAAAAGTCAAACAAGAGAACAGAAGAGAGGGGTAAATGTACAGACGTACAGATAAAATAGGAAGAGCGCCAGAGAGGGATAACATTATCGTTTCAACAAACAAAATTTGGAAACTTATCTGAGACTTGTAAAAGACCAAATTCCACGAGATAACCGTGGATTTTACATGAGATTTTGGAATTGTTACATATCGGACAAAGAAAGAAGCCACTATATAAAGCAACCTGCAACTCATTCGCATCATCCCATCATCTCAATAATCATTCATCCGATTCCCATAGATCTTAGCAATCATCTGAGTTATACATCAACAATTGAAAGAATACATGAAGAAGTATTTCCCATCTATCTGCAGCCAATAACGATGGGATGACAAACAATATGCTTAATAAATAAGAATCAATTGTTTTCAAACAGGTCGAGGGGTTAACAACTACTGAAAACAGGTGTACACTTGCCCTGAAATCCCATGAAATCCCATTGAAATCCCTGAAATCACCTGAAATCCCTGAAGTCACCTGAAATCACCTGAAATCACTTGAAATCCCTGAAATCACCTGAAATCCCTGAAATCACCTGAAATCCCTGAAATCACTTGAAATCCCTGAAATCACTTGAAATCCCTGAAATCACCTGAAATCACCTGAAATCACTTGAAATCACCTGAAATCACCTGAAATCACTTGAAATCCCTGAAATCACCTGAAATCCCTGAAATCAACTGAAATCCCTGAAATCACCTGAAATCTCTGAAATCACCTGAAATCCCTGAAATCACTTGAAATCCCTGAAATCACCTGGAATCATCTGAAATCACTTGAAATCACCTGAAATCACTTGAAATCCCTGAAATCACCTGAAATCCCTGAAATCACTTGAAATCACCTGAAATCCCCTGAAATCTTGAAATCTGAAATCAGGTGTACACCAAATTTTCGAGTTGTAAACCCCTCGAAACAGGTTAAAATGTGAAACACATCAATGAGTAAACGTCTACAAATAATGTATCAAAAACATTAGAGCTTCAGCAACTAAAATCGACTGAAAATATACAGCCACTCATGCGGAAACAACGTCAAGAGCTGCAAGATACGATCTAAGTAACTTGAAAATACCAAAATAACATAGCCTGTTGGCTCTCAAAGTTTTTATGATAGTTTTGATAAATAATTTTTCTTGACACGTTGTTTGTTTTTCTAATGATCCATTTGAATGCTCCTGTAGATGTGGCCAGCATGAGTCACGAAATATATTCCTGGATAATATCTTAATAAATAATATTGATATTATTAAATTATTATTTAATACCAGGAGACTAATAACTGTGCCATGTGCGAGACTATGAGAATGGTAAATGTCTCCTATTCTTCTTATCTCAATTCAACTTAATTCGGTATTCTTCCGTGAAAACAATGAATAACGTGAGAACATTTTTCTCTAAGATTTGGCGATTTAGCCTCATCCCCAAATTTCTGAGAAAAAGTGTGTAGAAGCAGAACCATAATACGAGGCTAGGGATCAACACACGATGAGGGTAACAATTTGCTTCCAAACTGAAGTATGGATAATAAGAAAATGACAAAATTTAAGAATACATGTTGAACAAGATATTTTCATAATGAATAACTTATAGCTCTAGGTCGCTCCAAACGTACACGCAAAGTGTTTATATAAAACACATTACCGGTATATTATCAACTAATGAATAAAACATGATTTATTATTTGGTACTCCCTAACCGATGTCCACACTTCAACATTTTTTAAGAACATCAATGGCGGCACCAAATACCAACATGAAAAGTAGAAATTTCGTTTGATACATCGCGATTTTGCTAGTTTGGCTTCTGAACTCAATGAGCGACGTGAAGACTATTTTACTTTACCGAGAAAAACGAAACTCTGTTTATTCCGCGATCCACAGATCAAACGAAAGCAGAAATTGTGTTGACATTTGGTACACACACACACACACGTGTCATCATCTGACTCGATACTGTATAGTTTTGAGACGCAATCAGTAGCAACACTTCTGTGAAGAAATATTTCGAAATTTACAATACCTCCATGAGAATACCAGAGGATTTCCATAGGAAGCCAGAGGAGAAAATCTCGAATTCAAATTTTCACTGAATTTATACATAAGAATTAAACACATAATTCAAAAGTTTTACATAATTTGGACCACCCGTTTTGTGAAAATGGCTATAATGAAATTTTTCAGATCAATTAATAAGGTTTCATGAGGATCAAAAGGTACAACCAATTGAATCTAAAACAGTTCGAATCCGCTAGAAAATAAACGTACCGTATACTTTGTTTCACTTCATTTTTCACACCATATAGGTCGTTAATAATCTTCATTTTCTTACAGACAAGTACTTCGAATGTTATGGCAGCAATGCAGACTAGAGGTTTAAACAGTTTCAATTTCCCCTACATTAGTCCTAGCTGCTTTTGGCTTTGAGATTACTAAAAAGTACGCCTTCTAATGTGGGCACTCGATTGATCAACTTCCCGACTGTACACTTCAATTCATATAATTTATATTTACAAGATGTATTCATTATAATTTATATAAATCTATATACTAAACAGCAGGTTATTGTAAATGAAAATAATATTTTCATTCCAACAGAAAATTGTTGAATCCTATTGTTTAGCCGTCCTATTAAATTCTATCATATATTATATTTTATCACCATCAAAATAGGATGTGAGCGGTCTAACATACTTTCATTATTTTGCTCAGCTGTAGTATAAATGTGAATTCAGAGTGACAAAAATTTGATTATTCAAATCGATAAAAATAAAGTACAATAGCACAACGAGAAGGTAAAATTAATATTCATTTTTTGAAATGCAATCTGAAGTGCAAATAATTATATTATAATACTATACTAGAATAATATTTGGCGGGTGTGGGGTAAAACAGGTACCGTACATGCGTGCGAATTGAGTAGTACAGACATTATATACTTAATGGTACAGAGTTCAAAGATTACGATTCGGACAGGTAAATTTATCCGCGCACATTACAGTGGAAATGACAACTGTGGTACAACTGGGAAAAGTGGTACATTTGTGTTTAATTACTACTACCTATGCTATTAGCATACTACGATATTCAAACAGAACACTCAATATTAAACCCACGCGTGTAAAGTGACGCAAACTATGTAGTCATACTAATTATATTATCCGTAGTGTCTTTGGAGATTCGTTTGCACCGCACATTCTTGTGAAAAAAAAATCCTTTTTTCAAAGTGAAATACATATCTGGATTTTTTTTTTAATTTTTCATTTATGATATAAGTGTCATAACTATATTTTTCATTTGAAAAAACTCATTAGGAGCTTAGTTGGTTAAGACTGTTCGGAGTGTGAATAGCTAACAAAACAGACTACATAAAAACATGGAAAATTTAATCGATATTATTGGAATATAAATGGATAAAATGTTGTCTGCCCTACATTATTATTCCGCCAGACTATTTGTCTTGCATTTATAGTCCATGTTTCGTATCGTGTCTCAAAACTGAAACATCTGCTTATAGCTCTTCATGCTCCCGGCATTTTAGTTGTACTAAACTCCTTGATTTCCATCCCAATATATTGAATAACTAAATAATTCGTGTCAAGTTCAAAAAAGAAACAATATACCGAATCTTTGTCACAAATGTATTTCTTTCACAATTAGTTTTGCTAGGACCTGGACCCCTATTCCTGAGATAAATGAGATGTGAGAAAACGAGTATCTCACATAAAATATGAGATGAAATATGTCATTATTATATGAGATAGTTTTCTCACTGATTTTTCTCACATCTCATTTATCTCAGGAATAGGGGTCCAGGGTATAAGTCGTACTCGGTCGTGTTATTCTATTAACGTTCTTTACTACTTCAAATATAATTCTAGTCAACAATCAAATAGGTTAAAGAAAAAAGTGGACTTGAAGCTCACAATAACTATATCATACGAATTTCTCATTACCTTCCCAGTTTCCCACATGTTCGACTGCAAGATTAGCGACGCGAGGGTTTTGATGGCGTTTTCACGAAAATTACCAAGTCGGCCGTAATTTTTTTTATTGTTTCACATAAATTGGACTTGACGCCATGAAAATTGTAACATGCGATGAAAAATGTTTCCACTGTGTTAATCTTCGGCCAAAGAAGTTTCTCACTATGTTCATGAATTGAGTAAAATAATGCCCAAAATATCTTGAAGGTTTAAATATTAGGTTATTTTCGAATTCAAAAGACCTTACGTTTTAGCACTTTTTTTGTCGAGACAGAAGCAACTAGGTAGCTACAGAGCTCTACCATTGGCTATGTAGTACTATATAACCAATGGCTGTATAGCTACATAGCTATTGACTCATATATACAACGAGAAGAACCTGTGTTGCGTATGCTGGGAACGTGTCACGGCGATACGGCGGCAGCTTTTGATGTTGTCTCAACTCCTAAGAGAAGAAGAGAGCTATCAAACTGATTGTTGAGACTATAAAAAAGTTCACGAAAGATTTAAAATATGAAGGAAATGGAACACAAGAAGAAGTAATAAAGTGTATCAAAACAAATTTGTAAGACAAAGATGGACGCAATAAAAGTCTAAAACACTAAAAACACAAAAAAGGGTTTGAGAAAAGGTTCGGTCATGTCCTTATTTTATTTATATAGACGGTCAGGACTCTGGGATTATTTCTTATAGAACTCCTCTTTGGCTGCTTTAGTACGTTTATAGGGTACGTCCATGGAAAACAACCGTAGTCTCGCCGATACAAGAGGGGAAAACGCCATTGGGGTGTGGAGGAGCGAGCATGGTTTTGAAAATTCAATAAATATTAGATCACGAAATACTCCAGATGTAATGGTCAATATTAACTAGAAGATGTTTTACATATGATTCATCCTATACATTTTCCTTCAAGTTCAATGCCTCTTCTCTAAAATGTAAATTTTACATTTCACCTAGCTGGAGGCTTCACCTAGCGTAGGCCTTCGTCACATCTGGAAATATCTTCATAAGCAGCTAACACAAATGGTTCAATTACGTATAATTGAAGTAACGTAAAGCACGTTTCTAAAATCTGAAGTCCATTCGGGCGTGAGTTCGAGACCAGCATAACTACATAAGGTAAGTGTTAGTGTAAACAAACATAGCATTAATCTATCCGCTCATTCGTATACCCTCAAATATCCATGCCGCCGATAGGGTCGTTGAACAAACAATGATCACCCGCTTCGAGTTAAAGAGTTAAATAGACTACAGTTGGCCTACGTTTGGTTTATTTTCAGAGATATTATGTGAGTTCAACGGAATATTCTCGGTCGCATCGTTCCTTCCACTAAAAATGAGATGGAATAGTGAGAAAGGGAGTCAGAAAAATATACTTCCGTCTGACCCTATAATCCAGCCTTTGTCTATTGTTGATATTAGCGAGATGATAAATACGAGACAATTTTCAAATAAAATAAATCCACATCTTCTATAGCGACACTATGTGTATATCAATGGCGAGGCGTGAGGTGCAGTTATGAGAATTGATAGTTGTGCGTATGATGAATAGAGGAACGGGGTCTTGTAGCCCCAGCCCAAGTGGTTAACGACTGAAAAAAAAATCACGGAAAAAAAAAAAAAAAAAACGGGTGTAGGCCCTACACTAAAATGTCAAGTTGTTAACCCCATCGCCCCAGCCACGGTGGTCGGCCATGCCACATGCCACATGCCCATGCCCAGCCACGGCCATGCCACAGGCAAATTGTTCTGAAAATTTGGAATTATTTGTAATGTATTCCTATATTATTGAGTTATTCAATTGACAAGAGAGCATCTTTGTACAGCTTTGCTCTAGTTATTATTGTCGACAAATCAATATTTTTCCCATTCTCATATTGTAAGTTAGCTTGTAAACATTCTTTCTAGCTCGATCGACTCCAACTCTAATCTATTCGTTGTGATCACTTTGATGAAAAGTAATTGAAAGATATCATGAAATCAATAGTTATAAATACGTGCACGTGAAATAAATGTAATGTTTGTGTGTACGTTTATTGTGTGTAATTAAAATGACGAAAACATATTGGAAATAATTAACAATCACTTACCAATAGAATAATATTGATAGTAGATACTACTATCAATTATATTATATCAAATATATATATATATATATATATATATATATATATATATATATATATATATATATATATATATAGACCCAATATATAAATGATGCCATGATGCACATGATGCCCCTGATGTATGATAAAATCGGCCAAGCTACTTCTTATTTCATTACTCGGTAATTTAACGTCAACACTCGGCAGTCTTAAGCATGAAATCGTAATGGAACCAATTCGACACTTGTATCCACGAAAGAAGATGCGAATAACCCGCGCTAGTGGTGTGGGATAGGAGAGATGGTTGCTTGGAATCTTCCTCACACGAGACTCTTCAAGCTACAAGATCTCAGCGTGTCTCTTGAAGCTGTTACCCCTCATACAACCAACCCAACCCCTACACACCTACAGATCAACCTATTCGAAAAGCTGTGACTTCTGAAAGTGCGTAGGTACAGGAAAGTATTAAAAAAAATAGCATAGTACTTTTCTATGGAAACCTTATACATAAATACATAAACCATTTTGGGCACCCCGTTATAATACGAATGATGAATGCGATTTTGATCAATTACTCATTCATATTTATTTATTTATTTATATTGGGTTTAACGATGCACTGTTATGATAACTGAGATCTAATTCAGATGGATGATTAATTAGATGATGGGATGATGAGATGAAGGTTCTTGGGTAATGGGAGGGATAGTGGGAAGGAAGCGGTCATGGCCGACTTATTGTACGAACCATCCCGGCATAGACTACAGAGGGAAACTATGAAAAACCTCTGTAAAGATGGTCGGAGGCGGGGATCGAAATGGGTTCGGAATTCCCCTCGCCTCCCGGATAACATGAAGCGAGCGCGTTAACCACTGCGCTGCATGTGCCGGTACTCATTCATATTTTGCGGAAATATGTGTTATATCTATTTCCATTTTATTTTCATTATATATAGGGCCTATATGTGAATATTATTTTATGTTATATATTACCCAGAATACTGAAGCGCACAGTATTTCGAGTTCAAATGTTTATTAACATTAAGAGCGAGCTGCTTCCGATGATGACATGTTGTTTATGTATACCGGTACTATGATTGTTGTTCTTGCATGCGTTAAACACATGTATGCATATACAATAATTTAGTTTTAGTATAAGGTTACCTATAACCTCCATAGTGGAAGTCATAGGCACCTAATAAGTGCTCAATAAACTTCAATGATATACAATTAAGTTATAATTTGTACAATTGAGCTGCACACGCATCGGGGTGCGTATATTCAAAGAATAACAGGAATCAATCATTGCTCATGCAAGAATCCAGCCGTTTCATTCGATAAGTTAGTTATAATTAATGTTTCATTTGCATAAAGTGGCGCGTGTTTAGCTAGTGCAGTGGAGTCAAAGGATGGAATGCAAACAGCGTGTCCGCGCTGGTACCGACCACTAATCAAACTGTGTATAATTCTTGCTTGTGCATTGAATCCAACTATACTTTCAATATACGCCAACCGGCATTGAAGTTCGCGATTTTTACAAGGACCAAAAAAACATTTCCATTCACATATTATATACGCACTTTTCCATATCAAGAAAGGGACATTCATTCATAAGGAACCATATGAATTCTGTACTTTTTCTAAGAGTTGGCGTTCAGTTTCGATATTTCACGATATCGAATTGGAATATTCGATAGCGCAACAATGATCAATATCGATGGGAAATATTGTAAATGACTGAAATTGAAATTAAGTAAATAACAAAACGATCCTCAAATTATTAAAGTAGCCCCTACCACTTGCGCTGTTGCTCGTACCTGTCAGTGTAGCATTGTTGTGATCATTGAAATTATAGGTTGAACGACAAAAGATTAGGGAGTTTTTGAAGAAAAAATAATTACTGCAAGCTCACGTACGTGTTAACTGATCCGATATGTCGATTAATATTGAATATTACAGTTTCGATATAGTTATATCAAAAGTTCGAACAAGTTAACATATTCTATTTACTTTTGTTTACTCCTCAATCCATGATGGTGATGAGTGTGGTGGTGATAGACTCAACTGAAGGAGTGATGGTGTGATATGGCTGGATAGGATGCTCGGACGACGCTACTGCAACTCTCGCCTTGAATCCCATGTAATCCTAATGGGCGGGGTGAGGTAAGCGTAGTCAGTCGCCAATTAAACTTAGGGTGGCACCTTCTAACTCGATAACCCTACTCAATGGTATGAGTAAAGCCAGTTTAATCTTCTCTCTATCAAACACGCAAGCTCGGGGAGTATGTCTCTGTTCTGTGATTCTTGTCGCGTAGCTTAGCTAGAGCGTAGGTTGATTTGACGTCTCAGTACCTAATCAGATGGATTTAGTTAACAGATTTTATTTACTACCTCTCCTACTAGACGTGTTCGTTCTATGAACTGATGTTACTTATTTCAAAGTTCAAGTTATTGAATAAACATTATGTACACTACTAACAGCATGCTGATGTGTACTGGAAACATTTATTTTTTTAAATCAGCATCGAAAACGTGACAAAATTATTGTTACTCAACTAAGACTGAGTATGATAAAGTGGGATTGTTTAAATGGGGCACAACAAGGGCCCATCAGTACATCAGTGCCACATCATCACCAAATCAGTATAAAATAATGAATTATATATGCTGGGAAAAAATATGACTTTATGATATATGCTAGTTACTATTTATTTATCCACAATTGTACTAATTTTATTCATTTTATCATTTTTTTTTTTTTATTTTTTACATTCATGTTATTATGATGCAAATTGCCTGTACATACATTTGAACTGATATCTCGATTTGAGCTTTACTGAATGCATAAAATTGAAAGCGCTGAGCTTCTTAGCTTTGTTATTTAAAAATAAGATGGATATTAGATCAATTACGGTTAAAATACTACCGAATGGAGGAATAAAATTCAAGATTAGTATTTTGGCTTGCACAGTCAACGAGATCGAACGAGATGGAAATTTGTCTATTGAACAATATGAAACGAACGTTTGATGAGAGTTGAGAAAATGACTCATTATACAGGTAATGGTTATGCTTTATATACAGCCAAAACTTGGATCAAATGAAAACTAAATTATGAATTATTAGGTATTTGAAATGTGTTTTATGAAATGTCGTGAATCTGTGAGCCTATCCCTCGAACATGTACAATCCGATGTTAGACACACAGATACGGTACTCGACTACGTAAGATACTCTTAGATGTGGTAAGCTCCAAGTTTTACTTCAAAAGAGTAAAATATGAGTGCTTTAGTTCATAACCTCATTTAAATAATGCATATGATATGACATTGAAATAATATTCAAATAGTGTTATACTAAGAATACGCGAAAAATGACTCTTTGAAAGATGCGAAAAATGACTCTTTGAAAGATGCGAAAATCTAATTCGATACATCACAAATAAATTTCGAATCTCAAAAAAGCTTCACTAAATTCCGTGAGAACAAATACAAAAATACAAATATTGGGGATTTATGGGACAACAACGACCGAGTCATTTGCAACATTGCATTAGATTTCATGTAGGCTTCTCCCATATTACAATTTTAATTTTAATATTCACATTGTATGTATGCATGTAGGGGCCTATGTATATATATATATATATATATATATATATATATATATATATATATATATATATATATATATGTATATATATATATATATATATATTTATATAAGCCCTTCAACAAAATAATTCCCGCAACAATAATCAGTTGACATGTTACTTCCACGCATGCGCATATTGAAATGTATGAACGATGAATCGCCTAAACAGTAAACTGCGGTGGAGGTGCCGGTTCTATTAACGCACACAGAGAATCAGGATCGCTAGACTGAGCATTGTGTTCGAGATCAGGAGGGCCGCAGACAAGCGGTAAATGTTACAATTATTATTTCAGAAATGATTATTCGAGCGAGATTTCAATGGCGGATCAGTATTTTGGTAGATTACACAATAACTTCATCATTAATGAGAATGTTTGTACAAAAAGGTATGGTATATATATATATATATATATATACAGGGGCGTCGGAACGTTTTCAAAGTTGGGGGGGGCAAGCTCAAAAAATTGCGACCCGCGGAGGAAGAAAGTATGGGGTGCCACACATTCAATAACATTTGGGTATTTTTCAGGACAGAAGGAAAAAATACTGAGAATACCAAGATGGGGAGGGGGGGGATCTCAATTTGGGAAAGAAAATGCCATATAAGAACAGTTGAACAAAGCCCAGTTAACGCGAAGCCTGCGACCGGCGAGGCGAGGGGGAAGGACCCCCTCTGGCCCCGCAGGGAATTTTTTCAAATTACCCCTTTTTGAACACGATTTAACGTGTTTCAGATAAGATTGAGATGACAAAATTAATTGTTTTGAAGAACTGGAGGTGCCCAACTGATATTTACCAAACATAGTTATTGTAACTGCAGGGTCATTCTGGCTCATTTTAGCGCCACGGGCAAGGACTCAATTATGAGCCCCAAAAACTGTATGCGCATAGTGAAAGTGAATGCGAGTGAGGAAGGAATCGAGCCCCGCAGGGAAATTTTTGTGAATTTATCTTTTTAAATACGATTTTACGGGTTTGGGAACAACACGAAATTTCTGGAATTCATGAATTCTTTAGTGTGGCGAGAGCTAGTTTTGCTGAATGACTGATCCAAGAAAATAAAACGCTAAATTAATCTATATCATTCGATAACAATGCTTTTCGAATAATAACATTTCTCCACCCAATAATGCATAAGTAAAATAGAATACGATTTATGGCATATTATTATTAATAGAATTTTACAAATGTGCGCCGATAGCGCCCCTTAAATTTGACGCCCCAGCAGTCACCGAACGACCCTTATTGGAAGTTCCCTTTCTCCATTTCATTGTATTGTCATTGTTAAGACTGTTGGAATGTTGGAAATTTACCAAATTTACAAAAATTGTAATGAATAATTTATATCTGAAAGAAGCACTAGGGTTGTTTGTTGATTTGTGCTAACTCATAACCAGTACCTCATAACCAGTCAACTCGTACCAGAGCTGTCATTCCGAAACAACTTACATCAAATTCCTTTTAATCACACCTCTTTCAATATGGTTCAACGTGTTTCAGATGAGATTTAGATGCAAAAATCAATTTTCTCCTAAAACTGAAGGTGCCCATCTGATATTCGATTTTCTATGCAAAGTGAAATATGAATCTATGAATGATTCTACCTATCTATATAGGTCTACATCTTTCTTTCTTTCTCTTTTTTTTTTCTTTCTTTCCTACTCTCTTCCTTCTTTTTTTCGTCTTTTCTATTTCTCGTCTTTTCAAATTGTGTCTTGCAAGACCTTTTTCTTGCCCCCCCTTGCCCCCCCTTGACCAAAAGTTGGGGGGGGGCATTGCCCCCCCTGCCCCCCCCCCCCCCCGGTTCCGACGCCAGTGTATATATATATATATATATATATATATATATATATATATATATATGTATATATATGTATATATATATGTATATATATATATATATATATATATATATATATATATATATATATATATATATATATATATATATATATATATATATATATCATTCTTTGGAAATCGTATATCAGTTCCCGTCATTTCAAATTGTATTCTAGCTTGGTATAATTGGTCAGCTTGGTACCACAGTATAATGAGTTTGGTAGTTGAGGTTTCAGGTATCATCGAGAATTGTCGTCGACTGTTACCATATACTCTGAAAGTATCGACACACAAAAATGGTGATAAAGTCCGAAAATGAGACCAGTATATAACATTCTCACAGGTTGTACAATAGAATTGAGTTGCATTGTATTCTATATCTCTAACCATATGATACATAATCCTTTTTGTACCTGTATCGTGAAGCTTCAAAAATCAACTCGGAAAAAGCAATTATTATTTTCAAGTCAACATTATTTTGATATTTATTGTTTACCTTCGAGTGAACAGTATCCAAGTCCAGAGTTATACGAGCAACCAACAACTTATACACTCGAATGAGACAGATTGGTATATTTTTCGATCCAAATTACTTCTCCAATTATTACACCACATCGATGTTAATCACTTATCACGATAAACACTCCAGACAAAATAGCGTCACAACCAATTAACCAAAATCAATATCATCGCCGATATCAAAATAATAAAAAAATATTTGATTAGACGAAACTCGACGGTTTAGTGTGCGATATTGTTTATTTGTAAATATATCGTTGAAGATATAGTGATAAATAATGTCAACGGTATGTAGAAAATGAATCAAGTAAGTTCTGGTTGTTTCCGTAACGGTCAACGCTTGGACTCATAAGTTATATCACAGGGGAAAAATCACAACATCTTCACGGATAATCGTGTATGACTGTATCACTGCATCAGGAATAAACACAACATTTTCTAATGGCACATACACTGAAAGATGTAATCACAGAAAACAACACTGTCCAAACAGTAAACCTATATTCACAATTAGGAAAATTAACCCTAGCACTACACCTCATAGTGTCACAAAGAAGTATCCACGTTAAAAAGTCACAATTTTCAGCAAGTTTTCCACCGAAAACGTACTGCATCGAATCAGCAACTAACTATTCCAAAAGTTTCTCATATAAGAAAGATAGCTGCAATAGTGTAGTCCCATGTTGTCTCGTGTAAATGAAGACACTAACTGACTGGAAAGAGATGTAGCCTGGCTAGCTCAAAGTATAGAGTAGGACCACCCAAGCCGCCATTATAGAGAACCACGAGAGAGAGAGAGACATACCAAGACCAATCCAGTTGGCCATTTCGCTCTCTCACCACAAAACAGTCAAATGGAAATGTCTTACTTGCTCGCATACACTACTCATACACATGCACGAAAATAAAAACAAAATAAAAAACTAAAAAATATAAAAAAAAGGAAACAACCCAAACCAAGGTGGCGTGACGTCACACAGCCGCCTCGTCTTCGATACGAAATGGAATTATTAAAGGTTCTATCCGACGTTCGACCAATGGGAATGGAGAAAATGATAAAAGGGAGGAGAAGAGGGACGAAATCATGTTGAAAATTGCAGCAATTACTCTCTCCATCGCCTCGTAGGAAATTACATACTTTTCAAATAATATTGACCCCTCGAAAGTCTTTTGTTAAGAATGTTAGGAGTAAACTCATAGAATAAGAATAAGAAATGTAACATTGGATAATCTGACTATGAGATAATGTATAATTTTCATTGATTTGATGAAAACCTCACTCAGAATTTTGACATGAAGTTATTCAAATAATCAGTCCTGATGATAAATCAAATGATCTCTATCGGTAATCATTTGAACAAAATTTACTGTTAAGAAGGCACAGGCAAATTGTCTACAATTAGTTAAACGATGAATTAAATGAGCATCAACATATAATTATGTACCCATATTACCTTGTGAATTCATTTCAATGGACGCCTACTATATAGGCCTAGTGGATGGTGATAGTTTCCAGAGTTCTATGATTATGTGAATAAAATGCAAGTACAGCCGTTATCAACTACATTATAATGCACTTTCAAGTGAACACTGATCATCTGATATTGTTGAAATTTAGGTGTGTCACCGTTGAGAGTGAGTTTGAGTCTTGCAAGAGACATGGCTTTTTGTGAACGTCCTTTCATTTATTATCACTTCATATTTTCATTATCACCTGCCTATTCGTACCTTCAAAATAACCTAGCTGTTGGTGGGGTCGTTGAGCAAACAATAATCATCATTAATCAATCAGGTGTGCTCACTCACGGCGTATTTTGGCAATATATGTATATATAAATGTTGACATTTTTTCATCTTATTAATGCATGATTTAGTGTCAGTACACACTTATTTGTAATCCAATCCTCTACACAATCTTCAACACGTAGCTCGATTGCGGTCGTTGTCAGTAGTAAAATACATAAAAATACACATAGTATAATGACTATACACTGATCGCTCAATGTTACTGTAACTGTAATACATTTATACAGGTTACACAACACCCCGTACGATCTCGATCCGAGTAGTGTAATCTGCAGCCTTCAAATCAGGCGCAAATATTTTATTGAATACGATCGGTACATAAAACAAGACAACAGCTGCGTGCATCTTCTCGGGAGCACGCTAACAGGTTCCATAGCAATAAAATAAGGACAATGACATCCTTAGAAATATAGTGTTCTAGCCTAATCTGTTCATCAAGTTTATGCTCACGTCCATGGTCACATTTTACAATCGTGTTCACGTTCATGTTCACGTTTATGATCATATACGTTTTCATGCGTTCGACTATGTTCACAGTGTTTCTGCCCTGCAATTCACGTTTACGTTCTCAATTCGACTTGTTTAGCGTGGCGACCAGAGAGCGTTCACGTTCCGTTCACACGGCATATGTTATGTATGCGTTCATCTTGTGGAATTTAATGTTCATGTTCATTCAAGTACATAATCCTGTTCAGTTTTATATTCATGTTGCACCAAGCAGCAAGTAACAACTTCGAATAGCCCGAGTGCAGACTACGAGACATGAGGGTACAATAAAACTAAGGCAAATTAAGCCGTAATGATTCTCATCTTTTCATCAATACACATCAATATGGAAAGAAAAGTGTAAGTGTAGAACTAAGAAGATGCCTTGCTACAAAATAAAAATGAGGAACTTGGTCGGTTAATCTCCAGCCCTGCATTTTCAAACTGACAAAATAATGATACCTTCAATACATTTCTCGGACTGTCGTAAATTTCAGTGCCGAGATATATCCTCGTCGTAACTACCCCAATGTATAAACTAATCCGAACAACAAAATCTACACTCGCAAGAAAACGATCTCTCCTTTCTTCTGATCTCTATATAGGTAGCTCTACAGTCACAGATACAGGTGCGGGATTATCTGTTACGGGGCGTGTCTGAATAGAGAGACATATAGTCACAGACCTGTATAGTACAGTGCCTTACAAAAGTAAATAAAACCCATTCTCTGAAGACAACATAAGCCTGATAAACATGTTATATTTTGTGGTTGGAAAAGGTAATAACTTTTCTAATAGATAATATTAGTCACACACATTAAATAAATCACCATGGAATAATTGATGCATCTCTACTATAACTTGATCAGCGTAATAGCATAATTACTTCAACACACTCGCCCCACACTATCGCCACTTATTTTCAACATTTATTCTGATACAAGTTTATCTGACTGCATAATCGATCATCGAATTTTTCATGTACGTTAATTACACATATTGTTACGTGTAAGAAATTATAGCAGTCCTCAGAAACTTTTTATTTGGTATGAATTCTTGTGAAAGTTATGGACTGATTAATTGCTTGCATTACATCCTCAATATTTTCATATGTGACTTATTATACATAATACATATTTAGTAGCTGTGAGACCTCACGAAAAATCTTTTTCCTCCTCAACATAGGATTCGGCCATTACCAGCAAGATGTTACAAAATATGACAAAGATGGTAATCCTGATTTTCTGTCCTTAGCCTATCCAGCCACGACTCTTCAATATTCGTCATGTTAAGCCATGTTATAACGTATTACACTTGGCAGTCAGCAAAACATGATAGCATCATGCCATAGATATATCCAGCATGGCTTGACAGTGATGCATAATACCAATGAATCGAGTTTTGATAATAGAAAAGAAGTGTCTAAGAACTTTTGAATAAAGCTGCATGAAGGTTGCGCATATAAATTATACACACACACACAAATATATATATATATATATATATATATATATATATATATATATATATATGCCTATATATATTTGTGTGTGTACTGTGTGTATATGTACATATATATATATAGATACGTAGGCTAGATATAAAATGAATATAAATTGTGATGTTTACCTGTGAATAAATATTCCATTTTAATTTGTGAAATAGAATAATGAGTATATCAATCACTTAAGTTCATGGTAAAAATATGAAAAGGCCTGGCTGATATGATTGATCGAACTTGCCGATAATTAATATTCATAAAAATAAATACAAAATGTATATGACCAATACAGTGATTGAATTACTCGAGCTTGAGTATATGGTATGGACGAAAATATTTGAAACATGAATTTCAAAATTAGGAGAATCATTGAGCAAGAAGATGTGATGACAATTGGTTATTACCCATTACCTATAGAATTAATTCTGGATTATCAAAGAATTATTATTATCGAGTACTTGGATTCCGAAAGCAACACCAAAGCCTACAAGAAATACATCAAGTCCAAACTCGAGTACATTCATATATATCTCAAAATCAATTTGGTGACTTGATCGCTCATTGCTCACCGTTCATTTCTAGGACCATAAACGATTATCAACATTTTATTAAACAAGCTTCCATTCGTTGCGGCTTTCTTTCACTAAAGCAAACTTTGATTGATAGCATATTATATTTCATTGACGTTTTGATATGCCATAAAATAATACTAAACGACAACAAAAACCTACTTATTCATTACTAACGTTATATACAACTGGCTCAAAAATGATATAATATTTCAAGTTCAGTAACAAATTAATCGGGATGTATAATTTACAGTCAATCAACCTTTAGTAAGTGCAATTTGTGGTTAAGTGTGGTGCAGAATTGTATTGTCAGTTGCAATACGTTAGTCAATGATATTCCTTTCATGCTCAGCGTGGTTTGGTAAATATAGTAAATACTGAATAGTAAATGGGAGTTACTAACTATTCATCGAAAGTTATTATAATTTCCAGTGATTTCGCCGGTATGCTGAGTACTGTATTTCATTGACAATAATTCTAAATGGCCAAGACATTAGTTACCCACTATAACAAGATAACAAACTCTTGATATATCCAAGAATAATCTCGAATATTTCACTGACAATTACAGTGATGTCGTGTTGAACATATTTATTTACAATTGAAAGTAGGCCTAGGTTAATCGTAATAATACGTTAGGGCACATGGCACTCTCCCTAAACTCTAGAACAAATTCCACTTAGTACACTTTCTTGGGTTAACATTCGTACGCTGTTTTTGTGAAAGATAACATCAAGATGAAGCATAATAGTAACTAGAGATCCTTGAATTTCGTAAAATTATAATTTTGAAATTTTCCGCTGATGATTTTTCTGAAGTCTCCCATCACAGAGCCATATACATTTTCGGTTATTTTCAGGCCCACAAATTTAACAACGTTTACAGGACATGAATTAACGTGCAGGAATCAATGTAGCCCCAAACTATTACAACGCGTAATGTGTACAAGCATTAACGGTGAGCTAACAATGTGCCAACTGCCAACTGAAAGTGATGATATGTTTGTCAGATCCTGTTGCTTTGCATTGATTCTTCATCGCTGATATTCAAACGGAAAGTGAATCATCATGCAGTAAATCTCCATCTTGAGTGTTACCTGATTACATCAAATGCTACATTGGCTCAATCAGTGTGATTATTTTTAAAACATTCATAGATTTGATGGATTTAGGAAATTCATCATGAAAAGTTACGAAAGTTTCGGAAAGTTTCAAAATGAAAAGTTTCAGCCAGCATCACTAGTAATAACAGATGCGTTTCCTTCAGTAGGGCCTATCGATATTTGCCATTTCGGTCTCCTCTCTGTAATCAATACTTGGTATGCATAGTAGAGATTGAACCAAAAGTAAAAGCCCACTTTCTGTTCTCTGATACCTGTCAAATCCTTTGCAATATCACCAAGCTGCCTGGTTCAGCTCAGTAGAAAAAGGACTTTTACACTTGGCTCAATCTGTACTCGTGTATATAATTATAGCTTCTGTTTTCGCATTACGTTAGTCCATCGTTCAACACATAATTACTATCGCTTCGTCCTCGTTCGAACGCATACGTAACACAAAAAAAATGAATCTCTGCTGCTTAACGACCCCACCAACAGCTAGGTGATAAAGGGGTGGACCTAAATCGCTTGACATCATAATTGACAATATAAAAACAACAGTCTGGTGCTCAAAGACTGATCTATTCGTTCAACCGTCACGGAGGCCAACGAGATCGTTTTCCTCGTTCTTACCAACAGCTAATACGCTCGATTGGTATTGATTTAGTTGTTCGACGTATGGACGAGATGGCTGGCGGCTGCGGGTGGCCAGCCCGATCTATTCTCTCAAGTTTTATCGCTCAAGCTATCGACCGACTATCGAGGTCAACTTACAATTTATGATAGAGCCAAGAAACGATCGTGATAACTCACAATCATATTTATAGCTATGTTCTTGTTTCGGGCACATCGAATAGAAAGAACCCCCCTAAGGAAGAGCTCAAAGAACAAAAAGATCATGATAAATATTACTTGAGATATTATTGCAAATACATTATTGTGTATTTATTATTACTTTTTATACTATTTTTTTGTGAGAAATTCAGTGGTAAAAAAAATGTTTTTTTTCCAGTTACTTGTGTAGTAGGCATATATAGTTACTTCAGAGTGATAGTTTGGGTACATCTATTCAAATATTATACACCAGTTGTATACAGGCCCGGTAGCGTAAAAATTGTATAATTGTTTCCGAGAGAAATTCCGGTAATTTTAAAAATATATCCATATTTCTACATTTTAATTAAGAATTGATTGGATATACAAACCAAGAAATTATGAAGATTTCAAATGACTTTGCAAGTAAATTGTGATGTTAAACGACCAAAAACTTGCCGTGATTAGTTTTGAGCATAATGTAGTTGGGATTTATAAATATTTGTTGTGTTAGTTAATTATCTCTTAATTGAGTGGCAGAGGAATACATCCGACTGTTCACACGTGCAGAAATCTGGCTAGAGTCGTTCGTATCTCGCCAGCACACAAGCAAGCTATACCAGACAAGTAAGGTTAGATGTAGCAGAGTGACCAACCAACCGGCTGGAAGCCACAGCCAAGAATCTCGAGAGGACAAACCGCGCCACTTTTTGTCCGCTTGGAAAACATCGTGGCCAGTAGAATCGAGTCGGGGAATTAAGATGGACAAGATAAAAGAACACCGACTTACGGCTTAGATTACAGCATTCTTCAACCAATTAAAAAATATGGACTGGACAGTAATTAAATATAAATTAGTTTGACAATTATGCAACAATTACTCTATTAATAACGTGGTTTTTATTGATGAGATAATTTTGATGCATTATTGGCAAGTTCATAAATGACATAATAAAAGTGTAGAAGCTGATCAAGATGGTTTGATCGGAACTGGAATGGACTGCGCGAATTTTATCTTCCACATTTAAATTTACGTTCTTGTAGTAGTGAAATTATTAAAGGTGAAACTATTTTCTCTTCCAGAGGAACAAGAAATATCTTCACAAAATGACTTTCGTATTCATTTTCTTCGAAAGGTAAATTTGATGAGCAATTTATTCACAGGCCATGCAATCATACTTTTTGTTGGTGGACCTTATCATGATTTAGATTATTTCACTTGCATTTTTTGTTGTAAACATCTAAAGGTTTTTCTAGCATATTTCTGGTAGACAATAAATCTGTCAGTTGGAAGCTGATGGCCGATGGTCCATGGATTTCGTGTGTTCATGTAAGGAAGCGATTCTAGACTCATCAAGTTTTTGTGTTCAAATAAGCTTCAAAATATGGCCCTTGGAGGAACAAACGCGGCGGACAAGAATCAAAAGAGTTGGAGAAAGAATGCCGTGAAGAAATTTTCTTGGATCGACTTAATCAAGCAGTTTATTACAAGTGTGTCTCGTTCCGAAAGAAATTGGTCCAGTTTGGCATTTTTTACTAGTCCTAATTAGCCTAAATTATAACAAGCGATTCGAATTATTATTGCATGGAACCAACTATATAGACGACCAGAATAATAAAGTGTAACCAATTTGTAGAACAAAATAATTACTATTTGTGAAGAAAATGATTAAATTTTCTTTCTTTGCACACTGTTACTGATTAGTGCATGAATAAGCACTAATGGTCCTCAATAAGTAGCTATTATTTCTAGTGTTGACCGTGCAATTACTGAACTTGAACCTAAAAAACAGGCTTTATTTGAAATATTATCACTCAACATTTACTATTAGTAAAACCTATTCTTTACCTCAATAGCGAAAATAATTGAAAAAAGATAGGATTAACATAGTCTGGGATTTACAGTTTGCCGACAAATGACTGGAATACAAACGACGATTTGACAAAGTTCTAAGGGAAGTGATAATTTGAGTGCACGCTGACATGGGTGTTCACCATCTGGATTGGGAAGGGAAGGAAGTGGTGAGGCACATGTTATTTAAGGAAGGAATGTCAATGTATGTCGTTGGTCGTAGAACAAAAAGAGGTGGAGGAAGCGGAGGGAGCAGAAGGGAGATGTCAAGTGTTAGCACCCATGTCACATGGGCATTAGACAGAACAGAACAATGGACCATCGAATAAAAATAATACAACACAATTAACTATAAATGAAGATAATGCCAAGGGAAGACAAGCACACAGTAAGGCCCGGCTGCATCATCTCTAAACGAAGTACTGTGACCGCTTTCCACATTTAGTAAGTTGCATTTTACGTAAGTCCATAGATGATAATGCTTGACCATTCCTGCAGTTCAGAGTAAGAATGCGAGGGGTTTACAACTTGAAAATTTGGTGTACACCTGATTTCAGATTTCGAGATTTCAGGGGGTTTCAGGTGATTTCAAGTGATTTCAGGGATTTCATGTGATTTCAGGGATTTCAAGTGATTTCAGGTGATTTCAAGTGATTTCAGGTGATTTCAGGTGATTTCAGGGATTTCAAGTGATTTCAGGGCTTTCAGGTGATTTCAGAGATTTCAAGTGATTTCAGGTGACTTCAGGTGATTTCAGGGATTTCAAGGGATTTCAGGTGATTTCAGGGATTTCAGGTGATTTCAGGGATTTCAAGTGATTTCAGGTGATTTCAGGTGATTTCAGGGATTTCAGTTGATTTCAGGGATTTCAGGGATTTCAGGTGATTTCAGGGATTTCAAGTGATTTCAGGTGATTTCAGGTGATTTCAGGGATTGCAGGTGATTTCAGGGATTTCAGGGATTTCAAGTGATTTCAGGGATTTCAGGTGATTTCAGGGATTTCAGGTGATTTCAGGGATTTCAAGTAATTCCAGGTGATTTCAGGTGATTTCAGGGATTTCAGGTGATTTCAGGGATTTCAGGGATTTCAGGGATTTCAGGTGATCTCAGGGATTTCAATGGGATTTCAGGGGATTCCAGGGCAAGTGTACACCTGATTTCAGGAGTTGTTAACCCCCCGTGAGAATGTGTCAAAAAAATTCGAACTATAAAAGATTTTCATTTGAATATTCCTGTAAAAAAAACGAAATGGACCTATAAATGGCATTTATACCGGTTTTACCGCAGATATCTGTGAACGGCCAACAAATTTCAAGTTTTACTTCCATCGTTTTACAAAAAACAAGTCATAACGTGGAGAGAGCGAGAAGGGAGAGAGAGAGAGAGAAAGTAATATAGATATTGCAAAATTATATAAAAAAGCACATTAAATCGTTTGGCATCTTGTTTCTCTTCTAACGCAGAAATACACGACAAGTCAATCAACAAACCCATTATCATTTATCTGTAAGTCATAAAGATGGCGTATTAAATAATTAGCAAAATAATTGATGTATGCTGGAGGACTAGTTTGAGACACAAGCGTTCTAAAACAGGTACGTCAGTAATCACAAACGATTGGTTGCTATATATATATATATATATATATATATATATATATATATATATATATATATATATATATATATATATATATATATATATATATATATATACATACACACACACATATATATATATATATATATATATATATATATATATATATATATATATATATATATATATATAAAAGACATATATCATGTTCATATATAAAGGCCTTACAAATACAGGGAAGGAGGACCTTATTGTTGAAAATGCATTTTCTTTCGTCGTTCTAGTTATTTTGTATAGTGCACGAGACTGTCTAGTGTCTAGGTTGACGGCCGTGTGGGGACACACGGCCGTCAACCTAGACACTAGACTGTGTAACTGTCTAGTGTAACTGTCTACCCTAAAAGCATGTTGGTTTCCCCCTCCATCATTCCAGAGCTGTTGTTGCACTTGTCCTCTGTGATGACCGTGTACCTTCATACCCTCTTCTTCTACCTCCTATACTATCCATTTTTATAACCAAGAACACCAAATATCAAAAACTAAAATAAGTCCTATTAATGTTAGATACACTTCACTATTCAACAATTCGAGTCTTGACCGATCAGGAAAATAATTATGTTCTTATTGTATCGGTAGCGCAATTTTGAAATTTTGCTGTCATTTGGCATGCTCTATGATCCTTGAATTAATATAGGCCTACAGATCGATTGATCTGGGACTATGAACAAATTATCCAATCATGTGCTGCGGTCAGTCTTCATATTGTTTTTCTCTTCTTCAGCCCTCTCCTTATTTTCGTCTGATTTTTTTTTTTTTTTTTTCAATTTCAAATATACCTTATTTAGAAATATTTTCACACATCATTTTCAAACTTTCCTGATGATTGGGTCACGATGGAATGTAGCACTTATTTACAGTACACGCGAAAAATGGTAAAACTTAATTTTCGCGAAGTCGTGTTGTTTTCAATTACTCAGAACGTTTGAGTGGGCTTATTGATATAATAAATTATTCTACGACGCGTTAATGACGGGTATATTTGTCGTGGGGGGAAGGGCGAGGGAAGTAAAACGCACGAACACGCAGGAAATGCGATGGAGGGTTGCTCGACTTGCAGATAGAAATATTTACAAGCTAGAAAACGTTTTCAGAATTATTTTGAGTACTATAATTACCGAGTCATGTTCGTCTCTAGCAGTTCATGATCTAGGTAACAGGTTCCCCAAACAAATTAGTGAGATTCAACTTTGAGATACAGAGTCACGGTTATTGTAGCGATCGTCAATTAAATTGAACAATCTATGCCTCGAAGATTAAGAAACAAAGAAGCAGAGAACAAGGTACTTGTCAGCAATTCGTTTTGATAAATGTTCGGCAGAGCTTCACTGAATGTACACATTATATAATTTACTATAGCCTAGTCTACAAGGAAAGAATGAAGCATACTATCTGCAATTCACTCAAGTTGGCTGCTCGAGATCTTAGGATATCGAACAGAACTAGGCTCATCTGCATGAAAGAAAAAAATGAAGAGTGTATTGTATATTCTTTTTTTAATGATAAAGCAAATGCCAAAAGGATTAAAATTGAATTTCAGTGATTTCATCAGTTTTTTTTAAATTCAACTATCGTAGTCTTCACCACTAATTATTACACTTCGGTGTTTGAGTAAAGTAGAAGCAGCTATATGAATTCCATGATTTACATGGCCCAATACCTTTAAAATACTTCGACGACCAAAGCTGGTCATGCGTGGTATAAACTTGGGGACTTAATCAACATAAACGTGTTTGGTTGAGATTTAACTTTTTTCTTCATATTGTAGAGGAATTAGGTGAGAACTTATAGGAGAATAAGACGGTGAAAAACGATATGGAACGAATGGCCCAATGGACCATGGCAAGAATCCACATCGTTCAATTTGAGCGTCAATTCGGTGGTTTTCGCTCGAGTTTGTTTTTATTATAAGTCGGTTTTTAAATATATAATCAAAATTCAAGTTCGTTTGTATCACGCAACTATAGAGGATACACAAAGTCTGAAGAGTTGTAATTGAAAATGAGAAAAACAGTACTGGTACAGAATATGACAAATATTATACGAGAGAAGTAGAGATAGAAAAAAATCAATATCAGCATTATCTAACCGTATATTTCCGATATGATTTTAAAAATATCACAAATTGTGGTTCAATTTCGAGGCTCGTCGCTTTATTTATGTTTGAAAATGGACTATTTTATGGAACAGCTATTTCATAGAAGAGCGCTATTCATTTCAAATCATCAGCGTAGGAAACTAGTAACTTTCAACGTCATATAGTTCTCGAATAGTAAATTGGCAATTTACTAGGAAACTTCTTTATAACTTACAGCATCAGCACATACAAACAGTGCAGTATCACGTTCCCAAAGAGTAATAAACTTCGACAAACACGGCTAGACATTATTTATGTAAGTCTACGCCGAAGACACCATGTCTTGTTAGTTGAGAAATTATAGGTACCTTTTTTGAAATTGGCCTTATATATATATTTATTTAGTTGTAACTGCTTTATGTTATAATATATAAATGCTCAAGGTTATAGCCAATAAGTACATGTACCTTCAAAATATCGCCAGATGGATTATTTTGATTTCAACAAATGATCAAAAACTTTGAAGAAAATGCAGTAATTGAACAGTTTTTTTGTCATGTGGATATACATGAATATATATATATATATATATATATATATATGCTTGTATATATATATATATAAGCTTGTCAAAAACTTGAAAAGTATTGAAAAAGGGTCCGCTAATAATATGAAACATGTCACAGTTGTATCAATTCAAATAAGAAACATTTACCGAGTAATATACCTAGTTCCAACACAAGTACTGTCACGAAATGAAAATGAACTTGAATTATCCACGCACTGAGTATCCAGTAAGTCTCCAACAACCATACGAAAATAGCACTTGGATGGATGTTCTTTTTCTCATTTTTTTCCCCTCTCAAGTTGGTTTTGAATGTGAGCGCAACTAATCTCCTCGTATCGAAGGTAAATTGGTTTAGAGTTTTGTTAGGCGGTTTTGATCAATTATTGGTTGGCACGTCTTCGTTGCACACTCAATCAGTTCGACCCGCTACTAGCTAGAAACCGCGCGCTTCATTGACTTACTCTCACATTCCGCCCCACACCCAACCAACACGAAACAACAAGAAAACACCTCACCAGCCCAAACAAAATAATCACTTCATTTTGTACTCTAGATAGCTGATTTTTGCCCCCTAATAACCAACTATATAATACGCGCTATAATACGAATTATCCACTTTTAAATCCAAAATGAAACCCACATTGATTGAATCCAGGAGTTTGACATGTGAGTTCCGTCAGGGTTTGCCTGAAAATTATCATCATGCAAGTGAGAAGTAATAATTTTTATAATAATAATCATTCTAATATAATACCTTTAATGATTGTTTTAGAATTCAATAGTATTAGCAAATGTATAATTAATGTATTAGTACCTACTGCGAATGTAGATGAACTGAGTGAAGATTGACCTATGGGTTCTTATTTTTTGTTCCGGAATCACGAGTAATTTTTTCAATTCCGAGTGATTCAACTTTTGAAACTGAATTTATGTTTCAGTCAGAGGGTGAGGTTTTCACAGTAAAATTACAGCTCCTACGAGTATTCCTCGTGTCACTGGTATCCACGAAATACGAAGGCTTCGAGCGACCGTTTCCCGCATTTCACAGCACTAGCGTACGGGTGGTTCAAGCCTTCTACTCACGAGAATACAAGTTCGTTGAGATATTGCCGAGATATTGCGATTCTTATCGAGTTCAAATGGTTTGGTCACACTGATTTGTTCGCTTATTTTTATTTCTCATTCCTATAAATCTTATTAATTATTGCGATTTTTATGGTGACAGTAAATTTTATATTCTGCTTCTTTTTTCAATTCACGTTTTCTGTGGATTTTCTTACCTCCGTGATCTTTAGATTCCGTTGATTTTATTTGATTCTGCTGAATTTTCAATTGTGCCTCATTTTTTTTAATTTTTCAAATTGTTATGCTTGAATTTCTTCAGTGATTCTTGAAATTATATCAACTATCATTTGACGGTAATATCATTAGAGATTTCCAACTTCAATATACAAGAAGCACAGATATTTCAATGCACAACTAAACGTCTTCTAAGCTGATAAATTACATCATAGTTTTCACTTCTCATCCACATTATATGATAAGTATGAAAAGATATGTGATTCTGATCAACAAGAATAGTGATCGTTGTAAAGTTATTATGAAAAGGACGCGATTTCACTCAATCTCTTCTTGGATATCTCTTATAATAATAATCCAGAATGAACATAAGTACAACTACATTGATATTCTACGCAACATTTGTAAAACAAAGATATTATTATGAAGATGTTGAGATAGCTGTACTCACACTTGTTAAACTACAACAGCTAGAGTTGCATGAAATCTTGTTACCAATCAAGTCGTATTATTATGTTATTTATTAAAGTAAAGCATGTTTTTAGCAATACGAGTAGAGAAGGCCTAATATAGTAAAGGCACCTTTTTCAATGCAATGTTAGCTAATAAAATCATTTGAAATTCTTTCCGTTGGTTTGAAGACCTTTGTAAAGTACCGATTCTGCTCAATCCAGATCGTCAACTGCTCATTGATTTAAAAAACTATCGTCAATAATTTAACATAACTATATATTGATATAAAAGAGCCAAGACTAAAATGATTGCACCATTTGAAGTACAGAACGCATTTATAGCCATATGTCTCAGAATAACCAAATACATAAGATGTATTTATTCAATTTCTGGATTAGTTGAACGGTACCCTGATTGCTGAACTAGCCCGAAGAGAATTCTAGATATGGATGGACAAGGATTGTCAAAGTGTTGTGTTCGCATCTAATGATGTGTAAAATTATGAAGCGTTATTTTACGTCTACACATAATGATAAAGTTGGGCCTAATGAAGTCAACAAAACGAACCCTGAGAAGCGGATTATTTTACCTCGACCGAACGGAAGTTCACAACAGGCCGGGTTGGCAATGATTCAGGTGGACAACAGAGAATAGTAATACAAAAGAATGGAGAGCTATTTTTACTCTGGTCAGTATTTTAAGGGACGTAAAGAGACTGTAGAGAGTGATGTTTTTTTGTGAACAATTTGACAGATTTGGTGAAGAAAAACGTAGTAGGTGGAATATACGGAGTAAACGAGCCGGAATAACAAGCAAAAGGGATAAAACAGGGTAGTGAATGGCTGGAGGGGGGTGGGGTGGAAATAACTTTCAGCAATTTGAACAATAATCCTACTAAGTAACGGTCAGAAGGATAAAAGAACTTGAACATGCCGAATGGGTCTTTCTCAAGCATTTTTACTCCGCTATTGAGACCTGGACCATTCATTCCAGTTACTGAATGTAGGCCTACACCAAAATCGAAACAACAACGCCTTTTCTTCCATAATGTTCGTCAAAATTTCAACAATGGTTTCGACTGCAGTCGCGACGTACTGGCCTTGTTCCGTACATATTATCTACCTACAAACATACAAAAATGCTACCGTAACCGAATTAATCTGTGTAGATGACCATTAATAATTATTCTAGCCACAACATGGATATATCATCCGACCAATCTACGGTAATTCACCAGCGTTGTAGACCTACTACGTTTGTACGGTGTTTTACTAACGTTGTGCGGTATTGATGGATAAAGGCAATGGGAAGTATTTCACACTTCAATAATAATTCTTCTCATATTCAGAAACCTTGCAGACTATTTTGTATCTACATTTGAGTCCCAAAAACTGGAGAATAATTCATTTTACGTGTAGGGCTATTCTAGTCCTGATTATTGATTATTGTTTGCTTAACGACCCCACCAACAGCTAGGTTATATGGGGGTACGAATGAGCAAGTGATTAGGAAACTGAAGTGATGATAGGTGAAAGGACGTTTACAAAAACCCATGCCTTATGCGGGTCTCGATCCCACGCCCAACAGTAACTTCCGTTTCTGAAGCGGTGCCTCAACTGACTGAGCTACCGAGGGCGGCAATTCTAGTATTTTCTTCATTGTGACATCAAGACAATATATATATATATAGGCATGATATATATATATATATATATATATATATATATATATATATATATATATATATATATATATATATATATACATATAATTACAAACTGTCTTTGTTCTATACATTGAAAGGCGTCTTAATCTAACACACCTTACGCTGCGTTTAATGGCGAGCGTTTCAGATCTTTCGTCCTGTGCGCCGAAGCAACGCAAGACGAGTTTAGCCCGTGGTGTAAGCGTTCGGCGAGACAGCACACTACTCGAAACGTGAATCAGTAAATGAAGCTTAATCGAGGACCGTCTTAATCTGAAGGTGTATATTTCATACAAGCCAAAGTACAATAGCATCATCTGTGCATAACTTTCCGATCAGAATATATTTACAAGATAATTAGAAAAAGCGTACCACACGTATTATGCTTATTCTTGGACTGAGTATTGGGATCAGTGTAAATATGTGCGTTACTATTACAACTAACGCCTAAGCGATTAAAAACTACATTTGCATACAGGTAGCTATGAGGAAAATATTTGTAACAAGCATAATTTCTAAATTAAAAACAAGTTACTCAGACCATTAATTGACAGTGATACTTTATTGGTCTCGGTACTCGGCTCAGAGAAAGTAGGCCTACCCTTCAACCGAATGAGAGTAGGGTTAAATTACTCTTGAGTATGCTACTGTCCTTTTTCAACCCATTTAGCTTCTAATCCAAGGTCTGACCATTGTCAGTAGTTTTACTGCTCATCTTTCCGCCTATAGGGCTATAATTCTTTCAAACAACCCATGTAGGGCCTACATCTCTCTGAACAACATCATCCCATGGTGATGGATTGTATGCTTATTTTCACACTATGCAGTATTTTCGTTTGGTTTAGACTTCAGGGCTTGTATATCGCACGTATGATGAAATATTTTTTACTTGAAAATAAGCTAACATAAATTATACCGAAACAAACAAACAATTGTTACCCCGTCGAAATTGTATTCCCCTTAATATTTCTTCAATTACTCATTTAAGGTACAAGGTATGATAGTAAACTAATGCACATGTACACTATTGTCCTGAAAATAGGGAGAAAGGGAATAGCCTAAATTTCTCCAACAACGTTGAACACCATCTAGTAGGCCCTATATGCGATCCACGGATCCACTGTTTGCATGTAAAAGTATCATCACAACAGGCATTCGAATTTTCGCCCACATGCGACCGAATAACGTTATGACTCCAGGTATCAATTTGTTATGAACATATTTCTCAAAAAACAAAGGAACCGAGAAGGAATTTATTTTGTATCTACTGGGCTGAGGATTTTTTTAAATTTTGGCTTTCCATTTCTCGCCAATCACCGTATAGACCTACACGACGTTCAAGTTTAACTTAATACTAAACTAGATACAAATCGTTAGTATAGGTGCTGGAACACCAATTCATTATTAAACCAATTTATTATTTCAATATATCCAAAATTATACGTTGATGAAAGAAAATTTCAGTTGAAATCTTTATTTACGGAAATCGAAAACCACGGTTCATTGGAATAACTCAATATAATAATTTAAGGTTATACCGAAATATGTAGGAGGCCTATATTCATTTATATTATGGTATACAGGACATACATTTTCGGTTGAACAAATTATTCGTAAATGCAACGCTATGAAAATATATGAATGAATGAATATGGGGGTTCAACGACACCACTTAGTACCATTGAATTACAAGCGCACCGCCAATCGGTTTTAAGCCATTTCCCTGGGCCACTGTCAACGCGTAACTGCGAACTATTAACAAAGTATGTTTATCCAATTAGTCTTGACTCTGAAAACTTGATCATTCATAATACGTAGGTCTGATAATCTTTACACCCTAAAATGGAGCATACTAGCCCCGAGATAGGAGAGAAGCGCAGTTTCGACACCTCGTGGGCAACATGGGTGGGGTCAGAAAATATGTGTGAACCAATCGGCAGAATAAAAAAAGCGCGCACCAAATTCAAACAGTCAAAGATGTATCTTGATGAATACTTCACTATTATTGAAGTTATAATTACACGTTATTAAATTATATGAAATTATACATTATGATGGAAGTCTTGAAATAACCATAGGTGCTGTCGTTTTTATACTAATCTATCATTAACATTAATTGGACAACAATGATTGTCTACCAAGATATCGACGTAACTGAAAAAAAATGTTATTGCTCCTTGAATACTGGTATTGTTCTCATTTGAATGTGTGGGTGCAAATGTGCAATATGAATCTGTCGAAGAAATACCGAGTGACATGCATGTGCCAGTGTGGCTCAAAAATAGCAGATGGCTATTATTCGGGGTCCAAGTTTCGATTCCTTATAGGCTAAATATACTGGAACCTTTTCCAGAAAATAAAGTAACTATAAGTAAACGGTGTCTCGAGCATAGGGTTGTGACGATTTTTGAAAACTGCACGTATACCTCAAAAAAATTATTCATATAATTGCATATGTTGAAGGTAACGACAGATCTATTGGCGTACCTAAATATTAAGAACTATGTACCTACACTGTATCGACAATGACCTATCTAACTTCATACCGTAGAATAGATAATATGCAGAATCACTGGGGCTTTCTGACCCCGCCCTATTTACCCAGGAGGAGTCTGTGTTACCCGCTCGCTCGCATTGAAACCATACAGGTCAAATGTTTTACCACATGGTTGGTTGTACCCATAGACTATGGGTTGTACCCTTATGAAACACCGCAATCCACTTATACTCTATTGTACAAAACTGATAAAAAAAACTCAAGATGAAAGTATGGGTCTACAACTATAAGGAAAGCTCAAGGATAATAAAATGTTGAATATACAGGTGTTTTTAGTTTGTATGTTGTTGAAGAATGAATCAAAAGTGTTACCTAGGTGGATGGAGACTTTTACAAAATCAACCCTTTATATGGCAGCTAATGTAGAAAAGTCAAGCACACACATACACACACAGATCACAAACACACACACACACACACACACACACACATACACACAACCAGTTCCAATTCCTCAACAAATCGCCAACAAATCAATAACTCTTCACGTCTTTGTACGCCGGCAACAAGTGCATCACAGAGATAAAAAAAACGCCAACATTGCATACAGTTGTCTCTCGAAAGCTCTACAGATTGTTCTCATTGACAATAGTTTACGCGGCATAAAACATGATGTTTCACACAATCAAATCACACGCTGGATACCATTTGCTGTACGTTCGTGTACGATTTGCAACTACCCATATAAAGCTATAGTGAACAACTTGCGAATGATGACTGTATGGCCTAACGAGTAGAAGTGTTTATCAATAATTTACTTGGAAGACTCAAAACACAACAGTCTCATACTCAATTTATATTGACTTCGTTTTCAGTACATCATTGAGAGGAAGTTCATTCTAGACACACCTAATATCGGCACTGGATTCATACATATTGGTTCATTCAACACCAAAAAAGAGATGTACTTTAGAAAAATACATAGACCTATGTTAGCTATTAAGTCATATAAAATAGATGTGGGTACCGACCTGTATTTATCAAAATAATGTGAGTGTTTCTAATAACAAGTCCTATCAAACACCAGGAGAAGATACTGGCTAAAATGTCGGTATGTTGCGATGGCCGTACATCACTAGGCAACTCCAGTTTACGTTAGTTACAATTATCTAGTTTTTATCGCTGGATTTTGAGAGAGAATTCAAAGAATAAAGTATTTTCAATTCGCTAGAGAATAGGGCGTCAAATAATATCACTAAAATCCAGTGCTAGAGATAGAATAGTTGTTCATCCAATCTATAGATTTCGATAATGCCATGATAACAGTATTTTTGAATATTACAGTTGTATTTGTCTGGTCAAATATATTCTACTATGCCTATACTTCCTTATCAGTAAACAAGTCCAAGCGTAGTGATATTTTACCCCTTTTATTTTCTGTGTTCAGACCAGACGATAACCAGGCCTGAACCTCTCTTCATTCTATGGTCCAGAGTAGACACTAACCCTTCGGTGATAATATTGATGTCTCATCGGTAGTATAATAAACCAATGCGTTCATTCGTACAAATAGTGTACGTTATGGCCTTTAATCCCTTTATCAACTATTAGAAAACCTATCAGCATGTTGAACCACACAATCTTCAATCCAAAACAATTAGAGCTTGGAACAAATTCATAGACATTAAAAATAGTTTTATTATCATTATCAATCTCAGAATATTTTTTGATAATAATTGCCATGAAATGTTATGAGTGGCAGCATATGAATGATGGTTTTTCTGTACATGATGGCCGATTAGGCTCTGCAGCAAATTGGCAGCATATAAGATTGTTATTGTTATTATCATTATTATTGATGTGACATTTAAAAAAATGGTATTATGTGTTTGTTACGGCCTTTGTTAGGACCTGAATAAGAAACAATGAAAATTAATGGATATTTACTTTCTTATGAGCTGAAATTAATTCTTCAAATTCATCCAACTCTTCTGTATATTCGTATAAGTTTCGATATGAAAGTACATCATCTTGGTCATTCAACCGATCGGCATGCCACATGCAAGTGTGATTCCATGCAGACTGTCAGCGAGTCAGCCATTACTCACCCATGTGCCGCCGGATGATGGAAGGCGCCCGAAGGAGTCCCCGGATGTACGACGCGTCCCGACGTCGGGTCCCAGATGTAGCGTCCCTCATGGGTACGTTGGTCTACAGGAAGGGGCGCGTGAAATGCCGCAAAGGCTGACGGGAACTGCAATGGCAACCCTGCGATAGGAGATGCCATATGATAATACAATTCTTTCTCAGGCATAATCGTGAAGAAAACCTTTTTAGAGACATCGTTTGAACTTGGTGCACGTAATTTGCATTGTATTCGATGATCACACGAATAATTTCCATTCAACAGTTACAAACTTGGACTTGATTTTGAGAGTGGGCATGAACCGTCACTGGTTCTTACCACGTTGACCACATGACTCAACAATGTGAATAATATTTACACCAATTGACACTATTAAATTTCAAATTCAATAATCATCTTAATTATTGACTGAGAATATGTTCACTGTGAATTGTTAGTCCCTTTGATAACTGGAAGCAATAATTAAGACACATAGGGACGTCAAAAATTCGTCGAGTTTCTTATTGCATAATTATAATAATTAGCAGGCCTATATCACACAGGGTTGATTATATTTACCCTTTTTATTATTATTGCTTTAATTTGAGACTAAACACACACTTGAATTATCAATTGAACACGTTTTCACAAACAAATTAAAATTATAAATATATATACAGGCATATTGATTCCTGTAAATCACACACGTTAATTAATCACTTAAAAACACGTGGCTAATTTCACAATAATAAAATCTTACGTATGTAAAATATATATGTATATATATATATATTATATATAAATATACATATATCTATATATAAATATATAACAGATAATTTTCCGGCCTTAATACTGAAATGAAGTACTCGAGAAATGTTTTTGGTGCGATCAGCGTGTTGAGTTGGGGCTAGTGCAGCGCGTTGCTGGTATAGCTAGATGACAGGCCGAGCTTCAGCTTACAACTCAACTAACATCGAAAACGAGGCAACCTCTTGCTTGGCTCACGGCATTCAAAGGAATAATCCTCTCCGTGGCCACTTCTCTCTCTCACTCTCTCTCTCTCACTCTCTCTGTCTCTGTCTCTCTCTTACTCTCTCTATCTCTGTCTCTGTCTCTGTCTCTCTCTCTCTCTCTCTCTCTCTCGCTCGTGCACGCACAACAGTCTACACCGCTCTCACTTCGTTCTATCCTCCTCCCCGCACGCCCCTTCAAACTCTAGGGCCCATCCCAATCTATTCATTGAGGGCCCACAGGGCGCGAGGAGCGCGGGGCAATTCAACCATCCATGCCACCACAACAGAGAAAAATTCCTTCATCGTTAAGATCGTTCTCTTGGTGGTGTAGGATCTAGCAGTTACGACTGCTATCTGTGTGCTATTTGTATGTGTGTGTGTGGGGCTAACCAGACCAGTTATCAAAAGTGGTTGTGTGCTTTAAATTGTGTGCTTATGTCATAATCAACTTGCTAGGAGAGATTGCCTGGAGCGCTTCAAGCCTCAATCATGCTTTAGTAGATACTCATCACGCGATCAAATGGACACAAACCATCGCTAGCTTCTGCCTACCTTTCTTCTTCAACCGAAAAACACTCCTACTTTTGCCGAACAGGAGAGAAAAAAACAAACTCGCCTTTAACTAATATTTATTTAACATTATTAGGGAGATATTTCCGGCTACATCTTACTCCTGAGTTACGCGTCCGTAATTTCCGGCTGTTATTAACGGCGAAAAGACATTTGCATGGTCAATCTCATGATTGCTTATTAGCATTAATCTCCGTTTGCCGAAATCAAAACTATTTTCCATTATTCTGTGTTTCCACTTTCTATCGAACTGAAATACTTGCAACTGACTGTTCAAAAACAACACTTGAACGCTATAGGTTTTCATGAATGCATATCGTTATCATTCAACAATCATTGATGGAAATAATATGAAAAATATCATTCATTATCATTCCAGCCATGCAACAACTAAGTGGTAAAATGCAGGATTGCGCCAGCTTTATGAGCAACAGAAATGGCGTGCCAATTACGCAAGTCCGAGTTTGGCGCTCTATTGTATGCTTGAGGGAGGGATAGTGCAGGCAACGCCACCACGTCCCGTCGTGAATGTCATATGAGCGGATGTAATAACGCACCTATAATCTGAACATCATGCATCATTTAATGCGTGATTGAAACTCTGTGCACGCAACGTCTTTCACGCCTTATAAGCCTACGTTGTTACCTTATATTCATATCATATTTTTATTTTTTTATACAGTATATCACTATTGAATATCATTATGACCACCATATCCGACGTACAACAAATGTATATTCCATTGAATAATATATTAAAATTTTTACAGAAATTTTAATATCCAAATAAAAGTTATTCTAAAAATATTATAATATTAATAGTAGGTCGATATAGCCATACCACCCAGCTGGCTGGAATAAATGTGTAATCTAAAGCCAAGTCAGGCGTGGGTTCGAGCCCTATGGCATGGCATGTTTTCAATGTTTAAATGAATATCATCTTTTCCACACGTCCTTTTTTAAATATCCGAGTGATTCGAGGGATCATTAATAACAAATATGTTTACTTTAAAAATTTGTATTTCTAGTGACAACTTCTATAGGGAAAATCGCGGGGGAAATGTACACGATGCCATTTATAAGTCGAATGCTCAATACAAATTGAAATAAACGAGTGTAGAGTTCACAATTTCACTAACTTCACAAACACTCAATTATTCTAGTTTTAGCGCCAGAAGTGGTATATTATTATGACACTCATCTCATATGCAATGCACGTGAGAAAAATTGAAACGTCTGTTCCTAGATCCTGATTGCGGCTCACGTTTAGTCAGTTGCTCGTTGCATTGAGAAGTTTGAAAATATGGACCAATGCATTGAATTTTGGGTTCTTCAATACATTTTTAATATTATAACGAGTAACGACAAATTTTGATGTAGGCCTACCACCTAAATATTGATGAATAAGTAAGCTGAGAGTTTTAGCTTACCAGTATATACCCCTATATATTTTAGCCTAAACATTGTGATCGAAATGCATCAAGTGTGGACAAAAACAACGCATCCCATCAATGCTAGCAACCAACACAACTTGAGATTATCAAGATATTCGCTTCGCTGATCGAACGTCATAAAATCTCAAAATTGTCCATACTATAAACTTCATTACCAGAACAAATCTCCGACATTTCTTCTTCTAGTGCTTCTCTGTTGACTATTATTGTTTGCCGGACGGTTACTTTGGGATGTATGAATGTTTACTAAAATGCATGCCTTATGTGGGAGTCCCACAGGGACCCATATCTGATTCGACTCAAGTTTCAAAGGCAATTTGTCGTGACTCATTGAGTCATAGGGCATCACTTCCCTATTTCTATAATTTTGGTTTTATAATATATTTCTCTGATTTAAGAAAGAAGTTGTCCATCATTCATAGACAGTCGACACTATACGACGAAACTTCAATCTAATGAGAGTTAATTGCATTTTACAGATATACATTTCATTTCTGTTACTCATAGAATAACATACTTCAGAACGATAGGCACATCTCCAAATAGAAGCATGGGTAGTATTAAAAATATCAAGTTGTCAAATACCACGACGACTTTATTGAATGATACAGACATAACTCGATGCCAAATCAATTACAAAAATTTCCATAAAAAACAAAACCGTTTCAGTCTCCATGTAACGTCAACCACAGATCGTAAATGAACTTGTTATCTGTAATTCTACTTCTTTCAGTGATGGAATGATCTTGGTCGAATCGCTTCGAAAGTGACATCACAATACCGTGTAAGTTCTCGTTTTCGTGATGTCAATTGTGTTAGCCTAAACGTCGTCGAACGACGAACAGGCAGAGAGCACCGAGAAGGGTTAAAGATTGACACTGACGATACCCACAAGACGTGACAGCAGAGTGTGTCTGCTTAGTTAGGCCAACACAGAACATACATGTCATGAATACGGAATAGATTTAAAAAGAGATTAAAAGAGACAATATATTCAGTTCCAAAACAGTGAATTCTCGTTTACGTAGATAGAATTTCTATAGATCTCACTGTTTCCGATAAAAAAAAAAGAACCTGGTGAAGCCACGTGTTATTCTTGAATAGAGATGTTGATGGAAGGTAAATTGTATTGAAGTGTAGTATTATTATAGGCCTTCAGAATAGAATAATGAGGTATGATGACGTAACAAAGCAGTTATGTTTAGGTCATGGATGGTATAGTGCTTTCGTTTCGATAAATACTATATATATATATTCTGATACAATAAAAAACGATAAGACCAAGCATTTTTATATACATTGTTCTATTCAATTAGATATTTCTATTGATCAATCAACTATTAAAAGTAAGTTTACGTCAATTTTGTGATGTATAGTGAATCACAGACAAGGTGAATGAAAAGTGACTTCAATTATATCGGCGGCTAATAATCGAACTCAGAGCAGGGTGAAGTTGTAAATATATATATATATATATATATATATATATATATATATATATAAAATCAATTAAGTGATGAATATTTCCATTCTTCAGCCTTCATTTATGCTTGTCATTATACAATATACTCAATTATTATATTCAAGTTTTCAGTGTTGGTGTAGCTGTGTAGTTCAAAATTTTCTGACAATATAAAGTATATTATGCATAAAGTATAGGCCCTAGTATGTAAGCAAATTTAAATATAACAGATTGGTAAATAACTAACGATACATTCGAGCAAGTGTCGAGACTGAGAAAAATATTACTATTGATAAAACTTGGATATTCATCAGTCAATTCTTCTAACTTATAAAGTGGGTAAAAAAAAAGAGTTCAACAAACATTCAGAGGTAGTTTGGAGTCTAATTTTCAATACTTTCGTCCAATAACCTTGTCATCAATATATTACAGTGTCAGATCCGGGACCATTATGGCTTATCACATAACTTAATTACGTTGATTTTATTTTGCTTTTTTACATGCCTAGTACATCTTTTCCATATCCACCTGTCCCAGCATTGTGTTTAATTATCAATCAAAACGTCTACCACAAAACAACACCTGGATGGCAACTAAGGATCAGCTTTATTTATTTCTATCCAAGTTGTTTCTTTTTTTGAAAAGGGGTTAGGACAAAGTTTTTCTATTAATTTCATTGTAATCTTGCACTTAGCTGAAATGTAACATAATTCTCCACTCAAGTAGAGGTGTGCTGTAATCTTTGTGTCTGTATATCATCACTCCCATTATCACATCTTGGTGCTGAGACGAATCGTCCCACCTTAAATAGCAACGTGAGATACATTTTAATAAGGACTTTTTGTCTTTGCACAAAACACAATTATTAGGGCCTATAGCCTGTTCGCTGTAGAAGACAAGTCTATCTATGTCAAATGTATGTAGGTACATACACAAATACACATACAGAAAAATAAGAATAAATTCAAGTATTGTATAGTTGAATATTATTAAGAAGTACGAAGCGGAACTCTCAGTCGTTGATGTAAGTTATAGAAACAACAGGAAAATAGAAGACGGCAATTTTTTGGAATTCTCATTTCGCCAGTATTGAGAATAATCAGTATTATTCGTATAGTTTGGGGTTTCCGTAAAGATTCACTTTTGGTGTGAAACGAAATATTATATACGCAAATTTAATACAAAATACTTATAAAAAACGTTATATAGAAAATAATCACTCGACTTCAAAAGATACATTACTACGAACAAATATTTCAAAACCAGTATTCGAGCTCATGGTGGTGGATTGATGACGAATGATATTATTCAAAGACCCAATTACCAACAGCTTTATTATTTAGGAGTTCACACGACTGGAAGGTGAGAGAATAATATTTAAAATTTTTGAAAACAAGTCTGCTTTGACTTGGGTGTCAAAGTGTTTTAATAAGCGTTTTACTTGACTGACCAAGAAGGGCGAAATATTTTAAATCGTAAAATATCAACTTAGCGTGTACTGTCTTCATTCCTTGAATTACGAGAAAAACATCAAAAATCGGTACCGGTATATCAGTTTACTAATCGTTTTACAGTGTTTATTTTCCTATGTGTTCATTGCAGTGGTGAAGTGGCAAAAGCAAACTGTGACTTTATTTGTTATTATCTGTTTAAGTGTTCAAACAATCACTGAGTATATAGTGAAAGTAAACACTGGCGCGCGACCGCCATGCACTGTGCTGTTTGTGTTGCTATGTTTGTATAATAATACGGTATAGGCTTGCTCGTGTATATTCAGCAATATTGACACTGCTACCACAAAACTAAACAATTGAGTATGCTGAACTCTTTTCATCAGATTTAACGTACACATTTTAAAATGATAATATGGCAGCAATTTTGTCAAAGAAATTAAGAAACGGGTGAAAGAAGGCATGGACAATTAGGATGACTGCATGAAATAGACAACGCTTCTTACGCGTTTGGGATATAAACGAAGTCATTTTATCATACTTCCTGAAGCAGTGCCTTAGTTGACTCAGCTACGGAAGGCGACTGATGGTATTTTGTGTATATCAATACTGAATGGGCCTAGAGGCGATGAAGTAACACCTCTTCAGAAACTGAAGTCACCGTTGTGCGTGTGTTCGAATCACGAGACATGGGTTTTTGTAAATGCAAACGTACTGCTAGTACTTCCGCTTATCATCACTTCATAGTTTCATTATCACTTGCTCATTCGTAGCCCCACTAACCTACCGGGGTCGTTAACCAAACAACAATCATCACCTATAGAGAAGATGCAAATGTAATGAAGTTAATGAATGCCTATTTTATGCCATACTTGCAGAACAATTAACTCATATTCTTTGTATATATTTGTGATATTTATTTGTCGTTGACCGTAGATTCACGGTATTAAAATATAATATATTCTATTCATACGACTTTGAACTTGGCAGAAACCAATCAACAGTTTCTGTCTTCTAACGAACGCTTTAGCTGAGTAACTTAATTTTTTTGCAGTATAGGCCTACATATTTTAAATATTAAACTCTTCAATCTTGAAGGAAATAATTGTGGGCTTCGGCATCCTAGGCCCAATCTTATTAAGTTGTTATTATAATATCTCGTTCGGTACGAGCTCTGGTAATTATTTTCTGTTCAGACAGGTAAACATAAAAAACTTTACCAATTTGATTACAATGTATAGTCAAAGGTAGTTTTTTGACTTATTATATCGTATCCAAGTCAAAATGAGCCTACTACTTCTATAAATCTCACACACTCAAATATAAATAATGTAATATTATTTATAAAATATGCTGAAGAACTTCTGAAGACCTGTATATGTGAGAGAATCAAGTGTTGGGTTTCAAATTTATATTCCCTAGATCCTGAATCTCTAATAGCCCGATCGTGTATTCTCCTCCCATGCATCTTCATGGTAAGCCGACATACATCTATATCAGTCATTTCAGTCTGGACCAAAACTAAAGGATAATATTATACTAAGCGAAGTTAAAACACATCCTACTAATTTAGACTAATTTACAGCTAAAAAATACATTACCATATTTTTTTTTCAAGAAATTTCTAAACACATAGGTTAATATTTTGTAATCAATTGATACCTGATTAAAACGTATCAAAAATATATTTTCCACCACGAGATGTTTTTCGATTGTTTTGTATCCGAAAATCGAATAAACGAACCAAGCGAAGCGGATTGAAGACCAATTTACACTTATAAATCGGAAGGCGTGAAAAATGGTGCTGAGGGTAGCCGCAGATGAGCTAGTGATAAAACCCTGACGTCGGCTCTGTGTATACTACACAACAATGGCCTATAGAGGCGTTGCAAATTATGTCGCAATGCATATACAATTATACTGCGGTATGGTATTCAACTTATTTCATTTATATATTCTTGGTTTCTACTTATTCATAGGAAATATTTGTTTTGTGCTTTATAATCATAGCGATGATGGATGAAGTGGTGTATTGATGATAGAGTAAAATGTAATATTTCAATCACATTACACTCATACTATTGAAGTAACGCAAGTGTTGAATAAATATAATAGGCAAGCTAAAGTTAAACGGTATTGTCTTCTATCTAATATAATATAATGCTGAATATATATATATATATATATATATATATATATATATATGTATATATATATATATATATATATATATATATATATATATATATATATATATATATCAGTGGCGAGGCGTCAGGGCATGCAAGGCATGCAGTGCATGCCTAGTAATTTCTTTCAGTAATGCCACTTACACGAGATCATCTACTTTATATTTTATTTAATGAAAAATCAAAGACATTCAATATTTCCGTGAAAGATGTGTGCATAAGTGGTTAAAAGTGACTCGAATTTTCAAGATCACCCCACATAATCTATATATTTTATGCACAGCACAGTACTAGTTTGTTTTCCTTATATCCCTTAACTGGATGCTATTTTTTCGATGTGCCGCACAGTACAAAAATGGACAGCTTTTTCTCGACACGATACTCAACACTGTATGCTGGCCCTGACTGAGGGGGTGCAGGGTGGGTGGGTGTAAGGGACATTTTTTTTAAATGGTTAAATGGCTTGTTAAAAGTAACATTTAAGCTACAACCTCTATTGCATGCAAGGGTTCGAAGCATTTCTGAAAGAAGGTGTCGAGCGTCAGACCCCCCTATTCCACACCACTAACGAGGGGGTGGGTTCGGGGGGGGGTTTAGCTCGTGAATATTGTGAAATTTCTCATTCCGATTTTAAAATCGGCCCGCATATTTGACCACCAAAATTTAAATTGAATTGACGAGTTAAGAGGAAAAGGGGTTTTTTATGATGACCCCTGACATTGTCTATGTTTATTATTTCTATATTCCATTTTTTTTTTTCGGAAAAAATTTTTTTCTTTTTCCCCCTTTGGGGAAAAGAGCAATAATAAAATGTAAAATTCTTTTTTAAATTTAAAATTTAAAAAAAAACCCCCCCATAGGACATGACAATCCTGAAATAGACAACGCTTCTGCAAAAAGCGTTTGGGATAAAACAAGTCATTATATACTTCTGAGCAGGCCTTAGTTGACTCAGCTCGGAAGGCGACTGATGGTATTTTGTGTATCAATACTGAATGGGCCTAGAGGCGATGAAGTAACACCTCTTCAGAAACTGAAGTCACCGTTGTGCGTGTGTTCGAATCACGAGACATGGGTTTTTGTAAATGCAAACGTACTGCTAGTACTTCCGCTTATCATCACTTCATAGTTTCATTATCACTTGCTCATTCGTAGCCCCACTAACCTACCGGGGTCGTTAACCAAACAACAATCATCACCTATAGAGAAGATGCAAATGTAATGAAGTTAATGAATGCCTATTTATGCCATACTTGCAGAACAATTAACTCATATTCTTTGTATATATTGTGATATTTATTTGTCGTTGACCGTAGATTCACGGTATTAAAATATAATATATTCTATTCATACGACTTTGAACTTGGCAGAAACCAATCAACAGTTTCTGTCTTCTAACGAACGCTTTAGCTGAGTAACTTAATTTTTTTGCAGTATAGGCCTACATATTTTAAATATTAAACTCTTCAATCTTGAAGGAAATAATTGTGGGCTTCGGCATCCTAGGCCCAATCTTATTAAGTTGTTATTATAATATCTCGTTCGGTACGAGCTCTGGTAATTATTTTCTGTTCAGACAGGTAACCATAAAAAACTTTACCAATTTGATTACAATGTATAGTCAAAGGTAGTTTTTTGACTTATTATATCGTATCCAAGTCAAAATGAGCCTACTACTTCTATAAATCTCACACACTCAAATATAAATAATGTAATATTATTTATAAAATATGCTGAAGAACTTCTGAAGACCTGTATATGTGAGAGAATCAAGTGTTGGGTTTCAAATTTATATTCCCTAGATCCTGAATCTCTAATAGCCCGATCGTGTATTCTCCTCCCATGCATCTTCATGGTAAGCCGACATACATCTATATCAGTCATTTCAGTCTGGACCAAAACTAAAGGATAATATTATACTAAGCGAAGTTAAAACACATCCTACTAATTTAGACTAATTTACAGCTAAAAAATACATTACCATATTTTTTTTTCAAGAAATTTCTAAACACATAGGTTAATATTTTGTAATCAATTGATACCTGATTAAAACGTATCAAAAATATATTTTCCACCACGAGATGTTTTTCGATTGTTTTGTATCCGAAAATCGAATAAACGAACCAAGCGAAGCGGATTGAAGACCAATTTACACTTATAAATCGGAAGGCGTGAAAAATGGTGCTGAGGGTAGCCGCAGATGAGCTAGTGATAAAACCCTGACGTCGGCTCTGTGTATACTACACAACAATGGCCTATAGAGGCGTTGCAAATTATGTCGCAATGCATATACAATTATACTGCGGTATGGTATTCAACTTATTTCATTTATATATTCTTGGTTTCTACTTATTCATAGGAAATATTTGTTTTGTGCTTTATAATCATAGCGATGATGGATGAAGTGGTGTATTGATGATAGAGTAAAATGTAATATTTCAATCACATTACACTCATACTATTGAAGTAACGCAAGTGTTGAATAAATATAATAGGCAAGCTAAAGTTAAACGGTATTGTCTTCTATCTAATATAATATAATGCTGAATATATATATATATATATATATATAGATATATATATATATATATATATATTATATATATATATATATATATATATATATATATATATCATATATATATATTTATATTATAATATTACAATCATATATATATTATAAGACGACAATTTGTAAGAGTTACGATTGAACAACGTTCGACAAAACCCTAAGTAATTTTGATAACATACTAATTTGTTTTTTTATTCTCATAAACTGCATACTTGAGACCAAACACCGTACGTGTAAATGAGTACACTAATGTTATAATACAAATGACATATAACACCGAAAAACCGACATGAGGGAACGAGTCAGATGAGGAGAAAGTAAGGAGAAAAGATGGGGAGGGGGAGGGGATGGTTAGAAAACGATAAAAGCTAAAAGGCTAGTGTTTTGTAAACTAGCACAAGTGGAGGTAAAGGACCCTGAATTCAATTCAAGGTAGACTCAGGTTCTCTCTGTAGTGAAGGTTTTAGGAAGACTTTTCATTGGACGATAATGGCCCAAAACCTGCTCGTAACATCTCGAAATGGGTAAATAAAGCAGTGAATGTGGCAGCTAGGCTCTCATTTACACCCATGCTGACCGATCAACTGCGGGACTGAGATGAGAATTTTATACCTAAGAAAGCATGTTTGGAGATACCAGAGAGAATTCGAAGCAGAATTAAACATTATAAACATACTGAAAATCTGAAAGCAGAAGTAAATAGTTGTATTTGAAAATAAAGATAAAATAATTAATTAAATTGCTAAATTAGGTAGCTAAAGTTAAATTCGTTCAATTTGAAGGCTTCAAATATGAATTCATAGTCATATCAAACCTATCACAGTTAGACATTGGAACACGACTTGAAGTGAACGAAAGACGCTAAATTTATGGTACTTTTCACTCGTAATAAAAATAAGTAACAGGGACAGACCGCGGCTTCTGTAATAATAGAAAAGCGGATGCATATTGCACATGTTTAACGAAAATTCAAGAATGACCATTTTTGAGATAGGATATTGTGTCTTTAGTTCTCAGTTTGTGTCTTGTAAGTTGTAAACGACAAGTCAGTTGCCAGTAGATATTCTCAAAGACAAGACGCTTAGCAAACTGTTCGTAAAGGAGTTCTTTTAACTTATTCTGTAAATTTGTCATTTACATGTTATTATTGATTTGGACAACCTATTTCATTTCTCAACCGAGTTTCAAGAGATAGCCGTAGCACTATGAGACGAGCTCGTCTTTTGGTTCAGGGATTTTGACGATATAGAGAAAATATTGCTCAAGACACTAAAAAAGGAATCGAAATCTGTGAAGAAAACCAGAAGGCTAGACTCATTCATCGACAATAATAACAACGGTCTGGTGAGTTAAGTAAATCAATTATATACACTCTTGAACGTTATTTTGAGCGTCAAAGGTTTCAAAATATGGAAAATTTTCGCCTACGGCGTGTGGGCCTCCGGCGGCTGGGGCTGCGCCCCAGACCCCCATCCCTTACATGATCTACCCTATTGCCATCAATTTTCGCCACTGCATGCCTTCACTCAGAAGTCACGCCTCGCCACTGATATATATATATATATATATATATATATATATATATATATATATATATATATGTATATATATATATATATATATATATGTATATATATATATATATATATATATATATATATATATATGTATATATATATATATATATATATATATATATATATATATATATATATATATATATATATATATATAGTATTATATATATATATATATATATATATATATATATATATATATATATATATATATATACAGAACGAAATTTGTAATGAGTTACCGAATTGAACGAACGTTAGCAACCAACTGCTTCAAGTAATTTTGAAATAACATAACATAATTTTGTTATTTTATTTCTTCATAAAACTGACATGACTTGAGAACTAAACACCTGACGTGTAAATGAGTACCATAATGTAATAATACAAATGACAATAAAACCGAAAAACGACATGAGGGAAAACGAGTCAAGATGAAGAGAGAAAGAGAAAGAAAAAGAGTGAGGGAGGGGGGAGGGGAGGTAGAGAAAACGAATAAAAGACTAAAAGGACTAGTGTTTTTGTAGCGTAGGCATCAAGTATAGGTTAAAGGACCCTGAAATTCAATTCAAGTGTAACTCAGTATTCTCTCTGTAGTGAAGGGTCTAGGCTAGCTCTTTTCATTGGACGAGTAATGGACCAAAAACCTGCTCGTAACATCTCGAGTGATAAATAAAGCAGTGAATGTGGCAGCTAGGCCTCGTCATGACCCCCAGCTGACCCGAGTCAACTGCGGGAGGACTGAGATGGAGACATTTCTCTCCTAAGAAACGCATGCTTTGGTAGAAGAGACCCAGAGAGAATTCGAACGAAAGATTATTAACAGATTATATAAACAATCGTGAAAACATCGGGCAAAAGCAGAGGGTAAATCAAGTGTATTTGTCAAATATGTTAAAGACTAGATTATATATGATGGCATAAATTGAGGTAGCTTAAAAGTTAAATTATTGTAAAGGGAGTGTTTCAAAATAAAACATTAGCATCTTAGCAACACAGACGAGTTATTCGAATGCACGTAAAAAAACAGTTATATAATTTTTAAATGTTTTTTCAAAATTCGTATCTAATGTGAGTATGAGTCAAGTGTGTTGATTTTATTTAACGTTTCTTTATTTCTATGCATTTCAATTATATTCATATTGGCTGTAACGACGCACTGCGATGATGACTACTACTACGGACCAAGAAAAATCAGTGTGACAGGATGGTTAACCATTGCGGAAATCGAACATCGGTCTCCTGAATGACGGTCCAGCGTACTTTCCTGTAGTCCACCCGTCTCAGTGGTTTTCCAAGGTGGATTTATGTAATGTATAATATTTCTTCAATTATTTCTCTGTTGATGTACATGTCAATATATTGATTGATCAAATTATATAGCCTTAAGTTTCCACTTTCAATAATAGATTTCAAGTTTTTCGTACGTGTACTATTAGAAATACTACTTAGAAAATTGATACTTCAATGCGTTATTTGTCACTGGATACAAACAAAAGTTTTCATAACTCTACACCGTTTTAGAAGTTGAGAGTATAAATGTTGTAAGAATGGTCTTTTTTGAGATAAAAGTGATCCAAATCAGCAATTTTTCCGCTCTTTAATATATGAACTTTATCTGCTTCAAAAATTGTCAACTTTCAAGTAAGTATTTTAGGTATCTAACTAAGTTACACATAGAAATTGTTTATATTTAATTTCGTTCCGCATTCATTTTTCTTCAATTATGTGAGTTAAAAGTGGTTTGATCAGAGGAGCCTCTCCAATTGAATAAAATAATACAATTGTGCTTCAAATATTAATCAAAATGAGATTATAACATTTGCAATTAATTCGAACTTCATAACGAAGGCAGTGAGTGACAAGACATGAATAATTTCGCGAGCAACAGAGATTATCAATGCAAAATTCCGACTCAAGACAAAACCATGATAAATTATGATGTTCAAGAATATTTTACTTACTGAAAAACATGAAACAGGTTTCATCAAGATGTCAAATATAGTAGAAAAATTAGATACAAATAATCAGTTACCATCATGCATCAGATCTACTGCCAGCACACAAATATTTTTGAACGAATTACCCAACACTACAATTTTTTTTTTAATATGAATGAAAATTTTTCTCTCATTTTCCAATGATAGTCTATTTCTCAAAATTATTTCAAAAATGGTATATTTTTTATTGGGTAGCCACTGAATGCATGCTTGTGGTCACTTATAGTGCATGAACTGTTCAATTCAGTAAAATTTCATATTTGATTCAATTCTCGAAACAAGACCTATCACACATCCTCTGATCCTCTTTATCCTCTGAACTATACGTAACCTTTGCCGTTCGATAGTAAATATTTCGTCTGTGGTTAGAGGAAAATACTTTTTCTGATAACACTCAATTGAATTAATCGGTGGATGAGTGTTTTTCAGCCATAAACCTATATACATGTATAAAGTTCTGTATATTTTTCATCTGTATTCCTTCTGAGATGAAAGAATTATAATAATAAGCAAAGTTTTTTCATTTATCCAAGTACTACATTATATAATCTATATATATATAAAGCTGAAAATCCAGACGAGCGAACGAACGAACGATGTCGGGACATGCGTAGTGCGCGAGAGGTTTGCTGGTGCGCGGAGGGGAAAGGGGACGATTGCGCGTGAGCTATGAGCATGTTGATCTGGATTGTCCTTGAGGCATGTCATCGAATGATCTCATAGCATCGAATGTTCTCGAACGTATAAGTGGCGTATGATGGCAAGCGCAGTGCGCGAGAGGTTGAGTGGTGCGAGGAGAGGAAAGGGGCCGGTTCCGGGTGAGCTATGAGCATGTTGATCTAGATCATTGTCCTTGAAACCTGTCATCGCATAATTATCATAGATCCCATCGAATGGACTGGAATCTTTGGTCCGGAACTGATACGCAGCCTATGACAAGTAGGTGTACGGGCAACAGATCAGTAGACATACCTGTCAGCGCACAAAGCAGGGCCGACTCGCATACTCCCGAGAACCGAGACAGTTTTATCAGTGAAAAGGCGGCGGTTTAACGCGCGTTAGCACATCGAAAACTTACGGGTAAGTTTCTTACCTTGCCAAAAATCGTACACTAGGAAAACGCTATATGTAAGAATCTTACACTGGGAAAACGCTATATGTAAGCGTTGATGGATGAGCGAAGTTGCAGAAAATGATGAAGTGTAAATACGATCACTTTGTACTTTCTCCCTTAAAAACGGCTCAACAAAGAAATTTAAAATTACCTAAATTATAGACAGCCACAATCAACACAACCAGTATGTTCTGATCCATTTCATCCCTTCCGCTACATCCCGTGAAAAACAGCGCGCGCAAGAGTATCTCCATACTGTTTACTGCCCCATAATTTACTTCACACGTGAATGGAACTCATTAGAAAGGGTAAACACTATAAATTGCACCCGGGCAACGCCGGGTATTTCTGCTAGTTTTCTATAACCCCACTAATCCACAATGTCGTTCGACTGCATGACTATTTTCATAGCATGTAATATAACCTAATATAAGTATCAGCGCAATATTATACATTCAAGAAGTTTCATAAAATATCCATAATCAACATGATATCCGATAATCGTCATGTTGATCAACTCAAAATGAAACTTTTACTGACGATTTCTTTTAGTTTACGTCTCGACATTCATTTTGATATAGAAATAGGCCTATCATATATCATAGGCCTGTGATGTTGATAAGCTTGGAATAGAAATTCGAGTTATGGTTTTCATTTAGTATACTTCTAGAACATGCATTTCGATTCAGAAATAATACAGAATAAGCCATCAAGTTGATATACTGAAAAAAAATCTATTATGATTTCATTATAGCTTCTAGGCGTGTATTCAAATATACACATAATATATTTGTGATCTCAATATGATAAAATCAGAATACAACTTTGATTCATCATTTTAATTCAGTATACTCCTATTATATATATTTTAATATAATCATAATAAATCGATGAACATGGTATAGATAAACTAGAAACAAAAGTTTTACTTTTAAATTTATTTCGTTATCTACTTTAATTTTAAAATCTGTATTTAACCACCCAGATCAAGTGATATAAGAAAATATATGAATAAATTGAATGGAATATAAAATAAAAACAATGAAAATGAATCAAATGAAAATATTTAATGAAAATAACAGATGAACTAGCTAGTAAATAATGAACAATGATAAAAAATGATTCACTGTGGAAAAGGAATAAAAAGAAAATCGAAATGATAATTACCAACATTATATGAAATACATGAATAATCAGGAAGAACAACAAAAAGAGAATTCAAGAATGAGATTAGAGGAAGACCAAGAAGTTTTTCTCACTTCTGTAGGCCTAAATGTTTGAATTGTTTGCTATCCAAGAAATTATTACCTTGAGATTCATTGTTTGGTGAATGAGATCTTATTTTCATTATTCTTTGAGATAGTGAGATCGCCATTGGGGTGCCCCGTTCGAATGATCCCACCTCTCTTCCATACCCCTTATTGGGGAACAATGATTTTGTATCAAATGTTGATGTTAATGTCAAAAGAAGAAGTATCTACTTCCGGAAACTTTATTTTAGTGATTTTTGTATGTCTTGTAATTTCTTTAGTAATTTTAATTCAGGTGTCATTTCATCAGATATTTTAGGAAAGAGGAATCTTTTGTTCGTTTTTCATATTATTATATAATGTCAGGAGGTTATCTGTCTACATTTCTAGTAGCATGAGAATCTTTAAGAATGATTCTTAATTCTGTAGATAAATAATTATTGAACAAATTATATTTTATTGTTCACTATTTGCATTCAATAAATGTAAATAATCCCCGAACCTATTTTTCACTCTTGTATGTTCACAAAACATATCGAGGATTTACCTGTGGAAAAGGTGATAATTTTTTCTCAACATTAATTATCAACTTCTTTTCAATTAAACAGGTCTAAGTCATGTTTGAACTAGCGAACTCACACCACATAGCAATATTGAATACTATAACAATGAATAATTCCCTCAACAAATGCTCACGCAAGCTTCTTACCCAGAACTCGGCAAGAATTTAGTATGACGATTGTAATTAAATAATTTACTTTTAACAGTACGAAGAGCCGACAAGACTTAATAAAACTGATTAAATTTAAATGTATATATATATATATATATATATATATATATATATATATATATATATATATATATATATATATATATATATATATATAAATAGAGCAGGTATTTACACTTAATACTTATCAGTGACAGACGAGTAAATAAATTCATGAAACATTTTATTGAAATAGTATTTTGGAAAGAGAGAATAACTGCAGAGGAAAACTACGGAAAACCTCTGTAAAGGTGGGCGGTGGCGAGGAAAATACCCACTATGCATTAGACATCAGGAGGGGGGGGGGGGGGGGGGCAATTCGGCCGAGGCGAATGCCAGAACTTCCTAGCTAACGAATTTAACTATATATGGAAACATCCTAGAATGATTTTGAAACTTCCTAAAGCGATAACATTACACAGAAATAAATCCTTTTAACAAGTTTCATAAATCATAATTACGCTCCGGCAGATGGTACATTATTTCACGAAAAACGAATAATTGTAATTGATTTAATGAGACTGCTTTAATAAAACGAATGATATATACTGTTATTTAATTGTCATGGAAATGAACATTACCGTGGAAAAATGAAGTGAATGTGCACCAAATCACATTTTAAAACAAACTAATATTATACCCTCGATTATACCATCCCGATTGTATCTTGGTAATACTTGATGGAGATATGTGATGGGCTGGCGTGAAGCTGGCACATACAAAGAGATGACGTTATAATATCGTGACCAGAGTACTAACGGAAAGTTTGACGGAGCTATCCGGTACAAACGAGGTACTAGAACGATTGTCATTGGAAAGTTCAAGATCGGTGGTATATGAGAGGCATGGCGTGAAGTCGGCCCCTCACATGGATAACGCGTTGTAAATAGCCAAAGGAGTACTGACGAATTTTTCTACGGTACTAACGGGTTCCAAAAGAGCATCCACTAACGATTGCCGTTTGAAATTTCGAGATACGAGCGAGGGGTCTACAACACGCTAATTTGGTGTACACCTGATTTCAGGTGATTGCAGAGATTTCAGGGAATTTCAAGAGATTTCATACGGATTTCAAGGGATTTCACGTGATTTCAGGGATTCAAGGGGATTTCAATGGAATTTCACGGAGTTTCGATGGGATTGGTGTGTAGATCAGCGATCGAATCGCTGATCTACACACCGACAAGACCTGAAGATGATGGGTGAAATCCCATCGAAACGTCGTTTCCCGTAAACTACAAGACGTGGCACTACCGAAGAAATCATCTTACCATGTACCACCGGCCACGAGAATCTCCGTCAACATATATATATATATATATATATATATATATATATATATATGCGTGCATCTGTGTGTGGTTGTGTGTTTGAGTGTGTGCATGCATATCGTATTATAGGTGGCTAGTTGGGCAGTTACTATATTTTGAGGTGCGAGGAGGGCTTTGTGGTAAGGGAGCTAGAGATAGTGATAGAGCTAGAGCTAGAGATAGCTAGAGAACAAAGAGTGGACCATTGGTTTTTGGATCCAGACTGAACCGCGAGAACATAAGAATAGCATGTGATTTGACATCTTACAACAGAAAAAAGAATTGACTCACTCCTCTCCACCATCTCCTGAACTCATACAGTATAAATCACCCACACAATATAAGATGTTCACCGCCCATAAACTGGCAAAATGTACATTAATTTTATTTCTCATTCGTAGATCTTTCATATTTTATTGCAGACAGTCGACGAGAAATAGTTAATTAATTCAAATCAAGACTTTCAATAAAATTAAATCTTTTTATACTACGCTGTGGAGTAATAATGGATGAGGGCCATATTAATTGAAAGTACTCTCAACCAGGGACTTCATAGTTGTGTTGGGAGCTTTAAATGAACTATAAAGAAGACTGTAACCGTAAAAGCCGATCCACCTGTCGCTTGTCTAGAAAACATCGTCAGTATGGGATTATGATAGAACTGTAAAATAGAATTGCGCTTAGAAAAGTTTAATAGTAAAACAAGTTCATATATAACTTGAAGCGTGTACCAGAGACGAATGATAATACTTCAAGACAAGTCTCGTCATGTTGAAATAAAGCTCTTCCTCCTTTCTACCCTCTACACTTTAACATAGCTCCTCACCCTGTAGCGTGTATTATTTTCTATTGATTCACCTATAGATAGATGACCTATAGATAACTAGGTTATAAGAAAAATGTATTCCCTAAAACTCAAAATCAATAACTACGAGAGCATTTTTAGATTAAAAGAAACACTATCGATTTAAAATAATGTTGGCAAATGTAATAGAGAGGAGAATTTTTCTGGGGGAAATTTGGCGATATGAAAAAACAATCAAGTGACATTCAAAGACGTTGAAGAATTCTTCATTTTCTCCCTAACCAGTATGTTCATATATATATATATATATATATATATATATATATATATATATATATATATATATATATATATATATATATATATATATATATATATATATATATATATTTCAAGCTTTCAATTGGTACAGTGGCAAATTTGTTACATGTTAAGCTATAGACGGAAGATATACTATCGAGACAGTTCACTCTTATAGCACTGTCTGTGCTTATAGTTGAACACGTATAGACCTAAATCCCCATGCTCACCTCAATTTCCCTCACCTACGTCAGCAATTAGTAGCCATGCTTGCCAATGAAGGAAATACCCTGGTGACTGCTCCACAGTAGCAGCCCAATCCAGCATGCCTGTAGCACTCTCTAGCGGTGTGCATAGGTACTGCAGGTGGTTCGGATGAGAGAGTTAGAGAGTAGAGATAAACTAGTGAGGGTCAGAAATATAATTATCAAATTTGCGTGACATGTCTTGGTAATATATCTTTCATCCATTCTCACTTTGTTCTGATTTCCGTAAATAAAGAAAATGCATCTTATTATATCTTATTATATCTTGGACCGGCATGAATTACAGATTTTATTTCCAGCAAAAGATCATAAACGATTACCGGTACCTCAAAGCTAACTATGTAATTCACACACATTTATTATCAATTTTCAGGGCCAGAATCAAAACTGAAATGAGTTATCGAAATAAACCTGGTCACTCCCGTGTTACAAAGTGGAACTTGAAATACCGAAAGTATTCTTCCATGCTTAAAAAAATATTTCCTTCGCTTATTATTTTCTTGCCTTTCGAAACACGTCCGAATAGAAAAGTTAGTAGCCATTCAAATGGAGACGTATATTAAAGAGTTACGTTTAACCATATGAATAATAATTTTTTATATAACGAATTCCATGGTTACTACAAACGAGTCTTTACATATATATTACAATACTACTGGATTGTCACGCTAAAGTACGAACTGACGAAATTTACTGATTCGAAATAAAGCTGTTGGAATAAAGTTGGACATGGATATTGGATATTGGGAATAACATAGTTGATCTGACGATGGTTTAATGGACGGTGACTCCCGACGATGGTATAAAACGTTTTCAACCAAAACCACGATCATCTGTGCCGAGACGTTGAAACCCAAGACTCATTTCAGAGTCACCAGCTGTTTTAAGGAAAGACAATTTTCCGCAAAGTGAAAACATACCACGATATATATATATATATATATATATATATATATATATATATATATATATATATATATTTATATATATATATATATATATATATATATATATGGACTTTGAAAATATGATTGAAATAACTTTGAAAATTTTGGACTTTGAAAATGAGATTTTTTAACCTAATTATGAATAAACACTTCCACACTTATATTATTCAAATTCAGTGATGAATTGTGAAGAGTGGCAGTGGATATGTAGGCGGGTAGAGTGAGGGGTGAGGCAGTCAAGCAGGCAGCAAGACGAAGATGTCATGGAGCCAGTGTAATAAAGTACAGCGTGTTGGTCTGTCGCCTGCCTCTTGAGTTCAAAAGGGAAATGATTGAAATGCAAATGATAGCCGGCTGCATGGTTTGCCTGCTGTGAGAAACCAGCGTCAGGCGAAATCAGACTAGAGTACAGGAGAGAGAGAGAGAGAGAAAGAGAAATATATGTATATATATATATATATATATATATATATATATATATATATATATATATATATATATATATATATATATATAGAGAGAGAGAGAGAGAGAGAGAGAGAGAGAGAGAGAGAGAGAGAGAGTTGAAAACAGACATATAACTCGTAAGGTGGAATGTCGACAGTTTGGGCTGTGGAGGATGTAAGATTGTGGAGGTGGTTGTTTGATTACTAACTACATTAAACAGATAATTCATTAAAGGCGAGTTATACTGAGTATACGACTACGTAACCAACAAATGAGAGTATGATTGGTGGAAGTGCCGTAAAATAACAAGAAAGTAATATAATATACCTACAGTGGGCCTAGTGACGAAATATGAATTATTTCAAACGACTGCCGTCTATACTCTATTTTACTCTTGTGCCTATTGGTCGGATATTGGCGATTGAGAGTTTCGCTGTGGACCACTTATGAAAGTGAAAGAGCAAATAGTAGAAATTAGCGTTCCAAGTTGCATCAATGTTGCTAATATATTGATGTCTTTTTTAAATTTGTAGTACATTGAAGAATTCGAACAAAGGAAAAATGCATATCATTGCAGCACCAAAAAAAAAATTGTTCAGCCAAGCGTAACATGAAAATATTATAATACAAATAAAGATGTGTGTGTTACTATTTTTATTACCATTGAGATCTTGAAATTTAATCATTGCTATGCAATTAAGGCTGAGGATAAATTAATTGTTCCGCTCAAAATGATATCTCTCGGTTGTTCTGAAACGACTTCAAGACGATCTCGACCACCAAATTTGAGTAATTATGTAAGTTATAGACTATTGAAATAATATAATGAACTATGACTACAGAACTGCACTCTCTGTGCCATAGATTTGCATATCTCGCTTACCATATTAATAATCTTATTAGCGTTCCTTCTCAATGAGTTCACCAGGAATTGACCAGTTTTATATTTCCTATACTACTGTCAATATTAATTGAGCAGACCAGTGTCTCAACCATCGAATGGAATTGACAGAAATGAATTATGTGGCATTATCGTGTCAGTGCATTTCCTATATAAAGACATTGAAAACGCAGTGAACGGAATAAAGCCCTTACATTGCATGAGTTTTCTGAGAAATCTTCTGGCCTAATTGGCTGGAAAATATATCGCCTTCTTTGTCAAGATGAATAATAGGAGTACTACAATCTGTGTATCTAACATCTACCTGAAAAGCTCTATACAATCCGTCACGAAAAAAGCTAGCATTTACTAAATAAATAGACAATTTCAAAATACTAGCAGACATCCAAACTTTTTTTTGAAATACAGGCTAGTTGAAGAAAACGTTGAAAAAGATTCAATTAGTTATACAGAAATTACCTACAATTATCAATTAGGTAAGCACTATAACGTGGTTCAATTGTTTTGAGTTCTAAAGTAATTAAAAATAATTTCATCATCATCTATAAAGGAAAAAAATTGGCTGTACATTGTATTCATTAGGTTAATTTATTTTAACATACAAAATCGTGTAACAATCTACTATTTATCTATTTTATCCTAATACAAAACATATATAGCAGGATGACGATGAATTGACTCCACCTGATTGGCTGAGAGGATTTTAATTTGGACTAGCGATACCGAAGACTTCCATCCTACTCTTACGGAGCTTTGTCTACATGATTTTTCATTAATTTCTTTGTTTGTTTGATTGTTCGTTTTGTGAGCACTGCACACGTCGCACGGTTTGATTGATCAACATGAAACTTTTTCTGGATTCGTAAACTTATCCAACTTCAAACTACCTACATAGCTTTTAGCCCCTTTTTAGCAAATGCTTTTGGGTCAAATGGGTTGGATCATTTTTGTGGAACAACATCACAAAGTTTCTGAAAAAAAAAACATAAAACTAGGCTGGGTGGAAAATTTGGAAAAATGAAATCTCTTCCAAAAAATCCAATTTTCAATGAATGTAAACACACCAAGATACACATTATTACAAATTTCTATTCAATTCCTACCAGCCGTTTTGGAAAAAATAATTCCTTTCTTTTTTGTATCCGCCAAATAAATGGGAATAATAGCAGAACTATGTTGCCGAGATAGACTCAATAGTTGCCAAATCAAGTATATTTTATACTTTTATACTTCATATAAATATCTCGCGCATCTTACAATGCATATGCTGCATTTGTCTAGTAATATAAACTAGACATAAACAATGAAAATGAATCAAGTTTCAGATTGTTTGTGGAAGATGCCTGAGCTTGTTATTGTGCCAGGGTAGGTTTCAGTAGCGTTCATTCATCAGCTTCATGGTGTGAGGGGACGACGAATGGAAAGGGGAGGGAGGTTGAACGAATGATTGAAGTCTCATGGAGATGAATTGATTGATATGTTTGTGTTCAAAAGACAGGAAACACCCCTACGTGGAATGTACACAGCAAAGTGTAAATTGTGTAACTCAAAGTTCTAACACTTGGTATGAAATCTATTTAAATAACTATTTTTCAAGTTTGCGTTATGGGACGACGATCCAATGGCTCAATTCATATGAAATTTGCCAACGGGAAATATTCAATTTTAAGCTGTTATATAGAGAAAAATAAAAGGAAAATGATTAAACCTCAACTTGAATTAGATTACTTTAAAACCAAGCATTCGGTTTTCATGAAGTTAATTTTTTTCAATTACTATTTCACCTTCAAAAATCACTTTTCTCTGATGGCAATATATTACTTAAGTAGTTTAGAGTCGAGTACTTCAGTTGTTGGTATGCTTGGCAAAGAGATTGCTTTTCGAAGTATTGACGCAGGACAGAGCACTGAACAGAAACACAGGAGGACGCCAAGTGACAGACTGAGCATATCTATTACCTATATATGTAGTTGTTAACATTATAATGAATAACGCTCATGAATTTTAAGTTCAGAAAGCCATGTCACGCAGCGTTCACCTCGTACCCTCGCACAGTACAGTTTACCGAAGTCAAACCGGGTGGTTGTCATTTTATTTGTGTCATATTGAATAGGTAGATCGCTCTGGCTAGAATTCACGTGGTATGTTAGAATTACGTCTACCTTAAGGATTTCACCCCCTGGTTTTCTATAGTCATGAAATGGCACTTCCCCCTCTCCCACACACACACACTTTCTATACCACCCGCTCGCCATAGCAATAAATAACTTAACAACGACCATTTAACAAAGAGCCGAGAAATTCCTCTGTTAGCTAGAAATCCTTTGGTCGGCCATATTGCCTTGAGTCGTGTATATCAAGACAAGTCTCGACTGTGTTCTGTTCACAGCTACCGACCTGCCATGGTCGCCATTCAGAGTTTCAGACTTCTATTCTCATATCATCTTGAATCAATGATGATCGGTCAATCTTCACGCGCTGAACAGTTAGTGACCGACGACTGATGTGAGCCCATCTTTAGCGTTGCCCTGTATACACGGATCACGTACACTGTGAAACAGCTCTAGTTTAAATGGAACAATTATTACCCGAAAAACTATCCATGAAGTATATACTCATTACAATATAAAAAAAAAATCGCTTGAAGATTAAAATTAAATCTGTCCCGGCGTCGATAGATGTCCACCACAATACTATGTCGGATACAAAATAAAATATGGAATATATTTAAAGTGTTGACTGTATGATGCTTGATCAGACGGTGAAGGTGCCTTGTTGATGTGAAATTGATTTCCTTCTTACAAAATAATTATAATGCAGAAAGAAATTATTTCCATATTTTGTTCTAATTCCATTTTAATATATGATTTTAAAAGACACTATTTTCTGCCTCCGGTATTTAATTACCCTCTCCCCAAACACAGACGTCACCTATCATCTCATGATTCTCATCTGTGGCATCTTGGAGAGCCAGGGGCAATAAATACTAAACGCTTCTACAATAGAGATATTATGTAGCAGTCTGAAGTCTGAACGAATGAAATGATGAAACCACCCTCAGCCCTGACAAGTTCTTAATACATCATGAAACGCATGCGCGAAGGCGACAAAAAGATCGACGTTTTCAAACACCCAGTGCCTTATTTTACGATCTTTCCCAAGCACGTGGACAATGAATCAATTTTAGACACGGCCCTAGTATGGAACGAAATCCGTTAACATCGTTTTTGTCGTACCTCAAAATAACCAAATGACCAAATCCAAAATTTGTTCTGTGACTAAATAGTAAAGAGTGTGAAATGTCATAATAAAGTACTCATAAGCCTTCTTTATACTCTTCGTAATATTTATATATCATTTGTAATAGTAGTTATACAGAGTAAGATGAAATACATCTAGAGATTCCAGAGACTGAACTTAGTGCCAGGTTCGATACTTGTTGTTGTTGACCGATATTATAGACGTTAGTAGAGTGTGAGGCACCCTGGGACAAATTGACCTTTGACCTTTGACCTTGACCTCCAGGTCTGCCAATTTTTTTTTTTCTCATTCTCGCACTGTTGGGTGATGGTTTTTTCAGGTTTTTATTTTTGGGGGGGATTTTTTTTTTTTTGATATTTTTTTTTTGATTTTTTTTTTTTGGATATTTTTTTTTCGATTTTTTTTTTTTGGGGGTATTTTTTTTTGGATTTTTTTTTTTTCGGATTTTTTTCTCTGGATTTTTGTTTTTGACGCAATTTTGCTTCTTTCTCTGTTGGGTGATGATATTGTTTTTTCATCTCAATTTTTTCGCATTTTCAATTAATTGATATTATTTTATGAATACAAATTATCTTGTACATGCTGGGGATCGACCACGGCCACCTCATGGCTATAATTACTAGTTCAGCACTCTAACGAATACGCCATGAAGACGGACAATAGAAACGTGTTAAAACTCGTATATCTATCTGACGTCACTCACTAACAAGATGCATGCATGCTCTGTAATCTGAGCTCAACTTACGAGAGATAACAGATGAAGCGTTATGGAGGAACAACAGAAGGGAAATCTTGAAGAATAAACACAGAGATTATACTTCACATAATTTATTATTTTCTCAACAATACAATACTCTACATATTATTATTTTTTGGATTGAAATCACTCACCCAGTTAATTTGTTTGAAAATGTACTCTGATCCAAGTTCATAAACCACTCTTTCCATAGTAGAGGACATAAACTTCTCTTCAAAATGAATTCTATTAATATAATCATCCACAAAATTGTAAAGCAAACCTTCACTTTTACGGTCATTCTGATGTGTCTTTTCGTATGCCTCTATAATCCTACCCTGTAATTTGTGAAACCAGTCGGCGGTAATAGAATACGAGTTTTCATTGAAATACACACTCAGTGAAATTGCTCGAGATTGCTTCAAAATCTCCTTACATGTCACTTCACCGAAAAACACACCAGAACCTAAAACTTTCTTTGATTTTATTCCAATCACATTGACAGTATTAAAAGGTTGCACAAACATAGCATGATCTTGAATCTCGAACGTTTTTGAATTATCACTGTGTTCTGTGAAAACAACCGAGCTCCAGTTTTTTAGTTCTCTCAGAAGTATTGGCCATTCACTCGAGTTTATCTTCACACCTCTGCCTGTCGACGATGACATTATCAGCATGAATGGCTTAAAACCATCTCGCACATTCAGTCCAGTAACAATCATTTTGGATTTTGATGGATTGATATAAAACAATGACTGACATACACCGACGACTGGTATCTCACTTCCTTCATGTTCAACACTTGAAACCGCTTCCGTATTCATAATGATGACGATGAGCACTCTAACTATTGAACTGTCGTACGTCCTAATTCTCAGATGCAACTGAACATCAGGTGGCTTACTATAGCTGTGATCAATGTTAAACGTGTCCAGACTTGTTTGGTTGACCAGTTCGCTATCATTAATCGCACTCGATGCTCTCTAGGATCCAATTCTCGCACACTCAACGCCCTCTAGGATCTAACTTACGCACCCTCAACGCCCTCTAGGATCCAACTCACGCACTCTCAACGCCCTCTAGGATCTAACTTACCCACCCTCAACGCCCTCTAGGATCCAACTCACGCACTCTCAACGCCCTCTAGGATCTAACTTACCCACCCTCAACGCCCTCTAGGATCCAACTCACGCACTCTCAACGCCCTCTATGATCTGATTCTGAGACGATAGGGGGAAAAGGATGGGAAGAAACATTACTGGTTGTATAAATAAAATCAATTTCACATAAGTTCAGGAAACATACTTTATTCATAATAATCTTGCAACCATGAACATTGAACTGATGATAGTAGTAATGAACCCCTATAATATTAATAATAATAATAATAATAACTACCCACATGATAATAATAATAATAATAATAATAATAATAATAATAATAATAATAATAATAATAATAATAATAATAATAATAATAATAATAATAATAATAATAATAATAATAATAATGGAAACAAGTAGATAGACAACTGCTTGTATTTATGATTTTCTCCGTGAACAGCAACATTGATTGGTATTATAATCAAACTTTGAATGTTTTATACAATGTCCATACTTTTTGAAATAGTTGGCTCTCACTTTGGAATCATTCTTCTCTGGTGATCCTTCTTTAAAATATTCTAGGAATGTGTTTAAAGTTCCTCCATCAGATTTATGTGCAAGATACAATATACAATATTCACCACACACTTCTGAAAACGGACTCTGTAGTTCCATCGTGTTATAACTCCAGCTTTTGCATTGACGATTTAAAAACTGCTTGTGTTGTCTCACCATAGGTGGTAGACCATAAGAATCAAAGTATTCACCATGCCCCAAAGAGTTGACATGAATTGCAATCCAATGTGATCCAGGTAGACGACTGACGTCTGTGTTAACAATTAGAAAAGAGGGTCTGGATACATATCGTGGTAACTTATCAGCAGCAAAAACTCCAGTAAAAGTTCCTTTCGATTTCTCAGCACTTTTTAATGCATTCTCCAACATGTGAGTCAACATTTTTCATTCCGTCCCTAGCAGTACATGGCTTATCAAGGGGTAAGTTTCTAATGAGCCTACATGTTGGATTCCACTTCTTATGTTCCTCTATAGGCGAATCATTCTTCTCCCAAGAGTGGAGTTCCAGGTGACAGAAAGCACATTTCACAAGATCATCTTCCAACTTGTAATAAAAAACCAGCACGAGCCAAATCTTCTTTATTGACATTCTTATTTTTGAATGTCTTCAATGATTTCAGACGAGTTTCATATCGGCTAACATCAGTTAAATCTTTGTTCTCACGACACCACTCTGCGAACTGTGTACCAATCTTCTTTGAACACATGAAATTTGAGTAACGTTTATGAGAGGGAATGCAGCAATTAACCTCCGGATCATTGGGTAGTGAATTCACTTCGGGACAATCCAGTGCACCCAAGTTAATGATACGATTCCCCACAATCGGAACAAGTACATACATATGTAAATCACCGCACGTGTAAAGAAAGTTGTATTTTTCCGTATTTTGCATAATTATGTTCTTCAAATCGATATAGTCCTCATCGCCTTCCTCCCAGTGTATACCGTAGGCTTCAAGACAAAGCTGTTCATTTATTCTTCTCACTTCGGGATTCAAATCAGTAATACTGCATGGTGGTTTGAATATCCAGTGTTTGGCGTTCAGTGACTCGTTATCCACGATTGTAACTTCCTTCACAACATTTAACACTCCCGAATTATCAATGAGCAAACTCACACATATCGTACACGCACTCATGATGACTGTCGCTGAAGTACTGACTGACTGACTGACTCCATACGCGGTTGAGAGAGATTAGCTCGAGACATGCTCAAACATGCTGCTATGACGTCACCACTCGATGAGATTAGTTGCTGTAGTCGACAATAACATTCCGGTTCCCATCTATCTCGAGCAAGTTATCAAACTCTGCATATATAATACAGTCAATGGTTTCTGTGAGAGAGTTTTTGAAACGAATGTCAGCACGCAAGCTTCCATTACGTTGCAAACACCAATGATCTGAACTTGCTGATAAATCAGGTGTCAAATCGAAAGCTATGAGAAAATAGCCATTAGGATATTCTTCCCTAGAAATATTATTTCCCTCATCCTTGAAGTGGATACCTGTTCCCGAATATAGTGAATGGTATGCCCTAATATATTGCTTATTGTCAAAATCAGGTTGAAGGGGCTTAGCTGGCACTTGATGACCGTCGACATAGATAGAAACAAAATTCAAACCAAAGTTTTGAAAGTTGAAAGGATTCTTCTCAAAGTCCCCATTAAATGCTGCATTGCTCACAAGACCAATGATAATTCTTTTTGGTAGCTGACCCATGAAGAGGTTATCCAGAGTTTTACTTTGCAAGCCTGAAGGTACTGTCACAGTCTTTATTTCCACTCGGGTAATTGGATATTTAGCATTGACTTTCTCTAGGGCTCTGTTATGAGCAATGAGAATAGAAGGATTCACTTGAACCTTTCGTACATATAGGGTAGCATCAACAATACTTGATTTCACTGCATCACTGTTTGACATGATGTGGGAAGCATCTTTACTTCTTATTAGTTTGATGCGCATCTCAACACCGTTTAATAAGAACCGCTCCTGATTAAACATGTCGTGTGGATATTACCCAAGAGGTCGACAGTTTTACCTCCGGCTGTGAAAGTCATGCGTTTAGTTAAACCGAGATTACCTGCAAAATCATCCATTTTACCCGCTGTATCTTTGTACCATAAGCGAGTTGTAAGATGCGATGATTTGGCTGAAACGTCATAGTTTAACACCGATTCTATGTATGCCCTATAAGCGTATGTATGGGAGGGAGGTGAAACTAATTTGCCATTCAGAAAAACGTCTACTTGTTGAAATAACGAATGAAGCCAATTATTGACAGGACCCACTACGACATCATCCGCAACTTTTGTTCCTTCTGCTGATGTTAGCTTCACTTGAATTGAAAGTAAAGTCTGAGACATGTCAATATATTCAGACCCCCGACCAGGTATGACGAACTCTAGTGGTGCTGAATCATTCAGAGAAGCAATAGGTTTATAGGGGATCCAATCACCACGTTCTAAATTGGTCTGGGTGAGAGGGAGCCCAAATAAATCCAATTCAGATTTCATCGATTCCTCCGACTGTGCATGTAAAAAAGACATTTTTATTTATTTATTTATTTATTCAACGAGAATATATCTTCAATGTTTTTTCTTTGCTTACTGCTCACAACCTTCTTCTTCTTGTTCTTCTTTTTAGAAGTTTTGATGCTTGCACTGACCCTAACACCTCTGACGATGCTTGGTGAATGATTTGAAATGCGTTGCTTCGTAGCTTTTATGCCACTTCCTGCCATAGATGCCAACTTATTCTCAGCTCTTCTTTTTAGATTCTGACTTGCCTCGTCAATTCTCTGCTTCATCGAATGCTTGGCTGGTTTTTGATGTACCAAGTCACTAACAAAAGATACGCCTGTATTCAATGCTTGTTTACCAACTGCTATAGCACCACTTTTCAACAATGGAAATGCTGCTCTAAATAAACCCTTGAAAAAACCAGCTAGACCATGTCCCCTCTGATAAACTCCACCTCGAAACACATTCAAATTACCACCAGCTTGGCTCAAGTAATAGCGGGTATACGAGTCGGTATGTTGTAACATTGTTAACGAGACTGATCAAGACCACAACGACGAAAGTGAAGTACCACTGCTGATGTTCCGGTGTGAAATGGTAAAGGACTCCCTGTGCTGCCTCTTAAATCTATTTCAATGTTGTTAAACTGGCGTTTGAGTATGGGGACATATTGCAGACTAGAAAATTCACGTGTAATTTGCTCCCCGAAACTATATTTCTTGAACTGTGTGTTAACCATCCTCCAAAGAGGTGCCACTGTATTGCCAACTATCTGTGCTTCGATGAGGTCACAATAAACGAAAATAAATGTAGGAATTCCTAGGTCGACATTTGGAAACGAAGTTGCAATGGAATTACCAACAAATTCTAAATCAGTATCAAAACCCAATTGCTGTCCTAATACTGTATCAAACTCTAAGACTGTAGAACTTTCGTTCATTGAGATATGACATAAACCTGAATCTATATCGATACCTAAGAGGCCTACACCCAATTTTGATAGAGCAGTATTAACAGCTGCAACAAGTTCAAAAGAATCTCTGTAAAATCCTGGTTCAACATGAACTGTATCCATCAGATCTAAATATCGTTCTTCGGAATCTTTGTGTATTACCGTTATAGAATTCTGACCTTGGGACACATTGAATAGTGTCTGTGGATAATGTAACTCGACTAGGGCAACTTCCCATTGGTTATTTAGTTGAATAGATTCCCTTAGAATAGTTGTGAAATGACTTGTAGTGTTACCAGTGTACAATTCCATAGAACTATTACTTGGAAGAGTTATATAGAAAGAATCCTTCATATTTTGATGATGTCAGCCTCTGATAGCCACGAATTGAACTTTGATGGATAACCTTTCCACTTGACGAGCACTTTCTTACTGGAGCCACTACCCGTCGTAGCTACTATTTTATCGATTTTAAAATGAGATGAGCGTTTATATGCAACTTTTTGCAACTCTTTCTCGTAAAATGATCCTTTAATCACTTCACCATGTAGATCTCCAATTCTATACACAACAGGTTGTCTCTTTATTACAGTTTTCACCTTGAATAATTCTTCAGACCAACCCTGCTCATAACTTTTATCAAACTTCATTTTTTCTTTACTGATTCTCACAAAATCTCCTACTTTCAAGTTGGGCCTTGGTTTATTCTTTTTCGAAAGTCATACACCGTTCAAGTTTTACCACACCTCACGTACATTTTCATCATTAACTTCCACTGGTGCCATGCGAATTGATCTGTGCTTCGAATGATTGTAGGCATGCATCAGCTTGGGGAGCACTGTTAAATATTGGTAAGTATTATGCAACGTGAAGTAACGCCACATTTTACTTTTTAGTGTACGGTTAAATCTTTCCACAATGCAAGCCTTAGTATCAGGGTTATTTGTATGATAGTAATGAATGTCATTTTCTTTTAGAAATTTCTGAAATACCCTGTTAAGGAATTCTTTACCCTGATCAGTCGATAGATGTAAAGGCTTCCGTCCACTCTGTTTGATTATTTTTTTAAAAGCATTAGAAACTTCAACACCAGTCTTTCTTTTAAGTGGCACACTCCACGCAAATTTACTGAATACATCAATGATTGTCATTAGATAAACAAAACCTTTATTGTACTGCTTAATGTATGACATATCATTGAGATCAGCCTGCCATAGATCGTCAATATTATCCACTACATAATGATTCCGTGCATACCTTTTGCGAGTGGGTTTATGAAGAGTATAAGCATCCTGACTCTGAAGCCATTTCTGTACTAAATACAATGGAATTGATTTATTAGCTGCTCTCCATAATACAGTAGAGGAGGAAAAGCCAGCAGGGTTTGAGGGGTCATTATATATTTTCGATAAAACTTTGTCAATTTTCACCTTCATTTCGCAAACATGAAGTTCAGTTGAACAAGACGGTGAATCAAGCGAACGTAACTCTACTTCTGAAAATCATTTCGCAAACGTAAAGTTGTTCCATGTTGACTCACGTTTCCTTTTAACACTAGTACTTTTTGAGGGAGTAGTTGCTTGGAAGAAGTACTTCTCTCGAATGAATTCTCTGCGCCTGTCATTCTTTATAAATGATTGCGGTATATTGAGTTCAGCAAGAACACCCGCAAATTCGGGCCAACCTCTGGGATTTGTGTTTTTTTGGTTGCGCATAATGTCGGTGAGAAGGTCTGTGATTGAAGAACCAGTAATCTTGACCCCCTTTATTGTCACACTCCCATAAGTATCCCAAGTTATAGATTTGGATGAAGCAAGCTTATCGTATATTATTGAGGCATGAATCCTACTTTTCTCGGGTAGAGATCCAATAGCTTCTTCTTTCGTTATAGTAGAATTATCATTATCGCCCTTTTTATCTTTGTTCTCTGTGCTAATTGATATTGCTAATGGTTTGCGTGCTATATCTATGAAATGTAGATATCTATGTAATGTTTGGTTATATAGCCGCCATTTCTCTGCATCAGAAATATTACTTGATTTAAGAATGTGTTTCATGTCATATGTCAAAGAAGACAGTGTATTAGATAGAGGATGAGAACCAGGATCTTGAAATCGCTTAACTATGGATGGATCCATCTCTAAAACCCGTGTCCTCAGTGTTTCATCATCGTCATCAACTTCTTGTTCAGATTTGATGGACATTGATATTGGTTTTCTTGATTCCTCGTCCTTATATTGCTGTTTTTGCAACGATTGCTTATAGAGATGCCACGTTTCACTATCTGGAACGTTTTTATTAGATCTAAGAGTTCTCTCTTGTTGAAAATCAACTTGAGGTTTGGCATTCATTTCTTGGAGACGGTCCAGTTTGACCGGATCAATCAGAAGCATCTTTCTAGTTCTCTCCATGATTACTTGAAAATATTGGACAGAAGACTTCCAAGAAGAGGTCCTAGCAGCAAAGGTAAAATTGCTCCACCTGACTGAACCAATAATCGCTTCTTAGTTTTCCAAGTGTCACCAGAACGAGCTATCTTACGCAAGACCTTCTTATGACGACGGAGTTTGATCTTCTGAGAATTATTCAAATGAACACGACCTTTTAATGTATTGTCAGCACAAGCACATATGGAATGAATAAGGCCCTTGTCAGCTGCTTTTAATATAGATTTTCTCACAACAGGGTTAGCCATTTGCAGAGCACGGAGAAGATCCGCGTGTCTCTTGACACGTTCACTCATCTTGTGGGAATGATTACAATGGAGCATCGAACTATTATTTTATAGTAGGAGACTTTGGTATATAAACAAAAGATTCATTGTCGTTAGGAAATATACATGTGCGCAAGCGCATGATATCGGGGGTCGTTTGTTTAAAATCAAGTAAAAGGTACCCATGAGCAGCCGAGCAAGCATCTTCAAAAGCTTCTTGGACATGTTTAGGATTTTGGGGACAAACTTGTCGAGAGAGATGCAGAATTTGATTACGATCTCGGGGGTTTTTGAAACAAACAATATAGTGCGCATTCAATGATATATCTCTTCTTCCTTTTCCTTGATGGAACAAGTTTTGCGTAAGGAAAATAACACTCAAATTTCTATGGTGAGATCCTTTCGTGAATAGATCTACGACACGATCATCTGCTTCACGCATTAAATCATCTAATATAACAAGTTTTGCTCCAGAACTTGGATCAATTTCACTTGAATCAACGATACCATGGTGGAAGCGAACACGAGAGTCTACAACAGTATCATATAAAGACTGATACTCTGTATAACACCATATTATTTCCACAATAGAAGTGTTAATCATAGAGTCTATGTTTTCGATTAGACGTCTGATGAAGAATGATTTACCAGACCCAGTAGGGCCAGCAATGATCATAGTATAACAATGTTTAAGTCTTGGATCCATGATGCTAATTGTTCATGAATATACTCTTACATTCCTTTATATAGCTTAATATTCGGTAGAAGAGTTCTAAAACCGCCAGTTGATATTTGTTTAAAGCCCCATTACTACGCCAAAGTTTCAACCATCAATGGGGACCTTTTTTTTATTCATTTATTCATTGGAAAAAAAAGGGCCACATAGATCTAGACGGAATAAATCCATGTGGTGAAAAAACAACCAAACTTAATTACCTATATATGTATACTAGATAGAGACATTTTATATATACAATAATTTTGTGATAAATAAAAATATATACACCTATATATATAACTACCGGTACAAGAATACCCTTTCGGAGAGCCATCGAGAGGAGAACTGTATAAATAACTGAACCTAGCCAAGACGTTGTGTTTCACATATCCAAAGGGCAAAGTGTCGTTACCCTCAATAAGTCGCCGTTTTGTAATCACGGTGCGATATAATTTAGTCATGGGTCGGGTTACTACCTTGAAATGTTTCATCGTTGCAATTTTATGAGTGATATTTATATTTACATGAGGTGCATCTTCGATAATCATTCCCTTAATAACATCGAAATTCACAATCTTTGAAGCAGAATAATTTAGATTAATTCCCCGGACTTTACATACAATTTTTTCTTTCAGATAATCGCCTCCACAGCATACTTTATATGCATAGTTTTTTGGGCCACCACTAACAAACTCAGATATGAAGGAGCCGTTACCGTATTCGAGAAGTTCATCAGTCATATCTCCCAGAAAGTCTCCAGTTTCTATATCTTCCGCTCCAGGTTTAGAAACATAAAACACTGAGTCTGTATCGAAGTATAGAACTTCCTCACCCAGCATTTCAAGATACGAATAAAGTTTAAGTCTAGCTAGAGCTGTGGTGTAAGCAGCAATCACAACATTTGACCGCGATGAAGGTACTATTGCATCCTCATTTTTTTTCCAGGAGCAGAGTAATTTTTCTTCACCTATTGAGTCGCAAGTTAAGAGCTCAATGGAGGGATCCATTGCTATTTCGATGAATTCATCATAAGCGTCAAGAATAGTGTGATGAGTAAGGTCTTGACGCTGCCCAAACTTCCCCCAGAAGGAATTTAACATCAGCTTGGACAACGATCTTAAGCCAGGATTATTTTTATTTTTAATGGCTCAAGTTTGACTCCCTCTTTTAACCAAAATCTCTCAACATACTCTGATTTATCCTCATTACTCTTACACCACGAAGGCCATCCACTTGCTTCGACTTTCGTTTTGAGGAATTTATTTATGTAGTCTACAAACAGTCCTCCAGAGCTATTCTTTGAATTGTATTTTGTTGTCTGATATTGCCATATCTCAAAAACATTCGTTATGCGGTATCCTTGCTCTACAGCTTTCCTTACTTCTGAATCGACCCATGTTCCAATAAGCTCTCTATCGTCATCAGACGTATGGGGGCAATCTTCTTTAAACAGAGTTTCTGCACATGATCTACAGAGCGGAAATAAAAGCTTTCCATCAACCCGCACAGGTAGAACCGGATGATATAGAGAGTTCGGAGGCACAATTGAACACTTGATCAATCCTTTTATACGGTTCATGTTAAAGTTATCATCCATCAATTGCCTGCAATCTTTTCCAACATAGATTTTAGGATGCCTTAATGGATATTCTCCATATTTATTTATATAAGGATACAAACTGCAAACATCCATATATTTGATCTTCTCACCCTCCTTAACCTTGTAGTATGTCTTCACACAGTTTGTTCTTCCGCCGAAAAATGCGTCACGGGGGTTAAGTGGTGAAATGTGTTCCTTCATGTAATTTTGATAAAAGTGAGTAGGTCTGGTGTACGCTCAATTAGAGCTCTGAATTCACACTCCCACATTTCGACGACTATGTAGCCTGCTTCTCTGAGAATGCTCGTGCGTCGCTCTGTATTTTCAAAACGTGATTCCATAGTGTCGCCGCCTCCACAATTTTTTGGTGTTGATGACCTGTTCTTGAAGCACTTCTGGCAACCATGAAATAACATCCATGAAACTGATATATAACATCAGGAAGATCAACACGAAGCTGATAGCCATCAACTCTGTGGCCCAAAATTGTATGTTCTGAATTATTTCGGGCATGTTTGATTGCTATTTTCTGATCATGAGCCATCCAGTCGAGCCATTGAATAGCAATGAAGGAGTGAGTGTCATTCCTCCGATATCCTCCAGCAGGAATTATTCCGATTGTGCTGGGCTTGAGGAAATTCTGTTGAAACACTTGCATGCATGCTCCAGCTATTGTTACTGCTTGCCAAAACGGGTCAATGTTATTTTCAGCAATGAACTCCGTTCTGAAAGAGATGCATGATTCCAACAGAATTTTGACATCTTTCACACAATAATCTCGAAGTTCCTTTTGAAAATCGAAAACAGACTTTCTTGCTACCTCATTTGAGTGCCATGAAATGAAATCTGAGCGTTCTTTCTCGCCCATTGCATCGCAGCCATAGTACCAAGTATCAGGTAAAGGTCCAACGTATTTGTAATTAGCAGGGTTGTTGAAGAGATGGGGGAAATATCCTTTCTGCTCCTCCAAGTTAAATGCTTTGGGAAGCTTACTTAGTGGGAATGGGAAGAAATTCAAAGAGTCTTTAACAATAACCTCATCCTGAGCCAACATCATGATTTTAGCACCATTCATTATGATGGATGGATTCCATTTAAGATCCTCAATCATATGAGACGCAATGAAGTTTCCATCATAACCTTTCATATTGTGGGCAATCAAGATGTTCTCATTGACATTTCGTCTGTATTTCCGTACGTGGTCAAAAAACCATTTAGGGGAGTGGGACCTTCAAATACTTCCAGTTTTGACTCTCCAGGCGAACAAAAGTTACATTGCAGACTATCATCATGTGCATCAATACATCGTGGGCACACTTGCTGACTAACTATCAGATTCGGCTCGTGCCTCTTGATGTGAGGGTTTTCTGGTAATGATCTGTGCTGTGTCGACTCTATGTCAAAGCATGTGAATACTATATTTTATTGACAGGCATGATTTTAGGTTTGAGTTGTTTCATGTAACATTTATGATTAACATTTGTGAACTTGGAACATACATCGCAGTATTTTTCGGTGCATGCATGTTCTTGTCTGTCACGAAGATTGTAAAAGCAGTGACAAATATCACATATTCTTAACACATCGCAAACAGCGATTATTAGTATAGCGTGGTTTGAGGTGATTGAGATAACAAACTTCCGACTTGAATAGTCTCAAACATATAGCACACTTGACTGCGCGACTGTCCGGGTCAGTACAGTTACCATCAGCATAGCAACGCGGACAGCAAGTATCGCACTTATGGCCACCTTTGAAACGGAATCTAATTTTACAAGATCTACAATAGTAGGCAGTATCGAAAGCTCCTGTCACAGATGTTATGACGTCATAATGGTTATCATGATAGAACAGATCGATATACTTCCTCTCATGAAGTGCCGTACCGTCAGGCCCCTCGAACATAACCTCTCTACCTTTTCGATCCATGAAAACTGTGATCTTGTACTCAGTGAAATGATTTTGAAATGTACGGATTTCATCTACACCACCACCAGCCGTGCTTAAATCCACACCAGCTTCACGGCAATATAATTCTGCTTTCACTAGTTGTTGCTCTCGCCCTTTTTTAATGTAGGTATTTTCAAGAGTTTTTTCACTGTGAAATGCAATGGCAACGGCCAGAGCTCTGGCTAGGCAAAGATTATCATTGTTGGTAATTTCAATGAAAGAGGTCTTTTTCTGGACATACTCGGTGTCTGAGGTACACTTTTGTACAGCGTTACGACCCTTGCCATTGGCAGGAAGTTCCAGGTGAGTTAATTCAATGCTCATAGGCCCCTGGGTTAAGAATGACTTATTACTTTGAGTTACCGCTTCAATCCTACGCATTACTATCTCCACGTCTAGGCTCGCCGGAATTACGTATGAGATACATATGGGTGTTTCCGGTTCCGCATGGCTATATATTTTCAATCCCACTTTGTGGTGAGGCAAAATATCACCTGTTTTTAGATAATCTATGAGATTTGTGAACGTGGAGTGTAGCCATTCAAGGGGATTCTCTTCAGACGGGATATCATCAAAAACAATGTCCAAGAGACGAGAATTCAGCTTATATTTCCGGTTGGCATATACATGTTCGCTTATTATTGTAAACCCTTTTTGGCCAGTACCCTGCTGAGATATTTCGGATTGAGGATTAACAACAACTTCTTCTTCCTCTACTTCGGACGGATTGTGAGGTGGCAGTTCAATTTCATTCTCAACATTCCGATTCTCGAGTAAAAACAACTCTGCTGATTCTGCAGCTGTTAACCCTAAATATTCCCAAAAATCCTGTGTATTATTATCCATTACTGTTGAAAAGAGTCTAAGTAAAATAATCTCAAACTACTGTAGTCTATATATAAAAACATATATATTAGATTAATAAAAATATATATATATATATTATATTAATAAGAAAATAAATACTATATAATATAGTAAAACCGATGGCTTGGAGCAAAATCAAGAAGCAACCAAGAAGTTTCTAAAAAAATAAATGAAATAAAAATAAAATAAAAAACAGTATTAAAACGAAAATGACAAATACTGAATAATGTAATAGAAATATAATATAGTGAAACCGATGGCTTGGATCGAAACCAAGAAGCACCGGTCTGAGTAAAATAATACAAAGTACAAATTAAAATTACTGTAGTCTATAAAAATAACTATTAATCAATAAAATGATAAATACTAAATAATGTATTAAAAATATTCGAAGAGATGGTATAATTCAACTGTTGGCTTGGATCAGAACCAAGAAGCAACAGTCTAAAACAAATAAAGTTGACGAATATATCTGAAAGGCAGACAGCTTGAAGACAAGTTATTTGGAGCGACTGACCGCTTCAAGACAGGCTTTAAGAATGATGCGATAGATCTCATGTCTAGGTCTGGGAGATGATGATCATAGAAACAGCATCCAATCAGAAGAGTGCTACTCGATCATGTGACTACCTGGCGCGCCTTTGTGCTTCACCTAAAAGTAATTGTCAGCATTTTGACATGATCAAACTTGTAAGTTACAGTTGAACTTACGAATAGCTGACTCAATATGTATGGTATATTTAAAACCGACCTGTAATAAATATTACGATATGGATTCAGTATGGGCGTTTATATATATATTATTACTATTTGCTATTGAGACAAAATCAGAATAAGTATCTGTTCTATCTGTATTACAGTGATTGAAATATATATATATATATATATATATATATATATATATATATATATATATATATATATATATATATATATATATATATATATATATATATATATTTGTTTATTACCATTTCAGGCATTTTTTCTTCTTGTAAATTGCATCCTTCATTAGAGTAGGAATTAATATTGTTCTCAGTTATTCTTCTAATGTATCTAAAAATTATTACAATTATTAGTTTATTCCTATTGGGACTGTATATGGGGACTGCACTGTATCGATGACTAAAGATCTATTGGCGTCGAATGAATGAATAATGAGTTGATGGGATGGTGAGATGAAGGGTTTTATGGGTAATGGAAGGCTAGTGGGAGGGAAGCGGTCGTGGCCTGTATTGTGGGAACCATACCGGACTACAGGGGGAAACCACGAAAATAAACATGTGAAACGGACGGTAGCGGGGATCGAACCGGGTCCGATATGGCCACTGTCTCCCGGGTCACATGAAGTAGGTGCGTTTACCATTACGCCGCATGTGCCCGTACCATTATTAGTATCACATCGTGAGAAATCATTTCTATAATATTATTATTAATGTAAACTGTGAAATACTATAGTAGAAAAAGTAAAATACTGCTATAATAATGAAGTGTCTATGCAGGTTCTAGCATCTCTCTCTCCTCTCTCTCTCTCTCTCTCTCTCACATTCTCTCTCTAACTCTCTCTCACTCTCCTCTCTCTCTCTCTCTCTCCTCCCTCTCTCTGCCTGTCTCTCTCTCTCTCTCTCTCTCATCAGTTGCTCTTCTTGTCTACATGTTAAATTCGTTCCTTTAATGCAGTTGTTACATAGTTATGCATCTCTTATCTATAGTGTTAATTCGTCTCTTATTTCATACCTGCTCTAACGCTTCATCTGTTATCTCTCGTAAGTTGAGCTCAGATTACAGAGCATGCATGCATCTTGTTAGTGAGTGACGTCAGATAGATATACGAGTTTTAACACGTTTCTATTGTCCGTCTTCATGGCGTATTCGTTAGAGTGCTGAACTAGTAATTATAGCCATGAGGTGGCCGTGGTCGATCCCCAGCATGTACAAGATAATTTGTATTCATAAAATAATATCAATTAATTGAAAATGCGAAAAAATTGAGATGAAAAAACAATATCATCACCCAACAGAGAAAGAAGCAAAATTGCGTCAAAAACAAAAATCCAGAGAAAAAAATCCGAAAAAACAAAAATCCAAAAAAAAAAAACCAAAAAAAAAAAATCAAAAAAAAAAATACCCAAAAAAAAATCCCAAAAAAAATATCCAAAAAAAAATATCCCCCCCAAAAAAATTGACCCCCCAAAATAAAAACCTGAAAAAACCATCACCCAACAGTGCGAGAATGAGAAAAAAAAAATTGGCAGACCTGGAGGTCAAGGTCAAAGGTCAAAGGTCAATTTGTCCCAGGGTGCCTCACACTCTACTGACGTTGTAGAATAGATTCACACTTATAAGTTAGGGTATATTGCGACGAACAGTTCTGGATCAAATACTATATAGACTTGAAAGGAAGTTAATAACTGCAAGGTGCTTATTAATCATATGGATAATTTAATAACAATATTATTTGAAGTTTAAAACAGAGACTGAAACTGCGATGAAGGTTTTTAGAACACAAAATCGTGAAAGTGGCATACCGTACGTAATTTTATTAGCAATAATTAAAATTTTTAATTGTTCTGGTTATTTATGCATACTTTTAAACAACAGCAAAACTTCATACTATCATTGTACCCAATAGCAATTATGGAACAATTACGTAACATATGTGCGATTTTTTAAATGAAATGTTCTATTTCTCTTCACTTATAAACCATAATTTATAAAATTGGATAATCTCCGAAATTCCAAGTTCAGGGATTATGTTCCAGAGCGTGTTCTTTTCACTTTAAATCATCTCCGTTTGTGAAATAAATGTCAAATGAAAATGAAGGAATAATTATACATTATATTAATCAGTCTAGCGGTGACTTGAAACAATTAATTGTTTTAATAATGTGAAATGTAATTAGGTTTTGATTGCACCACAATGCGTGATTGAAACGTATATTATTGTAAACTGTTTGTCGGCTTGTTAATGCTGTTTAACTGGCGATTAGCGGCGCAATGTTGGTTGTGTAATCAACACTAGTCAGAGCTAATGCACGCGACGACTGAGGCTTGAAGAGAGAGAAAGAGAGTAGATAGAGAAAGAGAGAGAGGAGAGAGAGAGAGAGAGAGAGAGAGAGAGAGGAGAGAAAAGTCTATCTTGCAATTAGGAGCCTATTGACTCATAGACTGCATGGCAGTGTTGGCCATACCATAGAGAACTTCTCTATGGCCATACTATCGCCGGTTCGACCTCCTTAGGCAAATAGCAAGTACATAGACATATCATTCTTATTTACACGTTGTCCATAATATAATTTAATACAGTTTTACGACTGATGACCACGACATAAGCCAATTTGCTTGAATTATTATCATGATATTGTTGTGATGTATACGTAATGCATATTTCTATTCAAAAGTGTCATGATGAAAAGTTGAATGTAATTATTATTGAACAACTATTTTTCGAATATATGAAGTAATATGTAATTGGTCGAAAAAATTGAAATAAATATATGTGTAGGCATATTCACGTCAACAGGTATTCATTACGCTAGTTCGCTTCTCAATTTGTGTTGTGCTTCGTACGGTGAACAATTTTCTCTCGGTCTAGTGAACAAAAGTATCAAGAAATATCAAAGAATCAACAATAGATTTCGTAAATGTTTAGTTTTACTTGATATTCATCTAATAATATCTCATTCTACTTTTAATTCCTTGTCGAAGGTAAATAGGTGACTAATAACTAATTAGATACAAGATATCCTATTACTAGTTATGGCCCTCTAATTACTTGAGCTGCAACTTGAGTTCGATGCTCGCCAAGCCACCTGTTCGTATTTAGTAAGATTTCCACTCTATAAGTTGGTACCACGGTTAGAGAGAATGACTTTATCCTAAGTTACCTGTTGAAATCATGGACCACAGCCTCCCAAAGTTAAGTTATTTTCCTCCCCGAAGGCCAATGTTGTGTTTAAACCATTCATCATATAGGTAACATAATAACTAGTTTGGGTTCTCCCGGCATGATTACAATGGACCGCACCACTAAGGTCGAAACTTAATGTTAAAGTAAGCAAATATAGACCTTAATAACCTAGAGGCCACCAACCAATTCAAAGGATCGGATTCTCGGCTTTTGAATTAAGAAATTTTCTACGATAGAGAAAAAAAAACTGTAGGTAATATCTTAACTTGAAAAACTCGCTGAGTGAGAATTGAATGTTTGGTACAAGAAAGACCCAAGTCACTATTCTAAGCATTTTGTCTGACTCTTCCAAACAATTTGCTACTACTAAATTGTTTGTTGGTAACGAGAATGAGTCAAGAATCGCTTCATTAAGACCAATGCAACTGACGTTATTTATTGAAATTATTCATTACTCATGGCAATGACTCTTTAAAAAGTGATGAAAATAAAGGACAAAAGATCGCATGAAAAATTCGTTTCAGAACGAAAATCATTCTGAAAACATCTTTTCACTGGATGCCACTTGGGCTATTGTTGCCCCAACATGCAAATTGTCTTCAGTCACGTTTATCAAACGGGTAGTAGAGAAAATAGAACAACATGCATTGGCTACGATAATACAAAGATTGAGTCAAGGGAATTATATTATTATTGTCTGCAATAGTTAAAAATGAGAGTTCAACACGATTGTAATTATTGAGCCATCCCATGCGTTCGTTGACGTCAAATCACGTGTGCTTTGGGCATGCAATGAGACAAGAAGACGTCAAGAATAATACCTAACCTGGCACTAACCATCATCGATAAAACGACAAACAAACGAACAAACACATAACACAACAAACAACGCAGCATACCACATTTAAAAAGAAACAATGGAAAACTTTCGTCCGAATATAAAGCCAAAGTTATTACACACATAGGAATACAGTGAATAAAACAAAGATGAAGAAAAGAGTCATGTGAACATGTTGACGACAATGAGAATGGAAAATAATCAACTAAAGCGTTTACATTATTTTTATTTCTCTAGGCCTGTAAATGAACAAATGCGACAACAATGACTTCGAGACAGAAACATATAGACGTGGAAAGTACTTTTGACCAGCACATTTAGCGCAGTGGTTAGCACGCTCGCTTCTTGTGATCTGGTAGGCGACGGGAACTTCGGACCCAGTTCGATCCCCGCCGCCGACCATCTTTACAGGGGTTTTTTCGTGGTTTCCCTCTGTAGTCTAGGCTAATGCCGGGATGGCTCCCACAATAAGTCGGCCACGACCGCTTCCTTCCCACTATCCTTCCCATTAACCAGGATACCTTCATCTCATCATCCCATCACCCCATTAATCATCCATCCGACGCCAATAGACCTTCGCTGTCATTACAGTGCGTCGTTAAACCCAATATATATAAAAAAAGTACTTTTGACGTATAAAAAAATGCCATCGTTCATGCAGACACTGACTGTAAAGCTCTAATAGGGAAACGCCACAAGTGTACAATTGTGCTGCCGCATGACATAATTTTATGTACTTGTACTAATCGTAAGAGCAGTAATTGACAAAAAGATATACATACATAATATTAAATAATGTACGCAGTAGGCGGTAGTGTAAAACTGGTTACCTATACACTTACAATCATGAGTTTTCTAATATGATCGCAACCACCATCGTCGTCGCCGTTCCATACCGGTTTATTATAATAATCGCTTAAGTTTTTCCATTAGGCCTATTTGGCAAAAACTGTCTCGTTCTTTATAGACTTGTATAATAACATGCGCACGCAAAGCCAGCTACTGGCATGTGAAATCATAATTTAGAATTTAAGACATAGTTAGATATACTGTATACATGTCGCTTAATGGCAGTATCTGAGTATATACACATCACTTTCCTAGAAGCCGGACAACATTTTAAATATAACTTATCATTAATGTTACATTAAATTGACAAAACGATATGCGAGCTATTGCACGGTGTTAAATACCAATAATTTAAATATTTTAAATGCTAAACTCAAGTGGCATTTCTCGAGTTATCATATGGATGCCATTGCCATGTGCTATTACCAGATGTATGCCCAGTAAGGAGGTGTTTGGCATAGGCGATATCTCTAGTTACTTTCCCATCATTCATCACCAATCACACAAGGCAACATCACACTATCAACATAATCGTAAAATACCCATTGTGAAAGGATATCTTACTATGTGATGGTAATAGTTTTCAAGGGTTGAGTGTATATACTCAAGCCCTATATACGAATGCTACATTGTTAAGGCAAATGGTTTATTACGTAAGCTATAATAATTCATGGGACTGAATAAAGTTATGCATGTATGTGGCAAATAGAATGTTAACAAACTTTGAATCAGTCCAGAAAACTATCTAGTAAAACTAGATACTTTTGTGGGAATATCGCTATATTTTAATTCAATGCGCCAAGGTTAGATATTATTGATTTGCATTATAATTCTTCAGTCGTCAGGTATGTAGTAAAAGTTATGGACCGGATTTCCACAAAACTTTCCTCTTTAGTAATTGTTGTGGTTAATTGGATGAGCGATATCAAAGACATCCATCCCAGAGCTTTGTCTGTTTTTTTTTTTTTTTCTGTTTGTAAGCACAAACAGATCGCAGGGTTCGACTGATCGACACGAAACTTTTCCTGTAGACGCAGACTTAGGCCTATCTTACTCAGAACTGTATAGTTTTGGGGTTGAATCGGTGAAACCAAGTTTGAGAAACATCATCTCAAAGTTTCGAAAACCCCATAAGATTAGGCTGGGGGCAAGAAAATTTGATAAATAAAATCTCTTCAAATCTTCACTGAATGTAAACACATGAATGATACACATTATTACGCATTTGTATGCAACTGGGATCAGCCGTTTTGAAGGAAATGATGTTATAAATGTTTTTCATTCATGAAATAGATAGAAATTTTGGCAGAAAAAATGTTACTGAGATAGATTCACCGCTCCCTAGACTCGATAGTAACCGAATGAAGGACATTTTACCTTAGTCAAGGTATGTAGGGTTTTCGATTATACTCTTTTAGATATCTCGCTCATCCCACAACGAATATTCTGCGACCGGTACCAAAATTTCAGTACGGTTGATTACACAATTCATATTGTAACTTATTTGATGAGCGTGGGCGAGATTGAATTTTTTTATATAAAATATCCAAGAACAATTTGGTTTCGTTTTTATTCTTTCCATGTGTTTCTATGCCCAACTTTGCGCTCTCAAGAAGAACAGTACTACACACTAAGCGGCAAGTATCTTTGACGGAATGAGCAACAACCACCTTCTGCCCCAACTCGAGGAAGAAGAAAACGTTTGGGATGGGATGGGAAACTATAGTAAGCTTTGTTCAATTGTATTTACAATATGACTTCATCAAAGAGTGTTCGATATACACGTTCGATACAACAAAAGAAATACCCGATTCATCGGCAAGACAAAAAACGTGGCACTGCATTGGACCCGCACTCTCAACTCCTAGGGCATTTCATGCTTTCTTTTAATCGTGCAATAGCGCAACGGCAGCCAGTACAGAGAACGTGTGTACTATATAAACTGTAGGCCACCAGTCAATGATGGAAAATATTTGCTCAAAACCTTCACATGAAACAAAGTATAAACATGATTATAAGTGTAATGTATATGATAAAATAAAAGCGGTCGAGCCGCTCAAAATTTAAAAGCAAGTATGTGAGAAAATGAATAAATGATTGTATGAATTACAACTAATACAGAAAGTCTTTCTATTCAGCATTATCTTGAACAAGTATGCTTGTCATAGCTGTTTTTTCATATCTTCACGGAGTATGAACTTTGCTAACACACGGAAAATCTTGTAATTAAAAGTGTTCTCAGAAGAGTGTGTTCGTACTTACTAACGTAATTGTTTAATATTAATATTATATTGTTCAATGCATATAATGAGAGTATATCGCTTAATAGTGTATACACCTTGACTATGTATTACACATGTTTCTCTTACGTTAACTTTCATTATACAATCTGTTTTGTATATATAATCTATCAGAAACGGCACTGTTGAACAATAAGATAAAAAGCAGTTCAAAAGCAGACTAAACTAGGTATAAGTAAAAATAATGTTAGAATATATTACATGAACCAAACTGAGTATGAAAACTTCAGAACGATACGCAGTTTTCCCCATTGAAAAGGAATAACAATCAAATCAAGTATTATTATAGCTGCACTGTGGTGAATTTCTAACATAGGCCTAACGATACTAATGATTGGGAATGTTGTCGTAAAAAGTTGTCTCTTCACCATTCCAGTTATCGTGACAGGGGGTGGAGATAAGTAGGCTGTTTAGTATTTCCAAGACCAAGGGCAATACATAATAAGATAATTATCTGCTGTTAACGGAAATTATCATTCTCACCGTGGAATTATTCTCAATTGTATGGATATTTTCTTTTGTAATACATATAATATATATATATATATATATATATATATATATATATATATATATATATATATATATATATATATATATATATATATATATATAGGCACTGTTTTGTTTTCGAGAAGGGTCGATGTTTTAAAATAGCTGTCTTATTACATTACCCAGGATGATATATCCATGTTTTGTGACCTTGTCGTCTTTCTTTTTCCTAATTATGTGGCTCTTTTCTAATTGAGTCATTTGCGTGCAGTACAGCCAACGAACGTGAGCGAGGTGAGCGCCCTGCGGCGCGATGCGGCTAACTCCGGAACTAACTTCTAGTAATATGTTGTCTCGTCGACCTGTTCTCGCACTCCTTACAATTTCTTTTTATTATATTTTCAAGCTAATTTCAGCTCCTCCAATATAGCGTGTTCATTTTCGTTCTTTTTTCCAATCGGCTTTGTTGTTTGTGTAACTCGGTAACAAAAAATGGTGGAAAAATATGTAGATAGAAAGGTGACGACCACTAACACGAAGAAGTGATTTTAGTACTTATGGACTCCCAAGCAGATCAGAAACCTTTCTCATATGTAAGCATTTCCCTAACCTTAGGCCCTAAGGAAGGTATACGTAGCAATCTTCGTACCATTATAATTATATTTTATAATGCAATATTAACAAACTGATTAGAAGTTGAAATATAAAATGCTATAAATCTTTCAAGATACTTTACTCCATGCAGTATTAAAGGCAAAATAAGTTACTATACAAAATAGCTTAGAAACTGTCCTCTATTATTTTACCAATGCTATGCTAAGAAGTTGTTAACTGAATTCTGAATTCATCAATAAATATTAAAATAACATCATAATAATCTGATACTCATGTTTCTAAGAAATGATTTTCGTACCTCTATAGATGGGATAAAATATAATGAGACAATCAAGTTCGAAAACAAAATAGACCTCTACAAATATTACTTACTCAAGATTCATTTCTTTTTAGAATAAAACAAAATGAAATCCATCTTTGAACGTGCAAATTCTAATGAAACCAGTGTCGACTAATTATTGAGTTACCTAAAAGAAATGATTTTTATACTTATAGTAACTATGAAAAAGTGGTGGGAGGGGACGTGGTCAGACAAACCTGCTTGTGGTTGATCCGTTAGGCTCAGTTAAACGTGATTAAGTTGGTTAGAGCCGGTAAGGAATCAGTTTACACTTTGACACATTCAACGATTACATGATTTTAGAAAAGTTTGGAAACCTAACACGCATACAATTATTACGTGGTGCCGAAGGTAAATTGTGAAAATTAGAATGAAAATTGGGTGTTCATGATACAAGATGTCAAATGCAATTTTTTTGAATTCATAACAGACCATAAATAAAAGAAAGAAATCATCCTTAGTCTGCATGGAATGTGTTGTGATAGTGTTGAGCTTATCTCGCTAAACGTTCCATTGAAACTACTACATACAAAGTTGAAAGTTCAAAATATTAGAAAATATCATTTTTTTGGTCCGTAACATCTTGAAGGGCTGATGTGAACATTTGGTAGTAGTTTAGTTTATCTCACAAGCTCGTCAGCAAATCCTTCTAGAAGTTTGGGATCAGGTTTCTTACTATATTCCCTACATGCTCCACTGAGTATACACGACTTGTGTTCTCAAAAATGTTCGTCTTAATTCTTAATATATCCCCTCCTCCCATTCTCCCCGTCCCTCTTACACCGCTTATTTCAAATCTGGTGGAACTTGTTAATAATATTAGAGACTTCAAAGTTTCGTGTTAGGTATTGATTGTATCACTTATCAGGCATCTTTCAACACAGAAAAATTACAGTCTTGTCTTATTTTAACACATTTAGATAATCGAAAAATGGTCAAGGCTTACGCATGAAATTAGTTGCGTTATCGGCGCAAGACCCATGTATCGATGGTGCCCTTTAAAATTATAGCACCCCTGGCTGCCACACGCCTCGATCGCGCGCCCTTCGAAAACTTGATAAAATGTGAAATGTGAAATTATGTTATGGCTGTTCCAATCTGAATGGCTGACAGCCATCTCCGAAATTCCATTTTCTCATGTCATTCATTCCATCATCTCACCATCGATTTGTTTGGTAAAATGTCAAAAATGATTTTTGAAATAAAATTGTACATAGCAGTCTGAGGCATATTATCAAATCACTGCATCGGCACATGTAGGCCAACGTTGACAAACTTGCTGCCTGGGGGAGAAGGTGAAATCGGGCCTCGGTTCGATCCCTGGCACCGTCCGTCTTTACAGAGGTGTTTCGTGGTTTCACTCAATAGCCTTCGCTAATGTCGGGAAAGTTGCTACAATAAAGACCATGAACGCTCCATTCCCACTACACTTCCCATTACATAAGAAATATTCATCTCTTCATCTCAATAATCATTAATCCGACGCCAACAGATCTTAGTTATCATTATATAGTGGCACTGAACCCGATATAAATAAATGAAACAGATGACTGCATGTAATCAATTAACTTAAATCAATTAGGAATACATATCTTTTCAAATACTCACGGGATGCCATTGGCTAAAATTTGCTACCCTCGTGAAAGGAGTTTCAAGCAATGAAAACAATTTCATGTCATACACTTTTATTTTTTGGACTTGAAAGGGTATAGCAAAAAAGGAAAAAAGTGGAATCCATTTCATTAAACATTTTATATGTTTTTAGAAAACGGCTCCTGGACTTTCTCAACTTCATTCTTGTAATTATTATCATCGGCCTTCGCAGCTAGCTATACTGTGTTCCTTCATGCATTCTACTTGAGACGAGCATGATAAAATAGGCCTTATCCGTATCGTGATAACCATGTTTTTCTAGATATATCCAGTATATCACTCCCTAAGTTATATATTGCATTGATGTATCTTAAAAGACCATTTCACAAGTCATTATATTTCAATATGCATGTCCGTACTGAAAACATGCTTCATAAGTCATATAGGCTCCACATGGTGCATAAGAGAGTGAGACGGGTGACGTAGGCAAGAGAGGAGAGATAAACAGGGTGACCAAGGTGGTGCATGTGCTTTGGTACTAATGCGGTACCTTGTATAATCGAAAAGCAATGGAAATTGTATAAATTAATGAAAATATCGAATGGAATTGAGACCTACATAATCCACCTATTACCAATAGAAATTGGTGATTGGTGAAGTTATACAATTGCATGAAAGAAACGATTTAATGTATATATAAGTTAGTTTCAGTCTGCCTCATGATATTTAGAGAAAAATGAGAATTCAAAATTCAAAATTCACTTTGAGAAATGAAATCAACGGTCGTCCTGTTTCGGAAAGCATTATAATAACTGCTGCTTAGGGAAAGAAACTCATCAAATAATTTGAAAAATCAACGCAGAGTTGACTTTTGTTTTCTGTGACCCTTTCAAATGGGTCTACTTGAAGTTATTATCTTGTTTCTTAAAATGGTTAGTATACATCCTACGTATCATGGACAAGCAAATTAATATTGCACATTTATATTATGTATTCTCAACTCTCAATTGATCACCCCTGTTATAGTTTTCTTTCTTGTAAATAATATTATATCAGTGATATGTCGATAAGGCAAGGCAAGGCAAGTTATAAGGTAATCAATGCTAGTCAGACAAAAGCCGACTGAAACCAAGTTATCACTTACGAGACGCCCGCTGGGAGAGCTGCGATCGCACGCGTTTATGAATCCTATGAGATACCATGTGCGTACATCCATCTCGGCCATCTCGTTTTTCTTTATATATATATATATATATATATATATCAGGGGGGCGTCGGAGTGTTTCGAAAATACGGGACTCACGGCTTTACGCGGGGGGGGGGGGGGGGGGGGGGGGTACGGAAAGGCATCTCCACAAGCACCACAATTATATTTAATTTGTGTTGTTTAGAGGTATTTTTTGATGATTTGAAAATAACCCAATGTTTTTTTTACTTTTTCAGTACCGGTAATATAAAAGTTGTTTGAGAAGTTGAGAATTTGTTGATTGAGAATTTGTTGTTGAGAATTCTCTTGAGAAGTGTCAATTTATGGTAAGTGATGTTTGTTTTCATGACCTCCAGTGAGTTTGTTTCATTTTGTTTGTTCATGAAAAAAATATGAAAAGAATGAAATTTCTATGAAGTCTGTTTTTTATGAATAAATTTGTAATTTCGGTAAAAATAATTGGATGAACGTGAACGAACACTTAATTTTCCTGTGCTTGTAAAATTGTATTTTGGCGTTTTTTGAGCGTTTTTTTTTTGAATGTTTATGAAACTTGGCATGCAGATAATATCCATCATCTAACTCGATAATTGAAGTCGGGGGTGACGCGCCCCCCCCTCGCTTCCTTTCCCTGGTTCTGATGCCAGTAATGTATATATATATATATATATATATATATATATATATAGAGAGAGAGAGAGAGAGAGAAATAAAAATATAGGCCTATATATATATATATATATATATATATATATATATATATATATATATATATATATATATATATATATAATAAATTATATATATATATATATATATATATATATATATATATATATATATATTAGGTCTTGAAATTTAACCATGCTACATACATCAAAGGAAGTTTTATGTCTTACCGCCTAGAACTTCATTAATTGTAAGATGTAAATATTTAACTTTGTAAAGTGAGTGCATTTCTTTTATACACATACTAATGATAAGAATTATTTACCCGATGGAACGAGAAGAGGATTAATTGCAATACGACATGTGAGCACATTTATTTAACATATTTAACTGCATAAAAAAACAGACACAAAAGCAGTTCTCTCTTATGATTTTAAATGTGTTACATACAGTATCATGAAGCGATGTAATTGGTGAAATCTGAACATTTTTTATTGTTTGTTATTATTGTGCGAAGTACAGCGTCTATCCGAAATACAAAATGCAACACCAATAACAGCTTGTCGAGTTTCAACATCTTCAATATTTAAAACAAATTAATATTTGAATTCTACCCGATTCTGTTGTAGAAGTAACCCATGGTAAACCATAGAGAAGTTCTCTATGGGTAAACGTAGTCTAGTAGATCGAATCTTCCCAACTTCTAGTTTAGTTTGACCGGCCGCAGCAACTACGTGGAAGGCGGTATTCAAGCCAGCGCTTGCCCATAGACGAGGAGTCCGTCTTCTCGGTCACTTTCTTCACGCGTTCTTATATCATATTTCTTGATATTTTATGATTATACCCTCAAAAGAAGGAGCGAACCATCCGCGCGCCATTGGTATGGGATAGGAGGGACAGTCACTCGGAATCATATTTTTGCGTGGATACAATTAGTCATATTCATCAATAAATAGAAAATGATTGCACATTGATTGCACATTTAAGACATTGAATGAAGAAGTTTTCAAGTGCGTGCCGACTGAAGAGCAGCATAGTGAATACATTTGGATTTATTGTTTTGTAAGAACCAATTACCTGGTATACTTTATAAAAGTGAGCAATTCTGGAATACGTAAAAGCAAAACGATAACCGTACAAATCGATGATCAAATATTTACTGAGTAGATAAAATTTCAATATAAGAGTGTATCTATCGAGTATCGAATACAAGATTGAGTATGTTTATCGACCACTAATCAAGAATATCAACTTCTCACACTAATTTAGCAAACTCTGAAATGGTAAGTTGCACAAAACATGTTTAATGACTTCATTTGCGTCTTTTGGGGGACAGGTAGGCCTATGTTGTGTGAGGGTCAAAAAATATTTTCAAAATTCATGTATAGAACATTGGTCAGCAACCAATTGTAAAATTTGATTTGAAATTTGATTTGATTGTTGTAAAATATTTATAAAAACATTATTAAATTCCAATTATTTGGTACGCCTCCAGTTTTCCGGTGTTGATATTTTATCAATTTTCACCATAAAGGTTGAGAGGCAACAGCGACATTCATCTTTCGTAGTCATGAAAATAATATGTTGATATTTTTCGAGAGCAGAAATATGAACTGAAAATGTTATGTAATGCGATGTAAGTCTTTTCAGTTTTTGAATATTTGTATTATATAATCAAATATGATATAGCATAATAGGCCTATAATCATAAATACACAGCGATTCCTCAAAGTAGGCGGGAGTCGCTTGATTAGGATATGATTTTGATTATGATTAAAATAATTCTTCGATCCGCATCTTCAGAGAACCAGAAGTACATTCGAGTCGGTGAAAAGTTCTCAAAAGGTCAAGGTCACTAACTTTTCATTCCAAGGTAATGGAAGGTAACAAACACTAATTTAAATTATCTCTTTACGTAGTATATGCGAATCTGAAATCCGATTTGAATTTAACCAAGTATTTCAGGCGCTAAAATTCACAGTTAAAATGTGTCTCAAAAAATAGCAAATTTGACCACTCGGATGAACCTGGATTTAGACTTGGTCACCATACCCGCCACTCTTTATCGTGCAGACAATATAAGTGGATTTTGACTTTCCTTAAGACATTTGATCACTCTATTATGACGGCCAAAGGTCCGCTGGGACGCATGTTGAAGGGAGGGGGAGGGGGGGGGGGGAGGGGGGGGGGCACTAATTTAAATCATCTCTTTACGTATTATATGCGAATCTGAAATCCGATTTGAATTTAACCAAGTATTTCAGGCGCTAAAATTCACAGTTAAAATGTGTCTCAAAAAATAGCAAACTTGACCACTCGGACGAACCTGGATTTAGACTTGGTCACCATACCCGCCACTCTTTATCGTGCAGACAATATAAGTGGATTTTGACTTTCCGTAAGACATTTGATCACTCTATTATGACGGCCAAAGGTCCGCTGGGACGCATGTTGAAGGGAGGGGGGGGGGAGGGGGGGTCTGAGATAAGACGCCTTGTGGTCTACGACAAACCGAGAGCGCAGACTGAATCTAAACTGCCGAAATGCACCAAACCGCGATAAATAAGGTCATATTTCATTTTCTTATTTTATTAAGTATTATAATTCATAAATTTATGACCACATTATTCACTGAATACATTACTTCATTTAATAGATTATTTTGTATTTGTAGCTAAATTGATAAACATCAAAAGCAGCCAGCGATTTTATCGATTTTATTTGTGATTACATTTGATAGAAATGGCCATATAAATGTAATTCGTATATACGCAGAAGTACAAGTTGTAAATAATCAGATGAAAAAGTAGCAAATCGTGTATGTGTAAAGTTTTTATATATAAGCATATATATTTGAACTAATCTGAATTAATTACTCCAATTCCTAATATCTTAAAGACTTAATATAATCTGTACGTTCAGTCAATTAGTCTGCTGAACATGTACTTACTGCAGAAGTAAGTGCAACAAAAGTAATTATTGCAAAAACTTGGCCTTATCTGCAGTTCAACCATTCGAATTAATTCAACTAGAATAAATGAACATTATGAATCATTAATCAAGATGTATATAAGTATATTGAACTGAAATAGGAAACCAATATAGAAATACCACGCTGTTGTACTTGTTAGCGAGCACACGGGCTTCGAAAGTCCACAGTGATTGACGATCAGCTGTGCTTAGTGTGATGAAGAGAAGTATTTCCACCGGATGGCGTAGGCAAAATGACAATAGGCCTAAATACTCTTTTCATCAGGTGATCAAAATACCACCAGAGAGTACTAATAATTTCACCTAGTGGTCAAAAATCGAAATAGCACATGAGGCTATATCTCACCAGACCTATTCAATGAACCTCCCCTCTATCTGAACAAATAAACCCATCCCATAACCAGTGGTAATATATATATATATATATATATATATATATATATATATATATATATATATATATATATATATATATATATATATGTGAGCACGGAGATAAAAATGTTTCCACGGTAAGTTTGCTGCGATTAGAAAGCATGTTGGGTCCTAAAAAGGACCGGTGTATGCGACGTTTCGCTGGAATTTCATCCAGCATCATCAGGCGACGGTGGTACGTGGTCGAACCGTACGCGTCGCATTCACGAACCGTCGCATTCGACCACGTACCACCGTCGCCTGATGATGCTGGATGAAATTCCAGCGAAACGTCGCATACACCGGTCCTTTTTAGGACCCAACATGCTTTCTAATCGCAGCAAACTTACCGTGGAAACATTTTTACCATATATATATATATATATATATATATACATATACATACATATTCATATGATTTCAATGACTTTCTGGTTAATCAACTTTTAGGCTACCACCAGTAGTTTGTTATAACGGTATGATTGTTACATTGTTGAACAGATAAACAGTCTCGAAAATCATACATATATTTATATACAATTTTATATATTCATATATAAATATATATATCGGTATATCACTCAATTGAGGTCTCTACCAAAATATCGTTCTTTTAGAAAATGAAAACATTTGTACCTTCCCGTGCGTACCGTCGAATATTTGTCCCTAACAGTTAGAATGCCAAGATGCTGGTGACTAAACGTCCGTCGACTATAATAGTTGTATTCCTTGTGCTGAGAGAGACAGAAGGCGGTGGGGGGATGTTCAGGATCTGACGATAAAATAACATCTCCATCTAGCATTGGCAATTATTGTGTAGGTATATTTTATTGTGCAGTGTATGTACTTTGTTTGGCATGATAAACCCATTAACTCAGTCTTTCTCGTCCCAGACGATTAACTGTGAGACCTCAAGGAATGCCGCTAATGTTTTAATTTCACGCATATCTAATATTCGACTCCGCACCACCGTACTACAATCTCGTCGGATAGTTCTCGTCTTCTCGAGCCCAGCATCTCACTCAGGCACTCTCCTTCTTCATCTTGGGTGGAGACAAACCGAGACGTACGGGAACCAATAGTGCAGTGTTGTAGAAACATACCATATGGATGTTTCGAAAAGTCACCTTAATTTGCCAAACGTTACAGCTTGTGTGAGAGTGTGTGTGTGTGTATGTACTTGTGCCAGTTTTCGAACAGCATCGCGGTTACAGGACATTGGTTTCTAACGTCTACCGTGACAACTAAACTTCAGCTCTTTATTATCAGTAAGCGTCGTTCTTGAGCGTCGCCTAGAGCCTGACGTCGGTTCGAGAACTAAGTGCCAAGAGTTGTTTAAAACGACGTCGAGACTTCTATTCTATTTTTCGAACCAATTATATATTAATTACTTTTCTTAATTGGATCACTGGTTCAGATTTATCATGAGGAGAGGTAAGAGATGACAATAATTATATTTAAATCAAATTATTTTACGGTTATAATAACTAGTGTAAGAAATGTAAGAAAACTAGTGCATATAAATATAGAGAGATTCAGAGATAACAGTTTTTCGTCTCTTTATAATATGACCATAACAAAATATACACTCTTCTAACAAAAGTAAATGCAAAGTCATCAAATGTCAGTATAGTGAACATTTTAGAGGTTAGACAATGTTTTTGTTATGAGCAAGTCTATAACCCTGGCTTGTTCCCTGACTTTTCATTTTTGAATTATTTCAAGTTAGTTATTCTCCATCAGCTAATGCGAGTTTCATTACTTTTGTCCTGCTGTTGGTGTTGGACCTCTTTTTCCTGTCATCATTTTTTCAATGAGTTTTCTCCCTCTCTCTCTCTCTCTCTCTCTCTCTCTCTCTCTCGCCCTCCCTCTCTTCTACCTCTCCCTCTCTCCCTCTCTCTCTCTCTCTCTCTCTCTCTCTCTCTCTCTCTCTCTCTCTCAACCTCATACTTTTTCATCACCTTAGTCTTGAAGCAAGTGCAAGGAACTATGATTAAGACGATCAATCACTGAAAAACGACAAAGATCTTTAACTAGTGCTGATGTTCCTCGCGCTTTAGATTACCATCTTTTGTATAATCTTCCAACTTTTTACAACTTCAATGAAAACAAACTCACTTGGTAATGGTTATGATTACTCTTCTAGATGGAACCTTGGTTCAATAAGTCTAAACGAATGTATCTGTGAATTGTGACCGCAGCGCATTCTTCAAGTCAACAACAAGGAGGAATCTAATGTTTCTTCTTCGTTGAAAATTATTTTTATTTTCACTCTTTCAACTGATACTTGTCATAAAAATTGTGTAATGGAGCTATTTCTGTACTACTTATGGGCCTACATCTTGAATTCTTCATGTAATTTTAGGACAATCAAACTTGGACTCTGAGACTCATAGGACTCATTGAAAAGGCCTTTTGATCATCCAATTAACTTTGACTGAGAAAATAAATGTTTTCAAATAATGTACCACCCGCGATCACTTTAAGCTAGTGTATGTAATAATATCCTTATTAGCTCTATCATCTCTGATTTAAAGGTATAAGAAAATCTCACTGAAAAACACGCACCTATATACGTCGATCTATAATGTGCATCTCGTACTATGAACGAACTGTATGCACTATAATTGGCAAAAATCTACGTTTCCATTTCGGTCACAACTAGTCATACATGACTGTGGGACTATACACAATAGCGCTAACCTAAACTTGTCAAATGTTTACCACGTTGTCAGACATTTTGATATAATTCGACCAATCGGTGATGCGTACGGCATGGGCGACGAAAGTTGACCAAAACTCAACATATTAATATAAAAGTACCAATAGAGAAGTAGTTTGTTGTTCAATGAAAACGATTATCATTTCCCCGACTCGCAGGGAACTTGAAAAAAATGTGTTTTTGTTGGAGTTGAAGTTTGTTTGATTCGATTATTATTTATTGTAAATTATATCACATAACAACAATAAGCTCATTAAACCCCTACAATTAGTTGAGTACTTGTCGAAATTCGATTTCATCAAACAACAATATCACAAAAATCCTTATTTCCTCTGCATGGGATGACCTGACCATAATAAGTGGTAGTATCAAATTTGTTCAAACGGTACCCAATTGAACAAGGCTATATCCAATATGTGTAAAACATTGTTAGAAACAACAACATCGTGTTTAAAATTACTGAATAAATGTCAAAATATACTAAAAAAGCTCAGCTAGAGTCACTTTTATTTCTACTACATTGTTGCCACTGTACGTTATCATTGTTTGTTCAGGTCAAACTTCGGGTGAAAGTGAAACCTGAATTGAAGTAACAGCATGAACGCAGCAAAACATATTCGATGGAGAGCGGCGCATTTTGATGTACATTTCAACAAAGCGGCCCACCGGGCATCGCCCGGTTGCCCGGTGGCTCAGTCCGGCACTGAGTACAGCCGGCGAGCTACCGACTTGAATCGACCACTGTCGTAAAATTGCTGAGATCAGCTTCAGAGTGGAAATTAATTGGTAGTGATTCAATATGTTCAAGATAGCTATAGATGTATTGGTAAAAAATATCGCAAAGCGTCGAAAACAGTCAATCAAAATGTGATACTAATTTAAGGGATGCACCCTCAATCGTCATTATAAACCTGGCGATCGAATGCAAGTCACCCGGTTGGTTGGCGATCTCCGATGCCCGCCCGCGCCCTTGTTTTTGTCTGGTCTGGTCAGGTCAGACCGGGTTACACTAAAATAGGAATCAATTAACCCCGAAATGAGAAGGCAGCAGGGTCACACAAAATTAACCGGGGTTTTACCTGATATCAAGAAGGAGCATGAAATTTCATTCAAGACCTTGCCACTTTTTGATATCGTGGTAACCCCCGTTTGATTTAGTGTAATCTACTGCCTATTTATTTTATGGTCGGTGGATTTTGAATTGTTACTTTTAAGGCCCGAACACTTTTTGGTATCTGGTAAAGCCCGATTAATGGCTTCTTGCACCGGGTCATCCAAGACCTGATAATCGGAAAGAGCACCGTCCCATTTATTCACCACTTGTCTTTTATTTCCTTTTTCCGAAATTGAAAGATTCTAATAAGCTGATTTTTGTTTCAGAGTAACGTCGACAAGAAAGCTTAGAGCTTGCTAGCTCTCACGATCATCAAGTGACATGTCTGGCTGTTCATCAGTGATATTTGTGTTACGATCTTCTTCTCTTCTGCATACAATGCCAATTTTTTTCCTTATCACGACATCATCATGATATTGTATATGTTATAGAATTGAATATATATATATATAATATGTATAATATTCGATTTTTTCCCGAAAGCGACGGAAGCAGTATTTTGTTTGTATTTTTACTCGAAATGAATGTTTCAAACGTCTCTCAATTCATTTTCAAATCAAAATGAGTTCTAATAATAAAGTTGAAATATATGTCTGCCAATATTACACGTATCTAATTATTCGCATTATTAAAAATATATGGTGAGTATCGAGCATACTTAACAGTCACGAATTCACAGTAAAATTTTCAAATACCGTGCGATTTTCGCGCTCGGGTTGAGTATTTTGGTTGGGGGGGGGGGGGGGATGGAAGCTGGCTATAGTGCCAGTCCAGCGTGCATAGGCAATTGCCTATAGAAGCAACATGCCCAGAAGTCGTAATCCAGTAGTACGAGATATGCGATATGAGATAGTAGTGCACTTAATGCATACATTCATACAGATGATATATTTGTTCTAATAACTTTTTCGCCTGAGTTTAACTCATACTTGCATCGAAAAACTCATTCTATATTATGTGAATGCACTTTTATTCACTTCCATTTTCATATTTTATTGAGTAAATAGAATTAATACTGTTTCTATGTCACCGCTCCTAATAGACACACGTAAAATGGTCCTGTGGAAGCAAATATGTCGATTGCTTCCACGCATAGTATTAGGTGAACGGACCATGGACTTGTATAAGTCCATGAACGGACCACAGTTGTCAGTAAATTAATGGAGGGAAATGAGAATTGTTGCAGTGCTGATACACAACTAAATAATTTTAATTTCGAGAGTCGAGACGAAGTTCTCAGGACAAAAACAATATAAATCGTAGAGTTGGCGAATACCAGACCTTGTACATATTATTTCGCAATTGAAATCGTACGTTAGGTATTTCAATGTTCGACAGTAAAAAAATGTCCTTTTCTATCTCATTATAAATCTATCTTATTCTGGATTGAATGTGTATTAAATACTTCTTAAATTTGTATAAATCTTCGAAGATATATTTATTTGCTGCGCCATTAGCGCTTGCATGCACTTGATGAATATTATAATTTAAAATCACAATCCAAACAGAATCATTAGAATGGGTTGTAACTTGTAAGTGGAGTAATTTAGTTCTAAAAATGAAGTTCAAAATTGCCTCTGGTGCCGGAGACTCCATGCACTCTTGACAAATGTTTGCTTCCGTTCCATAAAATTTCACGGCACGCCACTGAATTTTTTTCAACACGGGATAGGCCTGGGTATTTTTTGTTGAACTTCACGCTCATAAGGCATGCCTAATTTTTTTGACACTTTAAAGCTTTGGTCAACATGCCCATAAATAATTTCAACAAGGTAATTATAGCCATCTTCTTTCAACTTATATTTATGGTGAACTTTTTGAAATTTTCTGTATCAGTGATATATTTTACGACCAAGAAAAAGACACCAAAAAGATAAATTAATATTTCCATTAACAAATAAGTGTGACACCAGGTATCTTATATTTAACAAATGATATATAATATACTTAAAACATACGTCTGATTAGCACAGCATATACGTTTTAGTCATCAGGTTAGCTTACAAGTTTATGGTATAAACCATTAACATTTCAAATATATTCCAAACATAAAATGGTAGAAGAAATGTGTATAAGTGACACATAAAGTATACAAACACTTTTTGAAGAACGAAGTAGTAAACATTTTTTGGGGGGTTTGACTTTAGATACCATCGGAGTCATAAAATGTAATGGGCTTTGCTTATAAAATAAGGACAGCCAGCTTAAGGCCGGCCGCCGGACCCGGTAAGCGAAGAAATATTAAATTCGAAAAATTTCCATAGAAAATGTATCCCCTGCTGATTGTATTATGAGCTACTTGGAACTAATTTTGAAGACAAATCTTGAATGTGAATTGAAAGTTAATACATTATTTATTACTCAGAGTTGCCTTATAGAGTCCTCACTCACAATTTGTTCGTCCAAAAATTATTTACAGGCGACATTTTTTCCTGGGAATATCTTTTCAGTGACTCGGTCGGACCCCAAGGCCCGAGGGGTAAACTTGCCCATACGTGAATAGGCAAGAAACGATGCCACAAACACTGAAGTGAATATAGTGATAGGTTATTAATAATTATTCATGAAACGTAATTATTTTAGAAATATAATTGTCGATTGCTGCTGGAACGTAACTGCAAGTAGGCCCCAACTATAATATGAATATGATTCAATATATTCATAATATATCCCGGTGAGTATAAGAACATGGATTACAGTGGGAGGGGGGGGGAAGCATAATTTTCAATCCAATAGTTAGTGCTAGGGTTTGAAGTCGCGTCGACAGCGAGGTCATTTTGCGCCCAAAAGGTAATATATCTAGGGGTTCTCGTACACACGGGGTCGAGCCCCAGCCGCAAAGGGCGGAAAATTTGAAGCCTTTTTATTGTTCTTTGACCATCGTATATACCTTGTTCACACTATTTTCATTAACTGCTGTTAGTACTAACTGACGTCAAGCGCTAACTGCGTTTACATCAATGCAGTTATAACGCTTGATGGCAGTTCCGTTCACATTACGTTGCTGAAGTCGATAGTGTGAATGGAGTATTAGAAGCATATTCAATTCCCAGGTTACAGTGTTCTGACGAGTGACGACCATGGAGAGGGGGGCGGGGTTGAACACAATAATGAGGGGTAATTTCCCCCTTATCCTGCCCCCCTCCTTCCTTAGCAATATCCGCACCATCAACTATAAGAGACCTTCAACTCATCATCCCACCATCTTATTAATCATTCATCCGACGCCAATAGATCTCAGTTATTCCAGCGCGTCGTTCAACCCAATTTTAAATAAATACGGGATAATGGGATGTATAAATGGACGTAGCAACTGATGTTTGTTTCAAGTTTCATCAGAGAAGTGAGCACCATACATTGCACGAGGTGAGTAGTACAGGACATCATCGTGAAACACAAATAATCTACAAATTTCAAGTAGTCAGTGGTGAAGTGACGAAGTCCCGAAAAGAGAAGTACCGGGGTACTCGATATTTCGGTAAACCCAATGAGAGGGGCACATAGCCCCGCAGGTAATTTTTGAAATTGATAAGATTTTATAGGTTATATTTCAGATTTCCCAAGTTTCACATAATGACCCACCTATGTAGTAAGTCCTACTTTGAAGGGGCGTTTTACAATAAAAACTGGATGTCCTGTTCACTTGCCCAGTTCGATTGAATTCCAGGGTCTTTTTGAGTCTTTAACAAGTGTATACATTATTTTCGATTTCAGTGCTAAATTTGTTCCAATATTTTCTTATTGTTTATTGTATAATTTATTCAATTAAATGATGAGCATATTCAAATTGTTAAACATCATATGAAATTCTCACCAGTTTTAGATATATGTTTCTATTTATAGGGCCAAGGCCCATTATAAATTGAAGTTTGACATATAAATAATTTAACTGTAACTACTTGAGGAGACAGGGCGCTGTTGAAAAACTTGTTATTTGGTAATATAATCATTATTTACGAAACGTATTTCAGTAGACACGCATTAAATACAAGTATTGTGTGTTTACCGACAAGTACTTGCAATTTTAGTTTTTTTTTTCTATAACTCACACTTTCGTTCATAGGCCAACTTGAGACCAAGTTTGGGAACAAGTTTCCAATGCAAAACCACTAGCAACAATTCCGCTACCTTGATAGAGTATTTAATTCAAATTCGAATTAAATTCATACTATTCGTAATACTATGGTCACTTGAATAGTAAGTCACGACTGTCTCCTTCCCACCATTACACATGGCTGAATATGCCTATTCATTAGTCCCACATTGGTCATATGAAATAAACTTTTAAAAAAAAAAAAAAAAAAAAAAAATTGCGATATTTTTTTTTTTTTTCATTGAATTTCAAATTGCATCGTAAATGAAGTAGAGTAATTATAGACACGCGGGTTTTGTGATGGGAGGGATTTTTATGATAGGTTTGAATTGCATTATTTATACTACTATCACACTACTACAGACCATGCTATACTATTATCTATGTTACTAGTTTGTTCATCTTTGATTAATTTATATTTATATACGCACAGAAAAGATTTCTATATATACGAACATATGCTGGACTATCGCTAAATACACAGATTCACGATGTATGCTTCTCAATTCACTTATCATCAAAATATGTTCTAGACCTACCTGTATGCAGTTTGCGTTTTTTTTTCCTCATTTACGATTATTGTTTCGAATAACATTACTCTTAAGTAACATAGTGCAGTAATTTTACTAAGGTGAAATGTAAACGTGGGGATAATGCTATGTTAATAAATCGTTATCCTTATATGTTGATATGTTGGGATTGGTAAGTCACGTGCTTCGTATGGCCATGTAAGACTCAGGGGTATCCATCAATAAATCAATAAGTAATTTAATACTATTCGGAGTATCAGGTAAGGTTTGAATTTTTCAAATTTACAGCTAGATGAGACTAATTGATATATACATATATATATATATATATATATATATATATATATATATATATATATATATATATATATATATATATATATATATATATATATATATATATATATCAGCGACAAATGGGTGGGGCATACGTTGGTATTCCGTTGAATGTGCCAACTTGTATATTCTCTAATTACAATAATTTTTTATGAAAATATAAAAAAAAATCATATTTCCGCAGAATATGAATGAATAATTGATCAAAATCGCCTTCATCATTCGAACTATCACGAGGTCCCCAAAGTGGTTAATATATTTAATGCATGGAACAATATGCTTTTTATGCCATTTTATAGTTTTTTATAGTAGACCCTATATTATGTTTTTATAGTATTTGGTATTCTTTCTCATGGACACCATGCCTACGCACTTATAGAATTCACATCCTTTTCACCATAGGATAGGTCGATCTGTAGAGGATAAGGGTCGCGTTGGTGTACGAGGGATAACAACTAGGAGACAAGGTGTATGAGATCTTTTAGCTTGAAGAGTCTCGAGGGAAGAAGGTCCCGAGCGACCGTCTCCCTATTACACACCACTAGCGTCCGGGTGAACGCATCTTCTTTAATCGATACAAGTGGAGAATTGTTCAATTATGATTCCATGCTGGCCGTCAATATTTGATGGGCAGTATTAAAGTTAAATTTACGATTAATGAGAAGAAGCTTGGCTTATTTTATCATTAATTAGGGAGATCATGAGCGTAAGAAATATTATTTATACATAATTATCTTGTCTGTGACTGAGCGTTATATACGTTTATCAATCGAGTGTGATTCATAATAATATTGATAGCTGATAATGGCGATTATCTAACTATATCATTTTTGTGATAAGTGGTTGTTAATTTTGTTTGATATTTTTCATAATTCCAATTACACATATAGGCCCTGTAAAACGTCGCATTGATTTTCATTTACACGCATTTATATTTATTGATTCCATTTTAACCTGTAATTAATTTCCTCCAGATGATGGCAAAAATGTTAATCCAACCAACTCATCGATTAGAGTTAGAGTAAATCGAGTTTGCTATCGAGTTAGAAAGAAAGATGAGATAGGGAAAAATATTCATTTATCTACAATAATAAATAGAGTTAGGCTGTACAATTAAGACGTGGTTCTGATGGATTGAATAAATCAATTATATACATTTATAATCATTATTTTGAGTGAAACTAATTAAAAATTCTCCGCCTACGGCATTGGGCTTCCGGCGGCTGGAGTTACAAGACTGTTTTCCCTCAGTCTCATACCGTATCAGACAACGATCAATTCTTATCACTGCATGCCTTGCCATACAAACTCACGCTTCGTCACTGATGAAGAAATATATATATAGGCTTATATATAAATATAAATATATATATATAATATATATATATATATATATATATATATATATATATATATATATATATATATATATATATATATATATATATATATATATATATATATATATGGGAATTCATTTGTTCGTTTGTTCAATTTCATATCATTCTTGAATCAACTTACCATCTATATCCATCCACAATCCATTTAGTTCATCCATTTATATTGATTTATTATTGTTTGATCAACGGATTATTGTTGTATTAACGTCCCCACTAATAACTTGGCTGCTCACAAAAACCAATGCTTTATGCAGGATTCGAACCCACGCTCGACTTGACTTCATCAGTGCTCAGCTGAAGGGCGGCTTAACGGCGGCTCACTTATATAAACTTACTAGCAGAAATACCCGGCGTTGCCCGGGTGCAATTTATAGTGTTTAGTCTTTGTAATGAGTTCCATTCACCTGTGAAGTTATTATAGGGCAGTAAACAGCATTGAGATACTCTTGCGCGCGCTGTTTTTCACGGTATGTAGCGGAAGGGGTTAAATGGAAGAGAATATACTGGTTATCTACATTGTGGCTGTCTGTAATTTAGGTAATTTTAAATTTTTTTGATGAGCCGTTTGTAAGGGTAAAAGTACAAAGTGATTGTATTTACACTTCATCATTTTCTGCAACTTCGCTCATCCATCAACGCTTATATTTAGCGTTTCCCCAGTGTAAGATCCTCACATAGCGTTTTCCCAGTGTAAGATCCTTACCTATCGCGTTTTCCCAGTGTAAGACCCTTACCTATCGCGTTTTCCCAGTGTAAGACCCTTACCTATCGCGTTTTCCCAATGTAAGATTCTTACCTATCGCGTTTTCCCAGTGTAAGATCCTTACCTATCGCGTTTTCCCAGTGTCAGATCCTTACCTATCGCGTTTTCCCAGTGTCAGATCCTTACCTGTAGCGTTTTCCCAGTGTCAGATCCTTACCTATCGCGTTTTCCCAGTGTCACATCCTTATCTATCGCGTTTTCCCAGTGTCAGATTCTTACCTCTCGCGTTTTCCCAGTGTAAGATCCTTACCTATCGCGTTTTCCCAGTGTCAGATCCTTACCTATCGCGTTTTCCCAGTGTCAGATCCTTACATATAGCGTTTTCCCAGTGTAAGATTCTAACATATAGCGTTGTCCTAGTGTACGATTTTTGGCAAGGTAAGAAACTTACTCCGTAAGTTTCCGATGTGCTAACGCGTGTTAAACCGCTGCATTTTCACTGAGAAAAGTATCTCGGTCTGCTTTGTGCGCTGACAGACAGTCTACTGATCCCCAATTGTCGTAGGCTGCGTATCAGTTACAGACCGAAGATTCCAGACGATTCGATAGGATGTATGATATGCGATGAAAGGCTTCCAGGACAATAATAATCTAGAATTCTAGATCGACATGCTCAGAGTCGCGCGCAACCGGCCGCTTTCCCCTCCACGCACCCACCAACCTCTCGCGACATTGTCCTTGAATGTCATTGAAAAGCAAATTTTTGGATTTTGTACCTGGGAGACAGCTTGGCGGAAGATGTCATATACTTTAGGACATTCTACCACCCCTAACGAATGTGCATGAGGAATTTCACGACACTCGGTCGAGCGGTCTCGGAGGAGTTCATACACTAACATGTGACACGAGCTTTTTATATAAACTTATGTTAATCTACTTATATGAATCTTTTACTATGTGTTTCATCTGTTTTTAAATGAATATGCTATACCATCACATCAAATCATTAATTCATGCCAATGGTTATCCATAATTCAGATAGAAACTCATAATCTACAGTTTATAGGCCTGCAATGAATCTCAACAGCAATTAGTAAGGCTAGTAGGACAGCCTATGGACTGATCATTGGTCTCAATTTAATTTGATCAACTTAGGATGAATTCGAATTCGCATTAGAGATCGCCCGTCCGGCGCAGACAGTTAATTCACTTCTCTAGAATCTGAAGTCAAATCTCGCGTGGGTTCGAGTCCCGCTTAAGGCATGGATTTTGTGAACACCATTCATCAAGCCATCCCGAACAACGTAGCTTTAAGCAAACAATTTCCAATGATAATCATCATCATCGAATTACAGTGTTTCATTCTGGCTACCCCTGCCTTGACATAAGTCAAGCCGTTGTGTTAGAAATCGATGCTAAAGGCGTAAGGCAGTCTTGGCCGGCGTTGAGATTGAATAAGGATGCTGCATTATTGACCGTGTTTTAAGGCAGCGTTGCCACGGTGTATCAACACCACCAAAACCGACTACACTTGTATCTAATTAACAATAAAACCTCACCACTAGTACAACACATCTCTGCCTGAACAATGATAGGCTAATAAAAGCGTACTGACACTGGTTTCGAATGCTCATAAAATGCTTAGCTTACCTACTAAGGTAGACTATACTCATACCAGACCGGTAATAAAAAAATGCACATTATGGTATTATTAGTTCACAAAATAATTATGCTCATGCATTGATCGAGAATGAGAAATAAAATTGTTTGTATTCATTTATGTAGGAATGCATGAATTGGACATACTAAAGATCAATAGTGGGATGAGTGAGTTCAGAGGACTACAAAGAAGTATTGAATTGAATATTTTTTCCAATAATCTCTATATAGGCCTATATATATTTATGAATTTATGAAACCCTAATATGCTCACATAACTTTAAAATATGTGCTCGGAAGACATACGTCATGTCGTTCATGTAGGCCTACATATAATCCATACTTACCACGCAAGAAATTAAAAATTCGGTAATAATGAATTTCTACAACATTTCATAATAGATTGAGCCTGCTTTTTATACATCCTTCTTTTGCATAGTTTTCATTCGCCCAAGCTGTTTTCACTTTTATAAAACTCTGTTTCTTCCGAATTCAAAATGTATACTATTTCAACTAAGTTTGATACCAAAATTATTGATGATCGTCTACCTACCAGAATCATATAAACTTATAACTTCTCAATTCGGCACGAGTTTCAATTCTGATATGAGTAGAAAACAATATGGAATTGCAATAACCAGTCTTACATAAAAACCGAGTGGACCTATATTATTCTTAACTTGTAGCTTATAGCCTATGTGTTGATAAATTGAATCTATGAGTGAACATTTCAATTTGAAGTAGTATTTGCAAGGTGAGAAAAAATACTGGGCCTATATTTGCTTATCCAAAATCTACTTCTAATGAAAAAAAAAAAGAAAATGAAGCAGAATGTAAAATGAAAAATTGAGAAGACCGTCCCTCAGAATTGTAGACTAATATCAGTTTTGTATCTACTTCTCAAATAACTTGAAAAATGCATCATAGCATCTAATTGTTTCATTTGATAAACATAATATAATATCTCAATCAAAAATTGGCTCCCGAACAACCTCAGCACACAGAGCGCGATTCACGAACTCACAAATGCAATAGCTTAAACATGAGACAAATCTCAGAAAATTATTGCTATATTCCTTGATCTGGCAATAAAAGCTTTCAAATTGAAAAAATTGCAACTTAAGAGGTTTCATCAGTTATTTTCATCAGCTATTTGTCAAAAATTGATGGTAAATTAATTTCATACCGATGATACCGACCTACTTTTCAGTGCGGAAGCAGTAAAACTTTCCGAGGTAGGTATCCAGTTAATTGATGAATGGCTCAATATTAACAGTTTCACTTTCCCCCCAAAAAACTATATTTATAACATTTTCTTACTATAACCATGCAGTAGCCAATCGCGTAAAACTGAAAATGCATAATATGAACTGTAATTTGAATGACATACCATTCAATTGTTTTAATTTCACTAATTCAGTATCAAAAAATATCTTGAGGTAATTATATTGATGAACACTCGAGCTGGAGATCTTGACTTAATTCTATTACAAACAAATCAAGAGCTATCAGTCAAAAATTGTATGCACTCGCAACTATTTTAACAAAGGAGAATCTAACTTATACACCACACCATAAACTTATATAAATTCATAAACTTATATGCCAGTACTTTTCTTTTGCGCAGCCTAGTTTTCTTCATGGCATTCTAGAATGAAGAGGAGCACCAAAAACTAAAAACGCATCTAAAACCACTAGAATTCGATTATTTTCATTATTTTCGATATTATTTACTCCTCAAAACATTAATTACCACATTAAATTAACATATGTATACGTGTAAAATTATTTATCCTTTCTTTTGCGAACCATTTATACAACTTTTTGTGTAGGCCTATTTTCAAGATTTATGTTCAAGACTATAATTATGTTGTGCCTAATTAATATTGTACTGATTACAATAATAATTAATTGATAAAAAGGAATGTAACAATATGACTAGAAGTATTTTTTTCTCATGCTTAAATTGAGATTCTATTTTGAGTATACCGCAAACTGAAGGGGGTGTTTTTGTTTCTCGCCCCCTATACCCCAAACGCAGTAACCAATCAATCTGAACAATAAAGATTGACTTCTTTATCTTGGATCTGTGAAGATTTTTGAAATTCAGTTTGATAGATATTTCAACATAACACTTCCGAGACATTAAAAAAAATAGGATCTATACCCCTGGTCGGAACATGACCCAATCTAATTCACATTTCAAAATAACAATGACATACAATGGCATGGTTCTTGATCAGATTGGACCAAATACAAGTTATTTTGATTTTTACACGTGCATCACTCATTATCAACCATACACGGACGCGTATAACGAAACGTACTGGACATTCATTTAAAGAATCTGAGTGTCGGATCAATTGTGGTACTTGGCCACATAGATTGCCCAACTATGTCCCTATACAGATTATAAGTGGAATATAATGGCAGTTCAGAGATGAAAATGAAATATTATCACTCAAATAGCAGACGGACATGAAATTGTATGTACTCTGCGACTCCAATGGCATGAGCTCTGCGGCTAGCGCCGCATTCATGGCGATCCAAGTCTTGGAGGTCACCACTACAAAATCGTTGATTTCTTTATTATAGAGTAATATTCACGTTGGCGCTACACAGTTATTTATTTATTCACTCACTATTTATATCTACTTATTCTATATAATAATAATTGATTTAGTGGCAAAATTCTATACATCCCATCACTGATTAATTCTATCACTCCTTTAAATAATGATCGGGATGTAATTTGGCACTGTAGGGCTGTCGTATACTAATACAGATTCGTGTTTGGGAAATGTTTCAATTTATGTGCATACTAAAAGTACTCTCAGATCTTTGGATTCTCGGAAGATATTTGTGTCTTCTTTTCGACTTCTTTATATGGTCACGTGTGTGATAAGTGATGGCATAACTGGCCTGCGTGGAAAGTGATTTGTTTTCCAGTATTGCGCATCACTATCACCAACAATTTCATTCTTATTACGAAATAAGGTGAGTTTTATTATAATAAGCCTAATTATTAACCATCAGTACTTGCTTAGTCACTTTTCTGACAATTAATTTATTTCCAGGTATATGAATGAGCGAATTGTAGATGATGAAAAGTTAAAACTGTATGTCACCAAAAGGCAGCGTTTGAAATAGCTCTTATTTAGAACAGAATGTCTCACAAAATGTTAATTAATGATTGTTAATGGAATGAAAATAATGTCTTCATTATATTAACAATGGCCCAAGGTTGTCTACAACTATACCTTATAACATTCAATCACAATAAAAATATCTTTCTTTAACTTCACAAAAGTTTCAAATAAACGTCTTGCTCACACGTTAGTAAAATACGTTCGTCTGATTCTCCTTATTGATTGAATTATTTGTATACACAACATTAATTAAAAGACGATGTCTTCAAAATTACGCTCAAGGATTTATCAGTGAAGTTGAACAACCTGAACAAGACCAAGGCAAAACATCTTCTAGATCTCTTGCGAATCAAGTCCATGGTTATAAGGCTTATTTCATGGTAATTCGGTGTGGTACAATGTTTGTGAACGGAGTGTCGGGCCCGCGCGAGACCAAGTTAGAGGAGAAGCTTTTGTTTGTGTGGCGGAGGGAACACATTAATCAAGTCATGAAAATCCTCTCGGAGTGGAGTCATTAAACCTATACCAACCCAGACATATTTTCACCAGATGGAAACAACAGATACAGACACTTTTTCCCCTTTTTATATCGTTTTCTTCTTCTTCTCTTTTGTTGTGAATGCAAGATGAGATACTTACGGGGGAATAATTTTATACAATTATTGAATAGATTCCTAAGAAAAACGAACGAATTTGGGGAGAGTTGATATACGGGTATTTATATAAATGGTTCATCGGCCAAATCAAAAACGATCCTTTTTAACGACTAACGAGATATTTGGATATTTTGATTGGACGTCCAATTTGGATTTTGAATCGAATTATCATAAAAATATTTGTATCCTTTACATTGCCTTTATTCTTTAGGCCTCAAAAGGGGACTAAGATGCCAATCCTGAATTTACCATTGGTATTTGGTGCGTCTCATTATGTTTGGACGAAATTGTGTATAGTACGAACTTTTCCCTATATACTTCAACACGGACCTAGTTGAAATCTCTCTTCCGGAAAAATAATCGTACCCCGGTCTACCGAACGAATGATGATTCAAAAATATATCACATGATGATTTGCTATTTTTTATTTGTTTTTAGGAATTGTACTTTTTGTTATCTTTTATTTTATAAAAGACCAGCAATGCACCGTTTCCATAGCACAGTGATATCCTTATCTATCGGTGACCAAAACAAACTACAGCTAGGTTATACGGGGGTACGGATGAGCGGATGATAATGAAACGATGAAGTGATGATAGGTGAAAAGACGTTCACAAAAACCCATGCCTTATGCGTGACTCGAACCCACGCCCAACGGTGACTTCAGTCACTACCGCTAGCGATAATTGACCTAGCCACCGGGGCGGCTATCAATATAATATGTGCATATATATATATATATATATATACACATATTATATTGATGTCACTGAGAAATCTTCTAATCAGGAAATCGAACCCCGGACCAGTGACATACCAAGCACAAGGGTCAGGAGCTCGATTCCCCGACGAGAAGGCCCGATGAGAAAGTATTTTTCTGTGATAGTAATATCCACTATGTGTATATGTATATACACATGAAGCGTTTGCTAATATTCATAAAATTATCATTTATACATTCACATAATTATTTTGCTCTCTCTTATTTGTGTACCTGTGTTACTTTATATGTATTCAAGTATGTACATTTAAGAACTGGGGTAAATGAATGGATGAATTTAACTTGGAAATATAAAATGGTATGAAAAATATTGAGTTGATCTTGATACATATACATACCTAAGCTCGTGTCAAGTTCATTAATATTTCAAATGAAAATACTGAAGACATTGCCCCCACGTCACTCTTTATTAGTTCGACAAATGCATATGCATACCAGTGACTGGAGTACGTAATTGGATACTAGAAGTCTAGAAATGGAAGATCACTTCAAAGACACTTAAACAATAATTCCATTCTCTGAAGTAATCTGCTATCTTGATTTTAGGAAATAACTTACTTTCCATTAGCAAGTTCATCGTCAGTTATGGAACGATCACATCCAATCAGTAATCTCTATTGTATTTATCTACGAAAAATAGGCACTTTACAAGAATTTGTTGTTTGTGCATGTAGGGGTCTATGTATAGCGGTTGTATGTGCGTTCATTTTATTTCAATTTTCATCTCAATTTAGGATTACGTAATCTAGTTTATGTGACCGCGCAAATGCAGTAGGCCTACACATATATATATATATATATATATATATATATATATATATATATATATATATATATATATATATATATATATATATATATATATATATATATATATATATATAAATAATAATATATTTTCCTTCTAAACACATTAATGGAATATAAAACTGGTAGGAATGGATGACGTAACAGAGCAAACCTATTCGATTTTTTTCACTGAGTCAATACTCGGCAGTATTTAATTTTGTGATACCTAATATTTTCATAATATAATGTTACACGGGGAATGGGCCTATCTCTCTTATAATATTTCATGATATGAAATTGAATGGTGGTGTTATCCAAGAAATGACTGAATATACATTTTTGGAAATATGAAAATTATTTCGTGTTCTTATCTTTGGCCCAAAACTCTGTCTATCTAATTATAGGTTGCCCGAAATTATTGGAAAGTGTTTCCAATATGTCTCGTGAGCCAAAGTGACACTACATGCTTTGTCGTTGGACTGTACAAATAAATCACTACAACACGATAAGTACTCGCACCCAGAAGCTTCGAATTAAAAATAGCGCCTTTTCATACTAGCCATAGACGAAAGATATACTATCAGACATTGCACGCTTATGGCAAAACGAAACTGAAATCTCCCTGCAAACCTCCTTTCATCCCGCCTATGCCTGCTATGAGTACCTCTTCCGACCACTGCAGGCGCGGACTACGGGCTTGCCAGTTGTCAATCACAATCCACAATCCAGCACGCTTGTTGAGCTTTCTAGCGGTACGAATGGAGAAAGAATGGAATGCAATGGTAGGAAGGATGGTAGGGTGGTGTGAAAATAAAATATAGGGGAATCAGTTTTATTTCAACATTGCGTCAGTCAACTCAAGAACTTTTACGAACGCAGGAATTAATAAAATGAGTGCCGAAATAAAAGTTATGCGTACCGAAATGAGGCTCCATGAGCGCCGCGGGATGAGACTGCTGTAGCTGTCAGAGGAGAGAGGACGTCGACGGGGGCACGTTGTCCGCGGGCCCGAAGTTGCCTTCACTGCCGTCTGACATGCCGATGTGACCTGGAATCAGTGCAACACACATGTCGTTCAAGCCAAAATGAATCAAAAAGGAAAATTTGTTGTACGGATCGTGGTTATTCTTGCTAGAACATTTACAAACTAACTGAAAATAGATGGGAGTAAAACGGGGACGCTGAAGCGCGTATACTGGAATGAAGTCGACTCGGTCGTGTGACATGCGCTTCGGGGTAGTTTTCAATGAGTAGTTGTGAAATGTGCTAAGGGTTCAGGTTGGACACCCAAACCCATGTCACACAACACAAAACCGAGTCGACTTAATTCCGGTAAAAGTTCTTCAGCCGCTTCACTGAAACACAAATCGAACTGGACTCAATGTATGGCATGACCTCAAATTGTTGGTTATGGAAACAACACAGAACAGAATGTTAAATATTTATGGAACAATATAAAAATCTTGTCATCAGTATACGTTAGGTCAATAGTGAAGTTTGTTAACTGAGATTAGTTACTCATAAGCATAATTAGTTTCATCTTTCCCTTTTCCCCGATTTCCATGGCGGGGGGGAGGGGGAGAAACAAGACTGTTCCCCTTGCTCCCTCACCCCTCCTAACTCGCTCCACCAGTCGCTATGGTCACAGTCCAACACTATGTAATCGAATCCTTATATATATTACCATATATTAATTTATGATTATATTATGAAACAAACCTGACCTCATCTTCGTAATAACCCTATTATATTAATGACTGCTTAGACAATGTTATTATTTTTACCTTTTTGTTAAATATGTTACGATTTGATATTCTGTATACAGAGCCAAGCATCTATTATAAATAGTGGGATATCACTATCGAATTGATTGGCCAAAATTACTAAATTACTGCAGAGGACCAAGTTTTTACGACGCACCGACTTAATTGGTTAAATCACGGACATATACGGACATGCAGGTTTAGGAACAAGACATAGTTTTTGCTATAGGTATAGTTTTTATGAGTATACTAAAATGAATCCTTTCGAGTATTAAAGTGCTTCAACTTATGTATTTAATTTTGGTAACAGCTTCATTTGAAGCCAATTTCTTACCAATTTAATGTTTTAATTTATCTTCTACGATTTTACGATGCACAGGCCCTATCTATTATGATTTCCGCTAAGAGCGAAACACATCGAAGGAACAGTGGACAATTTGAGTTCAGTGTTTAGTTCAGTGTCAAGATCACATACACTCCATTTGAATTGAGTTTATTTATTTTATGTGCTTGTGAACTTCTAGTATACAGTAATAATTCCATAACAGCATCAGGATGCGGATGATTACTTGGGCTTTCGTATGACATAACTCAACAACATATCTATTAATTAAGGGTAAAAGAAAGTCTATTCAGTTTGGCGGCAAAAGAACGCTACCAGAAAATGAGTGCGAATATTCCGATTTTATTTTCTAAAATTTCTTTCGACATAAAAACTACAGCAATTAAAAACACAACTATCCCCAAGAGAATAAAAAGTGTCTGCCATCTAGATTGTTACTTAGAACGTCAAGAGGTTCGGACTCCCTCAAACTCTAACTTAAAATGCATCATTTCATATTTTTTTCCTCGGGCGTCGAAAACGGTCAGTGTGAAATGAGTGACAGTTGACGCACAAAGTCGTCCTTAATTAGTCCCACCATTGCTCTTTCTCTATAATCTCTGATCACCATTGGCTGTATGTACCCTCCAACCACATTTTCCTCATGCCAAAATTGTTAATCATTCCGATGATATTTCACCAAAGTTAATTTACTACCCTCTCGTTGGATAATATATACCCATCACCATACAGACGTTTAATTTCATATACACCCATCCACTTTTACCCCAATCACGACAAATTGTTCTCTTCGATTGATTCAGTCTGAGTGTTTACTTTTTTTGACTGAGCTATCTTTGATTGGCCAGTTTTGCATTGTCCATCGCAACATGTTTGTTGTTAACTGTACTTGTATATTCTCTTTAGCTACGCAGCTCATGGATGCCTCATAAATACTCGAATTTGTCTCCGAACACTCCTCTAATGATAATTCTCGACCGAGATCTGAAGTTGCTAGCACTCAAATTCGGTGTTTCTGTCCCAGTTGCGATCGATGGTCACCTTCAATCTTTAACCAGTTAATTCTCTTTATTCTTAGTTCAGCTCCTTTCAACGAAGGAGCTAAGAAGGGAAGTGTTCTTTCTGTCTCATTAGCCCTCAGAATCCCGTATCGTCAACGCGGTGTCGTCCAAATTTTAGCTCCCCATCTCCTTACATGATTTCTTCCACACACTTCCTCTAAATCGAGGGCTGTTGTCGGATATGGCAGGTGTTGGTTAATTGCATACAACTTGGATAATTCTGCCTTTTGAAGGAGAGAGCATTATAAATTTCAAATTTGCACTCCTCCTTTCTAAGCAGCAGTGATTAGCTCAAAAATATGTACCAAATTTTTGCAGCAAACGATTGAGATCTTGTTCTAGGTGAAAATAACGAAACAGATAAAATACAAGTGAAGGCGGATTATCTGATAACACTGAAATTGAACCAAAAATGTATATTTTGATACATTTTCTCCAGAATAAGTAAAAATTCGAATATTTTCAAAATCGAACCATCATTTGCTCCAATCGGTTTCCATTGTTGAGAAAACTTCTTTTGTGTTCTTGATTCTTGTGTGCTGAGAAAACTTTCAATTATCACTTTTTTCCAAACTAATGAGTGACACTGATCCCCTGATATGATATAGCTAGGCCTACATAGGTGTGAGTTCTAAATAAAATTATCTAAATATATTTATCTAATCTACCGTACACATAATTCATCTCCAACTAGACAATAATTTTGCTATCGCATAGCCCTATTTGAATAATTATTTTTCAATTTTTAACTAGGAAAACGCCAAATATGCGTTGCTAGACGAGCGAATAGTAATAGTATGGGTAAAAATGGGTAAAACCTGCTTCGAGTGGTACCAATTTAGCACATTTTATGTTTTTTCTTCAAAATGGCTGTCCCGATCAAGCTGATTTTTTTTAGAAATGTGTACCATAATGTAATTCAACTTCACGCAACATTTCATTCTTTTGGAAAATGAAAATATTTTCTTTTTTTTCCGCCATGTTATTCTAACGGGTATTTTTGAAATTTCTAAAATTCATAAAAAAAAGGTACCCCACGATAGTCCCACAAAACTATACAGATCTAAGTTAGATGAGGAACCATATTGGAAAAAAGTTTGAAGTTGATAGCTGTAGCCGTTTGACCTGTGGAGAACCGACAAAAAACCACGAAAAAAAATGTCAAATTGAACCCTCGCTAAAGCTCGTCTAATAATTAATGTTTCAGCCATAATTCTCCCTGAATCGAAAATCACGAGTATCGTTACAATTTAAGAAGCATCTATAGTTACTCTGAAAACGATGAACTTATATGCGGTGATTGCGAATTCTCCAATTCACGCGCGTTATCTAATATATAAGAAAGAAAGTACCTAGAAAAGTTAGACAAGTTTTTTTATTTCTTTGTCAAGATGACAAAAAATATCTCGTCACACCACTGGATGTAGTGAATATGTGACAGTGTGAGAGCAATGGCATCAGCCTTGTGCAGACTGTTGATTATGGCTTTAATCGGCTGATTGAGTGACATTAGTGCGACCAGTATATTGATCGAGGTTAGCCCATAGGATCGCCACTGTATTACAAACCCAAGACTAACCTCCAAATGAACACCATACACAGCTTGATGTTCTAAATACCGATGACAATACTTGAACATTTATTACACAATCTATATGATTCAAATGATTGTTCTCTGAAGGCCCGTTCACAATTGTCTTAGTGTTCAGTGATCAGAAATTAGTGTTGAATGTTTATCGTCATAATTACTAAAGGTCACACAATAACTGCTCATTTCAACGGTAAGTTCACAAAAGGTCCTCAAGAATATCCGCCCTCTTTTGATTGACTTGCTCAGTCGTGAGGTTTAATCGTAAGAAATGAATATTTTATATCTTAAACCATGGATGGACACTATGAGCATTGAACCACAGTTTCTTATTGTGAACGAGTATGTGGAAACGTCATCATCCATCACATTTAAACACTATAAACAATAACAAATAAACACTAATCACTATGACGATTGTGAACGGACGTTGAACAGAATCACACCTTGACAAAGCTGGACCAGTTATATATATTTCCAAGTCGGTTATAAGACTTACATTCATTCCAAATGTAGATTTGGTAATTTTTTATTTTCGAACATTAATTGGTAGGTGAGGAGAAGAGAGTCCTATCCGATCCGTAATGAATCTATTACAGCGAAAGAGAGAGATAGAAGAGGAATAGAAATACCATACCGAGTGAGAGAGAGCGAGATATTTTCGTAGGTATGTACAGTCTCAGTCAAATAAATTGAAATAAAAACTGGCCATGTGATGAATAAGCTGAAATTCAAAGGTAAGAACTGAAAAACGTATTGTAAGTGTAACTATGGGTGGCAGCCAAGTGCGGTTAGCGAATTTTTTATGTAATTGTTTTCTTCAAAATAGTGAATTCGACTGAGTTCCATTTTTTCGAAAAAATGAAATCATGTTATTTCCAAATCTATACAAAATTCAAATTTTTCTTCAAAAACATTTGTTCCTCTCTTTTATCTATAAGGTAATTTCTCTTCAACTATTATTAACTGAAATAATACTTTTATGAACATCAGGCTAACCTGTTGTGATCATTTTCAGATGAAGTGAAGTATATAGGCCTTATATATATATATATATATATATATAAGTAGGTCTATAATTGTACGTAGGCCTACATGTAAGTTATTACTTCTATATTTCAGTTGAGAGTTTAGTGTAGTTTGACTGTAATTCGTTTATTATAAATAAAATTATGGCCGTTTCGACATTATCATTCAATCATCAAAGTATCATTTTCTCCAGGAGATAGACATGACTGTACCTAAGAAGTCAACGGTCACATCGAACTCACGTCCACTGGGTATACGCTGGGCACATGTAGCGAGACACCTAACGAACTAAACCCGTCTGCGTCCACACATAATGCCAATTATCCAATACTTGATCAAGTACTCTATGTACCACTATATATACTGGCATGCATAGCATATATAAAGGCAACTTGACTGGGGAAAAAAAATCTAGATCATAGTTTCCTATGGACATTATGCAGTTCCAATGACACTAGATTGGAATGCTTACAAGAGTGTTAATACTGCACGGGGATTTTATTTGTGGATAAATACAGATTTCAAATGTATGAGAATGGGTATTTTGTGTGTGCCATGGGTACTTCACTCTTCATATTTAAACCAATTCGTTGTTGGTGGTGATGGTGTTGGTGTTGGTGGTGGTGGTGGCGTTGGTGTTGCTGTTAGTGTTATTGGCGTTTTTGGTGTTCTCGTTGTTGTTGTTCTTGCTCTTGTTGTTGTGGTTTTATTATCTCTATATGTACATTGTTATAATTGAATATTGATACAAGTAATTTTGTAATTATTCCGCCACGTTATCTGATATTTTGACAATTTTTCAATACAATTTATGCGACCTCAATTCTCTCAAAAACTGTACAGTTCTATTCGAGCTAATTGATACAAAAAAAAATTAGCAAATACTTCAAGAATCAGTAGGAATCTTCGCTCACGTTCTGAAAGTTTCAGGGAATAAATCTTCAATTATGACATTGTGATGATTTATGAAATGATTGTACTGTATCTAATGTTACAAGTTATTTCCTTGTCGTTTTAAAATGATATTACTATTCACGCGTGCCAACACTTGACGCGTTTATCAGACATGCTTAAATTACATTATTACAAGTTATGCCATATAATTTATTACAAAGTATAGGCACACACATGTGGGTTAAATGGATTTTTCTGTGTTATTACAGAAATTCAATATAGTAATGCCGACTATTGGAAATGAATAAAATACTGATAGCTCACATAACTCACAATAACTCACAGTGCGAAAGATGAAAGTCTGGTCTAATACAATATTAGTAAATAATTCTTGAATCTTGAAAACTGATGAATGAAACTTAAATTAAATTGTCTTTCGATTCAATAATTCTAAGCAAGACCTGTTCTAATACGTTTGGAGCTTGACTCAATACCAAAAAATAACCAAGACCGATGCTATAACGTTGTTGAAAATTATTTTAATTTGATATATATAAAAAATCTGGGTAAACAAAAGTACATGTAACAATTTTATTTAAAATATTCTTGCTTTTTACTTTTTGTCTTATCGATGTGATTCCAGATATTGTCTTTAGCAGAGCCAGGAGAGTGAGAGAAAGAGAGCCATATCTCATCACATTTTCCTATCGTAGAAGCAGGAGAGAATATTCGCATATCTCCTTAATTATTTTGAAGAATAATAAGGTAGGCTCATATGTCGGGCATACGTTCAGAGTACCCCAAATTGAAGAATACAAATACTAAACTTCATTTTTCTTATGAAAGCTTTTTTCTCGCTTTTTTCGTCTCATTTACCCAACGGTGTATACATAAATTGAACGTTGTGTATTTTTAAATATATGCACCTTATAAGAAAAGGCGTAGACCATGTAGTGAAACTAATCTGTATCTTTTGACTGCCTTTAGGGTATCAGTATCCTACATAATAATTTTAATAATTGATCGGGTCAGCTAGTTTTTTGCGATAATTAAAGATTGATGGCTCAATAAAGCTGTTTCTTAGATTCATGAATGCAGCATTAATATGCATAGAACAATTATGTTTGGGCATCTTGATCCGAATATGATATCGGCTACGAGGGGGCAAGCAGGTGATTGACGGGCGATGTCAACTCATCAAATAACGTTTATATTTGTAAAAAATAATGATCGGATGTAGGTGGGAAGCACTTATTCAAAGTAGTTCGAAATACTGAACAGAACGATGTCTTTTCATGCGGTAAAATTTAAAAAAAATATTTCACTGAATTTTCAGTTAGCAAAATTGTTCCTATTAAGGATTGGAATGGTTGACTGTGTGTAAGTATACACATAATAGCTATAGAATAAAGTGTTCATGACCTGAAACTGGATGTGGCTATTATTCATATCTGGACACGTCTGAAGACGAACTATTGTAGCTCACTGATCTCACCCGGGCAACAGCAGCTATATACCATTTGGTAGTATGGTACAGTTTGAATAAATTGGATCGACATCTTTCTACACACACTAGAATAGCTCAAGTTTAACAATAGTGATATATACTTCCGTTGTCATATAACGCAAAACTAATAATGTAAGAAATTGTAGATTGAATGTTTCATCTTGTGAACAAATATTTTGATAAAATACTCAATATATAAGTATATGAAAGAATTATGAATTCATAATTAATAAAATTAGAGATCCCCTCATTACTCCTCAGCTTGACCTTAACTATATACAACATTTAATTAACCTCGATAGTTGATAATTTCACTTTGAATACGAACTCGCGAGGTAGCTGGATGTGCTATCTCCACATAGGACTATATACACATGCACATTCTGTATACAAAAGGCATGGGGAACTTTTGGCCACCTCTTTCAGAAAACCGTCAATAACTCATTCGCCTGATGACATGTAAAACTTGTCGCCCCACCCTGAATGACCACTTTCTTCTAGCAATGCTGCCCCATATTCGAGTAGTAAACCTTTCGAACTCCAAACCACGGGTCGTACCCTCACACTCACACACATTTCAAGCTTGACATCTCTGTTTCTTTCTCTGACTCCTAATTTATCTTATTACTCCACTCTGTTATACACTCGCCACATGTTGCTCTGGAATAGAGTCGCTCCTTCCTATTCAATTTGAAAGTCCCCTTTCTCCCTGCCACCTCTCCCCCAACCACCACACACACCCCAACACACCTACACACACTGAACACTGATGACTGGCTCATATTTCTTCGGTAACATGTAACCTCCAAGATGTTCTAAGTAAGTCCTGTTTTACAATTAATTATACACTATTCATCTTGTATTTTAAAATGCTGTATAGGGTTCAAATCCAGCTCTATACACCTACATATAAGTTCAGACGATTGTCTACAATAATTACAGCTATTCACCCAACTATTTATCAAGTAATGAATGTATACGAAAATATAATCGATTTAAACAAAATCAGGTTATTTGATCCACTCGAGTATTAAGATTTGTTTCATGTACACCCCTTGAAAGAAAAGTCATGTGGCTAGACACAAAGCTGTAATCTTATGTTGTATAACTTGAAGTATCATCGACTCACTTTTACCATTAATAGGTAAGCAATATCTAGTCTATAAAGTAGTGCTGTGCAAACGCTGCTAACGCGTCATCGAATACAGGTCCGTGAACCTGGCCCCCCAACATGTCACAATAATTCCAAGACTTGGAATATAATTAGTGTGCCGTGACAGGATTTAGTGTGCCAAATCTCAGAATTAGTGTGCCATTAGTTTCTAAGATATGATAGAAATAGAAATGAGGGGCCAAGTTCACGCTGGCCCCCCAACATGTCACACTAATTCTGAGACTTGGAATATAATTAGTGTGCCGTGACAGGATTTAGTGTGCCAAATCTTAGAATTAGTGTGCCATTAGTTTCTGAGATATGATAGGAATAGAAATGAGGGGCCAAGTTCACGCTGCCCCCCAACATGTCACACTAATTCTGAGACTTGGAATATAATTAGTGTGTCGTGACAGGATTTAGTGTGCCAAATCTCAGAATTAGTGTGCCATAAGTTCCCGAGATACAATCAGAAGAAGAACTGGGGGGCTAAGTTCACGCTGCCCCCAACATGTCACACTAATTCCAGGACTTGGAATATAATTAGTGTGCCGTGACAGGATTTAGTGTGCCAAATCTCAAAATTAGTGTGCCGTTAGTTTCTAAGATATGATAGAAATAGAAATGAGGGGCCATATAAATAAATAAAAAATAAAATATAATAATAATTATATATATATATAAAATATAAAATATGTTCAGTCATACAGTTACACGTGAATTTCTCACAAGAAACTCTATATAATTTATATTCACACTTGCAACGTAACACTCTCTCAAACAGTAATGAAATGCATGCTGAAGAGATCGAATTTACTGACTATACACACCTTGACCTATATATAGTTAAGCTACAACAGTATGGGTAATAGTGGGGGTCAGTTTTATTTCAACAGTGCGTGACATGTCTTGAAGTATATCTATCGTTCATGATACGTGCTTGTTGAAACGGAATGTGAGTCAATTGACGTCTCGCATTATCCACCCCTTTGACGTCACAAATAATAAAATCCAATCAACGAGACTGTAGAAACTGCGGTCAAATTCAAATATCCAATCAGCGTGTCACTAAATGACCACGAATGATATAGCTCCAACTAGCCGACTGGTAAACCCACGCCTATTTCGGGTCGTCAATTGTACTATAGTTACCAATCGATATTTTTTTTTCGCGTGGTACTTTAGAGAAAACCATCTCAAAATATGCTTTGTTTTGTTGGTAGTACGGACAAAAGAAAGAACAGAGAAAGAGAGTGATGAAAGAAGGTTTCAAGAAGAAGGAGGAGGAGGAGGAGGAGGAGGAGGAGGAGGAGGAGGAGGAGGAGGAGGAGGAGGAGGAGGAGGAGGAGGAGAAGGAGAAGGAGAAGGAGAAGGAGAAGGAGAAGGAGAAGGAGAAGAAGAAGAAGAAGAAGAAGAAGAAGAAGAAGAAGAAGAAGAAGAAGAAGAAGAAGAAGAAGAAGAAGAAGAAGAAGAAGAAGACAATTCAAATAATAATAAGATTCAATATTTCTTCTCCCCACTGTGAATGTTTGAATGGTTTTCTAACCCTGAAATTACCACCTTATTCTGGATTTGTTTGTTAAATGAGTTATCATATTTCAATTATTTTTTGGGGTGGTAAGATAGCCCTTGTGGTGCTCTGTTCAAACGATCTCATCTTTCATCCATAGCCTTAATTGAGGAACAATAATTCTGTATCAAGGTTCGATATTATTGAAAATAAAAAAAAAAACAAGGCCCCACTATACTCCGTTATAGAGAACAGCAGGAATAATGATTTCAAATTGAAAACCACCATCTTGGTGGCAACTGCTGTGTGAACCTGGAAAGTGCATGCAAGTACGCTGCTAGTATAGCATAGCAGTTTTCAATTTTCAAGTAGAACATCAGCGCTGTTGCGTCATGCAGACCTGTACTATTATAATCTATTTGGTATAGCACCGATCACTTTTGAGTGCTTACATACTTCCCAATAAGTTGAATGTCGAAGTATTTAAAAGATAACTTTTACCATTTTCATTCCAGCTTTTAGTATGAATGCAACAATAATGCTTCACTATATCCTGATATTCTGAATAATACTGCCTACCAAGTACCACAGTCTGAAAAAAACGAGTGTCCATGTTCATCAAGAAAAAAGTACAAGTATATATCATTCAGTACTCATGAAAAGTAGTATTCCTAGTAATATATAGGTAACAACTTAATTAACGTTTAATTTATACGTATAGCAATTTAAAGAAACACGGAAACTATATAGAGTTACCATATTGCATGTTCGTCGTGTAGATTGGTGTACTATAATTATTGGTTTACACCTCTTTTTTGCCTCGAACGAAATTATTACCCCTTATATCGAATACGTTTCTTTGTAGTATTAATAAGTTCCGGCATGGTATGTAATTAAAACGTTAAACAATTAACGAAGAACACAGTTCGATCTTCGACGTATTAAGACGTAGGCCTATACTCATTTTTTTGTCAATTAATTTAATTGAAACGATTGCTTGTATTATTTTAATACTTTTTCGCATAAAATCGGCTGGACCTATTTACCAATACAAATATACGGTGGCCAATAAGTTCGAACGGAATAATTGTGTTTTCGTAACTACATTATCGCATTCGTCTTTTTGTACATGCCTACTTGAAAAATGTGATCTTATTAGTTTGTATCAATATTCTCATATTTTTGTTATTATTAGAGAAAAAATCATTTATGTACAATAGAAACACTTCATCTGCCTATAGCTACGTGTTCAAAAGTAAAACCGAAGGGAAGGAGGGAGGGGATCCAAAATATTCAAATTCGCAGAGTTTGCCTGCAATATTAACATAGGTGGAGGTGCCGGGTAGTTTCTACGTTCTCACGTACCGTACTAATTTTACCTCAGTTCTCGGCACGACCGACTCCTTTCAACGTTTTCGGGTTATACAAAATACGATAATTGATACGAGCATGCTCAGGACCCATTTCATATAACGCTAAATATTAATGACCAGCATACATAAATTGAAGGTTTGATCTCTTGTAATGTAAATATGAATTAAACTTAATTGAATTAAATAGTTTTTGTTGAGCGGGCCAAATGTGTTGCAAGCTTAGATGTACCGGTAAATGCAAGGGACAGTGAACAGCAACTGTTGTGGTCGGCAGTAAGAGATTGAGCATAGTTGACTCACAAGAAACCGGACCCAGTGTAATTAAGATGTCTCTCTACGGCTTTCTATACAGATTGACGTAGGAAATAAGGAATCGGTATGGTGAATTAGCATTGCTAATACCAAATACAAAATCTTGTCACTAGTTCAGAGAAATACATTTTTATTCAATACGGTATTCATTACTAACCGTAACAAATACATAATAGGTAATAGGAAAATCATTGTTGATTGCATAACCCTGTCGGGCTATACCCGTACCTGTCATCGCAATTCTACATACCACGCATATAGCCTTCTTATTTAGAATTAAACTTGATATTTTTTTTTAGAGTTAGAGTAACATTTATTCGATACTTTATAAATTAGGCTTGGCGGGGACTGCTCACGCCAACAGTTAGCACAGATATTAAGAATTTTAATCGCCCAGATGGATGTGAGTTGAAAAATCATTCCGAGTCAGTCTATCATCACCTGTCATCAGTTTTCCCATAATCAATTACAGTACTAATAAATTCAATACATATAAACAATTTTGATGAGTCGATGTGAACATGGACCAAGAGCCAGTATAGAGACATATAACAATGGATTTGGAGGCGGACAGTCATGCAGTATTCAATGAGAGATGATAGATCTATTCTTTGAGTCTGTATCGGTACACAGGTGTGACCCATTTCAATTGCGTTCAGTTCGCGCATATGACGTATGACATATGACGCATAATATGACGCCACTTCGATGAGCGTCGTAATGGCCGGTCGTGTCAATTCCTATAGGGGCTAGATCATATGACGACGGCACAACTCGACGGTGTCATGAGCAGTGAGGCAAATCGGGCAGTCGGTAGCCGGGATAAAGATTTACATGCATCAGGTCTTCTTCCGTGAATCTAACAATGTAATATTCATGAAATCGTTAGACATATTCTTAATTCTATTACATAAATTTACGCCGATTAGCTAGAACAATGATTCATAATTGAAGTAAATGATACTGTTTATGAAAATGCTTTTTGAGCGAGGAAATTAAAAACTTTACATTATAATAGTTCAACTAAAATGAATTTTATTGCATCCTGTGTATAATCAGATGGTAGAAGTATTCTTTGTTTGATTGTACTTTCAAGTAGAATAATTAGATAAGTACGTTATTATAGGTTCTGTAATAGTGAGGTTGATTTTTATTGTAAATTATAGCCAGGAAATTAAATATCAAACACGGTTCTGACTCCTGAATTATGTCTAACTAAAGATCTGCACAGGTATCAAAATAATCAGTAAATACATTAAGAAATAATTATGAAATTGCCAACATTAAAAGTGCCTTTCAAGTTCCATAATTGATACAAATGGATGCAGTTGAGTACTGTGCTCATGGTTAGAGTCATGGATAGATTTACGTCCAGGACATGAGCAATCTTAATGAGGAAAAGGATCGAATCTCCCATTCCTGATTCCTGCTCTTATTTTAGGGATCGAATCTATCGCATGATCAAAATCATAGCCGAGGCTCCCAGAATCAGGTGTATGTACAACAGTACACTCTGAACAAATTGCCAGGTGGAATTTAAAAAATCATCAAAAATGTTAACAGAATAAAAAATATCTGGAATATAAATGAAAAACAATGAAATCTCGAGGAATCGAGCGAAATAAAAATCCACTTCAATAAATTCAAGTGGTTTAGAGAACCCCACTGAAACATAAACACGCAGAATAGAAAATAGCAGGCGTAATGTAGAAATCACAACAAAAAATACAGCAAAGAAAAAATCAGTCCAATAGAATATAAAAAATCATGTGCGCAGGAAAACGTTTAGCTCGGTCATATAGCTGGGCATTGTTTGTGCTGAACGTGAATGTGACGAAATATCGCCCAATAAAATCGTTACAATAAAGAAATATTGAATCACAATAAAATGTAAGTTAATTAGCTGATACTCACGGCAATAACATCTTTAAAAGTGACTGGGATGTTTCATTACGTTGAATATAAACAATTACCAAGTACTCTCATTGCGAAATAAGTGATATTTTGCTCGGTAGCAGCACAATCCAGCGTACCTATAGCACTTTCCAGTAATCTGCATATGGGGATGGAAGGTGATACAGCAGGTAATGGGGTTAAAGAAAGTGGTGATAACGTAGTGGGGGTAAAAGTAGGGATCAGTTTTATTTCAACATTGCGTGAGATATCTGCTCTTGGTCGACATGTCTTCTTCTTTCGTCTATGGTATACAACTCGCCGTTTTTATAATTATGTTATGTGCAATGTTTCCATCGAAACATTTTTACTTTCCGAATCACCTCATTGATATTATATATAACGAATGCATACTCTCTAAAATTTAGGCTTCTGTTATAAGTATTCATATATTATATCACAATATATATATATATATAAATATATATATATATACACTGGCGACGGAACCGGGGGGGGGGGGGGGGCAGGGGGGCAATGCCCCCCCCCCAACTTTTGGCTAAAAGGGGGCAAGGGGGGGCAAGAAAAAGGTCTTGCAAGACACAATTTGAAAAGACGAGAACCAGAAAAGACGAAAAAAAGAAGGAAGAGAGAGGGAATGAGGAAGAAAAAAAAGAAAGAGAAGGAAGGAAAGATGTAGGCCTATGTAGATAGATAAAATCGTACATATATTCATATTTCACATTGCATAGAAAATCAAATATCGGGTGGGCACCTTCAGTTTTAGGAGAAAATTGATTTTTGCATCTAAATCTCATCTGAAACACGTTGAACCATATTAAAAAAGGTGTAATTCGAGGGAATTTGATGTACTGTATCGAAATGACAGCTTTGATGCGTAGTTTATGAGTTAGCAGAAATCAATAAACAACCCTATATGTTTTTTCCAGATATAAATTATGCATTAAAATTTTTGTAAATTTTGTGAATTTCCAAAATTCCAACAGTCGTAACAATGACAATAAAGTGAAATGAAGAAAGGGAACTTCCAATAAGGGTCGTTTCTGGGGTTGGGCAAAGAGCGGGACTGCCAGGGGCGTCAAATTTAAGGGGCGCAATCGGCGCACATTTGTTACATTCTATTAATAATATTCCATAAATCATATACTATTTTACTTATGCATTATTGAGTGGAGTAAATTCGAACAGCATTGTTATCGAATGATAGATTAATTTAGCGTATTATTTTCTTGGATCAGCCATTCAGCAAAACAAGCTACTTTTTACCACTCTAAAGAATTCATGAATTCCAGAAATGTCGTGTAGTTCCTAAACCCGTAGAATCGTATTTAAAAAGATACATTTTTGACAATTTCCCTGCGGGGCTTGATTCCTTCCTCACTTGCATTCACTTTCACTATGGGCATACAGTTTTTGGGGCTCATAATTGAGTCCTTGGCCGTGGCGCGAAAATGAGCCAGGACGACCCTGCAGTTAAAATAACTATGATTGGCAAATATCAGTTGGGCACCTCTAGTTCTTCAGAACAAATATTTTTGTCATCTAAATCTTCTCTGAAACACGTTAAATCGTGTTAAAAAAAGGGTTATTTAAAAAAATTCCCTGCGGGGCCAGAAGCGGTCATTCCCCCCTTGCCCTCCGCGGGTCGCAGACTTCGCGTTAACTGGCCTTTGTACAACTGTTCTAATATGGCATGTTCTTTTCCAAACTGAGATCCTTCCCCCCCCCCCCCATCTTGGTATTTTCAGTATTTTTACCTTCTATCCTGAAAAATACCAAATGTTATTGTATATGTGGCACCCCACACTTCCTTCCTGCGTGGGTCGCGATTGTTGAGTTTGCCCCCCCCAACTTTGAAAACGTTCCGACGCCCCTGTATATATATATATATATATATATATATATATATATATATATATATATATATATATATATATTTATATATATATATATTTAATTTTATATATATATATATATATATAATATATATATATAATATATATATATATATATATATATATACATATTGGGATTAACGATAACGCACGGTACTGATGATCAAGATCTATTGGCGTTAAGGATTCTGTTAGGTTGAATCTAAGCTGTTTTCTTCGAGTTTATATGATATGTGGTCGAAAGATTTACAACCAAACCTAACAAACAACGACTATATTAAATTTATTTTTCCCTTTGTTACCCGACTCACCCCGATTGATAATTATTATAAAGTCTATAGAAACGCAATGAAACTTCAATGGCAATGCTTGTCAATCATGTCAGTCGTTAATATAATACAAGAGAGTTACATTGCACTACTTCAATTAAAACAAATCATCATACTTTTGTACATGCAAGTGTATGTGCAAGATGAAATTACGATAGAGACGGTTTATGCGTTTTATGCGTTTGATTAATGCCTGAATGAACTTCTGTATGAAATACAAATTGAACATATATATAGGCCTATTTATATATAACTTATTTATAAATGAGTAAATTATACATATATTTGTCATTAGCAATAAATACCCCTTTTCTTCAAGTTGTTATTCATAATATTTTATTATCAACTTCATTTGTAATTGATGGTTAGAATTTAGAAATATAGAGATACCCAACTCTGAAATGGAAGCACCAATATAATTATTATCGAAATATTTGTAATGTAGGTTTCTTCTTCTAAGTTTTGGTGGCTCTCACCAGAAACAGCCACGAACTAAAAATGTTTACCAATGGTATCGTTTTTTTCCAAGAATTTGCACAATAATCTCATGATGGTTTTGTACCAAAATGCCAGATGTTTCATTTCGACATGTTTTTCTCAAAATATAGCTCTTGTCGAGTGAGAAGACGAGTCATTACAAAACAGGAGAAACAAAACTCAAAAGCGAAACATCGGCAATCTCATTCAAACTTGAAACGAATAGTGTTGAACTGAAAATGACGGCTTAGTTCTGATTACCATCACTATAGTAGACAGTAAACTGAAACTTTATATGTCTTCCGTTTTCGAACATATAAGAACAATGATATTTTTTCCAATAATTTGAAATAAAATTCAACTTGTGAAATGATGTTATGAAAGGTCCAGTAATAATTTCATTGATACTGTTCTGTTTTAAATTAAATGGAACATTTGTTACCATGTGTGATAAAATCCACTCATCAATCACAAATATTTTGCGAAAAAGAATAGAGCACACGCTTTTTGAACTTATTCTGTAAATGGCGCACCTTAAGTTTCCAAAGTTTTGCGTTAAAGAGTAGAGCACTCAATTTTTGAACTTATTTTTTAAATGGCGCACTTCATGTTTTGAAGTTTCCATTCAATGTTTTCAAACAAATAGATCTGGCTAAAAACCTACTTCAAAGCACCGTGACTGTACGACAAACAGTATATTTGATTATTCTAACACGTGACTGTATAAATCGAATGGATGGCGTTATACTCCCCCGTGGCAACTTTACGCAAGTGATGAAAAATAAAAAAAAATCCAGCATCGTTGTCAAAATTCGAAGTTTCTCTGATAATTCATTCAAGTGCTGATCTCTATCACCCTCAAGAGGAACATTTTGAAATAATTTCATTTCACTCTAAAATTCATTTAAAATGTCAAAATAACTGTCATTTTTTCTTTCAATGTAGCATGGAAATATGGAATATGTATTATTTAAATTTGAAATTTGAATATATTCTATTAGGTTATTCGAACTTATTTCTTACGTCCCTAAGTTTTGTGTTTTTTAATGATATTTGGCCATTGCCTTCTTACAGTGTTGCGTTCCACACCGTGAGAGTGCACTCTTTGTTAGGTTAGTTCTGTGGTTAGTTGTGGGCTGTACAATCATAATGTCGAAATGCGAGACGAGAGAGAGAGAGAGAGAGAGAGAGAGAGAGAGAGAGAGAGAGAGAGAGAGAGAGAGAGAGAGAGAGAGAGAGAGAGAGAGAGAGAGAGAGAGAGAGAGAGAGGGGAGAGAGAGAGAGAGAGAGAGAGAGAGAGAGAGAGAGAGAGAGAGAGAGAGAGAGAGAGAGAGAGAGAGAGAGAGAGAGAGAGAGGAGAGAGAGAGAGAGAGAGAGAGAGAGAGAGAGAGAGAGAGAGAGAGAGAGAGAGAGAGAGAGAGAGAGAGAGAGAGAGAGAGAGAGAGAGAGAGAGAGAGAGAGAGAGAGAGAGAGAGAGAGAGAGAGTGAGAGAGAGGCGATGTATAAGATGAGTGAGGGTTAGGTTTACAATGCACGATTGTCGTGACTCGAACCCTACCATGATTAAGTGATTATCCCACATAATTAGGAGTTCAAGTATGAGTTCTTAGCGCATGCGTTCCGTGGTGCTCCCTAACGTTCCTAACATCAATTAGGCGAACATCATAATATCATATGTTTTTTATGTCTATTCTTTTAGCAGTACCTGTTTTATTAAGACAAAACTATACACAAAAGTAAAGCCTATAATTCAAGATATAGCGTATATGTTTAATCGAAGATTTAAAATGGACGTGAATTGCGAAGCGTGAGTTAACCATATAAACGTGGCGAATACGTTTGATGAAGTTTTGGTACTAGGATGTAGAGAAAAAAAACAGATTTGTATTTTAGGTCATGTTCGGATGCGTCAGAGCGCCATTTTCAATCAAAAATACGTTGATAGAGAAACGACTGAGTTCATACAAACGTTTCGACGATAGCATGTTATAGTTTTTTGCTAATTTAATTTGTCCATATTTTTTTAACGAATATATTAATTATAAGACAATTATAACATCTCCTCGCATTATCATATTGAGAATTACATGATATTAAAATTAGTGAATTCTGATCGAGAGAGGCGAGAGAATAATTTCATTATTATTATTATTATCCCAGAGATAGAGAGAATATTACAGAAAACAGATTTATGAGTGGCAATTATAAGGATTAGGCCAGGCCTACCATATACTCTCTGGTCTACAGTGATCTTGAGTGTGATAAGCACCTAGGTCATCAGCAATTACGCACTTGATACAGTAGACATTGTAACTACGGATGCTCATTACAGAGCAATGTAGGCCTTTAGGCCTAGTAATATGAATTTTGAATATTTTAACCTCAATCTTCAACTAAAATAATCTTGTTTATGGTGATTCAATTGAGTATTTCTTTAATGGTACTCCATTATGAAATAAATACATAATCTCGAAAGTGTAGGTATTCAACAATAACAATTTTCCACATGAGGAAAATTCAAAATTTTGGAAGTTCACATTCGAATGTTGTGAGCTTTTTGAACACATATTTTGTGAAAAAATTTAAAAACGATCTCGAGAAAATATCCAACTGAATTTTTGGCAATATTTGTATCGAAAACGTCTTTCACAAATATGGTTAGAATAATGTAAACAATTTAAAAAATCAAGAAATATCTCTAGAAAAGTATGAACAAATTTATTCGAAATAACAACATGAATTTCAACAATATTACAAGAATGTATAAAAATATTACAAAAAGAATAAAAAATGAATAAAATGAGATCCATATCAAAATCTCTCGCAAAATATAATAAGATTTACCAATAAATAAATTTATTCAGTTTTCAACCTTATTATTGAATTTACAACCTTCCTTATTGAAATGATTTGATGAATAAAAATCAAAGAAATGCTCTTGTATTCCCTAGAGTGACTTATATATATATATATTATATAGCCCAAGTTCATCATTATATCGAATATCCCCAAGATTAGCATAATTAGACGTCATTTGGACAGCATAATTGGATTTCATTAAAGAGAGTAGATATTAGACATATTATACGACAAATAAATCGTAACTGACGTAATTTTTCCATTGCAAATTAGAAAAGCGGTCCACAGTTTATGTGAGTTACGGACTTTATTAACGTATGTGTTAACGTATAGAGAACACGTACACCCATACTGTCATACAAAATGAAAGATTGTGGTATCAGGTAAAATAAGTCAAGAAGTAAAATGATGAGCTACATGGAATTAAGGTGTTGTATAATATCCCGTATTTGCAATAATATGTTTGTATATCGAGCGCGTATCGCAAAGGATTTTTGGGAGTCGATTTATTGAAATATCGGTATTTTGATGTTAACTGTTGTGCGTTTTAAGATATCAAAATTGTAATACGGGTGAAGCAAGGATACCTTCATACCTTTCGAGATGGTATAAGTGAAACTGTATAATTTTCACAGAAATACATCTGAAAAAATACATTTTTAGCTGTATTCCTGTGAAGATGTCAGAAACCAAGCTTGATAATGTTTTTGGAAAATCTTGGAGCGATCTATGTTTCTTCCCTATTCGAATTTTGATATTTTATACCGTTCAAACATTATTACCGAAAATATTAGATATCGTTCAATCGACTCCCATACGCTCCAAATTATTTTCTCTGACCATTAGTGAATACAAACAATAATTTTAATCTTACTATATTATAGACAAAACGCATATGTATAGGAAGTTCAGTCAGATATTCGAGCAAGTCATATTGTTTCTGGCTTGACTTGTGCTTACTTTTCACTTGAATGGCCCTAAAATAGCTTCTATCTGCTCGAAGACAAGAGGCATAACAAGTCGGGAATCAAGTTCGTACGGTTTCATTCACTTCCGGTGTCGGAAGAACCGTTTATCACCGTGAGTCCGTGATCCTCCGTATTACCCTAGACGAAATATATACTTCCAAGACATGTCACACAATGTTGAAATAAAACTGATCACCACTTCTATTCCCTCTACATTATCACCACTCTCTGCTGACCATCCTTACGTGCAATACTTGTAGTACCTTGTATTTCATTACAGAGCGCTACAGACATGCTGGACTTGTGCGGCTACTTCAGTGGCGAGCATATGTACTAATTGCAGATGTGGGCGAGGGGAATGAAGGAGGGCGCAGGGATTTATTGTTGTTTCGTCGTCTATGCGTTTAATCTATTGTTAACATTTTCATCAGACTCAATCTCTAACCTAACCTAACCGATGCCAAGGTTTAGTGTTGTACCCCTACCCCACCGGTGTACAAATATCAACTCCAAGGACCTATAACTACCCATTGACAACATGTTTAATGTTCCCTAGGTCAATCCGCTATGTTTTCTCCCTAAAGGCTCAACTGCTAAACCTGATCATTTGGTTATGGGGTAAACCATAAGTGTATTCCAATAACTGAATACATAATTCATTATGTAAAGGAGAGAAAACTATCACCACAGTAATTATGTACCTTCCTAAGCCTCTTGTTGAGAATCTGTGAAAATCTTGTTTCACTATTATAGTGGCTCCACCATTTCTTACGTTGACGTGTCCCCTATAAGAAGAATCATTATTCAAAGTCAGGGGGTGGTTATACCATGTCCAGGGCTATTGTCCATCTCTTAATCTTCTGAAAAGATTCAAAATTATGTGATAAACCGTCTTTGAGGCCTCCCATTGGCCAAACCATGATTTTACAGTACTGGACCCTTACCGCGACTGCCACTTAAAATAACGAATTAGCACTGGCTAGCTCCAAGAGACTAAGAATTTTGATTGGATAAAGTTCTCCATGGGAACCAATAAAAGTCCTAGCCTTTTGGAGCTAGCCAGTCCTAGGACGTTATTTAAAGTGGCAATCGCGGTAAGGATCCTGAGTACTAAACCATTTCTAGGGATGTCTAGTACCACCGATTTACTTTCAGTATATTTCTGGGGTTATGAGATCCCTAAAAAGGTATGGACTACCCTGAAAATACTAGTACTAGGACTACACTATTCAAGGACTACACAATCATGGTTCCTAGAGTTGGGTTTCCGGGAGATATCGGGTCCCTAGTGTTGGTTTTCCGAGGAGTATAAGATCGAGGAGGTTATCCATTCCTGCCACACTGGAAAGGATGCTTAAAACAAGACTTGTATTGTTTTTATTTTGTTTTTGTTTTTGTTCGTGTGTATAGGGTTGGATTCTGGCCGCATGGGGCGTTAGGTGCGCTATAGGCCTATGTAGTGCAGGTCTACTGTACACAACACATATACCTTCGCCAAAGCAAATAACTCATCAGCCAATAACATTATGCCCACAGAACAATATAGAAACCACACTTCACTTCAAATAGTTCGAAAATATACTCAAGTATAGAGATGGAGCTGTGAACATTCTTGGAAAAAAATGTTTTTCCACCGGTTCTAGTTCAATTCTGTTCTTCTGCGTTCGATGGAAAAAACAAACAATAAAAATGAAAAAAATATACCATTGAAAGAAATATGTAAAAGACTACACTTCAGTCAATAAGAAAATGTTTCCAATCATTTTAACGAACTCGACTATTTTGCACATACAATATAGACAACGTGATAAATAAAATGACAAAATATGTTCAATCTGATTGCTTTTGGCATTTCTGAAAAATCTTATTTCAAATTACTTCACTACGGTCATAAGCATTGAATAACACGAATACAGTGTTTTCATTTTTAATGTACCGTAGCTATATCTCACAACTTCCAAATATATATTCATCATATTTTGATATAGATACCATGATCATCGGAGAAGCTATCGGTAGCTGTTTTCCGTCATATATGATGCATGCAGTTATATTCACCATGAGAACACTTATTGAATCGACCGATCACCGGAATCGATCCCAGGCCCGTCACGCCTATGGAGACTATGGAGGACCTATCAACGAAATCATTCAATAGAATTACGCAATCAAACATATTTTTATGATCATTCATATAAACACTGCTCCGGTGTTCCGTTTTGCATGTATTTTCATTCTTCGACAGTATAATTTCACCTGACCACAATGTGCTGCGGTCAAGCTATCAAAGAACTACATAAGAACTAATAAGTGACAAAGCTGTGGTGATCTCCCACACGACTACTCAAGTTATGGATATCGCCATTGCTATAAGCTATGCGGTTTGTGGTAGATAATAATATATACCCCATCTTAATTCTTGGATTAAAGGTGTTTGTATGAAAAACTAGAGAAAAAAATCTTCAAACGTAAATTTTAATCGGTTACAGCGATATACTATACTTGCCGCTCCACTCATAGGAGAGGTATTATGAACACAGGATAAATAAAATGTCGGATACAGTGCAGGCCTTATATTAGAAGCAGGTTTTGGCGGTGGACCAAGCATGAGGTTACAGTATCGAGAATGAGAACAAGCGTGTGTTGGGAAGCATTTTCTCCATTCAAATGAATGTGTAATCAAATATAATATTCAACTATATAAAAATGTATATTTTAAAAAATTATTGTTTTCCCGTATAAGGAAAAGCAATTATGTAATACTTTCTCTTCATAGGCCAATATATATATATATATATACATATATATATATATATATATATATATATATATATATATATATATATATATATATATATATATATATATATATATATATATATATATATATATATATATATATATATATATATATATATATATATATATATATGTATATATATGTATATATATATATATGAATATATATTATATATATATATAGGCCTATATATATATATATATATATATATATATGTATATACACGAACATGGGTGCTATAATTATTTTTCTTTTTTCTTTCTTTCTTTCTTTATTCATCGACATCGAAAACTCATACAGAAACAGAATTATTGTTCCTCGATTAGGATGGAAGATAAGTTCGTACGGACAGCGCACAACATGCAAGAGTGATCTTACACACCCCAAAAAATCTAAACATAATGTAGAGCATTTAATAAACTGGAGCAAACTGAATAAACCGGAGGATGAATTTCAACGTTGGCTTTGAAGTGTAGGCCTATAGGATTCTTCCATCTTCTTGTTATCTTTTTTTTTTCTTCGATTCTTCTATGTCTACTTTTAAAATCTTCCGCTCTCCTACCATTTATATCATACATTTTTTTTGTCTCAAAATTATTTCATTATAATTATTATTCGATATTTGTTTTTTAAACATTTGATCTATTTCCCAGTTTGATACACAGTTTTTTTCTATGTAAAGCGTATCGTAATGTTTCTCGATTGAATATCAATTACCTCGTCAACTGATGATATATAGCAAAGAAAATCTACCGGAACGCATCTTTCGAATGGTTTTCTCAGAACTATTGAGTGATCATGTGGCGAGCCACTGACGTGGGTTGATTTGTCGGCTCATGAAGACAACATCAAATAGAAGATTGGTAATGGCAGGTCGGTAAATAGTTCCGAGATGATCTTCTGAAAAGGCGTTAAGGGTAGTGTCTAACTAAGGCGTAAGGGGATGGTCGCACAAGTAGGGGGTGAGAGACCAACTGTTGGAACCCGGGGCGTAGCCCATGTCCTCTGAAGGACATACTGATTATTAGAGTAACCGATGAGAAAAACAACAAAAACAATGAAAGATAAGATCCGAAAAAACAAATTGTTAGAGCCGTAAATAATCGGTCCCTTCTATTATGGTGTTCTAGTCGACAATATGTACAACGCATGGATGTATCCTACGCATTTTGTTACTATTTATAATTTTTCACTAAACAGCATTACAAGTCTCACGGTGACTTTTTTAATGAATCTGGATATGAACTGAGGTCTATATCATTAATACAAAAAAATGCGAATTAATGTAAATCATGCATGCCATATACCCTCTTTATATGATGTGTTTTATTGATTGTTTGCTATAACCATCCTTTATTGCCCTTATTTATTTTTTTGCATTATAGCCACTTATGTATTTTAGTGGAGAAATATATTCCACTTCGTCAGAAAGGTAAAGATATGCATGCAAATATTTATACCAAATTATGGGCAACGACCCTTAAACCTTATTTGTTTCAAATTTACATATGATTTAATGAAGTAACAGCACGTTCTATTATAAAAGACCGATGCTTCAATAATAGGTTACCTTTAATAACTTACTGTAGATCAAGGTAACTCTAAATAATCGAGAGTCGAGACTTTTAAACGCATATGAAGATGTATGAATACGCACCATTTATTAAATTTTCTCAAAGCAAATTGTATCTTTGTTTAGAGATATTATCTTCGTTACGACTAAAACTGTCTAGTCCTAGTGAACCAACAATTTTTTTCGTATTCTTGATATATGAAGTATATAAGGGCTATATATATATATATATATATATATATATATATATATATATATATATATATATATATATATATATATATATATATATATATATATATATATATATATATATAATAGTTCTGAAGGTTTCTACCTTTCAACCCGCCTGTATACTTTGTTCACCCCGTAAGTGAGGAGTTGAATCTTGACTTGTCATGTCTTATTTGTGGTGAAATACCGTATCCGGTAATTCTCAAGGTTCTTTTCACAAAAATCAGACCCTAAAATCAGACATCGACCATTCCTTGGGTCATAACCATGATACCCCGCCGGTATACACTTAGTCCTTACAAAACACTTGCGTCTCAAACTTGACAAAATCAGATATTCAATTCAACACCGAAGGCTCCTCAACCACTAATATACGACCAAAAAACAACAACAAATTGGGAAAACTATATTCATACCCGCCTTATTTTTATATTTTCATACTGCTTAACGACCCCATCAACATCTAGGTCATTAAGTATACTTAATGTCTAGGTTATGGGAGTACGAATGAGCGGGTGATAATGAAACGATGAAGGGATGATAACTAAAAAGGACCTTCACAAAAATACATGTCTTATGCGGGACTCGAATTCATGCCCGACCTGACTTCAGTTCCTGACGTAGTGCGATAGTTCACTGAGCCACGAGGGTGGCTAATAACCATCGTTCTCATCTTGGATAGATTTACAGGATGCACTTTGACAACATATATATATATATATATATATATATATATATCAAGAACTACAAACACAACGCACTTGCGGTAAATTGCAATTAATGAAAAATACACTCACAATTCACAAGTCTCTCACAAGTCTTGTCGATTATTGGGAAATAATTTTATGATAGAGCAACAATTGAATCAAAATGTGTCTAATTTGATGGTTTTCATTGTTAAATTCCCGGTTGACTAATGATAGTAGAAAAAAGTTACAAAGACACATCTTCAAGTTCAACTTTGATTACCAATATTTGAAATCCTGATTTGCCTATAATTTTACAGTCTTCCCATTTTCCGTGGCCAAAATGTGTAATCAACTAGATTTTGTCAAAATTAAAACATGGAAAACTCCGCCATCTAGCGGTGGTTACTGTAACTCTTAGAATGTCATCCCCTTTCCACTTGACAACACTGGTAGGAAGTGTAGCCTAACTACGAATGCTGTCACCCTAAATATACGCATTTTGAAGAAAAATATTTTCAGCTAAGATGCGGGTTCTTAAGTGCCATTCTGTTTGATGACGTATCAATTGATGAAAATATACGAAGATAATACTGTTTTGTATGGATTGTGTTCATATGCGTGTACTGAATATCATTGCAACAGTTCGCGTGCTCTCAAGGAAGTTTGAGTGTTAGAACAAAACAATGAAGATGAAATCTTGAATCTAGTAATAAGGAGCGTTCCCAGTCTCCATAGGAAAAAACGATCCAACCAGGGTGATTATTTGTTAACATATTGTGAATGTTTATTAGGGATCGACAATATTTTATAAGGTAGGCATATTTCTCTGTACGGTGTAAGGTCCTTTTTTTCAATTGCTGCTTAACGACCCTACCAACAGCTAGGTTATACGGGGATACGAATGGGCGGGTGATAATGAGACGATGAACTGATGATAGGTGAATAAGGTGAAAGGACGTTTACAAAAACCCATGTCTTATGCTGGACTCGAACCCACGCCCAACGATGACTTCAGTTTCTACCGCCAGCGATAGTTGACTGAGCCACCGGGGTGGCTGAAGCAATTTCAAAAAAAAATTCATCTGGAATGCCACTGCGATCGTTTATGATTTAATTGACCCTGAAAATGGTCACAAAACATGCATCTCGCGTTACATACATAGCTCGATTATTTCTCGAGATATATTATCGTGTATGGTATCGATGTATTTCAAAATCGATACATCAATGAATAACAAACAATTTGGTACATTTTTCTGGGTGGGTTCTCCTTAATCATGTTACGGTGCATAATTTTGAAGTTACAAATCTTTCACATGTAGGGTCTACTTCAGATCGGTTGCAATAGAGTGAAACACCAAAACAAATATATACACAGAACTAACTAGAAGTCAATGCAAGACTCAGCTAATGAAGACGTACCGGAAAACATGTTTCATTATTGCAAAACCATTTTTCGTTTACCAAAGACCAAATATATTCTTGGATATATTCGTTTATGATGTTCTATATAATTTCCGTGGATCATAGAAATAAGTTTGAGTTTAAGTTTTTGAGAGTAGACCTGAAGTCGAGGATAGCTTGAACAATTTATCAATAATCATATTTCTCGAATTTTTTAATTAAATCTTCTTTTCAATTTCTTGTTTTGATTGCATTAAAATACATAAATGTATAACTACAATTATATTAACTTTTGTTGTACGTGTGAACTAAATAGTCGACTCCTATATTACGTCCCTCTTTCTTCAATGTGCTATTATACTATGCATATTATTCGACTTATAGGGCCTACACCTCGTTATACACATCACGTAATACATAAAAGTCACTATTACTATAAATTTATCATAATATTCACTTACATTCTACTTCACTTACATTGTTGTTTTCATCTTACCCCTATTTCATTAGACTCTAATTCCAAGATCAGATACTCAAGTTGCACTGACACTATGTGTTCGTCACATGAATATATTAGTATTGTTTAATCAATTGTCTCTACAAAAATTAAAGTTCCGAAACAATTCAAGCTTTGACATAGTATTACGTGAAATGTGATGCATTGTTATTGAAAACGTTGTAATAAAAGGAAGTATTCAAAAGTGTTAATAACATAAGCAAGAGAGTGTGAGTTTAGCATGGCGCGATCCGTTTACCGAGCGAATAATGTGCACAATATGACGTCATGCGCTAGCCAAAGACGCGTATTAGTAACTGCGTCAGACCTATAATTCATCAGGAATATACTTAGACTATGGGAATTGTACAATGTACAACCACATCGATCGGTGTTCGGTAAACTGTAACCACCGCACCAGAGCAACTTGTGGTTCGGATTATTATAGGTTTACCCTTATTAGTATTATCATATATAGGGGTTGAACAATATAAGGAAAGGGGGATCTCTGAAAATACACCACATAAAGACATACAGATTAGCGACCTTTCAAAAAGTCTTAACAGCTTTACTATTCATGGAAAATACCGACCACAAAAAATATATTAGTTTATTGATGTGGAAAATAGGGCCTTGCCGCAATATGTTTCAACCAGGTTCAGAAGCTAGGTGATGGACACTTTTCGAAGCTATTAGGAGTTGGTCAAAAAAGAAAATGGCTGACGTTCAGTGGGGTATTTACCACCCTGTCTGCTCTGGACCCCCTCACGGGGACAAATGAGTGGCACGGCTCTGGCGAAGTTTTCTTTGCAATATACGCAATAGGACCGCCTGTATATTATGAAAGAGAGTAGACATTTTTTAATGTCCATTCTCTGCAAGTTTATATATTATTTACTTGCGAATAATAATGGATTATGAATGTATTCAGTTTTGAACTAAGACAATATTACCACATGTCCGCAAATGACCATGGTATACAAATTCAATACCTAAATTCAATACGCAGTAAGTTTAGGTTAGAAAGGGTAGGCCTACGATAGATTAATAAAATTTAGTTTTTTAAATACATTTAAAAAGTCCATTCATATTATACTGAAATTAACCGTATCATTCTCCTTTTCACTATTCTGAATTATGTACTTTTCCAAATAATCATATAATTTCTTGTACTGGTTTGAGTAGGTCAAGAGTTGTCTGGTCGATACTTAGGTCCTCCACTATCGAAATTCTACCAAAATAAAACCTATATTCAATCAACATCCATCCATATAACTCCTGATCTCGATCAGATATTGATAATGTTCGATATTTCATTCTACACACTACTTCCATTCCTAGTTGACAATCACATTACTGCTAGACTGGGTAGACTCTAGACCATATTTTATTACATCCATATAACCATAAGAAAGGCCAGACTAGAAGCAACCCATATATAATCTGCTCATACAGTTTGGTGCATCCTGCACTTTTGTTTGCACGAGGCCTGCACTAAGCTGGCTTAATCTAGTATTTTGAAAAGCGACTTTCACCATGTTTAAGCCTTTGTCCCTTTTTGCATTCAAGAAGTCCTGGCATAAGCCAATACAAACTAGTCATACCAACATGTCATCGTGTGTGTGAATATATGTTATGTGTGTGTGTGTGTGTGTGTGTATAGTCGTAGTTCTATACATACGTGGCTATTAGCAGATGTTACCAAAAGATGCCATTTCAGTGATCATTCTGTATTCACGCCATTTATACTTCAAATAACACTGAATTGAGGAATTATTAATGATAATTATATATCTACATATAAGTATATATATATATATATATATATATATTTTTTTTTTTCTATATATATATATATATATATATATATATCATATATATACACATATATAGATAGGCCTATATACATTGCTGCTAATAATTCTCAACATTCACGATGTATAGTATTTCTGATATATTAATAAATAATACATAGAGTGAGGAAATGGGAGGTATTCTGAATACTAATAAATTAAATATGTATTCCTCGACGTTTCAACCTTATATTGAGTTATCCTCCAAGTGAAGCGAAAAATTCGAACCACCGATTTTTCAGGCTTATATTAATACTCATATATTTTTTATGGATACCCGAAATAATATACTTTATAAATAATAGTAATGAGAATAAAGAAGAGAATAAATACTGGTGAAAATGACACGAACTATCTCTTGGATGTGTAAAAAAAGATAGGCCTATTACAGTCACAATATTTGAGCACGTCACGTCAGAAAAGTTAGAACGTTTTACATAATTATTATCATATTTTTTCAAACGATCGAAGCGGAGAACATATGGACAATTTAGGAGCGTCAGATACAAAAGCTACAAAATCTGAATGTATTTCTGGGATACTCTATGAAATTCAATTATGTTGAGTATATTGACCAATATACTGAACGTTGTCATAAATAAATTTCAACCAATGCATAGTTAAGAGACATTGACTGAAATATTCATAATTATTTCCTTTCTCATCTATAGTCGTCTACGTACCGAAACATATACAAACATTGCTACAATTAGTTTCGTCTGGATTCACTTTATGAGAAGTAACAACAAATTTGAACCATACACAGGAAATGTATACACCTAAAATATATTTTTATCTCATTTGATATTACTTTTACCAAAAGGAGCTGTCGTTCATTGTTAATAGTATGTATGTACACAACTTCGAACATACATAAATCTCGTGTGAGAGGAATGCATAACCTTTAAAAAGAGAAAATGTGAAAATGACTGAGCAGTTAACAATTGACATTAATTATTCTGATTATTTGAAACTAGACGTGAGAATTCAATGTCTAAACCGATATTTTTGAAAATTCATGAAAATGATATTCCTCATTATCAATAATTGATGAGAAAATTGAAATATCTACTGGCCGAGCTATAAATCAATTGTAACCTTATCCACTACACGCACCCCACTCCATATATGAGTGCGTGATGCATTACCTTATAAAAAAGCCCGACTGCAGATGTGAAAATGAAATATCAATTCAAAGATGTTTGACGTATAAGAATACTACAAGAACGGAGATAAATAAATCCCAAGAGAACTGACCTCTGCGTATTCATATGTTATATTGGATAATGTTTATAGGCCTATGAGGTAGAAAACCTCATATGAGGTATGTACAATAAATTCGGTGTATAGAGCTTGAACCACAGTCTACCAGAAGTAAAAATCCCTTCTCTGATCGTATGTCCGGTTGATTGGCTTAGCCAGGAAGAAAAAAGACTTTTGATGCTGATTCAAGCTGATGAGCTGGTTGATATATCATACAAAAGTGTATGCCGTAAACTCTAAAAATTAATCATTTTTGATTTTATTCAGACATATAAACATCTTACAAAAATTGTTCTGGGCAACATAAAATTCCTACTGAGACGTGTGGCTCAGACTGAACCGCCATTCAGGAGACCGGGCTTCGATTCCCGCCATGTCGACCATTCTGACAGGGGTTTTCCGTGGTTTCCCTCTGTAGTTCAGGTCAATACTGAGATAGTTCCTTAACAACAGGCCACGACCGACTCCTTCCCGCAATCCAAAAACACATCATAAAATAACCTTTCATCTCATCATTCACAGACGCTAATAGATCGTAGTCATCAGTAGTGTGCGTCGTTAAACCCAGTATAAATAAAAGTAAAGTTCCTTCCATGTCCTTACTCATGAAATTGTTCTCTTAACAATACATTTATATACCACCTCTACATACTGGCACTTTGATAGTCAGAGATGGGCAAATATACTTACAGAATGTAGGCCTATCTTAGATACTAAATACTCTCCTGAGACCCTGAAAGATACAATTAAGATACATATCTCTAAACTCGAAAGTTGGAAGATACTTTCAATCAAACAAGACACTTTTACCATAACGTTTTTTAACTGCTGTTTATTCCAAACATTATACCAAATCTGTTGATAAGGGTTGCCATTCAACTTCGACATTTTCGATGGATTGAATATTAATAATGATCCATAATACTCAATTCATAATAAATGCCGTGGCCAAAAGCCTCTACATATAATTTCTGAAAAATTGAAAAATTAATAAAATCTGTAAAGATTATCAATATGACATAATCACAGAAAAATCTTCATTTTCTCCACAAAAATGTGTCTTGTCTCGTGAACGATGAAAAAGATACAGATACATTAAAACTATTGGAAAGATAGAAGATACAAGATACATTTTTAAAATTGCATTTATGATACAAGACAGTATCAATATCTCAAGATACTTCAGAAGATACATGTATCTATAAGATACTGCCCATCTCTGTTAACATAGAAGGCCTATTAGGCCATAGGCGTTCAAAGGTATATGCCTATGCATATAATGTAGTCTCGGCAAACCGTTAATGGGTTGTTATATTTAGAGTTAACTACGGTAACTTAGTATGTGTGACTTGAGGGCATATGTCTTCCCTGAAAGTGAGCCCTTCGCGCGTATTAGACTTTTAAATTAAAAAATGAGTTTATTAGGTCTGATAATTATGGGTCATTTTCTTACGTAATGAGAAGACAGTTAGATAATGATATACCCGTACAGGCGCACATGACTCTAGTTCTAAAGAAATATTGATGAAATATTTAAACATGTGTATGAATTACTTACGTTTATATAATTAATTAGAATGGTAGGCCTAATTAAATGGTAACTTGATATAGTTGAATACTGTTTTCAAAATAGGCCTATGGTATAAAAACATGCATCATGTTTGAAAGAATCAACCACTCTATTGAATCGTTTCATTCCTGATCGAAGTGTATACATATATATATATATCAAAGAGATATAAAAAAGTCAACAAAAATGTTTTTAATGTTTGAATCGGACTGGAATATGGATATGCACTGAATATATACTACATAATAGGCCTATATAAAACCGGCCAAGTTGTTTATGAATTAGACTAGTTGTTATCCGACATTATAATGTTGGAATTTATTATTAATGGATGTAGAACTAGTTTTATTCGAGTGTACCCTATATATTGGTAAATTAATTTGAAGTAACACGCATATTGTAATGCAAATTTCACCAAAACGTCCTCCCACGTTTGGGAGTGAAATAATTTGAAACTTATTCCAACTATTCAATATTGGCGTATCCTCCCTCTAACCGTTAGTGTTTTGAATATAATAAACGGTCGTCCGTCCAGGAACATATATAAGAAAAAGTCAGATCTAAAACAAAACATTTCATACCGATTTGCAGTTTTTGAAATAATTTTTTCTTCTTATATCTCCATGAATCAATAAGAGTTATTAACAATAATCCGGATACATTAGGAAGAGTCAGAACTAAAACAAAACATTACATATCGATTTGCAGTTTTTTGAATAATTTCCTCTTCTTCATATATCTCCACGAGTAAATAGGAGATATTAACACACTATAACCCTAACCATGTCCGAATAAAATGTATATAATTGATATTATATTATATTAGCCTCACCGAAACAAAATATGCCTCATACTAAATTTATCCTTTCTGATCACAAATCACAGTTGACTTCCCATTGGCTACACGATCGACTACGATTACCTATACACACTTTATTCCAACAACATTTCAGCTTAATAATAAGTGATAATCAATAGCATGATGCATGTTGTTACGGTGCTATGTTATTATGGTAGTACAACAAATTTGCAAATTCAATCCCTAACTAAACTGGTGAACGTGTGAGAACAGGTTTATGTCCAAGTATTGTTCGATTATAATAGAGAGTTCACTTGCCATATTCAACTATAATGGTGGTCACTGGACAGGTAGACATTGTTTTATAAGATTATTACTAATATAATATAATATGTATGTTCGTGGACGATTATATATATATATATATATATATATATATATATATATATATATATATATATATATATATATATATATATATATATATATATATATATATATATATATCGAGATTAGTTTCACTCTTTTCCTTATATCAATTATAATCAAATATATATATATATATGATTATAATTAATATAAGGGAAAGAGTGAAACTAATGTCAATCAGTCAAACACTTCTGTTGCTACAAACTAAAATGATGAACTAAAATGATGTAGATTTGAATGGCCGCAATTTGACGCAATCCGCACTTCAACTAACTGTATAGAAGTATGAGCAGTGTTGTAACGCAAATCGTATACCGTTAATATTTTTTGTAGATAACGATAACGTAAGGAAAAATATGAATTTTTCTCATGGTAAAAGATGATTACACGTGAGTTATCACGTGTACACGTGGGAATAATATGTACTTGTCTATTATGATATATAAGTTGATATAATATTTTGGTATGAACACTTTGGAAGGTTTGTGCCATGTTCAGTATTTTAATATAACAAAAGGTTGCTAATTGTGGTTTCAAATACGTTGTCAACTATCTTTAATTTGAATAATATGACAAAAATGAAGAAAGTTGAAGAAAATTACATTATAATTATCTAGATATTTTTGTATCTATAAAAATGTACAACATGTGTAAAGGACGTTAGAATACTATACCTCGTTATTATTTGAAATAAAATTGAATGTACTGTGTCTGTAGGCCTACAATGAAATTGTTAAAAATTTCTCAATTTTCTCCGTTTCGAAAGAGAGAATGGTTTCAATAATACTGGCGCCAAAACAATTGCCACTTGGCCAGAGCACAACAATAAAAACAGTTAACTCATAAAACAATAAATAGACGGACAAGAATAATATAACACTGCATAATAACATACAGAAAGGGAATGAACATTCAACAAAGTGTTTTTAAATTTAACAAAATTTGGATTACTTTTTATTTGTATTGGGTTTAATGGCACTCTGTAATGATAGCTGAGATCAATTTGCGTGAAATCAATAATTCATAACAATGATTAATTAATCACGTAAATAAAACTAGGAATTCCTTTCTAGACAAGTTTTAGTGCAGGTCTATACTGTCAGTGCTGTCTACTGAAAATCGTTTGGAATTCACAGCTGATTTGGTTTTGCAGACAGGAAGTTAACTCATACTACTTTCTTTCAAATTATTTCTTAATCAATGGCAATTTTCAGTTTTTCATTTTTATGGGACTATCTTTTATAACAAGTCCACTTGCCTAAATTTATTGATTGATCCAAGAATCTTATTTTCCAAGGGCTCTCCTATGAAGACTGTAGGTCTAATGTGAACGTTTTTCCTCATGTAACTTGACAACATTAAGCTTTGAAGAATTTAACCTCATACCGTTATATCCAGTACCCATTGCTGCATTGTGTCAAGGTCTTCCTGTAGGGTGATCTGATCACTGCGCGAAATCACCGGTTTATATATATGCAATCATCAGCAAATATATAGTGTGATTTAGCTCTTAATATTTTTCGCTATTTTATTTATGAAACCGATAAATAATGCTGGTCCCAGGACTGTGCCTTGAGGTACTCCGGAGGTAACGCTTATGCTGATAGACATAGTGGCCCCAACCTGTACTCACCGAGTCCTGTTGGTCAAGAAGTTTTACTCAACTGACAACTTTTACTTTAAGGGAAATGATACTTCAAGGGACTTCAAGGTAAAACGTCGAATCCAATTGTTTTAAAATTCCTAACTGATGTTTCTCAAAATGAAGCCATCCAGCAAATGTCTTTGATCGAGTGTGAGAGTGTGATCAATTGTCTTTCCTCTTCTGTTTATTAGCGTCGTAATATCTCTCCCAAAATGAAGTAGCCATTTCGTGGGGAACACGGTTTCCCACAGTAAGAACATGAGGTTTTGTTTTATAGGTGTTGCTAATTTTTGTCCATATTATTAGAGATGATTATTCATGTATTTAATTGATTTATTGCGAAATTTGTATGTTGATAATGCAATTATTATTGTTCAATGGTTTCTGTCGTATCGATTAAGATTGTAAGAAAACAATCAAACTAGAATAGAAAAGTGCTAAATATAATTTCGAAGTAGTCGTTTATTATACAGCGGGCAGTCGCAGTCTTGATATACATTAACCTAGATATAGTTTTAGAACAAGAAGAGATTTTAAAAGAATGAATGAAAATGTAACTTATTCAGTGTGTTGCCTATTGCCATTGTTTATCTGCCAAACTAAGTAGAGATTAGCAAAGCACCAATGCACAAAAATACCAACATCTCTTTAAGATTGCTCTCTCTCTCTCTCTCTCTCTCTCTCTCTCTCTCTCTCTCTCTCTCTCTCTCTCTCTCTCTCTCTCTCTCTCCATACACACACATACACACACACACACACACATATATATAAATATATATATATATATATATTTCTTTCTCTCATTCTCTACCCGTTCAAGATTCAGCATCCACTCACTCGTTATTGTAATAATACCCATTGGTCTTAATATCCTCACGCATTAGCTGCAATGAACTATCAGCATATTGTTTCGAAAACGTTTGGCTCTTTGGTACGCCTCTGTGTAGATCCTGTGTTCTTATTTTAGTACGACTAATTGATGTAGAGCAAATGAGAATGAATGGGCGATAGACTATTTTCTGTTGATTTTGGCGCGAGATCCAGTCAAAGAAAGGATAAAAATATATTATACTAATGTGGATATATATATATATATATACATATATATATATATATATATATATATATATAATATATATATATATATATATATATATATATATATATATATATATATATATATATATATATATATATATATATATATAAATGCGGCAATTTCTTCTACAAAAAAAAGGATTGTCATTTAAGAAAAAGGTGAATAAAAAATATGAATTAATTAACGAAGTAATGAGATGTCACTTTAGAGATAGTTTGCATAAAATGTGAGATTTAGAGTTAGTTTGCATGAAATGTTGCCAGGAATTAACACCTGGACATCAAAAGCATGAATAAAATGCATTGAATTGAGTTTTGTATTCGAGTCTTTGTACAGTTTATGTATAATGAAACGTATGTGTTATACAGATCGAAGAGTGCATGAGCAACGTATTCTTTTGATAGTGTGATAATGTCGAAAATATGTGAGTCTCGATTAATAAACGGTTGATTAAATTTCACCTATTCCGAATATAAGACCAGTGCCGCGACAATATAAGTGATCATCTTCTGAATACTGTGAAAATAGTTTGATTACGCTGAAGTATAACAATTAGGTGCAAACCCAAACTCAGAAGTCTGAAATCTAAATTGGGATAAAGCTCTTTGAAGACCAATCTTTGATAGCCATTTATTATGAAAATGTTTTATTTTGTTCTTACGTTTTAAAACGACTGAACTATCAAAGTGATGCACTGCATACAACTCATGTTATAAGGTGTAATTTTAATGCTGATTACGATTATTATTAAAGCGTCAACTTCATCCAACAGCTATTGCTAGAGAACTGCTTAGGCTGGATTTCTGATGTATACGAATGAGCTTCAGCTACCAAGATAAAGATGAAGTTTTGGCTGATTTAGTATACAACATAATTATAGCTCATCATATAATTTAATATTTGTGTACGTTTATGTATATGTACAGTGTATACCATTGAATCATAGTGTTTGTGTATAGTTTGGCATTTCTCATAACATTTAAATGTTCCATGAAAATAAATAATGAAGTATTACTATTACTACTGCTATACTAGGCCTTACTAGTCCTACAACAACTACTATACTACTACCACTATTTTTATTTCCAATCTTAATTTAGACTATGCCATTCAATTGACACACAAAATCACAAAACAATGGATATGGATTGTGATTTCAACAACGTAGGCCTATCAACTATAACAAGTCGATCGTATAATAAGAGTATGAAATGAAATAATGAAGATTTGAAATTGATAGATGGAATATAAATTATTTTGCACACCCCAACAATTAAAAGATGATAATTTCGCTTTTTATTGTGATCAACAATCTCAGAACGAATGATTGGATGAAATTAAACTTGAAACTTGTGCTTATTTACGGTGACAATAATGAATCTGCTTCGAACCTATAGGCCTACCAGTAGTTTCATGCTCTTCGACTTTCTCATCCGAATTTCATTCGAACTGAGTTGTGTTCAACTTTTTAAACGGTCAACTTCATACTAAATGATCTAAACTTCCGAAAAATTCAAAATGAAAAAGTTTACCATCATTTAGTACATATTTATAAAAACTGAATGAAGCAAACTGTGGCACACTCGGAAATAATGTTTAGCGTTTTCCGACGCGTTCTCCTAATTCTTTGTAGCTCTCTCACTTGTTCTGTACTTTTGTCAACACCTATCCGCTACCCCTCCTATCTACGGTCAATTGTTTTATAGTCTTGGTATTTACGACTGGAAAGCGACCGTTCTACCCTGCGTGTATACAATATTCTAACGCTCGGGTGGTTCGACACCTCAGCATTTTGAAAGCATTCAAAGCATTCGAGGGGTTAATTCAAAGCGTTAATATTACCTATCAAATAATCATGAAAGAAATTGAATTTTATACTTTCAGTTTTATTTTTGGTTTGAAGTTATCATAATTGGTTACACTTAGAAAATATGCATACGAAACACATTCATACATTAGCATATTTTGATGGATTACGTATGTATAATGTAGAACATAATTACATAATAATAGATAATGGTTGGAAACTTTGTCACTTTATTATGTATATTGATGGAAAGGATATGTAAGCTTTTTTGGAAAATAATAGGACGCTGATACAATTCAAATGTAGTAAAGTATAATGAGTAGCCCTGCAGCCAAAACACATATGGTGCGTAGTGGGGCTATAAACAAATATGATTTTGTATTTCACTGAATAACAACCTACTGACAAAAAATATAACTATAACCTACACTAATAATACCACAATCACTATCACTATCAGTAACACTGTCACTTATCATCATCACTGTCACTATCACTATCAGTAGCAGTTAATGCATCTCTTCCCTGTATAACCTAGCTGTTGGTGGGGTCGTTAAGCACCATTAATGCATCTCATTCTCACATCAGTCACTGAATATTTAGAACTATTCAATTTTCACCTTCATGCATTACGTCTTGCTTTAACAATATAAATAAGGACACAGTTGGGCGTGGGTTCGATTCCCACAGTAGGCCTGCCACTTAATTTACTCGGTCATTTATTCAGTATTATTATGTATTGATTTATAATTTACTCATTTGATAATTACATTATTCCTTGCGTTACGAAAAACTCTTCCTAGAAAAATGGCATATCTGAAATTATTGAACATAATACGATTTTTTAAATAACAATTGGGTCATGAAACTGAATATATATATGAATGAGTACGGTATATGGCTTTCTTTTATAGGCCTACATGGCCTAACTACTTCAGTTTAATAACAATGTCGGATAAGATATTGTGAGTACAGATTTTAAGCATAGAATTCCGTTTTATGATCATATAGGCTTACATTTGTTTATTGCTTATTATATTTGGATTTAGAACAATCTAATGGATTCACTTTTTCTATGAATATGATTATGATCAGAACTGAGAATACTAGTACAATACGCTTACAATTATATCTTGTGCATGTTTAATCAACATTCAAGTCCTTTTAGACTTTGTAGAATGAGCGAATTGTTCGTGTTTATTTTTACACTCATCATTTGAAATGCTATACTGAATAAAAAAGTTTCCGAACGTTACGCGATCACAAAATATGCGACAATATCGACCCACGACATTATTTACTGAATACACAAATATACTGACTGCATATAGATATAGTTATTTAGAAATATAGAAGACAAAAAGCATATTGTATATTTATCCAACAAAAGCAAAGTTGACATCAAACTCAAAAGATTTAAGTCGATAATTGAACCGTCATTCAGGAGATCGGGATTCGATTCCCGCATGAACGACTATGCTGACAGACGTTTATACCAACGTTCCCACCATACAAAACACTCAGAAAATAATATTCCATTTCATTTTCCAATAAACCCAAAAAAAATCAATGATTAAACTGGTCGATTGCTGTAGAAAAAAGTGTAAAATGTCTCATCCAAAAACGAACGAGACTCAATGCATACTCCCCTCTCTTTTACCCTTTATACCCAAGTCTCCAACCGAGTTGGTTCATAACAACAAAACTAGAGCATTTCTTCACATTACTGCAGGGCAACACAAACAATAGAGTACATACCACATGAAAGAATTGGCACGTGGTGAAAAATCACAAGAATATAATTCAATGAATATGAATCAAACAAAAAAAACGTTCCAAATATGAAATACGTGTCGAACCATATTAATGAGTAATACAAAAATAAAATTTACCTCTAGTACACGCATGAGTAGGTTTTTATCTATATGTCCCCCAAAACAAAGAAAATGTTGTTAACAATACGCATGTTTAGAATTAAATCACATGTACGAGAAAATGATAGACGAGTCGATGACTGGAAGCAAATCATTCAACAGCACGGTTTGATTGTAAATAGAAAGGGTTGAACATACAAAATAATCATACGTTATAAAATATTCGATCAATGGCTAAATATCGTTGACTGCACATTTACAAAAATATAGTCTTTTCGATTAATCGCCATTTACTTTTCTAAACTTCTAGGCATGTACTCGTACAAGGGCCCCACAAAGCAGTCGGCACACTTCCGTAACAGCTTTCAATAACCTATTCAAAGGGGCATGTTTAGTACGTAGATGTCAATTAACAGCCCTGTGATTAGAATAAGTTGAATTAATTAACAACAAAGGCATAAGTACATATAATACTGTGATGAAACACAACATCATGAAACAGTCAAGGGAAGTCTTCATAAGACAGTGATGATTCTTGGCGTGCGTGCTAGCCACAGGTCTATACTAATTTCCGAAAAGGCTCAGTGGTATTCCTTCCAGCGATTGTAATATACACGCGCATTTACGCAGGACCCATATTCAAATGATCCAGGCCGTGGAAAATACTATCGTTAATGATGTGGGAATCTGAAGAAGGTAATGTCGTTCTTGCATGAATGTTCGTAAAATAGTCAAGTTAATTGAGCTACATGAGAGACAGGCATGGATATTGGCATGACGTATTATAAAATCCGCCCTGATTATGAAAATACATTACATATCTAGTGAATGAAAAGTACGTTGATGTTGTTATAGAGAAAGCCCATGCGCGCTGGACATGTGGCTCCCAGATATCCCTATCTTACCTCTCATTAAATGGCAGCAAGACTCAGTGAAACGTTTAAAACCATGCGTCAACCGCAAGCTCCAGATGTTGATTAAAACAGAATAATTAGTCAAATGGTAATTAGAAATAGTTCGCTGTAACAGAATAAACAGTCCTGAAATCACACACACACACAACGTTTCACACTTTTTTCAGATATTTTATTAAATATCAACCAATACCACTGGCACACTCTAATAATAGATATCAATCAAGTCATTCACAGTTCATTGTTTTTGAAAGTGTGCCGATGATTACAGTAATAAGAGAAGCGCGGCTGAAGATAGTTTTAGTATACAAGCACCTCCATTCCACACACATGCATATATACACACTGGGACCATGTCTTTATTCACTTGTTCATCTCTCGCTCTTTTCTATCTACCAACACCAGGGCCCCCTTCCCCCCCCCCCCCAGCCAACTCACTAACCACCCAACCCCTGAACATAACGAAGTTTCAAGAGTAACATCTCACTCAGGGTTACTAACCGTACGGAAAACATCATGTTGTAGTTAAATGTATTTCACTTTGACTATAGTTTTCTATTCCATTTAATACGGCCCGATTCTTGTAAGTGTAATCGCTGGGAAATTCTATCGTCTGCATTAAAATGATAGCCACATTCAGAGGTTTCGTGTGTACAAGAACGGGTTGAAATAATGCTTGTTTGCCATGTCTTTGGTAACCATGGATACAGGTGGGAGCAGTTAATGATACAATAAGATTGACCAATCCGAATCAGGGAAGGCGGTGCCCGTATGATCACGCCGAGGGCTACGTAAGCGGCATCGTCGAGCAAAAGCTCCGCCTGTTTTAGACAGGTAATATTAGATCAAAATATCACGAGAGCACGAGAATGGATTTATAATAATCAATCGATTAAAAACAATCTTGGGAGATCAATCAAATATTGTGAGTAGAGGACGGGAAATATTTAAGATGCTACAAGATTCTGTCGCTCTCCTTTGTGAATGACATATATTCATATCATCGACCATCAATATTAATTAAGTATTGGACGATGGAACCGAAAGAAATGTAAATGTTTGGTTGGCAAAACACAAATGGTAGTTTTGAAACAGTTGTTGAACAACTTACTTTCTTTGAACAACCGTTGGAACTGACTTCAGTCTGAATCTGAACGTATTCGCGATAACGAATAGTTTCAAGAGTTTATTTCAAATGGTTACTTATTTTACTACATGATGAGCATATATTTTGGATTCTTTGTTATACGTCCTGAAAATATCAAAATAATAACAGTATTTCAACAAAAAGGGATGAATAACAAACATGTAAAAGAATCAAATAAATGCTCTTCGTCATAGTTCTACATGAGATAATCTCAAACAAGGTGGTCAATCAATCCAACAATTGTTGTTTTCTATTACTTATCATCAAAACTCGACTGTCTAATTTTTCGTATAGATTCTGTCAAGCTTTACAATAAATATAAGCTAATTCAATAAAAGTATTAGGTATACGGTTAAGTTCGTAAATCTTGCACGTACGTACGATATTGTTATTTTATCGTAAAATATATCGGCTTGTTTTTATGTTTACTTTTATTGTATCGTGTCAAATACTCCAAATTTTACCGTCATTATTGCGAATTACTCTTTTTGCAACATGCACACATAATTATCCTATAATTATTGATAATAAAAACATCCTTCTAAAAAAAAGCATTGCTATTAAGGATTTTCTTCTGTAGCAGGCGGTAAGCTGAACCCTGTAATTTGGCACTGACAGCATACAGCTTAAATCCTGCTATTTAAGGTTTCACGACGTCATTACCAACATCGAAGTTACGAGGAAACTCATCCGTTATGCTTGTTGACTGTGTATGTGTTTCTTCTTCATCGGTGCCCATAGCTCACGCAGAGGCAAACATCTCATATCGCATAATTGTCAGGCGGGGATCTATCGGTTGAAAAATGTGTGTTTTTGAGCGTATACACCTGTCAATCAGGCGATTCTAAGATGAATAAGTAATACTGACACCACCTTCAGGATATTTAAAAAATCTGTGTTTCCTTGTTTTCAGAATTTCGATATCTCATAGGGCCTATACCGTTCAAAATGTATCACTAAAAAACTGATATTCCGCCAAGTCGACTCCCATGGACTCTAGACGACCCCACCAACAGCTAGATTATTTGGCTATACGAATTAGCGAGATTATATATAAAACCCTTGCCTTCTGCAGGACTCGAACTACTTAACTTCAGTTATTTTTATTTTATTCGTATATTTAAGGAATTTCCGCGTTCAAAAGAGCGTTTAACCGTAGCAAGTTTCTCGAGGTATAATTTGACTATGGCTGTAGTCAATGATCATACGTATAATTATAACTAACTTGGTATGGTGGTAATGGTACCATGCATTCGTCTGATGAAATTGGAAAGTCCCGGATAAAATTCCCGGCTTTCACGAATTATCAAAACTCACCACATCATTCATCATCACATTTATTATAATTCATTGTATTTTTTATTCTATTACCAATAATGTAGGCCTATTGCTATTTTTTGTCGAAGTTTGTAATTCTAAATTTGTAGTACGCTGGAATTCCATGGTCAAACAGATAACATCAGTGAAAGATTTTATCTCAATTATCACGATGGGATAATGAAAAAAGGATTATTAAACATAGAATAACACATTATCGTAGGCCTACTTAAATGTACTGAATACAAAAGTTATAATGTAATCTCTTGTTGCTAATTCTGCTATAATAATCATTCACGCGTCTGTTTTGTATACAGAGGTTCACGCTAGTTAATTACGGTAGGCCTATGTGGCGCAATACGGATTCCAAACGACTGCCGTATATCTTTTCACTGTTGTTCCTATACTTTATAACACTGACGACAAGGAGTTTCAGTTTCGACTCATAAGATTCAAGTGTATATGAATAAATAAATAAAAATATCCACAGAAATAACAAAAACGGTTCAACTTGGACCCAATTGCTTGAATGATACACCTCAAACGCGTCGTAAATATAACAATTTATTTCTCATGTCTCTATTTCAAAAATATTGCCAAATTCCCAATTCGTGTGAAGCGGGACCTGTACCGCATGGGGTGCCTTTAAATCTTCAGCCTGAGGCGTGATAACTGGAATCGGACCCAGCATAATCCTTGTATAGGCTTTTCACTTCAGTCAACCAATAACTGAATGAATTCATCCTTAATCAGATCTAGATAAAAAGATTGATCCATTATACCATATGTCCCATTCAATACTATAATATAGCAGAATTAATTTATTGTCAATGGCTCAATGGCATATTTTTATACCTATCCGAAAATACTAGGTCCATTGTGTGAAAATATGAAAGGAGCAAATGAACGAAAGAAGATGAGCGAAAACGAACGAAGAATAAAAAAGACGAGTACCGGTACTGAATAAGGTACACTTACGGTCATATAAAGTGTTCGATCAAGTCATATTAAAACGCTTTCTGGAGATAATTGAATGTCACTATACGCGCGAAAACTAGCAGATAATGTAGACCATATACCTACACAGAGGATTTCTACCTAAATTGTAAGAAAAATGAGCTTTAGAGCACGTGTATAGATTGTATATTAAAATTTGAATTTTGGAAAAAATATTTAATGTGACCGCACGTGTACATATTTAGGTCACAAATTATCTGAATATAATAGCACCCATCATTTGACCTATACCATTGTACTGACTCTGTTTATTGGCGATATATTGAAAATTAATGAATGTCTCTATCTATATTTATCATCAACATGGCAGCATAGAGCATAAGAAGGAATCAAAATTCAAGAAACAACGTCTGTATACTATATTTAGCTGTAATTCATTCAATACAAAACATTCTTACAATTCATGTAGGCCTACAGACACTATAAAGACAGACTATATAGTCATACGTTTTCAAACAACATTCATTTTATCGGATTCTCTTTTACTAGTGTGAGCCACGCACTTGAAAACGAAGTGATGCGAGCAAACTGAACGCACTATCACTTCAAGCTCCAACTATATTTTATATATGTATTATAACAGGTTAATATACAGATAGACAATAGTCCATCCACCAATACCAGTATTACACGGGCCTATATTATTATCATTTTACAATCCAGAAACACAATGGTATACAAAATTTGAAGCCCACTTGAAACATTATTATTCAAACCCCTCCACGGCTCACTATTGGCAGAAATTATGAATAATGAAGCTCACCATTCACAAGTTCTTTACACAAAACATTATATTGTATAAATAATACACAATAGGATGAAATGGCACAACCCTATATGTTCATCAAACAAATAATGGAAAAAAACGATGGGACATTGCGTTCTGTACGTAGGCCCTACTATATATAACTTATATATATATATATAAGAACTCTATTTTATGACGATTAATAGGCCTATATATAAACCTATATATACACATATATATATATATATATAAATATATATATATATATATATATACTTATAGGCCTATATAGGCCTACTTGTATCCGCGGAAGAAGGTCGTCCGCCACCAACCTAACAAAAACAAATATCACCGTTTTATTCGTACCTGTGGTATTTTCATGCGATTATAATTTTTCAGGACGAGGTTCACGATACGAAACACAACTGTATCTTTTAATAACATTAATTGATGAGATATACAAACGGAAGTATATTTACAATTATTCAGTTGGTAGCGACCTTCTTCGTTTGTATAGATATACAAGTAGGCCCTATTCGTTCGTAGATATACAAGTATATAGCATAATAATTATTTTAAAGTTGGTACTTTCCATTTCGTAATTGTGCGTTTCCACAAGACATGATAGGACATTGATGATGTTATATAACTTGGGTAATTGAAAATAGTTTTTTGAAAGAAATCTAAAAAAGGGCTACCATCGGTGAGTAAGTGATGTGTGATATTTCGTTCACATATTATTGTAGGAAGCTGAATAATCGATCCACTAACTTTCTTGAAATCTGTATTTAGAAATATGATAGTTGAAGGGAAGAGGCGTAAAAATGAAAATATTGTTTTTTCCCGTTCGTGTGTGTGTGAAATGTGAATACTGCTATCAAGATGGCCTTATACAAAGTTGCCAAACCGATATTCGGAAAATTAAAGACAACTAAGGCTTAACTACAGAAAAATACCAATCAGAGATCTCCGTTACAGCATCACGAATACAATCAGATAATAAGTTTTAACATGTGGTCCAGACATCGAAAATGTACTGATATAACCTAATAAAGGATATAAACTTATTGTGTTTGATTTGTTTTCTACCAGTAACTATCTTATTTGGTTATCATTTTTTGATCATATATATAAATTATTACTCCTGAAGTCTTCCCGAACGTCTTGCCCGAAGTTAAATCATTGGACGCGCCGTTAAACACCAAACAATAATTTTAAATAACCATCGCAGAACGCGTCAAGTATGAATCGTAATATCAATGACGTTACGTATTATACACTAATGTCAGTTAATAGGTACAGGCTTTGGATTCCCCAAATAACAATTTATCCTACAATTTATTTATTGGGTCCAACTTTTTTTGCAAAATTAGTGCAAAATACGGTGCTGTCATAATGGTGGACTCCTTTCGGGGGAGGCTGACTTGATGAGTGGAATTTAATTTTCCGGTGAAAGTGCCATGTAATGTAATTTCATTTAAGAAATTACTGTGAAAATGTATTAAAAGTTTTTCAAGTATGAATTGAATTAGAAAAATTAATCATTTTCTTTCTCTTTTGAACCATTTTCAATTAGGGGTGGAGGTGCCAGGTTTGATGTTCATAGCAAAACATCTTAACCCGAGCATAACAGACGAACTTGACTTTCTGCTTGAAAATTGAATGTATAATTTAGCAAGTTCAAAACTTCAGAGAAAGTTCAAATAATGACCTTTCACAAGAATAACGATCGATGCACATTAATGGAACTAACTACCTTTTATTAAGCACGATATTTAAAAAATACTGATGAAGAAGCCATAACTATGAAAAAAAAATAGAGTGCAATTGAGATATGCATATTCAACTATCATATTATAAATAATTGATAAAAAGTAGTCCTAATTACGGCAATCGATGCGGAACAACATGGGAACACACACCGGGCCTACCTTGAATTTATCCTGATTTGTTAAATTGAGAAACTACTAATATACGAATAAGATTTTATACAGCTTTATTTTCGTACTCATTCCCAAACTTATCACATGAGATTACCGGTATATAGGTCTGCTGGAGTGACGATTATATTTGTTTGTTGTTATTCATATATATACGTCGGATAAATACGTCCGAATTCTTAATTATTATTTACCGTTCTTAACCCACAGTTAGGCCCTTTCTAGGGTTTTGTGGATGCTTTGTTGTGATTGTATTATTCTTTTCTTTCTGTATTATGTTGATCAATAAAAAAAATATATATATATATATATATATATATATGTGTGCTGGTGAAGGTTTTGTGGGCCGATGGTTGATGGTAATGTCACACTTTGCTGATTGCCCTTTCTGGAAACAGTTGGCGGTTCTGAAAAGAACCTTGTCTCTCGACGTTTCGGACAACTGCGGCTGACCATCTTCATGAAGTCGTCTCGTTCATGAACTGGAATCGAATTCCAATCGATTCCAGTTCCTGAACGAGACGACTCCATGAAGATGGTCAGCCGCAGCTGTCCGAAACGTCGAGAGACAAGGTTCTTTTCAGAACCGCCAACTGTTTCCAGAAAGGGCAATCCGCAAAGTGTGACATTACCATATATATATATATATATATATATATTTATATATTTATATATACACATATATATATATATATATATATATATATATATATATATATATATATATATATATATATATATACACATATACGTATATATATATATGTATATATATATATATATATATATATATATATATATATATATATATATATATATATATATATATATAATATATATTTGTGTGTGTGTATTGCTCGTTATTGTCGAAGGTAAAAGGTATAATTTATGGTGTGGTTCTAGCGAGTGTGTACGCGAGCGCATTTCACACAGACCTAGTCAATACACTTTGTTAGATGTCCGCCTGACCTGTCTTTCCGTCAGTTTGCTCGTTAAACCAAACGAATAATCAAGCAAGAGAGTTTTCTCGGCGTCCTAATATAGAGCTATGAGAGAGACGATATACCTGTATGTATGTATGTGAGGTAACACACAAACAAGCTCACTTCGGAGGCGATCGAGGACGTATCTTTGGTTGCTCATGCAAACAATAGGTTTTGGTTATGTGTATACAAGGCAAGGTGTATTCAATTCAGTTGTTGATATTATTATTTCGTTATCTCATTCACATAACGTTATTCCTTATACTTCTTTCACTTTGAACAATCATCTACTATTTTCTTCTTCTTTTTTCTTATTTCATAGATTGGATTTGAAACACGTTCGACGTTCAGTGCTTCCACCGTTTCCTCGTTCAATTAATGTCCGTCTGCCCTTCTTCTCTTAATTTTGGAATTCGTTCCGGCATTCTCTCCACTTGGTCGGTCCATGTTCTCTACTACGACATATTCTTATTAATTCAATCGTTTCTATTTCATCACTTATATCCTAATTTTCGATCGTCTTCAACAATCGACAGCCTTCCACTGATCTCAAGAAGTGCATCTCGAAGAATTGAATTGTGATGTAGCTGCAGCTTCGTTTGCAGTCACTCTGTAGCTTGCAGTCACTCAGTCACTCTGCCGCCATTGAGCCTGAATCACCACTAGAAGAATCCTTGTCGTGTCTTTCAAAGTGCGATCCTGATCTGATGGATAAACCTTCAACGAGATCGAGTTTCAATAGCCATACTGACTATCTGAATCAAGGTAAGGGGCCTGGAATCGATAGACTCACCCAAAAATTCTTAATCCCATTTTGGAACTTTTTCTCTCTACGAAGACTACACTTTACAGAAGCACTCCATACAGAATACTACCAAGATCAGCTTGAAAGTCAGTGCTAACATTAATTCCTGAGAAAAGTGATCGACTTGATATCAGTATAACAACTAGCAACCAATGCTACTGATTTACTGCTCACTACGAACTTGAAAATCCTAGCGAGATTTCTCTCCAAGCGTTTGATAGTGTTATCAGTCGAGTCGTTCACTCAGACCAAGGATTGGTATTTCTGGTCGTATGATCATCTAGTTTACCTACATAGAGACATACGTAACCATGTGACCAAAGACGCCGAGTCCCTCGCTCTTCTATCACTGGACGAATAGTGTATTTTAATCGCGTTGATCATGGTTATACTTATTTCATATAGTGCATACCTTTGGATTTGAAGATAGTTATTTCATAAACTCTCTCCAAACCACGAATAACAATGCAACTGTTTTGTTCCAGTTGGTCCACATTTGACGGCAACTTTCCTGTCTAACCGTGACATTAGGAAGGGTTGTCCGTTATTTGCTCTACTCTTCTCCCTGACAATATACCTTTTCTCTGACTGTGCCACAGACTCCCAGTTGCGTAAAATCAGGGACGTCGTTAGGATTTGTGTATTGGGGCCGCAGGTTGGGCACTAGACGCGCGCTAAAATGGGGTCTGGAGGCCCACAGTGAATTTTTTGTACCTTTTTTAAAGTGATTTTGTCGATTTACAAGCAATTTTGGAGGCGAATAATTGAATCATTATGGATATTTTCGAAGTTATTTTCAATAATTGAATCATGCAGAATTTTTTTAGCCATTTTGCGATTCACCCCTTCCCACCAAAGCCCCGCAGGGAATGTTCTGAAATATGGTATTTTTTAAGTGATTGTGGCGATCTACAAGCAGTTTTGGAGGGTAATAGTTGAACCATTATCGACATTTCCGAAGTTATTTTCAATCAATATGTTAGCATTCTGGACATTTTCGTGATATATCACAGCAAAATATTTCATTGCGTGTTATTCGTAGGTCAACACGAGTCAACATACATAGGCCTATATATATTTTTTGTAGAAGGATGAATTATTGGTGGGGCGCAAATGACGATGGTGGGGCGCGCGCCCCACCTTGGACTCCCTAACGACGTCCCTGGTGTGGATCTGATGCAGCAGATAGGTATTGAAGAGACGAACATTTCGTCGTTACACCCACCTCGTCGTGAATCTCCGTTCCTGCACGGCGGCAGAAGCAAAAATGTAACATTGTTTCCCATTAGCGACATTTGATACGCGATTGCCGTGGAACGAATCGTTGGATCGACACCGGGTCAACGGTGGCTGATAGAGGTTCACTAAATACACCTTCCTGTTCAAGTTTTATTTGGATCGTATGGTTAGATTTTGTGCTAGAGCAAAAAAACACATTGTCATTTGTCATTTTTTTAACATTGTATCCCCCATAAGCGAACTCCAAATCGTGATTGTCGGGGGACGAAATTTTATATCGACACTGGGTAAGCAGTGGTGGATAGGTGGTCACAGACTACACGCGTGGTGCCAGTTGCGTCCGGAAAATGCGTCATATGTGTTGATTGAAGAATGAAGAGAGTAATTGATGCGATCATGATTTGACTGTATCTTCAGTCGAAGATGACGATTTCAACCGCGGCGGTTGAAATCGTCATCTTAAACCGCCTGCACGCTGCATGCCGTGTGTCCTTGGTGTCATATATAGGAGGTAGCTTGAAACACCCTGGCAGCAGTGGCGTCGAAGTTTGTCAGGAGGGGTAGAATTATGAAACAAAAGAGACAGAGTAGGAATTGGAAGGGGTCTGGGGTCGAAGACCAGCTGAAAAGATTGTTGAAAAATAGATATCAATTGATATTTTCACCCAGCAAACGCAGTCATTGTTGAGCTTACTCTTTCTTGGTTATAACCTTATCATTGTCAACAAATCAGGCCAAGTCTTCTGGATTTTCCCCAACTCACCCATAAGTCAACTGTAGAATACAGATTTTTATTATTTTTTGATATGCTATATTATTCTCGCTTGAACCTTGTTCCAGAGCAACTTATGAAGTCTTACGACGTTACGGCACTCCAATGCCTGTGTTTGCACGGTGGGCGCAATAAACAGTATGGTCACAAGTAAGGCCTACTGGTAGTCTGCCTTGACTCTACCATCAGTACCACCTACAGACGTCCAACGATAAAAACTGAAAGTCTGTCAAATTGTGTTATCAATAATGGTTATATTTTAAATGTGCACAGAAATTGAAATGAATTATCTATTCTCACGAATACAGTAAATATCTATTTATAAATTGGATAATGTGTAAGAACTGGCTATTTTAAGAGGACCAAAAGGATACTCCTGTCCCCCCTTCCAGACCTCAAGGGGAGTGGGCAAGCGCCCCCTCTGCCCCCTCCAGATCCGACGCCCCTGCTTGGCACACTATACCTAGACGTATCTTTTCGCCATTTGCAGCTTGACGACTCCCTGCTAAAGAAGCCATTTGATCGGCAGCATTTAAATAGTTTGTCGGTTCACACCCAGGAAACTTTTAAAATTGCCCACCTTCCTCTTGTGTTGGGTTGGCCAAGAACACTGTTTATCGCCTGCTGATCACCGTTTTCAAAGACGTTGGCGTCCTCTCGTCTTACGATGTGATGCTTAAGTCACGCATCAAGTACGCATATTGAAGGACTATACATAGGGTTGGAATGTAGAATTCTAGGACGAAGGGCATTCAAAGAGAAGTGGTGTGTCGAGGAGGCTCTTTGTTCATTGCGGAACAATGAATTTATCTTCGACGCCCTCTTCATTACCCGACGTGAATAAATGTTGAGTGTTGTGTATTATATAACATGTCTAGTTATTGTGTTTTACTTCGTTTTCCCTTCATTTATTTTGACGCTAATTTGGGTCACTTGTTCTTATCTAGCTGTATTTATTAAATATACATATATATATATATATATATAAATAAATATCGATCGCCCGGTTCCAACAAGTTAGGTCAGTGGGGTGTACATTAAATATATATATATATATTTATTAATATAATATATATATTATAATATATATATATTTGCCACTTTTTCGACTCAAATCTGGGTGTCTGCTTAGCTTAGTTTGGTCATATAGACACTTTGTGATCAACATTCCGGGTCCAAGTCCCGGAATGGGCACATTTTTATGATTTGACAAAATTGTTCATATAGGCCTATACAGGGGCGTCGGAACATTTTGAAAGTTTGGAGGGGGGGGGGGGGGCAAGCTCAAAAATTGCGACCCGCCGAGGAAGGAAGTATGGGGTGCAATATATTCAATAACATTCAAGTATTTTTCAGGACGGAAGAAAATAATACTGAAAATACCAAGATGGGGGGGGGATCTCAGTTTGGGAAAGAAAATGCCATTTAAGAACAGTTGTATAAAGGTCATGTTAACGCGAAGCCTACGACCCGTAAGGGGCAAGGGGGAAGGAGCCTTCTGACTCCGCGGGGAATTTGTTCAAATTCCCTTTTTTTTAACACGATTTAACGTGTTTCAGATGAGATTTAGATGACAAAATTAATTGTTTTGAAGAACTAGAGGTGCCCAACTGATATTTTGTTATTGTACCTGCAGGGTCGTATAGCTCATTTTAGCGCCACGGGCAAGAACTCAATTGTGAGCCCCAAAAACTGTATGCGCATGGTGAAAGTGAATGCAAGTGAGGGAGGAATCAAGCCCCGCAGGGAAATTGTCGAAAATTGCTCTCTTTAAATACGATTCTACGGGTTTGGGAACTACACGAAATTCCTGGAATTCATGAATTCTTCAGTGTGGTAAAAAAACTAGTTTTGCTGAAGTGCTGATCCAAGAACATGAGACGCTAAATTAATCTATCATTTGATTACAATGCTGTTCGAATAATAACATTTACTCCACCCAAAAATGCATAAGTAAAATAGAATATGATTTATGGAATATTATTAATAATAGTAGGCTATGTCACAAATGTGCGCCGATAGCGCCCCTTAAATTTGACGCCCCTGGCAGTCACGCTCTTCGCCCACCCCTAGAAACGACCCTTTCACTTTATTGTCATCGTTATACGATTGTTGGAATTTTGGAAATTTACAAAAAATTTAATACATCATTTACATCTGGAAGAAGCATAGGGTTGTTTGTTGATTTCTGCTAACTCATAAACTACGTGCCAGAGCTGTCATTTCGAAACAGTACATAAAATTCCTCTAAATTTCACCTTTTTCAATATGGTTCAACGTGTTTCAGATGAGATTTAGATGTCAAAATCAATTTTCTCCTAGAACTAAATGTGCCCATCGTATATTTGATTTTCTATGCAATGTGAAATATGAATCTATGTACGATTTTATCTATCTATATACATCTTTCCTTCCTTCTCTTTCAATATTTTTCTTTCTTTCCTTCTATCTTCCTTATTTTTTTCGTCTTATCTATATCTCGTCTTTCCAACCTTTCTTGCCCCCTCTTGGCCAAAAGTTGGGGGGAGCAATGCCCCTGTGCCCCCCCCCCGGTTCAGAAGCCAATGCACATATATATATATATATATATATATATATATATATATATATATATATATATATATTTATAGGCCTATTATAGGCCTTTCCTATATATAACAATTCGTTCGGTTTTCCCCAAGACTGTCTAGTTTTTGGAAATTTGGCCCCATCCCCTTGTCCTCAGTACTTTCAGTGGGAACGCATTTTGTCCCGTTTTTATATCCAAAATTATTTTGTCTTAATTTTAATTCTTCAATCACCATAACGCCACAAAACCAAAAACATCACAAAACAACAGCAGATGAAAAATGCTATAACAAATTTTGTGTCAGGTGAGAAAAATACATATAGGCCTACCTACAACTTGTTTCAACCTTTTTGGTTCGAAGTTTTCCGAACTATGTCGAGCTAGATTTTAGCTGTGATTATTTGGCTAAACCATTAAGTGAGCATATTATTGTTTCTCATATCTATGATGTGACTAGTGCGGCGTGATTTAATTACTATGTAAAAATATCATTTCGGTATTTACTGTGTAACCGTTTTGTTCAACACATAAAATGTTGAAGATTTAAAATGTTATTTTTCTATAGAGTTGTTTTCCTCTTGTGTTGTCGTCTGCCATACGAGTGAGCAAGTTTGTCGACTCAATGAGACAAGCATTTCCATCTCAAAAAAGGTGGGCCTACTCTAGGTCTTGAATTCAGGGCCTCTCGAACTGTACCAGGTTCTCAAACCATCTCTATCCAACTGAACTAAACAATCACTCAGATTCAATCGGAATAATCAACACACATATATATGAGGAGCCAATTTTGATAGACAGTGATGTGACGTAATCACCAACGCTTGCTTGCATAACTACCCCTGGAGAGGTAAGATCGACCATGTGGTGCCCCTTCCGAACGATCCTACCTCTTGACCTTAGTCTCAATTAGAGAACAATGATCTTGGATCAAGTTTCGATGTTAATAACAAAACCCCCCCCCCCCCCCCCCGCCCACCAACAGCTAGGTAATTTGGGGGTATAAGCCAAGTCCAAGTTTTCAGTCACAGCCGTATATACGGATTCAGGTTCTAACCCCTTTCAAATTTGTCCGACATATATACAATCATTGTTCGGATCCGATGAATTATTACACTAAGGTATAAGCATTTTGTGAGAATGAATTATTTGCATATTTACATCACAAACCCACACCCTCTTTCATCCACCGAAGAAGTATTAACACAAGTGTTTTCTAATTAATTATAATTTTTCACAACTAGAACGTGTGAAAGCTGATATGATTACAGCATATGATTACAGCGTAATAGGGAGGGGTAGGGGAAGGGGTGTTCGTATAACAGCTTAATAAAGCCTACTGAACTGAGAGGAAGGGCTGGGGCTATTGGCAAAGCTTTCTTATATCCATCGCCAATGGAGCGATCACCACCAGATGACAGTGATGGAGATTGGAATGTCAGAATGTGTACAAAGCTATGTAGTGTTACAGGAGAGTTCTAGAAGTTAGGACTGAAATCGTGCGTAGCTGAAAACGGCGCCAAACTTAGAAGACGTAGCTAGGAGAAATTAATCGCGGTTACGGTGAATCAGCGAGTAGAGACGGTATAAATGGTATGTAAAAATAAGTGTGTATAGTGAATTGACTATAAGGAAGAAACTGCTTTATTGCAGGGCCTCCGGTGTTAAAAACTAGAAAACAAGTCGAAAAATTATACGTTGCAAAGTGTAGCATAACAAATTCAAGAAGTCTCGATCTGAAGATGTCAACGTGTAAAAATACTAATAATTACTAGATGGGAAGACATCAAAACACTATAATAGTAAAGTAACAAGTAGTAGGTAAAAGAAAAATGTTGTTTGGATTGAGAAAAAATGTCATTAATGCCTATGACTTATGAGGAAAGCATCCAGAATACAGTCTGGTACCATAGGAACAATAAGAAATTATTAACAACACTTCACATCGGTGACAGGTCCCTACACAGTCTGCACCCCTTTGTCAGACGCTGAAAACGAATATAGCGACGATGACGATAGGCCTACTCTATAATTCTTTCACAAAAATAATTATTCTGTAACATACGCTCTACAAGATGAGTTTTACATACAAAAGTATAAAGTTTAAACAGCGTGAAAATTAAACTCCCACAAGATCAAGTTTGAACGTATTTCCTGTGTAGGGATCCATTACATTCGACTGCATATATATATATATATATATATATATATATATATATATATATATATATATATATATATATATATATATACATATATATATACCTATATGTTAAAGACTGCTTGCTAGAATTGACTTCTCAATTTCACCATGCATTATTATCTTGCGTAATTTGCTATATAATACCCATGTTGATGAAAGACGTTACTTCGAGACTGTCGAACGTCAGTAATGCAGTTAAACCGAGATGTCTCTACAGTAAACTGAAGTGACGTCTATAATATCATATGACACAAAGAAAAATACGATTAGAGGCTTCATCATTTCCGCTTTCATGTCAGGATACTTGGTCAATAACAATTTCCTTCCCCTTATCAAGAAAACCACACACACAACACACATGCCTGACTCTCTCTCTTTCTCACTCTCTCTTTATATATATATATATATATATATATATATATATATAGAGAGAGAGAGAGAGAGAGAGAGAGATGTATATATGTTTCAAATCGTTTTCTCGAGAATGCCGCGTTTTCTCTTTTGTGAGGCAACTGCGGCCCCATCGGGATCTTGTCTCTCACTCCAACGTTTCGGGGGCAAGATGCCACTTGCCATCCTCAGGGATTCTCGTTCACTTCTTTACTGCTCAAAGCTCGTAGGTCGAATCGACCTATATATATATATATATATATATATATATATATATATATATATATATATATATATATATATATATATATATATATATATAATGGGCTGGTACCCATCCATAATGGGCCATAATGGGCCTTGGTAGCCCGAGACAACAACTGTATATAGACGAACTACTAATTGTCTATTCTCCCTGTTGACCAAAAAAGGATATCCGAAAATTAAAAAAAATAATTGTAATTTTTTTTCATCAACATCGAAACTTGGTACAAAATCGTGGTTCCCCCTGTAAGGCTAAGGATGAAAGGTAGGTTCGTTCGGACGGCGCGAATCATAATAGTACTGAACATATTATATGAAGCTTACATAAAAATAAGTAATACAAAATATAATTTCTCAGTTCTGCACTGGGTCAAATAACTTGAAAATATTAACACAAAAATCATCAGTAAAGTTAACATGGCAGATAGGACATGATAGATGTTGACAATTGATAGATAGGTTTGGACGTTGAATCAGTGGTTATATTAGTGAAAATTTAGAACTGCGCATATTAAATCAATTATATAAAGAGGTAGTCTCCGTGCGGATACTGGGAGGGGATGGGGGGGGGAAGGCGCATCACAGCCCCGCAGGGATTTTTTTTGGTAAACTTCACTTTTTTGAGTATCTTTGTTACTATATGGGAATATGTAGGCCTAAGGCTGTCGCTTCAAAGTGCATTATTTGCGCCAAGTATACGCATATTTATCAATGGGGGAAGAATATCTAGGGAAGAGTCATTCAAATTATTGAGCATGAACATGAAATAATGTGGTTTGAAGAATATTGATTTACTCACTGTTCAATTCTTCTTTGATAATGTTCATTATTCAACAATATTCGTTATTTCACAACTGCGCAAATTGAAATTAAGAGCTGCATTTTTGACGTTTAGAACTGCGCATATTAGGGTCAACTGCGCACTGATATAACCCCTGCGTTGAATATGAAAACAGATAATAATATAAATATCTTTTCGAAAAAAATATCATCTAGATTTTATTTAATTTTTGAAATAGACCAACATTCATTTTTTTCTATGTGATGCAACTAAAATTAACAAATTGAAAGAAAATCACTTCAGGGTGAAAAAACTTTTAATAAATATTATGCCAAAACAACAACTATACGCAATGAGAAAATTTTTTGCCAACACTTCTGAAAAACACAAGAGCGCCATCTTTCTCTTATCAATAAGATCCTAAAATGATAGCGCTATAATCTCATACATGCCATACATAGGTTGACCAATATTTCTGTCCATTCAATGTCTAGTCACCAAGACACCACGTGACTTTTTCATACAAATCTCAGTGGAAATTCAAGGTACCGGTTATCTAACCTTTACTAAGGAGAACATAGATTATTCTTGTTTAACGACACACTTTACGTCATTGTTATGGCCAACATATACCAGAGCACGACAACAATAGTCTATGAAAGGTGGGTTTCTTATTGTTTCGTGGAAAACGCCTGCATAACTATATTTCTACTTCGTTGATAGAAACAATTTCAGTGCACAACCTAGCCAGTTAATGACGACAGCAGAAAAGCCACCGCCTTCCCGCGTAACAAACAAGTAGAACAAAAAAATCTGTCCGTTTGGTTGTGAGGAAAATATAAAGTAGACATCAGAACACAAACAATGTGATCGACCAATCCCTTTGGCCGTTGAAAGAGGGTGAGACGGCTAAATTGAGACGGTGGGAGCGAAGAAACTTAAAAAGAAATCAAATAAAAACCAACTTCGAAACCAATCACAATTAATTACACATAAAATAGAGAATTTTCGACTTGTGTGAAACGTTGTAAATCACCTCTAGAAGGAAAACAAACGACTAGTTTTATTGTAATTTGTTTAACAGCGACATTTCATAGAAGTATAGAGTCTGGACGGATGTTATGGAATATCTCAACTATATATTATATTATTATTACCTAGTGTAATCAAACCAGGGTATAATTACTCGTGGTTATCCACCGTTTGTCTTTTTCAAAAGCGCGACTAAAAAGTAGAACGAAAGACATGGTTTGAGACGAACAATTCTTTCCGCTCATTCATGTGATTTTACTTACGTTAGGGTCTCCAACGACAGAATGTTATTATCTATAAGTGCAAATCAGTCATTATCTCGAGAAACTGGAAATAACTTTAATCGCATTGTTTTAATATAACAAACTACCAACACACTACCTAATTACACTAACTAATTGATTATTGGAGACCACATCAGCAGCCAGGTTATTTGGATGTATACAAATAAGCAGAGGATATATGAATCATGTTTACAAGAACCCATGCCTTATGAGGGACTCGAACCCTCGCCTGACCTCACTCCAGTTTCTGAAGCAGTACCTTAACTGAATGAGCAACTATGGTTTCCTTCCCCCCTCCTTTCCCTCAAAGACTTATCATCAATATGAAATCTATCGTAGAGATCAAGGCTATCATATGAGGTATGATATATAGAATATTGGTCATATACCAATATTTCTAACCAGCTACTAACAAATTTTCCCGACGGAAATGAAATGAAAACAAATTGAACATTATTTAAATAACATACTCATCAGCCACCAGAGGGCTAGCTACCTCCTCATGAATATAATAATATAATCGAATTTGATGTAATATGCTATCTGAAGTTGAAAAAAAAAAATCTATTTCTAGAGAATTCTAGTTTTTTTCAAATATATGGTATATATATATAGACCTAATATATATATATATATATATATATATATATACATACCGCGGTACATTATCAGTAATGAATTAGTATTAGTTAAAGCTACCGGTTTTGCAGTTATAAACAAATAATTATATATCATCTGTCCTTCTGTCTTGGAAACTTTGTCTGTGTTCGAAACTGAATTCAAGTCGGGTCTGGGTTCAAGTCCCGCATAAGGCATAAGTTTTTGTAAACATAATTCATCTAGCCTCCGCTCGTTCGTACCCCCAAATACGCTAGCTGTTAGTGGGGTCGTTGAGCAAACAATTAACGATTATTTCAAGTTTGTGATAATACACGTCCATAAATAGATGATTGAACCGGATATGCCGATGTGTGACTTGGCTGGAGTACTCGGTCAGTTTGGCTGTTTGCTCTAATTTGTGAAGTGACCGGTATTTAGTGTGCGTCAGTCCACACACCACCAGGCTCGTTAGAAGCTTGAACAGATATAAAAAACAACACCTTTTTAGAGGAAATCTTTTCTTGGCGTTTCAATCAAATTGTAACTAAGCGCCTCCTTCATAATTCGTTCCTTCTCAGAAATAGTGAGATTTCAAACACCAACCAGCAAGATTCTACTTTTGAAAGAACATTATTCGTACAAGGAATTCTCACTGCCCCTTCCACACATCCACCATGTTTTCATCTTAAATGATCTGCTAATACCTTACTGCCGAAAAGCGCAACATTTTTTAGGTTCGTCTACGTATTTGGAACTGGTGAGAGAAAAAATGGAGGCTACGTAATAACATCTAAAGAAAAAGTGGGAGTAGAATCAAACAAATCGATCGATTTTGCCAGTGTGATTATTATTCAAATATGATATTCATCATTTATTCAACCATACCTAATTAGAAACTAAAATTTGTATCTAGTATGTATTCTTTGATTCTATTAATTTCTCATTCCATCTTCTTCACATACTCAAGCACAAACCCAAAGCTTATATAACATAACCCAACTTGTGAGTTCCTAAAATTATACAAATTCGAACATTCTGTTCATCCTATCGCATTTTTCATATTTCCACCAAACTTCTTCAAATCTATTTTGACGCAATTCTTAATTTTCATAATAACTTTATTGATAGAGTTATTCAGGATAACCGCTGACTCCTTAGGTGTTTGGGTATTTCAAGATTTTCTACTAGAGCTTGATAATATTTCTTAGTTACATAATCAAGCATTCACACGTACGGAAAGTGATAGTTGAGTGATGGATAATAGATTAGAAACATATCGGTACGAATAGGGTCTAACCAAAACGTTCACTCACGAATTCTCATATGATTGAGAACCTGAAATCATTAAATCAATAGCAAACTGCACTAATAGTATTATACATTAATCAAGGTGTGCAGCATACTACAAGAAAAGATTAAGCAGTAATGAAAAATTGATTCCGAATCTCTTTTCTCTTTTTGTATCCCTCTCTCTTTCTCTCTTCCAACTTGTAATTTACCTGAGAAAGATGTCAAAGCTAGTAATAAGTGGTTTTTGTTTAGGGGCGTCCCTGATCTCGCTATATCTCTGTCGGTTTCTACCTAATCTGTGTTTCTCTTTTCATCTCCTTCTTTTTTTTTAGCTTTCATTGTCTCGACTCCATTCGAACTCGACCTTCCTTAGCCACGGCTAAGCCTTAGGGGGTCAGAGGAAAAGAAACAGCTCGGAATATCAACATACACAAACACACGGAAAGAGATAGATAGAGAGAGAGAGAGAGAGAGAGATAGAGAGAGAGAGATAGCGATAGACAGAGAGAGAAAGAAAAGGAGAGAGAGAAAGATAGATGGGGTGGGGGGAATTCGTGATGTACACTCAGATGTGAAATACGTCTCAATTTACAATATAAAATTCGTGATAAACCAGTACAATTGTCAAATATTCTGATCTTTTTTTGTATGAATTAGTGTTTAACAATTGGAGTTTCATTTGTTTTGTTTTCATTTAAGCCCAATGCGAAGATCATTTAAAAGAAAGTAGTAGATGGTAGGCCTACAATACTCACGGATAACACTTTAAATAATAAATTGAAGAATTGTCGATGGAATGTTATACCAATTTACCAATATTTTTGTCAATATAACAAATTAGGCATATATTATTCTACCTTCAACATCATCCTTATTTTGACTATAGTCACTATTTGTTCAACATATTGGGTGATCGTTTTTGTTTGTGTGTTTGTTTATTTGTTGTACGCGCTTCACAGATCAGATGGTTTGCTTGATCAACATTAAATATTTGTGAACAAGCAATGCAAACTTATCCAATTTGGATCTATAGTTGTTGGGCAAAATCGGCTTTTACCACCAATGAGCAAAAACCAGTCCGAAATTGTGTAATACTTTCGAAACATTGAAGAAAGAAAAATTCGTCGAAAATCAAAGATACACATTATAAAAAAAATCTAGATCAAATATCCAATAAAAAGTGGGTGCAAAGGTACACATACTATTTTCCGAAAGAACAATATTTTAAATACAAGTAAGTAATAATCCAAGTAAAATTCGAGTAATCATCTACAAGTTTTTAAATTGTTATGATTTTCTGTTCAATAGGTATCGGTACCAAAATAACAAGACGTGCCATGATTTATTGCGTACAATGTGAATATGTGACACAAAATATCAACCAATTATTTCAACTACAGAACATTTTTCACTTCTGCCATTGTCTAAATGTTTTATTTCAATGTTTCCTTTGAACAACTCAGCTATTACAGAGAAATACAGTTCACGTCGTATTTGTGATTATAATAAGTATACCATTGTTTTGAACCCTTAATATTTCTAAGACTACCATTGAAGGGTTTATTGGAATATTGTTTAAGCCCACACAACTTTTTGTTTAAAAACAATATATATCGGCATGGATAAAGGTTTACGGCCACGGGCTATGAGACAGTGTTTTTAGACATAGATTATGAGATGATGAAGAAGCTAGATATGCTTAGATACTAGTAGATATATAGATTGACATATATAATGAGTCTTGGGGAAAATAGTATAGGGTGTTATGTTGACGACATGTTGAAAATTATCTCGTTGATGTCCTAGTGTATTTAGTCATGAACATATTATGTTTAACCTATGATATGCATAACGTTCTCTTTGTGGGTTGCCCGTTTTGCTCAAGCAGCTATAAGGCGCTGCTGTGGAAACAAATTCATTTTTTTTTTTTTTTTTAATGCTGCTTAACGACCCCACCAACAGCTAGGTTATACGGGGGTACGAATGAGCGGGTGATAATGAAACGATGAAGTGATGATAGGTGAAAGGACGTTTACAAAAACCCATGCCTTATGCGGGACTCGAACCCACGCCCAACGGTGACTTCAGTTACTACCGCTAGCGATAATTGACTTAGCCACCGGGGCGGCAACAAATTCAAGTCGGGCGTGGGTTCCGAGTCCTGTAGAACACAAATATGGGCATGATATGGGTTTTTGTAAATATTGTCACGGCCATGCCGACCCAATCTGTCATCCAACATGACAAAATACAACAACCACGACCGTGAGTGTTAGCCGTCACTTAGCATAGCAAGACCATACGCCGTCCATGCGACCTGTTATCAGTGACCAGGGAGAGACCTAGTAATTATCAGGGCTGTATAAAGGTCTAGGCCCACGAGGCTCGGGCCTAGGGCGGCAAATTTGCAATTTTTGGCGTCGACCCCTTGAAAAAAAAAAAAAAAAAAAAAAAAAAAAAACGGAAATATATATTCTAGAAAATCGTATATTCTCATAGGCCTATAATATACATTCACGTTTTGAGAAGCCAACTAATGAATAGAGAATATTCAAAAAAAAAAATCTGTTTTGCTATACAGTTCTCTTCTAGTACTACCCTGGTAATCACACCTGAGAGACACAATCGTTCTCACTTCCTCCCAGAATATCCGCCGATTCACATATATTTTTACTATGTGTGAACGTTTTTTACGTAAGAAAATGAGAAACGTCTCCAAGGACAACCCAACGAGGACTCTGTACACCCACGGATGCTGTACCCTATATCCTGTCGGTACTATAGTCTTGAAAAACATTTCAATTATTATGTTTCTATTATACATTTTATATGTGAATGGCAGGCCGGTATATTCATGTAACGTACTTGATTTCTCACGCTTGAGCAAGTACTTAGTTATAACAATAGTAACCGTGAAGAAGGAGAACATTTTCGTGTATGTAATGAACCCACATGCGAAAATGCCATGAATAAGCGCCGAGTCCGAGCGTGTGAACCGATAGTCAAGCGCGTTGCCCGGCACTTCCACCAAATATCACGAATATAGGCCTATAAGTATAGTCTATAAATTATTATAGGTTGTACTTGTTATTACTACTCATAATCGGTGATAGGAGTAATAAGTGATCAAATTGGGAGTAATGGATTGTGTATCACTTGGCCTGTGAAGGAAATGAGTTCATTCATCGATTTGGCTACCCATTGAAAGTTACCCATTTCATAGCATCATGCACTTCACTTCAATTCTGCTTGGTGTTATATGAGGGGACGTGGGGGGCAATGAGCCAAGTGTTTCCTGTTATTTTCCATGCCGTATTGATAAATAATAAGTTGCACTTGGCATACAGTTTTGATTTCACACCTTTTATATGAAGAAGTTTTTGTAGTTGTTGAAATATTTCAGGCCTTGGCTCCAAGTTTTTACCCGTCAGGGTTTTTGGTGGGATTAGAATTATTTCGGAGAGATTTTATTTTCCAAATTTTCTTGCCCCGCCTAATTTTATGGAAACTTTTAGATGGTGTTTCTCAAAAATGGTCCAACCGATTTGACCCCAGAACTATACAGTTCTAAGTTGGATAAGTTTGCATTTAAAAAACAAGTTTCATGTCGAACGGTCAAACCGTGCGACCAGTGCACACAGTGCTTACAAACAAACCGAAAATAAAACACAAAGACAAAGCTCCATAAGATTGGGATGGAAATCGTCGCTAATGCTCAGCTAATCACACATCCGTTTTTAGGTAATGAACACATAGGTTTATTTATTGGAAGGTGAGAATGCTAAGTAGGCATTCGAACATTGAAGGGTTATGAATGCGAACATGTGCATCGGATTAGTTGTTGAATTGTCTAACTTCTAATACTTATTGGCAAACACCAATTCAAAATAATAACTAGATAAAATAAATGGTTATTATTATATTCATCGACTTGACGGTCTCTGCGTACAAAACAGTCTCTCGTGTTAGTTGTCGTCCTCGGAGTCGTTCCTCATCTTCTTATACAAACACGTTCACACATTATAAAAATAGATGTCAATCGGCGGATGATCTGGGAGGAAGTGAGAACGATTGTGTCATGATCCCTCTCAGGTGTAATTACTCTGGGTCTCTCTCTGCTCACGCCGATAACATATCGCATGCAGGGCCGAATTAAGGCCTAGGTCCACGAGGCCCGGGCTAAGGCGGCAGATTTTCAAGGGGCGGCAAATATTTTAGGGGCGTCAGCCCCTTAAAATCAAATAACACGTAAATATATATTTTCAAAAATCGTACACATTCTCATATAGGCTAATACATGCACATTTTGAGAAACCAAATAATGAATAGAGAGTAAATAATAAATAGAGATCAATAATTATAAATTTGCTTCTGAATAAAAATCTAGTGCTCGTCATATTTCTGAGATGGTGTGCTATTTCGAGTTAATTACCATACTTGAGGAGGCCCCTCTCCCCGGCAGAAAATTTTGGATCTAGGGGCTCAAAATGTGTTAATACGGTCCTGGTCGCATGGTCTTGCTTTGCTAAGTGACGGTTTTATCACTCACGGTCGTGTTTGTTGTGTTATCATGTTGGATGACGGAGAGGTTGTAGGCATGGCCGTGACAATATCATCCGTCTATCATCCGCTCATTTGTGTCCCCAGAATACCTAGCTGTTAGTGTGGTGTTAAGGCAAATACGCTAATAAATTATGAATCAAAAGTGATCAAAGTGAAGTCCATGCAGGATAATTGTACAGAGCAGAGATGGTGGGAAGGTTTGAGACTGGAAAAGTATTTTTTATATAGGCCTATGTTAGGTTTAACGACGCACTGTTATGATAGCGTAAATCTAATAGCGTCGGATGGATGATTAATGAGATGATGGGATGATGAGATGAAGGTTTCTTGGGTAATGGGAAGGACATTGTGAAGGAAGCGGTCGTGGCCGCTATATTGTGGGAACCGTCCCGGCATTAGCCTAGACTACAGAGGGAAACCTCGAAAAAACCTGGAAAGATGGACGGCGGCGGGGATCGAACCGGTTACGAAAACCCCTCGCCTTCCGGATCACATCCAGCGAGCGCGTTAACCACTACGCTGCATGTGCCGGTTAAAAAAGTATATTAGCAAATTATATATTATAAATTGATTAAGAAAAACAATATTATTTGTCAAAGTGTCTGGGTCAATTCATGTGAAAATTTGTAGTAGGGGTTGTTGTCTTTGTTGTCTTTGGATAGAGCAGAAATTCAATTTTCTGAGATTTTTCTTTTAATATTCTACTTTTTTTTCAAATTTGATAAATATATACTTTTCAAAGAAGTGGTGAATCCGATTAACACCAATACAACCATGTAGATCTGAATTGAATGAGTCTGTGAGTCCCCAAATATGTTCAGGTTGATCACACAAACCTTCCGACCTATGAAGTGCATCTCGTATCAACATCTTTCAAAATGATTCAAAACATGATTTTTCCTCAAAAGTGCTCAAACCGATTAGGTCCCAAAACTTAACAGTTCTAACATAGACTAAAGACATACTCTTTAGTCAATGGTTCTAAGTTGAATAAGTAAGCGTACCCCAAAAGAATCATATTGGTCAAATAAACTGTCCGACTTGTGGAACAAATACAAAAAACAAACAAAAGCAAACAAAGAAATAGAGGAAGATACATCTTGAACCGAATGGAAGCCTTCGTTTATGCGCATCCAATACATTAGAGTAAATAACATGGAAAGTGGAAAACACACACAGAATATAATAACACAGTATTATATCAAGTTTGAAATAATTCTGACCATCCGACTTGACCGAGAAAAAAAAATCTATTTTTTCTAGATCAATTCTTAATATAATACCAATTAGCTATGTTGTCTCGATGTTTATTGTAACGAATTGCCTATGAACAGCTATAAAAGACAAATAACTTATACGGTCTACTTCGTGTGGGTAATATGTAGGCTATAATCACTGAGTTCTGCGTTTCAAACTCAGTTCTTTGGCCTGAGATTTTCTCCAACTCAACCAATGGTTTTAATTTTATTATTGAAATATTTTTTGTATTGAGGTTTTGTTTGAGCCTACCGCATACCGTACCCAACTTTATGTTGAAAAAATGTTTTGCAGGTTATGGAACACCGTTTGCTTCTTTTCAGTGAAAACACATAGTAAATTGGTCTGGTGAAAAAAGTATCATGGTCTATTGTAATGTTTGAGGTAATGTTTATATTAGGTATTGGATATTGGGTTTAACTCAAACGACGCGACGGAAAAACCCAATATCTAATACCTCATATTTGGGTTGCGAAAGCCTCAAACAACTCAATGTTCATATTGTTACTCACAACCTCCTCTATTAAACACACAGAGGAGGTTGTAGTTTAACTAGCTTATTCTACGCTGATTTTATTTTCAATGCAAGCTGATGATTTTATATGATGATATTCAGATTTTATATGTTTTTATATATGATAGCTGATAAACTTTGATCGTCAATATTAGAATTTGAACAGACCCTATTGCCACGAACTGTTCGTGCCAGCAAGACTAACAAAATAGGAGTAGACGCGTGCGGTCAGCTATTCCTTTGGCCCGAACGACGGTTCGTGGAAATAGTATACGCTCGTGGATCTGGGTTGGGTCGTGGAATTAGTAGTAAATAAATGATATCATATATTGAATAATTGTGAAAATACATTTTTCTATGATAATCAAACAGGACAAATGAAAAATATTACAAAAAACGTCCGCAACGAAACATTCTTTTCAATGCAAAGAATAATGGTCGGTGATACATTGTATTGAGGTAGGTTCGGTTACCCATTTAGCTATAGGCCTATATACAACTTTTGACTGGGTGGTTTTATACTTTAGCTGTTGATTGTTTTTTCAACTTCTTTCATTTTGAATTAATATGCTACGTCGAGAAAGATATTATCATAATAATAATAAAATTTATCATACCTAGTCGACCGTCTCGCCCTCATGGCCTCATACCTCGCTCGATCGTGTAACCTAACCCAGCCCATTTGAATAGAAAAACATTTTAATCAACAGCTCTTCCATGCTCATCTCAGCAATCTGTATGCTTCAGCTCAACCTTTCTGATGGAGATATTATAATACATTACAATAAGTATTGATGAGGTCCATTTAGTTGGCTCCCCCATATCTCGCGATTACAATTCGGAGCACATTGAACGTTTGTGCTTCGTTTGTGCTTGTTTGTGCACCAAACCGTTTCGTTTGTGCTCTATTTGTTTGTGCGCTATGTAAGAAACAAATTGGGGGAGCCATCTAAACGACAGAACCACCAAACTTTGGAATTACATATTATTTATTTCTCATCGTTTGTGCTCCGTTTGTGCTTGTTTGTGCACTGAACCATTTTGTTTGTGCTCCATTGGTTTGAGCTCTGTGTTAAAAACGATTTGGGGGAGCCATCTAAACGACAGAACCCCCAAACTTCCGAATGACATATTTTCTATTTCCGATCGTTTGTGCTCCGTTTGTGCTTGTTTGTGCACCAAACCATTTTGTTTGTGCTCTATTGGTTGGTGCGATATGTAAAAAACAAATTGGGGGAGCCATCTAAACGACAGAACCCCCAAACTTCAGAATGACATATTTTTTATGTTCAATCGTTTGTGCTTCGTTTGTGCTTGTTTGTGCACCAAACCATTTCGTTTGTGCTCTATTGGTTTGTGCACTATACGAGAAACAAATTTGGGGGAGCCATCTAAACGACAGAACCCCCAAACATTAGAATGACATATTTTTATTTTTAATCGTTTGTGCTTCGTTTGTGCCTGTTTGTGCACCTAACCATTTCGTTTGTGCTCTATTAGTTTGAGCGCTATGTTGAAAACAATTTGGGGGTGCCATCTAAACGACAGAACCCCCAAACATTAGAATGACATATTTTTTATGTTCAATCGTTTGTGCTTCGTTTGTGCTTGTTTGTGCACCAAACCATTTCGTTTGTGCTCTATTGGTTTGTGCACTATACGAGAAACAAATTTGGGGGAGCCATCTAAACGACAGAACCCCCAAACATTAGAATGACATATTTTTTATTTTTAATCGTTTGTGCTTCGTTTGTGCCTGTTTGTGCACCTAACCATTTCGTTTGTGCTCTATTAGTTTGAGCGCTATGTTGAAAACAATTTGGGGGTGCCATCTAAACGACAGAACCCCCAAACATTAGAATGTCATATTTTTTATGTTCAATCGTTTGTGCTTCGTTTGTGCTTGTTTGTGTACCTAACCATTCCGTTTGTGCTCTATTGGTTTGTGTGCTATGTTGAAAACAATTTGGGGGAGCCATCTAAACGACAGAACCCCCAAACATTAGAATGACATATTTTTTATTTTCAATCGTTTGTGCTCCGTTTGTGCCTGTTTGTGCACCTAACCATTTCGTTTGTGCTCTATTAGTTTGAGCGCTATGTTGAAAACAATTTGGGGGAGCCATCTAAACGACAGAACCCCCAAACATTAGAATGATATATTTTTTATTTTAGATTGTTTGTGCTTTGTTTGTGCTTGTTTGTGCACCAAACCATTTCGTTTGTGCTCTGTGGGTTTGAGCACAATGTTAAAAACAATTTGGTGACGCTTTCTAAACGACAGAACCACCTAACTCCAGAATGACATATTCAGTGACTCGAATCAACAGATTAATAAACAATACTCATTTGTATACGCCTAATTGTAATTTGCCAAAGAAACTTGGTCTTCCGTTTCTTTTTTCTGACCTCATAAAGTGGGATCCTTTGACTTTGATTTCAACGCGGTAATTTCTATTTTGGAGATATTAATTATATAATAGTATTATTCCCTTCTCAAGTTATCCTTCACCACTTACGCACTACTCGTTGTTAAATACATAATCACGTTATTACATTCATACGTACGCTTCTATATAAGTATGTCTGTTCAAAACTATTAAAATCGGATCCTAAAAATCTTGTGTAATCTTAATAACTCGATGTAGGGTAAGATTAAATGAGATAAAACAATCACAACATGAGATGTATGAGAAATATTATTTATTGAATCATCCTCGATTGAACATTATTCTGAAATATTGTCAAAATTCACTCATGAAAATATTAGGATTACATACACATTTATTGTATGAAGATATTTATCGTGGAACTTGTGCTAAGAGATAAATGGATGCATTTTTATTCATCATAATTATGTGACACAATAGACTAAATCGATTTTCAAAATTGAAAATTGAAAAAGAAAATCTTAGCATATAATTAGATAATATTAGTGCCAAAAACTAGAGAACATAAAGGTCATACAAGTAATACAGTCATGATCTTTGACTTCATTACCATGTTTTAAATCCAATTTTGAACATGCATGTCTTTCTACCACTCCATCGATAGGTAAAATCATTCAGCAAATATATGAAAAACAAGACATTTTCAAAAGATGTAAACAGTACATGAAATGTGTTACTGCATCTGTATCTAGATGATGGGCAGTATACGATTGTGAAATGCAGAAAACAAACTCGTATTTTCGATGTAACAATTTGGGTCCTTACACACTGTCTACTCAGTGCGAAAGGTGATTAATCCTGAGAGTATATTTATCTAATTGGGTTCACGGTATCCCGACTATTTCTTTATTCATCCTTCATATATGTAGAGTCAGGATGTGTTGGAGATGAAAGTAAATATCAGCCCTACATAAGGATCAGCGTGAAGGAGGCCCAAAAATGTTTCGTTGATTTCTAGAAGCAGCGAAGTATGTTCATTCGTTGGCGAGGAATCTATGGTATACCGTTTTCACATAAGGAGCCATTTCCAGCACTTATATGATCACTAAAAACGATTCTTGTTTGGTAATATATCTACAAAGGATTCGAAGTGAAGAATTTGAACAATCAATTCCTTGTTGAAATGTTGATTATGAGTTGAAGAAAAGACTTGAGAAATAGCCGTGGCTTTCAATTCTTACGATATATTTCTCCTCTTAACCGCAAAAACAGAGGCATTGTCTCAACCAATAATAGTATATAAAAAAAGTATAAAATTTATAAACATAGCGCTCAAACACATAGAGCACAAACGGAATGGTTTGGTGCACAAACAAGCACAAACAAAGCACAAACAATCTGAAATGAAAAATATATCATTCTAATGTTTGGGGGTTCTGTCGTTTAGATGGCTCCCCCAAATTGTTTTCAACATAGCGCTCAAACTAATAGAGCACAAACGAAATGGTTAGGTGCACAAACAGGCACAAACGGAGCACAAACGATTGAAAATAAAAAATATGTCATTCTAATGTTTGGGGGTTCTGTCGTTTAGATGGCTCCCCCAAATTGTTTTCAACATAGCACACAAACCAATAGAGCACAAACGGAATGGTTAGGTACACAAACAAGCACAAACGAAGCACAAACGATTGAACATAAAAAATATGCCATTCTAATGTTTGGGGGTTCTGTCGTTTAGATGGCACCCCCAAATTGTTTTCAACATAGCGCTCAAACTAATAGAGCACAAACGAAATGGTTAGGTGCACAAACAGGCACAAACGAAGCACAAACGATTAAAAATAAAAAATATGTCATTCTAATGTTTGGGGGTTCTGTCGTTTAGATGGCTCCCCCAAATTTGTTTCTCGTATAGTGCACAAACCAATAGAGCACAAACGAAATGGTTTGGTGCACAAACAAGCACAAACGAAGCACAAACGATTGAACATAAAAAATATGTCATTCTGAAGTTTGGGGGTTCTGTCGTTTAGATGGCTCCCCCAATTTGTTTTTTACATATCGCACAAACCAATAGAGCACAAACAAAATGGTTTGGTGCACAAACAAGCACAAACGGAGCACAAACGATCGGAAATAGAAAATATGTCATTCGGAAGTTTGGGGGTTCTGTCGTTTAGATGGCTCCCCCAAATCGTTTTTAACACAGAGCTCAAACCAATGGAGCACAAACAAAATGGTTCAGTGCACAAACAAGCACAAACGGAGCACAAACGATGAGAAATAAATAATATGTAATTCCAAAGTTTGGTGGTTCTGTCGTTTAGATGGCTCCCCCAATTTGTTTCTTACATAGCGCACAAACAAATAGAGCACAAACGAAACGGTTTGGTGCACAAACAAGCACAAACGAAGCACAAACGTTCAATGTGCTCCGAATTGTAATCGCGAGATATGGGGGAGCCAACTAAATGGACCTGTATTGATGTATGCTTATCACACGCTTGAGCACTGATAGCTCAATGTATGTGCATACTTGCACATATCTATAGAGTGAATAATAATACCGTTACCGTTCAAACTATATCTAATGCGAATGTTGCAGTTTCTATAGAACATTTTAGATACTAAAATTGTATGATGAATAAATACCATTATTTATCATATTTAATCAATCATTGGATTTAGCAATTGCATAATTATTTTATATTCATCTTTTCATTGCTCAATCAACTACCATATGTTAACTTGATTATATGCTTGTTTGTTTTTATAAATGATCGATAACATTTTCTATAGTAAATTGCTACTATACTTGGATTTGATTCATTATTCGCTAATATGTAAAAGCGGGAAATGTATTATATTTTCCATGAAAACATTGATAAGCGACATTTTGTAGCTCTTACTTTTTACACTAGTCTTATAAATCGGCTCAGGCCTATCCGTCTGACACATTTTTCTATATTAATCACTGAACTGATCCATTTTTTTTTTATCCAATTAGAAACACCATTTCATCTTTTAGAAGCATCAAATTTGTGAAGCTGCGGTAAGTTTATCGAAGTTTATTCCATTATTCAGCCTTCTTGGTGAATGACTTTCTCTCGTGGTTTCAAGTATAGGAAACTCACGAAAACCAACGTTTATACCCACGGAACTCATGTATTTTGAATCACTGACACTGCTAGTAGAGCTAGAGACTACCCGATGTAAGAATGAAACAAATCAGTGGAAATATGATGCCAGAAGTTAACCGACGAATAATCTGCCAAAAGCGTTCAAACGGTTCAATATGTTGGAAATTGGACATTAATTATCAACAGGTGGTTTTGAGATCACGGAAAATGCTGATGAGCTTCTATCAGAATGAATCGAACGCGCAAGAATGAAATTGAAATAAATGAATAATATAGGCCTATATAAAAATATATTCCAAAAATATAAAACTCCCTAAATTAAATCCCGTGAGGAAAACGTGATGAATATGTTATGAAGGACTTGAATTTTGCAGGTATTCAAAATTAACATCAATCTATGCGATTACAGTTTACGAGCAATTGATGTAAGGGAAAAGATGATAATTATTTTCAATTTTCAATGACGTTACAGTAGTTGTATTCATTCATACTTATTTATACTAATTTAGGCCCATCACTCAATTTTTTTCTATTGTAGACCTATAAGTATTCACTATATTTATATGACGAATAATGTTAAAATAATCACTAGTTACTATTAATATGTATATTATTGACGAGTGTAGCATTTCTACTAACATTCTGTTCCATGTCAATGTACGTATTGATGAAATGAATAAACTTATTATTATTATTATAGAAATAAACTTTACATCCGCTGTTATTGGAAGAAGTGAACATTGCCTAAAATACTTGTGCTAAGTGGAAGATATCAACATTCGTGTGCTGTCCGGTAATGTCGTTAAAAACGCAAAGCAGAAGAACATTTTGCGGAAAAAATGCACAATCAAATCTGTTATGAAATCGGTTATTTAAAAAAACATTCAAATGTAAATTCTATCAAGTATAAGCAGCAATCTCAAAATCGAAACGGCAATATATATATAAATATATATATATATATATATATATATATATATATATATATATATATATATATATATATATATATATATATATAGCGTTTTCTTTGTGTGGTGAACTAATTGATTTTAATATTTTGTATCATCTTACCAGAATCAGGTGTAGTTCCTGTGCTCGTGTTGACGCCCAAAAAACTCGATATTGAAGGTTGTTGGGTTTCGATGACACTGTAAATGATCACAATTCACAATTAACCCGACTAGTATTCGACAACAAACTGAACTGAGATCTAGATATAACGCAAGTTTGAACAGAGTTGTTTGAATAAGCTTCATTTTGTTGGTACTAAACAATACCTAGAAGAGGCTCGAACTCGAATAAAAAGATGGAAATGTCAGTAAGCATATCACGTTGAATGTTTGTCGGCAAGGGCAAGGGCAAGTTAGTGTAGACCCAAGTACCATCACAATTGTCCGTGGTACCGTACTTTATTATCTCTAAATATTGTTGGCCGTAGAACACAAAGCATGCATTGTGTAAATTGATAGTTCGCTATGATGATTATCGTATTGCAATTTTCGTGCTAGAGATCAAATGAATTCGAAGGAATGTGTCACTATTAACGAGATTCAGATTTATTTTCGTAGAAACCAACCCTGTGTTTGTTTATCATTTCGTCAAGGAAGCGTAACGAAGTCGAGTGTAAACTGCTAATTCATATTAATAAGTAGCAATATTTTAATGTATTATGTGCGTTTATTAATAGGTCGACATATATACTTATTTCAAAGGAAGTTATTATTTCAAAAGATGAAGGTGGCCTCACAATGAGAGCTAAGACTAACACTAACGCTAACAGCTAACGCTAAGAGCTAAGATTAAGAGTTGGGAGATGGCTAACCAATGCTGGCTCTCACAATGCAGTGCACGACCTTGAACAGTTGACTAACTTTCAACTCTTAGCTCTTAGTTCTTAGCGCTTAGCTAAGAACTCTTAGCTCGACCAATCAGGTGACACCATTTCAAATCAGCCGCGACAAGCCGGAAATACGTACTCACAGCCTTCTGCAGCCACCCAGCAAAATATTTGCTCACAGGACACAGCCTTTCTGTGCCGCCAATTTCGCGAGTTACTCATTAATCACACGTATTTGTACAATGGAAAACGAATCTACGCTGATTATGTTGGTCGAGAGGTATCCGTGGCTTTATGATAAGTCCAGAAAGGATTACCATAACGACAAAACGAAAAAAGAAAATTCATGGCAGATGATTGCGTCGGCAATGAATGCACCAGGTAACCTAACCTAAAATTATACTTACAGTAGGCCTACAAATTATTCCTACACCGTGTAGGCCTATCATAGACCTGTTATTGCAAACTATTCATCTCTTTCAGTTGAGGACGTGATGTCTAAATGGGACAGGTGTAAGAAGAAGTATTCAGCGGAGCGGCGAGACATGAAAAAAGGGGCTGCTAGTGGGTCGGCCTTCGTGAGGAAATCGCGGTGGCCGCTGTATAATGCCATGGAGCAATTTATATTGACAAGGAGGTGTGTTCTAGTATATCCGATCAGTACATGCATGTATTATTGTCTCATTCTTACCACCAAGTAACCTTGTTTTGTCGGTCGTTGAGCAAGTGATGATCACAAATCTAAATTGTACATTGCTTGTATGTTGCAGAACTTACAGTGGAAACACTCCCTCAAAAGGTGTCACCCCTCCCAATACCTCTTGGGATTTGTTCGGCCCAGGAGGATCGTTAGAAGTGTTGGTGGACGAGGATGTCGACGATCCACCATCCCTCTCTCTTCCTCCTGTTGAAACCATTTCCTGCCTGTCCCCCCCTCAATTAACTACTTCTTCCCCTTCAATAGCCTTTAATTCTTTACGAAAAAATCCTACCTCAAGCAGCTCTGCTTCCTCTTCCTCTTCACCTGACCTGTCTTCCTCGAATCCTTTTAAAAAACCCAATCGCTGCCAGCAGCCCGAGTCGACACAATTCAACAGGAGGAAAAGAGAAGAGACGGACGGAATGGCTCAGTGTTTCAAAGCAAGCATGGAAACACTGAGCCGTTATGTGGAACAACGCTCTGCACCCAAGGAGCCAGAGGACAGCGAGACTATCCTCTACGCGCAGACTCTTGCACGTATGCTGCAGAACGTAAAGGGTGGTTCTAAGCGCCGTGCGCAGTGTTTCAGGAAGGCCGTCATTTTTATCGGATGATGAATGAGGTTTTCGTGAATAAAATATTTCTCGGAACACTGGTTTGATTCATACTTTTTCCTTCAATTCCTTATTCAATTATTAAATATAAATATAAACTAATGATAGTGGCCTGGAGAAATATGGGTTAATAGACATTTGAAGTATGAAATAAGTAGGGCCTAATTAATATTGCTTATTATAAATAATTATATAAATAGATTATAATATAATATAAATAGACATAAGAAGTAAGAAATAAGTAGGGCCTAATTGATATTGCTTATTATAAATAATTATATAAATAGATTATATTATATAAATAGACATTAGACGTAAGAAATAAGTAGGGCCTAATTGATATTGCTTATTATAAATAATCATTAATACATAAATCTTTTTTATACTCAAGTTTTTAAAATAATAATGTAATGGAAATTATTGAGAAGAAGCACACGGTAATTAATGATAATGAAACTAGAAAATAGAGATAGTATTATGGCCTACACAGTTCTGCGTGTATCCCTTTATTTACATGGGCGTATTGCCACGTAACCTCACCCTCCTCTGTGAGGAAATAACGCGTCAGTTCCTCACGTACGCGAATGCCGCAAGCTTGTGGGTTATTCGATCCGATCCTACCCAGAGTTCGCAGCGCGCCCTCATTATTTGGCTCATCGCGCCACTGACCAGGTATCACATTATCATTACCATCATATTGGTCAACATACGTTCTTGGACAGTACCTCTGTTCTCCCTGGGGAAGCTCATCATCTTCAGTCTTCAAAAAGTTGTGGAGACACACAGTGGCTTTGATTATTGAGTCTACAGTCTCCGGACTGGCGACAATCGTTGAACGGAAGATGCGCCAACGTGCAGCTAAAATGCCGAAGGCATTTTCTATCGTCCGACGTCCCCTTGATAGTCGATAATTAAAAATCCTCTTTTCGTCCGAGAGAAATCTCCCCGGGAATGGTCGCATAAGGTGGTTCTTTAGTGGGAAAGCCTCGTCTCCCACAAAGTAGTGTGGAAACGGTGCTTCTGTACCCGGTAACGAACCTTCACGGGGTAAATCCATGGTCCCATTGATAATTTCTTGTCCAAAAGACGAGGTCGCGAAAATTGTTCGATCACCTTGTGATCCGTAACCGCCAATGTGAAGCGTATGTACAATGTACAAAGTCAAGTGTGAAGCGGTAATTGGAATCACACACAGCCATTAGAATAATGCTGTGTGTTTTCTTATAACTATAATACAACGAGCCACCACCTGCCGGACATTGCATTACAACATGCTTTCCATCTATTGAGCCAACGCAATTTGGGAGATTCCATCGTTGCAAGAAGCCTCTTGCAACGGCCCTGAATTTTTCGACGTTCATTGCGGGTAAATAATATCCTCGAAGAGCTTCCCATATAGCCTCGCATGTTTCTTTTAAAATTACCGAAACGGTTGAGCTGCCGATTTTATATTCCCAAGCAACTACCTGCTGAGATCCCCCATGAGCCAAATACCGTAGCGTCACCGCTAACCTGAATTCCGGACTTAATGGCGTACGTATACTCCGTTTCACTAAAAGCGGGCCCACCAACCGCAACAGCTTTTCGAACTGTGGGCAAGTCATTCGTGTGTAAACAAAAAATTGCTCAGGCTCGATGGTCTTCATACGGGTGAAAAGACTGCTGAAGGCCCCCGTTTCTTCACGGTCGAGATATAGAGGGCGAACCCAATGTCGACGACGTTCCCTTCGTTGTCGCTGACGAAGATAAACATAACCTAAAAATGAGCATTCAAAATTAAGACAACATGTAAACAAAATCCGTAGTCTGTTTTATAGTAGTAGAAACTTTATTTAGCAATCATGCTATCTTACATAATACATGAAAGAACAACAAAATAATAATGATGATAAAAACAATGTCATATATAAGAATAGTAATAGTAAAACATTGTGAAAAGAGTATTAAAGAATAATTGAATAATAATAATAATGATAATAATAATAATGTGGACCAGATTGGACATAACATGTAACATCATGAATTTTCACATAATAACTAGAATAACAAATAATAATAATTGTGAAACAGTGAACATGTCTTCGTTCAACATAATTATGATCATATAAATTATAAAGCCTATGTACTAACTAGTATAGTCTTACAATTATTTATTTACAATTACATTTCATCCCAATAGTTAACTAATTCTCTACAATTTGGTAAAAGTCTGTTTTCTCTGATTAATTTTGAGCATTCTCTTCGAAAAGTTTTAACATTTTCCGAATTTCGTATATTTTCAGGTATTCTATTAAAAATCCTGATTCCTTTGATATAAATTGAATTGTTTCCAAATTTTGACTGCTGTCTTTCAATGACTACTTTACTTCCCTCTCTTGTGTTATATATATGAATATCTCTATTGAATTGAATTTTGTTGTTTCTTAAGTATGATGGTGTTAATCCTTTTATAATTTTATTTATAAGACATAGTGTATTTAAGACTATTCGTTGTTTTATATTTAGCCAGTTTAGGGCGTTGCACATTTTCTTTATAGAAGAATATTTATTGACTAAAAGGATACTACGCATTGCTATATTTTGAAGTTTTTGCATTTTCTCTATTTCATTTTTATTCAAAAGAAATAACACGGAACTGCAATAGTCGATGTGTGGTGCTATTATTGCCTGATACATCATAACCTTTGTTTTAGCAGGCAAACATTTATTCATTCTCCGGAATAGATTAATCTTTCTTGACATTTTTTTAGTTACATATTGAGCATGATTTTTAAATAATAAGTTTTGGTCAATAATAATTCCCAGATATTTGAACTCTTTCACCATTTCTACCTTCTCTCCTTCTAACATTATGTCTATATTTTCAATTTCATTATTTGTTTTACGGTTTTGACTACAAAAGATCATCCCTTTTGTTTTGGTGACATTCAATTTCATTTTGTTTGCTTTCAGCCATTTTTCTATAGTAATTAAGTCATTTTGTATATTGTTATGCACACTTACAAGATCATCGCCACTACATGTTATAAGTGCATCGTCTGCATAAAGATTTATTTTAGAATTTTTTGTAACTTTAACAATATCATTAATATATAATATGAATAGTAATGGACCCAATACTGAACCCTGCGGAACCCCATATTTGGTCTCTAATGTTTTAGAGTAAGCATTGCCAAATTTAACTTTTTGCAATCTCAAATCCAAATATGATCTTAGCCATTTCAAAACTGTCCCAGTCATACCATATCTTTCTAATTTTTGTAGAAGAATTTCCCTATCTATTGTTTCAAATGCTCTTTTTAAATCAATGAAAACTGCTACTGTTATTTTACGTTCTTGCATCTTTAATTTCAAGTTATTTAATACTAACTGAATAGCCGTGTCACAGCCATAGTTTTCTCTAAACCCCGATTGTTCTTCTACGAGTATTTCATTATTTTCTATAAATTCGTTCAATTGTTTTTTTACGATATATTCTAATACCTTTTCTAATATAAATAATGTGTTTATTGGTCTATAATTCTCCCCGTCAATAGCTTTCAGTATTTTTGGTACTGGAATTATAACTGATGTTTTCAGATACTGTGGTACTTCTCCTATTTCTAGCGATTTATTTATTATATTAATAATAGAATCTTTGATACACGGTAGGTTAATAGAAATTTTCAATATTTTGTCCGATATTCCATCATCCCATGGTGTGGTTTCTCTTAGTTTTTTAATTACTGATACAATCTCTTCTATCCCTACACTTCTAAAATTACTCATCTCGATGACGTTCAAATCTATATTTTCTAAGACATAATATTCTTCTAGTTCTACATCACTTTTAATACTATTAGCTATAACTTCTATGCTGCTTATAAAATACTCATTGAAAGTTTCAGCAATACTTTCTATACCTCGGACTTTCTGATTTTTGAAGTACAATTCATTTTTATTATCTCTATATTTATCCTTATATAACGACTTGAGTGTTTTCCACATTTCTTTAGGTTTATTTTTATATTCTTCTATCATTTTGCAATAATATTCTACCTTCTTCTTCCTAATTAAAGATACTACTCTATTCCTTTGTATTTTGAATTCTGCCCAGTCTTTGGTACTGTCTCCTCTTCTAGCTACTCGGTATAAGTAATTTCTGTGATCTTGAGCCCTGTTTATTTCCTGATCAAACCACTTATTTTCGCTATGTATTTCTTTTATTGTAAATGATTTAACAGGCACATGATCTTTTATAGTTTGACTCATATTTTCCATAAATTCTTTCAATAGTATATTTACATTATCTATCTCACTATTTGATTGCCATTTCTTTTTTGTGAGATCCTTGAGAAATGAGTCTTGACCCTGTTTGCTGTGTAGTACAGTTTTATAGTCTTTATATGTAATTTCAGTCTTCTTAACTTTTTCATAATTTCGTACCTTATGAGTTTCCTGACTTAGGCCTATACCTATAACCCTATGATCAGATATGACTTCATCTAACATAGAGAATATGTTTGAAAATAGTAGCCTTTATTATAGTCGTATCTTACCTGTATATAATGTCATCAACCATAATTGGCACAAAATCACATCATTTTCGATCTCTTCATCCATGGCTTGAGTATTTCTTTATTCTACGGCTTGACGTGAGTTCTTAGAAGTGAGGTATCTTTGGAAAAAGAGTTTAGTATGCTCAAACTGCTTTGGAGTCATGTGACATCCTGTAATAGTAGCTAAGATTAAGGGCTATTGTGAGGGCATCAATTGTTAGTGTTAATCTTAGTCTTAGTCATAATCTTAATTCTTAGTTTTAGCTCTCATTGTGAAATTATTGGTGGGGCGCAAATGTCGATTGGTGGGGCCCACCCCCTAACGACGTCACTGCCGTTACGTTTATTTTGACAGGGCATTATTCAGAATCACTCGTGTTTTCTGACACCACCCAAGCAGCGAGCTGGTGTCGAAACTGTGCTGTAACATGTCGATTGTCGAATCGTCGACCGCTCAACCGTACTTTTGGAAATCTGATGTAGGCCTCGCAATACCTAACCTGAATTAATTTGCAGGAGAATCAAGTTGAATTCTTACGTTTCTGTACTTCTTTTTTATTAGATCAATATGCAGGGAAATGGTAAGTAATTAGCTTATCAGTGTAGAAGGCTGTACTTGAAATCTATGCTCGGCAGCAGCTGTTTACGGACTGCCATTAACCTAACTTTCCTATGGATGTTCCAGTGACTGCAGATCACTTTCGTGACATATTAGAACGCGACAAAGATGTATCCTTTGGTGTGGCGGCGATACGAACATTACTGCACGTTCTTCAAAATGATGAATGTAAGTACCATGCAGTTGAGCGCAGTTGCAAGTTGAGTGAGTTGATGCTTCGTTATCCGCGTAAGACAGGGATGGGTTTTTGTAATGATCAATCACCTACCTATTACTCGCTCATTCGTACCCTTAAATAACTAGAGTTGGGTAGGAACTTAACGGAAAGGAATGCGTTCCTCTTTTGGGAACTTCCCTATTATTAAGCAGTAACTTTTAACAGAATCACATTACTTTTTATCGGTAACGAGGAACGAAATTTACGTTCTTTTCAAAGTTCTTATCGAACAGTTCATACTTCAAGAATGCACACGCAACGTGTAAAAGATCGCCTATTTGTATGGTCAGATGAAAGATTTTGTCTTTGACCCTTTTGTCTCGCACGCTATTGACTCAGCCTAATCCCTGCCGTCCATCCTGTATCTTATTATTTTCAGAGGTATTTTACGATATTTCCCTACAGGTCTACTTCTTACCATATGATCTTTTCCTACGTTGCCGTGGTTGGTGGCTTAAATTGGAAAAAAATGAAAGATAAAATGGCGATCTGTCCAAGAAAATCATCACTACCTGGTGACACCATCAATGGACAGTGAGAATGAGATTATTTTCAAGATGCATGTAGGAAGATGTGTGTAAACACAAGAGGCTCATCCCACTTCCTTGTTCCATTTCGACCCTGCTAGTCCTCGCAATAAGATCATCTACTTATTATTCAACAAATTACTGCTGTGGTAGGCCTAGTGTTTTATTAATAATAATAAAATAATTATTGAATTGATCATAATAAATTATTGTTCCAACATGGGGGGGGGGGGGGGGACCAAGAAATCATTTGCCAAGTTGTAACATTTAAAAACCCATAGAAACACTACAAATTCAAACAAGAAACTTTGCGTCGGTAACTTTCAAGGGAAGTTTGAAGGAACTTAATTTTTTGTGGAACTTTTGAGTTCCTTTTTTTCTGAGGAACTGTAATGGTAATTAGTTCCATTTGGATCGAGTAACGGCAATTGAAACTAGTTTCTTTATTTGAGGAATTTACCCAACACTGCAAATAACATAACCTTGGTGGGATCGATAAACAATATTCTATACCGCAAACAATGTGTGTACCGGTATTGTTCTACTGAACAAAGTCATTATTATTATTGATAGTAGTCATCAGTAAAGTAAGTCGGTACGTTTGCAACTATTGAATATCCAGTAGGCCTTCACCTAGAGTACTCCTTACAAATTTCTGAATACAATTTGACCCATAACAATAATGAGCTAAGGTCTGCCTTTATTGATTAAATAATACGGGTCTAATTTTCCCACGATTCAATGTCCTGTAAAATATACTTTTCAAAATTTTTAAACCTGAGCTTTCTAAATGGAGATGTCAGTTTATCGTTTTTCAATAAACTACTAGGCCTAATTAATTCGAGATTATCCAAATTTAGTCCCTAGTAATGGGTAATATGCCATATGTATGTAATACATTTATTTAGCTTTGTGATTTCAGTTGTTGAGGTTTTTAGTGCTTTGTTTAGTGTTAGATAAGGTAAGGTTTATGTTCAACACACAACAAGACTCTAGTGTTGTGGTTCACACTGGACCTAACTATAACCACCATCCACCACCACTTAACGTAACCACCACCACATAACGTAACCCTATACATATCGGTTTACATGTGAACACCGCATATTTACTGTAATATTCATCTTTGAAATCATGAAATAATCAGCAAATTCCTTCTTAACACCAATTTTTTCTCCAGCGGAAACGGTTCAAGAGCTTGATTCTAATCTACAAGCAGCAGTTGATGCTATGAAGAACACTGACTATCCTGTCACTGCTGTCGTGTCTGGATGCGAACTATTTTTGCGTTTTATTACACTCGCCAAACTTGATACTAAGGTAAGACCATTGGTACTGGTATTTAAGAAAATCAAACACGGTCATTTTTGTGCCACTGTGACATTTTTCCATGGAAGTAACATTAGGAACGAGAACTTGCCTATGATTGTTTCCTTGAGCTTTATTTTGAATTCATGGTCTGCTCTGCCTAGATAATCTGGCTTGTCCAGTCTCTCCTCTATTTCTTTCCATCCCTTTTTCCTAGTGTAAGCTCTGTACAGGTTACAGAATCTATCAGGCTTCCTTTCTCTGTTTTAGACTAACCCATTCCAGCTCCTGTCACTTACTGATTCATAGACTCTTTTCGGTTCCGTCAAGTCATTTTTGTCTGTACTCATATCCGTATTCCATCTCCATGTTCACATTCTATCGGCCCCATGTCTAGCTGCCCTTCTTTGCACAGCCTCAACTTCTTTCTCGTGCACCATCTTATGAGGCTCGACACAGCACCCGCATAGTCCACCACTGGACATATGAGAAACTTGTACACCTTCTCCTTAACCATCTGTGGTGTTCCTTTCAGGTTCCTCATTACGAAGTTTGAGTTTCGAGTTTCCTTCTTCGCAACTTGTTCCACGTGTTCTTTCCAATCCAATGTCTTGTTCATCGTCACTCCCAAGTATTTACATGAATTTCTAATAGTAAGTCTTTTATCCCTTAGCTCATAATCTCAAATGTTCTCTCTTCTGCTCCTTGTGAATCTTATGGCTAATCCCATATTTGATCCTATATCGATGAATTCTTCATGATTGTAAAAAGCCAACATTGAAAATTTGAAAGACAAATAGGCCCACTCAATCTTATGAACAGCTTAAGGCTGAAAGAAAGTTGCACAATATATGAAGTACCGTACAATCAATTTTATGAAAATTAATAACGATTACAAATCATATTTTCAGTGAAATCGGTGGATATTGGTGAAATAATCTCATCTGCAGAACCTCATCCATTAGGCCAAATATTGCAAAATGTGTTTTACTGGTAGTGCCTCACCATTCGTAACTGATGTACATCTTTTTTACAGACATTTGATGAGTGCAAAAACATCATGTTACACAGAGGTCAACTGTTTCTCAAGAAATTAGAAGAAGCCAGAGGAAAAGTAGCCAAAGTAGCATCATCGTTTATTGTTGATGGGTCTGTAATTTTGACCCATTCTAAGTCGAGAGTTGTCTTTCAGGCTATGAAGGAAGCAGCTGACAGTAATAAAAGATTTGAAGTTTATGTCACAATTTCATCACCAGATAGCAGTGGGTAAGTTTTACTTGAAGCTGGTTAAAATTAGTAATTGATTCAAGATGAATTTGTATACTAAAGGACAAAGAAAAATTGGTAAATTTAATTGTAGGCCTACATTCTGCATGTCCACATGACAATACAATGCCACTGCACGTGGAGATGTAAACTTCATTTTAATTGCATATTTTGCTACTGTTCAACAATGCCAATCTCAGAGTATGTTGCCAAGTGAATGCTAAGTCCCATGCTTAAGTGCTGACTTTGTTTGTTTACAGTATTCCAATGTGCAAGCAATTGGAAGAAGCAAATATACCATGCACATTGATACTAGACTCAGCAGTGGGATATGTCATGGAACAAGTCGACTTGGTGATGGTCGGAGCCGAAGGTGTTGTTGAAAGCGGAGGCATAATTAATAAGGTAAAACAGATAATTAAACTATGATAATCTGATTTTAGCACGAAAAAATATGCTGCAATTACTAGCATACTCTAGTGAAAAGTAAAAACCAATATGGATCTAATTAATGTTGGATATTTTTATTTAGGTTGGAAGTTACACAGTCGCTATGTGCGCTCGAGAAATGAAGAAACCATTCTACGTACTGACGGAAAGTTTCAAGTTTGTCCGTCTATACCCATTAAATCAACTTGATTTACCAAATGACCTGAAGTTTACTGCTAGCACGAGATCAAAACACAATATTAAAAACGAACATCCGTTGGTAGACTATACGCCACCAAGTTACATTACATTGCTTTTTACAGATCTTGGCATCTTAACCCCATCGGCAGTAAGTGATGAATTAATCAAATTGTACTTATAGGGAGAGCATTGCAGTAGCGGGGAAAAAAATGAGTAAATAGAGGAATAATACATTGTCTCATACACTGGCGTCGGAACCGGGGGGGGCAGGGGGGGCAATGCCCCCCCCAACTTTCGGCCAAGGGGGGGCAAGGGGGGGCAAGAAAAAACTCTTGCAAGACACAATTTGAAAAGACGAGAAATAGAAAAGACAAAAAAAAAGAAGGAAGAGAGAAGGATAGAAAGAAAAAAAAGAAAGAGAAGGAAGGAAAGATGTATATAGATAGATAAAATCGTACGTTGATTCATATTTCACATTGCATAGAAAATCAAATATCAGATGGGCACCTTCAGTTTTAGGAGAAAATTGATTTTTGCATCTAAATCTCATCTGAAACACGTTGAACCATATTGAAAAAGGTGTGTTTGGAGGAATTTGATGTACTGTTTCGAAATGACAGCTCTGGTACGTGGTTTATGAGTGAGCAGAAATCAACATATAACCTCATGCTTCTTCCAGATGTAAATAATTCATTACAATTTTTGAAAATCTCCAAAATTCCAACAATCGTAACAATGACGATAACGTGAAATGAAGAGAGGGAACTTCCAATATGGGTCGTTTCTAGGGGTGGGCAAAGAGCGTGACTGTCAGGGGCGTCAAATTTAAGGGGCTCTATCGGCGCACATTTGTAACATTCTATTCATAATAATATTGCATAAATCATATTCTATTTTACTTAAGCATTATTGGGTGGAGTAAATGTTATTATTCGAACAGCATTGTTATCGAATGATATAGAATAATTCAGCTTTTTATTTTCTTGGATCAGTCATTCAGCAAAACTAGCTCTTACCACACTGAAGAATTCATGAATTCCAGAAATTTCGTGTAGTCTCCAAACCTGTAGAATCGTATTTGAAAAGATACATTTTCGATAATTTCCCTGCGGGGCTTGGTTCCTACCTCACTTGCAATCACTTTCACTATGCGCATACAGTTTTTGGGGCTCATAATCGAGTCCTTGCCCGTGGCGCCAAGATGAGCCAGAACGACCCCGCGGTTACAATAACTATGATTGGCAAATATCAGTTGGGCACCTCTAGTTCTTCAAAACAATTAATTTTGTCATCTAAATCTTATCTGAAACACGTTAAATCGTGTTAAATAGGGGTAATTTAAAAAAATTCCCTGCGGGGCCAGAAGGGGTCCTTTCCCCCATTGCCCCCCACGGGTCGCAGGCTTCGCGTTGACTGGCCTTTGCACAACTGTTCTTATATGGAATTTTCTCTTCCAAACTGAGATACCCCCCATCTTGGTATTTTTAGTAATTTTTTCTTCTGTCCTGAAAAATACCCAAATGTTATTGAATATGTGGCACCCCATACTTTCTTCCTCCGCGGGTCGCAATTGTTGAACTTGCCCCCCCCAACTTTGAAAACGTTCCGACGCGCCTGGTCTCATATGATATAAATTTAGAGATAAGTATTAATTAAATGTAACAGTACGCTACCTAAGTTACGGTAAGTCACTTTGTAGCTTATGATTGAAATATTTTGATACATTTTTTGTTAGGGTCTATGTTATAGAAACTAAGGCATTGAGATTGTTTACTACTCATACTCCGTTTTATATGTCTAATTGGTATTACTTTTTAATTAAACAAAATGTGTAAATAGAGGACTAAAATATGAACTCACTATAGTCTATAAGTATATGAAAAAACTGACGTCTTGAATTATTATCACCTTGTATATTCCTACCTTTATTACTAGGTGTAGATGAGTTGGCATCAAAAATAAAATCTTTTCATTTGGGTTTTCTGCCAAAATTATCATCTCTCCAACCGGCACATACAGCTCAGTTGCTAGCACACTCACTTCATGTGATCCGGTAGGTGAGAGGCAAATCGGACCTTGTTCGATCCCTGCCACATCCATCTTTACATGGGATTTTAGTAGTTTCCTTCTGTAGTCTGGGCTAATGTGGATTCCCACAATATAGGCCACGGCCGCTTCCTTCTCACTGTCTGGGAAACCTTCATCCCATCATCTGAATAATCATTCATCTGACGCCAATAGATCTTGGTTACCATTACAGTGCGTCATTGAACCCAGTATAAATAAATAAAATCATCTCTTCATTTTAAATAAGAATGGCCTTCATGTATAGGCCTACATAGCCATGACGTACAAACGTTTGATCTCGCAGAGAAATGAAATTGTTTCATTATTACATTAAATTCATATAGTTATAAAGAAATTAACCAATATATCGTCAAATGAGTGTATGTTGAGATTCGTGCGTCGACAGGGAGGTCATTTTGTGCCTATGTGTATGTCCGTGTACTGTGCCAAATAGACGTCAATGTCTGGAAGTTTCAAGCATATGGAGGGAGCCGAAGAGATAGAAAAGTAAGAGACGACATAAAAGAAATGAATACAATAGATGAGGAGAATAGTGACAAGAAAATAAAATACAAATGCAAGGTTTAGTACTCGGTTCTTCCTCCATATACTTCGGTCTCCAGAAGGCTTTCACTCGACCGAGACTTTCTGAACTTGGTTTGGACAACTGCAGGTTAAATTATAAGGTCTGGACCCTCACTCCAGACCTTACTGCCATAAGTGAACCTTTTGGGAGCAAATAAATTTCTCCCGATGAAGGCTCTGGAGATCACAGGGTCACGCAAGCCCCCACACCACATCAAGATGTCCGGATACTTCAAGGGGGCCAAAGTCAAAGCTGGACCTTGATTGAAACTCGTGCTTTTCCACTTTGTCGGCCCTTGCCTCATAAGAAAATGTTTGGTTCAAATATGTTTCAACCATGTCGATTATATCCAACCAAATATTAAATTTTTGTATGACTGATTACACATATTTTTATTTAGAGTTGTCATTTACAAGAGAACGTTATTAGGAGATATGATATTTACATATATTTTATACAGTAGTGAGTAATTGTAAATTGGGTTCTGTAGCAAATATTAAATTGGAAGAATTTGTAGGAATATATTATAACGTATACATACACCAGCAACCTAGCCACGATGCACAAGGTCAGAACATGCAAAAACCGTACTCGCTACGGTGGAGACATTTTCCAGCATATGTTCCATTTTATAAAAAAAAGTATGATAATTGTATAGAGTTTTTTCATACACATGTGAACTTATAGTCATAAAATAAGTTTTTGCATAATTTTATGCCATAGTAATACGCCCAAAGACATTACAGTATCTATTTTAAATATTTTTACCTGTAAAGTGACACCAAGATGAATACATGTTATTTTCACGAAAGTAGTTTTGGGCTAGGTTTGACAGAGACAGGTGGACCAGTGGCTAGCACGCCGAACAGTCATTTGAAGACCGAGGTTCGATTCCTGCTATAGTTGACCCTCCTGCAACGAGGTTTTATCATAGTTTCTCTCTGTCATTAGAGGATGCCTCTGTAGCAATAGGCTATGATCATTCCCTTCTTACTATCCAAAATACCTAATTAATTGACCTTGCATCTCATCTTCCCATCACCTCATTCATCATCCATCAGTGCCAACAGATCTTAGTTCTTATGGTACACTTTTTAAACACAATATGAATAAATGAAAAAAGATTGACTTAGTTTTACATTATAATAAATTGATAAGTTCAGATTTGTTAAATTTGAGATTCAGGATTTTTATGTCAATTTTCTAGCATAGGCACAGTGGCACCAGTCTGCACAACTGCGGTGATAATAGAGGTGGACAAGAAACTAGCACAATATACTGTACTTGTATCCACAAGAAAAGAAGTCGTCCACCAACGGAATAATTGTAGATAGTTTGGTAATTACATAATCTTGCTGTAACTTGAGGATTCAACACTTTTGAAAGATACAAAATGAATTATTCTTGTTATTGATGATATGTGCGAGACAGCTATTTAATTTATATTGTTTTGTTTTATATTGTTTGTATTGTCTGTAACCCATTCATGTATGTATACTAAGCATCAAATGAATGAATAAATAAAATAAAATAAATAAATAAAGTTGCATCTCTTATCACAAACCATGCTCTGAGAAATCATGATACTCTCAAAAATACAAGAGATATACACAACACTGGTATTTTTGTTCATGTTAGTAGACTCTCTCGTTTTGTGGATACACATATCTAACCTGCAATATATAAATATCTAACCAAGTACTAACCTATTCCTCTCCCAACTGCTTGACTGGCACTTTGATCAACTGCTTTACAACTAATGTTGGTTCTACTTAGAAATAATAATAATTTAGTATAGGAGTTTTGAGTGTGATGAATAGAGAGTGGCATATTGAATCATGCGTGGTTTGTGACATTGAAATAGGTACCGGTATCTAATAAGCAATATTTTTCTTGCATGTGAATCACTTGAATATCAGTGCACAGTACCTGTTTTCAACTCCAGTTTAACTGACTGGCCTTCTATTCTATCCTTTTTTTTTCATCATTCGATTCTATTCTTAAATCCTATTGAGCTGAACCCATTTCAAAACCTAAGGAATACATCCAAGTGCCTTGAGAAGAGCTTGGAGGCAAGTCAATTATTTTTTTAAGAAACAGCTCGAGAAATTAAACTGTGACTAAAAATGTAGACCAGAAGAATATTGACAATCATGAGAAATTTCAGTAGTTATTCGGAGAATTTTTACACAGTTTTTTTTTAATTGATATTTATTATATAATTTTATTTTCTACAATTCTAGTTATTTATTTTGAATCACATTTTCAAATCGTTCATCTGTTTGAATTTCATTAAATCTTTTTGTACATCTAGACCTATCAATTTATTTTGATTGGCGAGAAGAATATATATAAATTTGACATCTTAGGATGTGTTCAACTTGACCTTGAGGTTGTTTCATACCCCTGAAGCTGGATACGCAGTGTCAGGAAAACATTAATCTAAGTCACACTTTTGATCAGGGAGAATCTGAAACTTTGTGATCTCCCATAAAAATGAATAAGCATTCAATAAAAATTGTCTCCGCTCTCAGGAACTAATAATTTGATATACAACACAAAAATGAAAATAAAATTATGTGAAAACATAAGAATTTGCTGTCAGAAAACATTGAATTTGTGGGTGAACATTAGTAATACTATCGTGTGGGAGGTGACAAAAACAAAATTTAATTTGGCTCACTCAATCGGAACATTTAATTATCTCATTTAGATTAATAATATTTTTACCCACATAGTGGCAGTGTCTAGCAGACTTCTGGTGAAGAGTTTGAGTTAGCGAAAGATGAGGACATCTAAGTTGTCGCACTCTCAAGTAGTTTAGGGTCATACCGACGGTTGACGAGAAGGGATTATAGTTTCAATGACAGCTTGTCTGTAGGCCGAAGTGCAAGGGTCCATTAACTGTGCTGGAAGGAACAATAGAAGTTGAATGACTATTAAAGAAATAAATTAAAATTGCCGTCGAAGAATTAGGACTACTATACTCTGAAGATATGTATTAAAAATGAAAATCTAAGCAATTTACTTTTTTATTGGAAACAATTCACTCATATGCAGCCGAGATACGTCAATATGTTTGTGGGAGTGATTTTTATTCATTTGCTCCAATTCCACGTATTTCGGCCGCAAATGAGTGATTTTTTTCTATTAAAAAAGTAAATTGCTCAGATTTTCATTTCCAATGCATATCTTCAGAATATAATAATCTTAATTCTTCGATGGCGATTTTAATTTATTCCTATAATGGTCATTAAACTTCTATTGTTCCTTACGGCGCAGGTAATAGACCATTTCGGTGGGGAAAAAAGCTCTGACGTCAGACTCAACTCTACCTGTCATGGACTTCGCCCTTCTTATTCTATACACAGTGCTAAAAGTGGTTTACGAAGTATTAGAAGGATCGTAGATCAAAATGAACGTGACCGTACTATACGAAGGCCGCAGCCCGACTAAAGGAAGGATACTCAAGCTGCAATATGGCCGCTATGAAACAACGTTAAATTGCATTACAACTATTTAACAGGGTTGCCAATCGATCAAGAAAATGTAAACGATACCGAAATGTGCTATATCGAAATATTAGGAATTCCATTCGATATCGAATCTAAATGATAATATCGAATATTGATCGAAATTATCGAAATATTTTTAGTTCTGAATCATGTTTATTTATTTGTCTGTAATCTCTTTGCGAGGTAGTGATAATCTGCCTTTGCGTTGTGTCGACACTCACACTTCCAGCATCAACAAATGACTGACACCAACGCCCATACAGAATCGTCACAGTTATACAGAGACTGTTGGTTGTCAGTGTTAAAGAATGGGGCAAACACACAATCGTCCAACCAAAGTATGTTTGGCTTGCTGCTTGTTCTTTCAGTATCCGCCACACGACTGACAGCTCGCTGTTTATTTACTCAATATCGAATTCACTTTCAGTATAGAAGTGATCGAAAATCGAATTAATTAATTCGATATTGTATCGAAATAATGATATCGAAAATCGATCGAAATAATCGATATCGATTGTCAAACCTACTATTTAACAGCATATAATGCTGCCTCGTCTTGTAACATGATCAGGATACTTTGGTTGAGGTTTCCGGGAACCAAAAAAAAACATTGCTAGATGCAGTATTGCTTTCAATATTTAATGAATTACTGTATATCAAACATTTCTAAACCTTCAAAGTCATTATAACATTAATCCATTTAGTAACCTATCGTATTGTTTAATAATTAATATGTTCCTACATTTTTGCAACAAATCAAACAAAAGAGAATTATAACATTATTTTAAATATATATATATATATACATATATATATTTTAAAAAGATTTCTAGTGTGTATAAGCATAGTGAAAAATATGATGGAAGTCTTCTATATCTATTTATAAAAATAGGATCTAGATGCATGTTCTTCTTATTTCTTAGTGACTATAAGGCAGTAGCAGAGGAAATGGGCCTCTATACCCAGTTAAATATAATTAATATTAAATAATGAATACTTTATAGATATATATATTTGTAATGAGTACTTCCTAAACTTATTATATAACTTATTAACTTGAAGAGCAAAATACTTCCGTTCATTGACACAATGGTATCTTGGCATTTAAAAGTCGAAAACTAATATGGCCAATTTATAATGATATTTTAAAATTGTTATTTTTATGAAATCAATCATTTTTGGCACAAAGTGACACTTACGAGTGTTAACTGGCTGATGAGAAAAAACTACTAAATGGTATATATTAGTAAATACCATAACAAACAATTATATTTTATAACATCAATTAGACAATTATTACATATTATAATACATGAAAGGGTGCAATAACTATGCAGTAAACATATAACATCAACATAAATAAAATGCCTATTACTGTAGCTTAAGAAAAGTTTTGCCTTTTTCAAACCAAGTAAAAACACCCAACAGTGATTTCTTTTCACAAACTAAAGAAATAATGGACGGTTGTTTCTAAGACGGAAAAATGGTTAGTCATTGGTGTCGTGACCAACATTTTACCAGTAATCAATAATGATTAATGACCCCACCAACAGATAAGTTATCTGGGGAGCACATATGAGCGGGCAGGTGGTACACGAAATGATGTACATGTTCATAAAAATTAAACTCTTCTTTCTTCAGAACTAGAGCCAACACAAAACTTGCGATTTACGACTCATTTTCACTTGGCATGTTTCAAATGAGTTAACAGCTTTGATTCATACGAAATGCATTTCATACTAAATTCATAAGCTCATTTATGAATAGCTTGAAACATAACTTGCTTAAATGCCACATGACATACGGCTCCACACATTGTAAGAGGGTACAGAGTACCAAAAGTAGTGGCCTATTTGCTAAACACTCGACTGAATCTTAGCAGATTCCGAGGTAGAAAAGTGATAGATGAAATGAATGATTTAGAGGTATTGTATACTTCCAATCGTTCTAATTTTGAGATGATTGTGATGATCATTGTTTGCATACCCCACCAACAGCTACGTTTTTGGAAGTACAAATGAGCGGGTGATGCATGAATGATGTTTACAAAAACACATACTTAACAGGACTTGAAACCACACACGACTTCACATCAGTTGGGATTAGCTGGTCAAGCCAGAAGAGCAGCTAAATTTTGAGAAAACATTATAAAAATGTTACTTGATTAGGAGTAAGACAGCAAGACAACTCTACCTTACACATCTGTGCTGAGGACCGAGATAAAAGTCGGTCCGACTACCAGCATCAAGCGAGTATTTGATTGAAGAGCGACTCACAGAGGCCCCTTTCTTGTCCCTAATTTTAGAAAAACACTTTGCCACCAAATGTTACGTCCATCAAATCCAAGTTCACACGCTAAAAATGAATTTAATCTAATTGAAATTCATCTCCCTAGTAACAAATATATTGCACATGATATAATGTTAGTATTATTTCCAACAAATACACAACCACGCTTGAATTATGATTGTTTGCTCAACGACCAAGATAACAGCTACGTTATCTGGAGGTATAATGAACAGACGATGGATGAATGAATGAACGAACGATGGATAAATGATGCTTACAAAAAGCAATGCCTTACGCAGGATTCGAGCCCACGCCCGACTTGACTCCGGTTTCTAAAGCATTGCCTTAGCTGAATAAGCCATACTGACAGTAAAACTAATTTTGAATAATACTGCAACAGACCTGGCTAGACATAACTTCAATTTCATATATAAAATCAAGTATCTAGTTCGCATGTGGCGAAAATATGCAAATGTCTGACTGTGTTCTTATCAGTATCTCCTTGGCTATTACGGCATGTTTTGGCACTTTTATTCTTTCTGGCACACAAGGAAAGTGAATCATCTTGAACGTTTCGTATACTAGCACAACGTAATGAGACACGTAATCATGAAGATTCCCAGAGTAGTATTCATATGTTATATTATACCGTTCGTATTACTGTCAAGACATAAGGTACACTCTTTATTACAGTGACCAAAAGATTGTTCATAATACGAATTGTGCATATTGCTTCGAGGACGGCTGAACAATCGACGTATTTACTTATGTATGACTTATAAAAAAAAACAAGTCACATCAGGTAGTAAATTTGGCAACCGGGCACCCGATCATTTAAACCGGATTATTTATATATAAAAAAAAAGATTTCGGTTGGGACACAGTAAATGATCATAGCTCTCGGCTGTATTTATTAGCATTCTTAGTTCTTTGCTGCTAGTGTCTTTCATGCGACTTAGAGTGGCTTGACTTGGACCAGAGCGAGCGAGCTGTTCCAACTCTCGTTTGTTGGTCTCGGAACAGATCACACAACAATCGTGCACGTACAGAGAGCCGAGAACACACGATGATGTAGGCCTACGATTGTTGAGGCTTCTACCAACGATTTCTCACGTGTAGATTCCACCCGTGGCAGAGCTTTCTCTCACGCGCAATATGAAATCAAGTGAATACTAGTACGGGAAAATATGGAAATACGGGATGAGTGGTAGTAATTTTGTGGAAAAAAGCAGGTAAAACACCCAGTTTCTATCATTTGAGTCAGTTGTGGTTAAAATTAAAAAAGCGGGTGCCCCGGAAACCGGTTCTCCGATGTCATCCCTAAAATAAACTGTTCTCTTAATACTTGATTTACTTGAAGTTGTAAAAACCCGATATTGAAAAAACTCTTTCAGGCATAACTGAAATGTAAACAAAGAAACTTCTGGTTAGTTTTATTTTAATAGACCTTCCTTGTATATAACTCGTGAATTCTGATGTTTATGAATTGCTCACTCTTTACACTACAATAGTGAAAATTTATGGGCCCAATTATTCGTGAAGCGTTTCTTTACTTCTTGCTTTAATTGCACTTTCTTTACCACTACAGAACTTTCCTACTGCATGGACAATTTCCCTCCTGTAACTGCAACAGCAGATGTTTGTCAAGAATAAGTACTTGCTACATGCAAATAATAACTAAAATTACCAGAATTATTTTTTACATAGGTAGGCCTATGCAAGCATTGTACTTTTTTTTGGAAGAAATTTACCACAATCCGGAAAATTCATCTCGCACGTGAGTAGCGAGGTTCATTTTGAGATTACGTGTATTACTGTATGGTATGTTACTAACTTACACTTGAGTTGAGCACTGATTGAACAACAAACGTAGAACCTTCTACTGTAACCAATTGTGTTCAGGTGATATTTACTTGTAATAAACAGTGACCTTCATCTAGTAGGCGTATAACCATATTACTGTAAATCATTATTATGCATAAATAATTATCTTTTATGATCAATTCTACTACAATAAACCCTCGTTGATCCAAACTCGGTTAGTCAGAAATTTGACGTATTTCGAACTCAAAGTCTACATACATAGGGCATTGTCCTATGGTTTCTCACAGGTAGTTTTGGCTTTCGGCCATAGCTTCCTCTTGCTCGCAATACAAAATTGCCTTAATTCTAACTGGGAAGAGTGATGATTTTCGTGGAGAAGAAGTTTTATGATTAATCCGAATTTGTATAAATCAAAATAATTTTTTTAGGGTCCCTTGCATTTCAGATCAACGACGGTTTACTGTATCGTTTTTCTTTCTCGAACTTTGACCGAAATAGGCCTACGCAATTATCTCATAGCTCCGTACAATGTATCAACAACCATAAAAATTTCATGAAAGTGAGGTCGTTTATCCGATTCATACTCCCAGCAACGCAGTAAAAGATGGTGCATTTCCTCTGGTATACCTTCGGGTGGCGGCATTCGGTATCCTTCATCGATTCGTTCACGGGCCTTCGAATTACTCATCGAACTGTAAGGAATACCGCCTTTAGCAAATATCTCCCAGGCGAGAATACCATAGCTCCAGACGTCACAGAGTGTTGTGTATTTACCTGAAAGAACCAATGAAACATGTTCAAATCATCTTGGGGTTTTCAATACACAATAAACCATGACCTTATGAGGTGTGTTATGGACAACACACAAAAGAGCAATTAAAATGATTATAATGAACATTCTACAGTAGATCGTCTTTCATACGATTTGCACACATATGAAATTTTGGCATTTCTGAGTGATCTCTACGTCCCAACCATTCTGCATAAGTAAGTATTCATATTAATTTCCTTCTGTTATGCAACTTACTTATATACAGTATGTATAAATTGTTCTATTTCCATCCATTGTTTTTCAAGGGACCAGGAATATAAACCATTTATCAAGAATAATTCAACATTGATCATATGAGTGTAGGTGAGGCAGAATAAATGATAGAAGCAGAAAAACGATGGATCTGGAAACAATCAATAGTGGTTTGACTACCGGTATATGACTTTTCGTACATGCTGGCTCAATTTCTTTCTACATTTCAAGTGTTGTGGTCATGTTCGTTTTCATAATAGTGACTGTTAATAACACAGGCAGTAGAATGTAGCATTTGCGGTCCTGGTCCAGGTTCCTCGTGTACCCTTTGTAACCAATTATTTCACCCCTTCCCTTCTCCCCCTTTATTCCCTCCTAGCCTATTCTCACCTAACTGTCACGGAATACTTGGCACGGGTAGTGAGTATATTTACAGGTATTTTGTGTACATATGGGATGGTACGTCATTGAATTGAGGTACTGCATTGAAGATGGATCGGAGAGACCAAGTATTGTACCGTATGGCGTGTCATATCTGTATTTCAATTTTCAACAGCTTGGCCAAATAATAAATTGATTATCCGTTATATTTTCGATTCCATTGTTAAATATACAGTTGAATCCTCTACAAGAACTTATTAGGTCATAATGTACGGTATCTCTATTCTAGGGTGCAGTTCAAAATTAAACGTCAAAACACTGTTGTAATGAACCATTAGGAAGTGATCTAGATCTGTGTTTGTTCTCTAAGTCGAATACCTGCACGCTCAATTTTGAAGCATGTTTTTATACTAGCATATAGCCCACGAGTATCACCTTGGATGAAGATCAGCATGGGCGAATAAATATTACAAGGTGCCATGGTGTATCTACGTTACGCCTTCCCCTTCGACGGACGACCAAGACAACGACGGACAAGTGTCACATGAGCAATGGACGATGGCGAATTGAGAAACGAGAATGGTGTTGTATGATATTTATTCATTTGATTCATTTGGTGAAAGAGCATTACCCGGCTCACTCAGGTATTGGTAGGCAGCATATTTGCACTATCAATGTTTGCTAATAATGCAGCTGATTGTTAGGTGAACTTTTCAATAATTATAAGGGTCGGTGACCTATGATCGGCTATTGATTGTTGTTATCATATTTTTTTCTAATTACACAGCTTACTTGCTACGATCGAGTGTTTTACCATACTGTGCATTAATTTTCTGGTAGGATTTGGATTCTTTATTATTTTCTCCCTTTCTCCAATTAAACTAGATAACGTAGCGACCTTGATTTTCCCTAAATCACACCTAAACCACCTCTTTCTTGTTGTTGAGATACAGCACACCTTCCACAGGTGAGGGAGACATTATATAAAAGTGGCACCTAATGTGAGGCATGCAACATTAAATGAATTTACCAAAATACATGCCCTATACAACTCTATGCAAGGTCTTTCGATAACGTAAGTCATCGTCTTGCTACCCTTACCAAAGTTCAGTGCTTCCGGTGCCGTCCACTTGATGGGTATCTGCTTCATTCCGTCAGATACGATATACTCTTCCTCCTCTCTCGACATCCCGAAGTCGGATATCTTCACCATATTATCGTTAGCTACAAGACAGTTTCTCGCAGCCAGATCGCGGTGGATGCAGTTCTTCGACTCGAGATATTTCATGCCGGCCGCTGCGTCGCGGCACATTCCCAAAAGTTGTTTCGAATCAAGAGACGACGCTCGATTACGTAAGTACGTCAACAAGGAGCCACCTGAAATGAGATCGTGGAAAACAATCACTACCTTAGGTCGACTTCCAGCATAGTTCTGTATGATACACTGTATTAGTCTAGGGTGAACATTTACTGAAAACGACAACCCGGAGCAGATGAATCATACAACACCGGGCAGATGAATCATATAACCCAGTGAAGCTTGGGCGGATAGGGTACCCCAACTACAGACGCGCACATAATTTTTAGATTTTCATTCCTCAAATCGATTTTTACACTCTCCTAGTTTTTAGAAGATCTAAATTGTTTTGACATAAGAGGTTGAGGTAGATTGCAAACGAAGTGGAAAATGATACGGTCTCTAGACTTGAACTAACACTTGACCTAATAGTTTTCAAATGCCCCCTCTCCATAATATAAATAAATAAACATCATTCACAACATACATCCAGGTAAACGTGTAACAATATAAAGATGTTGGGTGCCTACACGCGTAACTGAGCTAGAGTGATTCCAGCCGCCAACAACTCATCAAGTGGAAGCTCAGCACAAACTACTGATACGAGTTTCGAAACACTGATAAATAATCGAATGAATAATAATCGATAATCGATTTTAATCTATCACTGATAAAAATAGATCAATTACTAGTGATCCGATGTGTGATGATTGAAAATTGATCACAAACTACTGATACGAGTTTCGAAACACTGATAAATAATCGAATGAATAATAATCGATAATCGATTTTAATCTATCACTGATAAAAATAGATCAATTACTAGTGATCCGATGTGTGATGATTGAAAATTGATCAATCAATCGATAACCAATCCGCTCATCAATTATTTCGTATCCCTAATTTATATTAGGCTTGCCGAGAACATCATTTGAAGTGCTCCAGACATACATGCATATAAAAATTCTAAATAGTACGTGAAAAGTTGATATTGATCCTCACCAGGAACCAATTCCATCACGATCATGATTGGTTGTTTCTGCACACATATACCGATAAGTTTGACAACATTAGGATGGTCGTACTGCTTCAATATCCGGCCTTCCTGAAGAAATTTCTTCTTATGTTCGTCCGGCAATGTCAAGCGGCATGTTTTCACAGCTACATCGATGTTGGTTGTTTTCAGTTTGGCTTTGTACACGTCACCAAAATTACCCTAGAAAAAAAATTATTAATGTAATGAACTAAATTATGCAAATAAAACATACAAAATTATGGTTTAATAACCTGATTACAGTAAAACCTTTATACATCGTTCCCAGATCCATCGTTTTCCTTCTCGTATCATACATTTTTCCTCACTCCACTCACATATAAATAATCAATGGTTAATTTTCCTGGATGGATCGTTTTCCTGCAGGGATGGTTTTATTTACCTGGTCCCTTGAAGAACGATGGATAGATGTTTCACTGAATTAGAATAGTACAGTAGAACCTCCTTAATACGTTTCTCTTTAAGACGTTTTTCGCCTTAGTAAGTTTTAGTTTTTGATCCCATCCATATGCTCCCACATGTTAAATAGTTTCTTTAGCAAGTTTTTCACTTTAGTAAGTTTTTTCTATCTGGTCCCCTGAAAAACGTATTAAAGAGGTTCCACTGTAGTTGGAAAATAAGTGATGGGAAAAAAATCACTGAAAGTGAAAAGATCATAAGTGAAGCTCTTCATTTCATTAAACCTTCAATGTATCAAAATGATACACAGGTCTTCATTTTTCAACATGAAATCATATTATCGACTCTTATTTATTGAAAAATGAATATTAACAAGAGTTAGGGGTCAAGAAGATTATCGATGAGCAAATTAATTATGATGATCAATATTATCATTATTAAAATAATTCAATCGGAGACTTCTATTACCGACCGAAACAACTTCTATTACTGACAGAAACAGCTTCTATTACCAACAAAACTGTCCACTTCCTAGTGTTCGATCTACAGTGATGCCAGATGGACAGATTTCATGTCAGGAATTCCAATATACCGTAAAACGAAAATTTCAATATCATCGTTGAAACAATGGGAATGTCAAGATGATTGATAATCTCATCATTATCTTTTCTCACCCCTTCTGAGAACTAACCATTTCACTATCGGTATTTTCTTTGAAGTTCTTCTTTATATGGCGTAGTGTATATTTGAAACTGATGCACTTACCCTGCCGATCTTGTCTATAAGTTGTACATCATCGTTATTCAACTCCCAGCATTCCCTTAGGCTGGGCCTACGAAGCACGGCGCCCGAACGGCTGGTCACTGCCGAGCCACTCTGCCACTGGTGTAGAATCAATTCACGTATAGTTGGGAAGGACGGGCCTTCAAATCTGTAATGACCCTAAGTACAAAGAAAACACTTAATCAGTTCACTTGAAAATAGAACGAAAAAATCATCATTACGAACAGGGATCTGTATGTGCTTGGGTGTACGAAAGAAGGTCATATGGATTCATGTTTGATTATCTGTGGTATTTTAATGGTCAAAGATTTTCAAGGATGAATCAAGATTTGAAACATAGCAACATCTTTCAAAAGGATTGAATAGTTGAAACTTAAAACTGCAGCATGTTTCTCTCCAATTATCTGAGCTTTTACAAATTCCTTTGTTGGTAGACGACCTTCCTTCTTTCGTCAATACAACTGTAGTTGCAAAACACTTCATGTTAAATGAACATTATTACCTCAAGATTTATTGTTTGCTCAATGAGTTTTATTATCAATTCTTTTTTGGGGTAGTATAATCGCCCTTGTGGTGCCCCGTCCGAATGATCCTACCTTCCATCCTCAGCCTAATTGCTTAATTGGTGAACAATGATTTTGTATCAAGTTTCGATGTCAATAAAAAATAATAATAAAAAAAGACGCCAGACAAATGGCTCGCTTCACGGGCACCTTCACTGTTCTGTTTTTCAATTAACTTGGCGAGAGAGCGAGAGTTGTTCGTCAGTCTCGGAAAGGCCGACTGTCAATAGGAACGAACCACACAACAACCACGCATCGACAGCGAGCCGAGTACACGATAGCACGTATGATCAATTGATCATCGAGGCAACTACCAAAGGTTTTTCTCACGTAAGTTTCGGCCCGTGGCATGGTTTTCCCTCAGGCACAATAAAGAATTTATTGAATTTGTAACAGCAAAACTAACGAGTTTGTGGAAAGCATGCGAAGAAAAGTTCCAATGATTTGATCCGGTTGTGATTGGAAAAAGATTGTGCCCAGAAACCGGTTATCCCATATTATCCATAAAAAATGTCACGTCACTAGGTTAATTACTTTAGTTAGTCAGGAAGTGTTGTTTAAAAATGCTGAACGACTTGACTTGGTACTCTACAGCATCAATACACATCACTGGCTACATGAAATTCAGTTTAAAGCGTAGAGGTAATTTATTACCTTTTTTAGTTATAGGCCTATATGAAGTGTGTCGTAAATACCTCAGATCCAGTCTGCACAATGAAATGCTTATGTCCACCCCAACAGACGGAAAGCACTATCTGACTCTCGGCATTTTTTGTTGTTTCTCGAACGAGGAAATCACCCTCGTGAGTCAATAAACGCACCACTTCCTCGCGGGGTAATACGCCATGGAACCACTCTTCGTCGACTAGAGGCCGGCTACTGACAGCCAACATCTATCATCAAAACATTACGTGAAATAATTAACCAATAATAGTAGGCCTAGATTAATACAATACACATGAGTAGGTCTACTCTAGCAGTGTTTCTCAACCTTTTGTCTGAAGTGCCAAAAGACAGTTCTTACCACTTACATATTCTAGTCGGAACTATAGACGTGAACATCGAAGTTTTAGTCGCTAAACCTAAAACTTTGTTATGTCGAGGGAGATTTTATATAGAAAAGTACACCCACGCGGAGCACTCGCCGGAGGTCATGCCCCTTTGACGAATATCGCGGAGCAAATTTTTGTATTTTTTTCAAATATTTTATTGAGATTCAATGACTCATTGTGATGATAACTAATATCTATAGGTGTAGTGTGAATAATTAATGAGATGAAAGTTCCTGAGGGGGAGGAAGTGCTATATTGTACGAACCACCACCTAGGCTACATGGGGAAACAAAGAGAAACCTCTGTGAAGATAGTCGGTGGCAGGAATCGAACCTCCCAATCTACCTTCACCTTTAGGGTCACATGGAACAAGGGCATCACTTATTTTCAAGTACATACAATCACAAAGATACTAAGCACGAGTAATTTGTGATACCATTAGTTGGGACTAAAATTAGAAAAGTGATTGTTTTATGCTCTTTGAATTAATTACAATATGTAGGCCTATTAATTATTATTGACTCATCATTTATCATTTTATTTATTGCTGAAATGAGTCCACAAACAAGTAGCCGTAATCGAAAATGAATTAAATTTTATCTTGAAGTAAAATTTAGCTAAATGTAGCATATATAAATATTGCACTCCTTCATTCATAAATAATAATTAATTAATTATCGAGTTTTCAAGTTTTGTTTTAGATATTCATGTGTTATTTCTACAAATGTAGGCCTACGATTAATGAACTTTTTCGCGTACCCCAACAAGGCCATCAGCAATCAGATCCCCGATTGAGAAACACTGCTCTACTAAATTACAGAAGTACAGTACTACTGTAACACAGATTCGATTTAAACTGTGAAATAAAAACACTGGTCTTGTCTCAGAGATGCAAAGTAAGTTTATGCAATAATGACAATAGAATCCGATTCCGAACTTGTAGGTGCTTTATCAAATTTATTCAATTTTGTAAACTACACTTTGGTTACTTTGACTTGTACTTGTGGTTCATGTACATCAATTCAGTGCAGGTTTATGTATGAAATAATCATTACATTGTAGATGGAAACTCATGCACAATAAACATAATTTAGTATGGTTGCTGAATTGAATTTCTTCTATAAGTTGGGTATATTTTATCTCTCAATTGTTGATAAATGAGCATACAAATTATTAACCCACCTAAGTAAGCATGACATATTCTCAAATTACAAGGAAAATTTTCTTACTGCTTCACGATGCCAAACCAATAATGACAAGTGAATTAACGTAAGCTATGAAGTCTCGTATGTCCTCGTTCAGTAAACAAGTAATAGCCGCATTACGTTTTTTAGGTTTCCGCGTTAAAAATAATAATACATGGAACACAGCATAATCACACAAAATAATCTAAAGATAAAATCAATAATAAAACAAAAATATATCCTCAAAAAATAGTTAATCCAACAACTTAAATCGTTGGAAGCATGCACACAATCTATTGTAGGACAGTGTCTTGTTGAACTAAAATGTCATCACAATACTTCATAGAATTCATACGCTTGAGAAGTAAGCCAGACGCACCGATCGCTGATTCATATCCATTTGGAATTTCAAGAATGCCCCTGCTCTGTAAAGTATCACATTTCTGCAATATGCTTTGTACACAAAAATAAATTATACTGCCACCATCTCCACTGACCATTGTCACATACATACAAACAAAATACAAAACTTTAAACAAATTCAACCTATGAGCCAACTGCCAAACAAAATCAAGGTTATTGCAATGTTGCAGATTTGAGCTTAGAATCACTGGCGAAGTTTAAACCGCGGCCTACTTTAGACTCCGTCTAAGTACAAAATAGCATTGCAGTGGCAATGCTATTTTGTACTTAGACGGCGTCTAAAGTAGACCGAGGTTAAACTTCGTTCTTGCAATCCACCCACTGTATCTGGTTAGAAAAATAGCAAATATTACAAAGCAGTAATTTAGGTGGTGTATATCCACTGTACACCAACTATGTGACCTAGATACGCAGATACAATTCAACAGAGTGCTCATTCAGCACAATTGCCATAGTACATGTGATTCTTCAGCTTAGGCCTATAGTTCAAATTTGTCAGTAGTTTTCCATGGTGTATTCATGTAATAATGTTAAGGAATATTCAGTTATATTACATGAGTGCAGAAACTTGCGCTCATGCACTAGTTAGAAAAGCAATATGTGTGCTGTATGTTATGCCCGAGGCAATTTGTATGCTAAAGCACAGATACAACATGCAACATGACATGGAACATGCAATTTACAAAAACCACAGTTGTTTTTATCAGCGAGGGATAATGCATTGGACCAAAATTTAGTGTTGGTCTGATATATTTTGCTCAAATTGTATAATACAACTCCTTGTAAATAATACAGAAAATGTGAGGTTTTAGATAGGACTGCATCAAATTTTGTTGTTCGACACTCCTTGTTGAGTCATAATCATTCTATTATTCCATGATTATTTTGAAACCAAAGTTTTTATTCAGGTATTTAGCCTATATCTGTAATTTTGCCAGTCAAAAACCTACTTGCGTTAATGGTAAAGAAAAGGTGATACAGTCGTTGGAAAACTCAGTAATACCCAAATTTGGTTCAATATCAGCAATAAATCGATAGAATATTTTTCTTCATTTTAAACAACGAACTAAACAAGAGGTATACATTATTGAAAGCCACAAAATGAAGTAAGTTGCAATTATACATATTGCGTTCATGAACATAACCCGACTATCAAAACATAATAATACAGTATAAAGATGCACACATCACGACAATAAAATATGAAACCATTAAACAAGACTAACAAAGCTGATAGTGATTAGTTAAAGTGGCTTATTTGAAGTGAGTTTTACAAATGCAAGGTGAGCATCACCTAAGAATACGGAAATGCCTCGGGTAAAACATAACATTGACGGAACATATTCAGTTAATACACAGAGTCATCTGTTAATTCTGAACTGGAAGATTGGTTTTCGTGTGCTTTGCATATCACAGAGAATATAATGCTTTGCAAAACAGTAGTGCGCTATTTTAAATTGGTCGATTAGAACAAATGTTACCTTACATAAAATAAACGTGTTAGAATATCTCCTTTATATTATTATTATTATCTGATGAGTAATAATATACTATTACTTTGATCACTTATTACTTATGATGAATTACGAGTGACTTATAACGAGCAACGTAAAAAAATTAGCAATTGATTTAGTGAAAGCTCTTCTTGCCGAGTTACTAGAGATGAATTGTAATTTATATTCATTAGTTAGTACAAAGTATTAACAATTTTTAATAAAAGTTCATCAAGCAAACTGTTAATCATTCATAATTTGACAAGCATTCCTTGTTTTAACATGGTTCCAGTGCTTGTGTAGCTATATTATGTAGTGACATATTGAATCACCACCAACCAACTCGCTTCTACTTGAGCAGTCTAGTTTGGGAAACTTTAGCAATTTAACAGCGGAATGTTCAATTCAAGTCGATAGCTTGTAGGATGTACAACGCGGACCTATCGTTTTCCTCAAGAAACTGTAAAGTGATTTTGAGGTTATGAAAACATAGCATTAGAAAGTAAAACTAATAACTACAATTAGAAGAATACGTATAGAAGATCTATAGATTATAGTGCTATGATCATTTTTCTTGTTTGGACAATTCCATGCTAATTATTTCAGCATTTGATACTCATTTGAAGGTTTAATTCTGCATAACTATCATGTTCCTCGCACAATATATAGCAGTTCTTGACCTGATTGTAACTACGGATGCTGTATTACAATTCAATGAATAATGATCAAAATTTTGAATATTCCACTACGACGATGAATTAATTTATTCAAGTCGATTGTTAAGCATATTGATTGTATTTGAAAGAACACATAGCATAATGGTATGAGCGTTTGTTTTGAACGTAAAAATTTTCTCAATTGAAAAAGCACAAGTATTGCCAATGCATTTACCTACAATTTTGGAAATTTTTCCAGAAAATCACGAATTTTTCTAATTATAATTTTGATGAATTTTTCTATAAACATTTAAAACATCTGATGAAAATTTTCAACATGAACTTTGAACACAATTATAATCCTAATTTTCAAAAACATTTCAACAGGAACATCTGAAAAATGCAAAAGATATTTGAAGAATTATTCTACAAAATTTTGAGAGAATAATTCAACAAAAATTATTCATTTGAAGCACCATTGAAATGTAAAATATTGTTGGCAAAATGCAAAATTGACCTCAGCTATTCACAAATAGGTTAATAAACCTTATATAATAAACCGTTAATAAACTTGGACAAGTTAGAATTTAATGGACATGTCTGGATATCACTCAGTTTGGGACATTTGCCGACATCAATCAACACTCATTCAATTCCATTCTGTCCCTAATGCACTGGAACCACACTAAACCTGATTTAAACAATGCCATAGGCTGAACATACTTTTTGATCCTCCACCATTTCTTCCTTTTTCTCCCCTCTCCCCTCCTCTATACCAGGACAAGTACTCCTGGCAAGGGAAGGGGATGCGGGGACAGACTTTCGACGGAATGGTTTACGCAGGATAGTAACTAAGCGATGTTGAGTGTGAAGCGTTTTCATTGCTTTGGCTGACAGATCACCCTGGAAAAGTTTTGTACAAGAGTTCCTCATCACACTTACCTCATTCAAGAGTTGGCAAATAGGGTACCCTATTTTGATTTGAATTGAAATAGAATAGAACTACTATTATTACATAGATCTCAAGATTCAGCCACCACAATTTTAAAAAGCTTCAGATACATGCAAGTTGACACTGAATTGGTGAGACCTCTGTCAACCAAACAATTGATCTTTCAGTATATTCCACTAGCTGAATAAAATAACTTGTCTAAACATCAGTTAATCCATAATACGGTGCACATTTATGACTACCAAAATTAAAATTACATTTGTAGAAATACAACTCGCTTACACATTTTTTGGCCCAAAAGAAATAGCGGGAGATTAGGGTTGTATGATGGCTTGTAAACAATAACAGACCTTATATTGCATTCAAAATACTACAGCTAGGCAGGTAGGTAAGTAGGAGGCATTACGTTACAATTAATTACACGCAACGGCAATACAATTCAAGATGATCCACTTTCATGGATAACTGGTTCATTGAGAGAATCGTGTGTATAAAATACACTTGCAAATTTCGAGTAAACACTCGACCGCCACGTCTGTAACGTTTCAGGCAGGTAAAGACGATAGAGACGAACTGTAGTAGGCAACGAATATTACGCAACATTAATGAAAAACTACGGCAACTCACCTTTCAAATCCATTCTGCCAAGCAATGGAGAACAAAAAATAACAATGGTAGCCCAAGGGTAGTAACTACTTCTTTTGTACGGTTGCAGTCACATAAAGTGGTCAATCAAGGTACATCAAAATGCTACATAAAGGAAATATACCGTTGTTATACCCACTAAAACAGTTGCATACATATGCATACATACTACACGCATACTCTATGAGAAAAGTAGCGGTTGAATGTGCGCAGATTTTATTTAAATTCAAATTGTAATTTAAAGGCACATTCAACCGCTAATATTTTCACAGACTATGCGTGGAGTGCGTATGCACATTGTCCACTAGTTCAAGTGTATATCATATCAGTAAATTTTCATTAGGATGAATTTTAATGTACTGGTAGCTTAATCAACAACTTTATTTGACCACAACCGTACAATCACACAATGGGCATTATTATTTTATTATTCACATGGAAAAGGGTCGCTCAAACACTATCCTACGTTATCGGAAAGTTTCAAACTTCGCTTTAACGCGCCAACTGTTTCCCAGAGCCGGACTTTAAATTTTTCCGACTCTGAAAAAAAAATTTTGCGCTACGGCTCTTTTCTATTTTTTGCTCTCCGTTTTACCGAACTATCAAATCAATGGTCATTATACCAATAATGATAACGAAACATACCGTTTTTCCTATACCAAAGCGCATGTAGGCCTACAGATTTAACTGTACACTTACTCAATGTGGGCCTACATTCCTGTTAAAGAGTTATGATTACCATACCATATTCGTGAATAATAAATTGAAACCACATTTTTAGGCTAGCTTTAATAAAGAACAGAAACTGAGATTGAAAATATATTCTGCTTGCAACTCAATTGTCTAGAATAAAAGCAAACCTCAAAGCAAAAACATTTATTAATAATTCAATTGAACAAATCAAAATACAAACTCCTGGCAAGTTTAAAGAGGCCAATAAATACATGCCTAAGGTTGATTATTCATAATGTATGATTCATAAGAGCTTACGAGTTTTGACAGTAACCAATAACCAAAAGAGTGAAGAAGCCTGCACCCAATTATTATTATTATTAGTTCTTAATGGAAAATAATATTGTAACACCAATACCAATCAAGAGATGAACAAATATGTTCCAATTTTTAATAATAAATGTAATCAATATTATACCGTTTTCTGGAACCACAGTGTAGGCCTATTGAATACCCGATCTTAAAAATAAAGCTGATGTAAGCTGATGTCACTACAAGTTTGTTAAAAAAGTTTCTGCGTACTTTTAAATACATTCGAATAGTTTTTTGTTTTTTTGATGTTGCTTAACGACCCCACCAACAGCTAGGTTATAGGCCTACAGGGGTAATATGGTTGTCAAAAAGGTTGTTAGGTTATTAATGAACCAATATAAATGAGGTTATTAATTAAACGGTATAAAATAATTCCAAAAGCGTCGAATCCAGTTTTATCCTCCTACGTGCTTTGCGAGTGTTTTAAAGTGGAAAGTTATCCAGTGGCTCAATCAGCAAGTAATTCAGCAAGAAATTCAAGTATTTACCTGAGGTTGTTCTGTATTATTGTCAAGGTATGACGTATCAATGGAGAGGTCGCAACCTGAAGGAATCTCTTCACAGCCAAGTTCACTCAGTGCCGTCTTGAGTACGTCTATCTGTCTTTGTACTTTGTGCTCTAGGCATAGCGTCTCGTTAGCCTCCTTTCGTAACACTTCAGCACTATGGGGCCTAAAAAAAAACAGTAACATTTAATGAGCAAATAACAGAAAATTGGCACTATTTTTATATTCAATACGGTTTTTTGATTGATAATCATCGACTCCATATTAATTGTCAAATGGAAAAGTACTGACTATTTCAGACAGATTCAATGCTCAATTCAGAAATATTAACAATCGAAGACATCAATGTTTACTGGTCATACTTCATTTCGGTTTAAAGTACAACTTTTTATAGCTCAGTTCCTAGCAGCTTCGAGTCTTGCTTTTACTTCATCAGCCTGTTCTAATATTGGTGTTCTATTAAATCCATGACCGTACATTTACTTTCTTAGATTCATAAATTGCAGAGTGAAAATAAGAAAGATACGTAATCATCACTTAAGCAGTGACACCATATAAGAATGAGGCCCATGTGCACACGAGCATTCTATACTTCGGCTGTTTTACAAATGATAAAAATGTGCTAATTAAGCTACCAATAATTGTAAATTAAGGTCTAAGAATATCACTGGTATCCAAGCGTGATAAAAAGATAATACGTTAATCATCGCTTAATCAACAAACATATAATTCGTAAAACTGGACCTTAGTGACGATTATGACTATTGTATTGTTTGATAAAGAACCCCACCAAAAGCAAGGTGTTTGGGGGTACGAACGAGTAGGTGATAAATGATATTGCAACTACGAGGCAAACTTTCAGCATATGCATTGTAAGATGAGCTAGATATTTAAATATAAAATATGCTCAAAAACTACACACCTTGACTTGTACGAAATATACTCGATAACTCGACACATCTAGACTGGTTAACTATCAAGTATAGAAAGCCGTGAATTACCAAGTTATGGTTCTGAATAAGTATTATTTCTAGCCATTTGATATAGAAAATATATTCAATAAATTATTTTTTCTATTTTGATTTAGGTGAAAATTTGTAATAACGTGTAGGACTATATCCGTTCCAACTTTCCAGCTAAGGGTCAAGGTTTAAGACCTTGAAAAGCATGGTTATTTGCTTGAACGGCAATTAGCTTCGAGCCGTGGTCTTTGTTCAATTCCAAGAGAATGCTAGAGATTTTGTTTGTATCATTCTTTTCTGTCTCTGATCTGTTCCTTATTGTCCTCGTTCTTAACCACCAGGTGAATATCCTTAAGTCAGGAAAAATAACATACAAATTGAATTCTGTAGTGAGCCCAGGCCTAGTGGGTACTGTGTGCAAACAGTGCACTCGGGTGGCAAGCCAGCACAGAAAGCAGCTTGAATTTTATTTCTGTGAGTGGAAGCACTTGCTAAGCACAAGCACAATGCACTTGCCTGAAGAGATCCAGAAAGATCGAAAAATGTCATAAGTTTCAGTTTATTATGATGTTTCTGTGATTTTTGCAAGGTGGTTATTTCCTTCAGAGTTCTTGCTTGGAAAAGGTAGTGGGAAACTTGATATTTTTGTGCTCTGTCCATGTTTTTCCTACAACCTGTATTCACCTCATTATTGTCATATCACTTGTTTCTCTTACGCTGTATCATATCATCATCTCTCATATTGTCCACCATAAATTGAATCCTTTAAATCAAGTCCTACTTGAAATAAGTTAGGGGATTTTAACCAATAATTCAGTCAGTGTCACCGCGCCGGTTTAATCAAAGGTCGTCAACCTGTGTTGTTCTCCATGTTCGTTTGTTAGGGCCAGAACCTACCTGGAGAGAGTGTCCGTCGATATCTTCCTGTGATTGTTTGGGGTTTCAATAATAGACTGATTCTTATCGACGCCGTCTCTCAATACTGTCTCGAGTTCTGACAGCTTTGATCGGATCCAATCGATTGTCAGATTATCCACCGTCAACTGATTTGCCTGGAGTTTCCCCGATGTGTCCTCAACAAGCGTATTGTCAAAAGTGAAGGTGATTGGACTCGGAGGTAGAGTTCTAAAACACACGTAAATGAGACCGTTCTTATTCCATTTTGAAGAAGTTAATTTAAATTAAAACTCAACAAATATTGAAATACTTTACAAACAGATGAGTTAGATGTAGTGGCCAATTAACAGTGAACCAATTCCAATCTTCTGTGTACAGAATGGCTTGCTATAAAATACTTTTGTAAATCTTAATTTGTTACCAATTTTTTAACCCCAAAGCCTAGTTAATAGAAGAATCGTTCATGTAAATCGCAACTTGCACCAGTGGCATAGAGATACGTATACAATGATACGTGAATGATAGAATGTGTTAGAATGTTTTTGGTGGTTATACGCTGGACTTAAGTACAGTGAAACCTCTATGCATAGTTCCCGGATCCATTGTTTTCCTGTTTGTATCATTCATTTTCTCTCATCCCACTACTAGATAATCAATGTTAAATTTTCCTGGATGGATCGTTTTCCTGCGTGGATGTTTTGTTTCTCCTGGTCCCTTGAAAAATGATGGATAGAGGTTTCACTGTACAGTAAATTCTCTTCAACTCTATATAAAATAGATATAAACATACCCATTTTGAATTATGAAAATTTGAATTTAATTATTGAGCTTATGGGTCTACAGTTTGAATTGATTTTTTTTTTTTTTAATGATCAAGGGTTTGAATAAACGAGGGTTTACTGTAAAAGTACCTTCATCGTTGCTTGACTTCACTATAAGAACAAAATAATGAATAATATAAACTAAAGTGAAACGTTGATCTTCTGTTTTTCATTGGACCTGGGGAAAAGACACACATGCAAGAAAATGCATACTGGTTATGGCGTTGGAGTAGGGTGGGGCCAAACTAATGATAGAAACAGGCAAACAATGGAACTGGGAACGATGCATCAAGGTTTCAATATGTGCATTGTCATTTGTTAGACAGATAGTAATTCAATATGGAGTAACATTACTATTAGTGAATAGAAAGAATTAGAAGGATGATTGAATATGTCTCGCATAGGCCTACTGATGACTTACTTATATTTCTCCGTGAAATTGCTATATTCCTCAGTAGGTTTAATAGACTCCACACTAGCTTCAACTCGATGATGCACTTGCAAGAACTTGTCTGATGCAAAATTGAAACTTTGCGCCACTTCCTGCAATAACTGTTGCCTAAGAAACAGAGAGAAAACCAGGAATATCACTCTAACATTCAATGAACAAGTCAATTATATGCAACCAATAGGCCCGTCATTGCATCCGCAAAAATTGATATCATCACTTTGATTGCATTGTTTTACTCGGGAGTTAATTTTATCTGATTTCTCGCCTCCTCGGGCCACTAGTGGATCAGAATGGCGATTTGTGGGAGGAAATAATAGCATAAGTCACAAATTGTGTATTATATAAATAGCAGCTAGGCAGCATCAAGCATCGATATAAGAATCAAAACATGCTTAGCCTACCAATTGAACAAAGAAAATTGAGATCAAAATCCAGATAATTTTTTGCAATCAAGTCTTCAAAATACAGTGAGAGATAGGACATTACAAGATACGAAGCTGATTCTAGGAGGAAAATTGTCGGAAGTCCCAAGCGTCACTTCATGGCACTCAATCTGCGTACTAATACTGGTCTAGGTAGGAAGCTCAGCAAGGTCTAATATCTGTAAGCGTTACGCGTTGTTTTTCAAGTGAAAAATAACAGCACTAGTGTGTTTGGATTACTCTTGATATGCCAGGATGTCTGGATATATCACAAATAATTGTTAATTCGTATAAAAGGGTTCCAGACAAGTTAAAAGCTTAAATCTAGTACTTTCAACACGAGCGGGTCAGGAGAGGAGATTAATTTTGCTCTTAATATGCAATTGTTCAGATATTCTTATAACTAGTAACTACTCTTCGAGTCTGGGTAACTCGGGCAGTAGGGCGTCTGGCGTGCGTGCTAGTGGTCAGGGTTCAAATTCCACGTCTGGCACATTTTTTTTACTTTTAAAATATTATATTTATAAATGCTTTAGGCTCAAGGTTATGGGTCAAGAAGATTTTTTAAAAACAATATTATTTAGCAACCGATATTGAATTTATTCTTCATAACGATTCCGCACAGGCCTACTAAGACACGACCATACCCTTGGTGAAACTCTTGATTTCCTGTCCTGATCCGCTCGTCTTGTAACTGCAGCGAAGAATACGGTCACAGACAGCGTAGATCTGGTTTTAAAGTTCATTGCTGATAATTTAGAATAGTCTACATATAATGTTTTATAATTTGTGACAAGACCATCTGAAAGTCTTGAAGTTCAACCAAAGTTGGCATTTTCAAACGTTCCAACTAAATCGACTTGAGCCTCAATTGGGAACAATGATTGGACCGGTACCGGTATCAAGATTTCTATCAAGATATCAAGATTTTGATGTCAATAAAATTTCTCTGAAAATTGGTTCATTAATGCGACTATAGTATGGTTGACTCGATTATACAGGCCTAGCGACATTGATAATGTTGAATTATTATATTGAAACAATCCATAGTTGTTATCAATCAATTCAATTTTAAATGTTTTTATTAATTCAAAACATATATCAAAAATACAAAACATAACACAATAGGTGTACATACGAAATCGTAGGTTTCAATTATTTCTTTGAGATAACACAATAATAAACATAAAAAAGATAATAACCTCTATTTTTACCAGCATATGAAGTACATAAAAGGAAACAAATGAAATATTGGTAAGCTTACTACTGTATAGTAATTTTTTTTTTTTAATTTGAATTAATAAAACCCACATGAGCCAAGGCTTGTGTGTGGGAAATGACATGTAAGAAAATTAGATTTTATACAAGATGACAGAAGTAAGCGCTAATATTTGAATAATATGAATATAGGTAAAATCAGAATGCTGGAAGGTTACAATTTTTCGTTTGAGAAGAGAAAATATTTTCGATCCTATAGTAATTATTTTACTTATTTTATGAACTTGTACATTTTTATATGGATTTATAAAAGTCCTAAATAGTATAAAACGAATATAAATAAATATAATGTATACGAAAATTAATGAGAAAGAAGGAAAATAATATTCAAAGTCCACTATTTAACACATTACATGTAAAGAGATGGTGGCCGAGAATGTTATTCAATTGATTATGTTTCACTCCATGTAACCAAATACATAGTTTCATTTTAAATTTATTAAAATCAATTTCTGATGCAATTTCATTGGGCAATATATTAAAAATCTTAGGTCCCAGGTATAATATCAATATTTTAGATTAGCAAAGCATCTGCAGTCTCCTCCATATCCGCTCGAATCCGTTCTGTCGAGAAAAGGTAGGCTAAGTTTAATTGAAGATTGAAAGTATATACTAACCAAGAGAGTATGCATGCTTCTTGCACCCCTTGTTGGTATTCAAGGAGTCCAGGAAGCAGTACCGTGCGGTAATCTCGTTCGTATTCGACAGCCTCGTGCAACAACAGAACGTATTCGTTGTGAGTGAGATGCAGCTTGCGACACGCTTTCTGGTATTTGTCGCGGACATCGTCCAGCCTACGACCAACTCGACCAGCTGGAAATATGTATATATATATTCACTTCTCCTTCTAAAATGCACCATCAATTGCTTATAGAATAAATTATTAGGCCTGTGCGAGACTCGAAATTTCGAGTCGAGTTCGAGCAGAGATTGTGCTCGAACTCGACTCGAATAGGCTGAGAGATTTGCTCGAAATTTCGGGTCTCGAACGTTATCCGAGACTAAATTCACTGAACTGGACAAATCGCGATGTTTCAACTTTTTAGGTTAGGTTGCCATGTTGATCCCGCCTAGAGTTATGACGTATTGTATACTACCAACCTGAGAAAAAAAATCTCGAACATTTTTTTGCGCTCTGATCGCTCGTGAACGAGCGTATCGGCCGTGATAAATTACGAATTTCTGATCCCACTTCTACCCCACCAATCGGCGAAAACTTATTTTCAAAAGTACAGTTTATTAGGCCAATGCCAATGTGTTACTTACCTTGCTTTATTCCTCAACTTACTTATGCACATATAGGTCTACATTGCTTGCAAAACATTTGTTTTAAAAAATTAATCTATTCTTGATTAAAGTTTTGCGCACAAGCAAAAATAATGTAGGCCTATTTTATTGCCTGAATCTTCACTTAAAATTCAAGCAAATTTACTTGCTCGCTCGAACTCGCTCGAAAAAAAACTGCTCGAACACCTATTTTTAAAGTGTGTGCTCGCTCGAAATTTGCTCGAAATTCAAGCAAAAACCTCTATGCTCGCTCGAACTCGCTCGAACTAATAAAAGGCCTGCTCGCACAGCTCTATAAATTATTAATTAATTAAGAATTCAAAGTGATCTTGAAGAATCTTGAGAAAGGAAAGAGTGGAGCTAGAGGATGTTGAAGATGGCAAGGTGTTGTGCCTGGCCAAGATAGTTTGGTGATGAGCACCCCTTAACCTGACAACCGTTGGATAAGGGAATGACTTAACGTGTAGTATTATTAAAAATCTTGGAAATTATGTAGTAACACAATGAGACTTATTACTCGCTGATACAATGTAGATTATATTTGTCCATACCAGTAATAGCTCTTCATAGGCAACATTGAAATACAACTTTGAACTAATCACAGAACAAACTTCAGACAGTTTCGTAGTTGAAGTATTATGAAGGTATCTTATGTTACAAATTAAAATTGTACAGAGTACATGTCCTAGTTGAGGTCCTAGTTGAGGTACTACGTTGGTGTAATAGAAAATGTCAACAATTTCAAAACATACAAATTACTACAACACGGAAAGGATACTTAATGGACCCAACTGAACGCTTCGAAAGAAACGAGAGTCAGGCAGCAAAGGTAGATGAGAAGACAACAATTTTTAATCCAAGCATCCCTTATTATACTGAGAAGTATAATGCTGAGAGTATCATCGTTGTTGGGTTGTTCATTGGAGCAAGGGGTACGATCACGTCATTTTTTGTTAACTTCTGTGAAGAATTTTCAATTGGAAAAGATGTAATAGAGCATAGAAGTTTATTGGCTTTGAGAGGATCAATTGCCATAATACAAAAACATCTCATTTAATTTTCTATTCCAACTTAAGTGTTATTAATTTATATTTTTGTTTGTTCTTTTGTTTTACCAACTCACCCTTATTACCATCCCATTATTAATTATCTTATTTTCTTTAAAACAATGCATTGTTTTTATACATTTTGTTTTACTGTGTCTGTGTGGCAACCGTTTTGGCGGCAGTGTTTGAATAAATAAACTTCTCTCTCGACATGGTTCTTTTAAGGAACAGCTTTTCTTTATAAATAATTGAATCTTTCATTCTACTGGTTTACTGAATTTTTCTCCTAAACTGATGGTCTGATTTACTTGAAACTTTGTCATAGTGTATCATTGATGTGCTAAATTCAGAAACTTTTCTTATTTTTTTTTCTGTTCTTTCTAGATATATTAAACATTTCAAACTAATTATTCTCCAGAGTGGTATAAGCGATTTTGCCTGAAACTAGACATTTCCAAGTTGGATAAGTTTGCATGTCCTTGAAAATTTCATTTTGACAACCAAACTATGCAGGCATGCGAAAAGCAAGAAACATAGGCCTACAGAGGAAGTGCAATTGCAAGTCGCATAAATCTTCGATAACGCTTAGTTGTAAGTTCATATTTATGAAATGTATAAATGAAAAATTACTCACATTTTACATAGTGCTCTTCAAACCTTGATCGGTTCAACTTATAGGACTCCAAATTCTTCTGATATTCTGCCTTTTTCCGGGTTACATCTTCTGTGAGCTGAAAGATAAAAATGTGATAAATATGTGCAGTTTTATATATATCATACTCTCATAAAGGAGATATATTGTAAAATGGAAAAATTCAATCAAAGTTTTACAAATTTATAATACAGACATGAGAAAATCCTTGTTACTGATTAATGTTCGATAAATGAGCCCATCAACAGCTAGGTTACCGGCATATGGGGAACATTTTTTACTCTCATATAAATATGATGACATCTTTCATGATACTGGTATGTCCTGTATTCAGGGCCGGCTTCAGGCGTAAGCGACGGAGGCAACTCCTCACGGTGGCACATTGGGATAGGCGCAACTTTTGATTATTACATTTCCTACAGGTATATCCTAATTATTGTACCAATAGATATTTAAATAAGAATCAGTAAACTACTCAACCAGTATATTATCCATCAGTATAATGGTGATTATACAGAGAATGTAAACAATGGGAATACTAGTTTTCGATGTATATTCAAGTACATTCGTAGGAGATTTAATCAGTTTGCTTGAAGCAGGAGGCCAATGTGAAGCCATCCAGGGGGCTTAGACTCGACTTTATTTTCACGTGGAAATCGAGCAATTTCACGTGGAATCGAGAATATCCTAGCCTTGACTTGAACTCACGTGAAAATATGGATGTGAGAATCCACTTTCATTCCACCACCTTTTTACTACATGGAAATGAATTCCACGCGTGGAAGTGACGTCACAGGCAATGCCCGATGCTCTCAAACAAGTTATTTCTTTCAAATTGTAGGATAGATTGGCGCATGGAGAAATAAATGCCGTGTCACCATGAATTATATATATATATATATATATATATATATATATATATATATATATATATATATATATATATATATATATATATATATATATATATATAGATATATATATATCAAAATATATATATACCTCCTCACATATATATAAAATATATATATAGCTTATATAGTAAATATACAGCTTATAAAAATATATCATTCATCCGAATTATTATTCAAAGACTTATCATCGGAGGTCGGTGAGAATTTGTCACCGATGCCCGTTTGGTTCACGTTTTTATACTTCAAAATTATGAATGTATTCAATCTTATATCTCGGGGTGATCGCCCTTGTGGTGCCCCGTTCAAACGATCCTAAGCTTTCATCTTTTGCCTTCATTGGGAAACAATGACTTTGTGTCAAGTTTTCGATGTTGATAAAAAAAGGAATACAATTTCAATGATCCTCGGAACCTAAAAATATGTCCACTCTAAATTGTGTGAAGAGTTTAAATATTATAAGCGTCTCAATTATTGTCATATCGCTAATGGGCCATATGAATTTGGATAAATGAATCGATAAGTGAATGAATGAAAGAACAAATGAACGATTTGGATGAATGAATAAATGTAATGATCATGAATGAAAATCATCAATAAATGAACGAATACCTTGATTGTATGAATATATGACTTGAAGAATGAATACTTTTAAAAATGATCACATGAATAAATGGAGTGATAACCAAGTGTATGGATGAATGAATAAGTGAGAATGAGAATGAATGAATAATAGAATGATGTATGAATGAATGAATAACAATATAGGGCAAAATTTCAAAAAATAATTAATAATCGGATCAATTAATCAATGAATAAATGAATAAATTTAACCATACACATTGAGATGTTTTGATACCGTCGAAGTATTGAGATACAGTCGCTGTCACTGCCCACTCGGCAAGAATACCACTTCGAGATGCGAGATATTGATTCAAATATATAATTCTTGTTCGATTCATTCGGAAAAATGATTTTTTACATCATAAATGTGGCATGCGTATTCTCAAGTACTAAAATTTTGAAGAAATTCCGTTTTATGGAAAAAATATCGACATTTCTAGAATTCACGTCACAGATTTCCGCGCTCTGAATTTCACAATGTGAGAATTTCTCTCGAGTCTAGCTATTTTCACGTTGTGTCTTTCGCGCGTGGATTTGAAACGTGAAAATATACAATTCCACGTGAAAGTCGAGTCTAAGCCCCCAGGCCTTCACCAGAGACTTGAAAACCACTTCCTGGTCAAATACATACCACGCTAATTCAGTTGACAGCGAAAGTGATGCTTTCTTGCACCTTTCTTGCTTTTATTTGGGCAACATTTTCAAAAAAGACTGGCCCGCGCTTCGAAAGGAAATGCAAACAAAGGATGGGTCACATCCCAAATTAGAGAGATGTAAAAGAAAAAGAAATATTTAGGCCACTGTGTTGAGTGGTGTGCCTCTGAAGATACTGGAGGTCTCAAGATCCAACTCAAGCACGCCAAGTGGCAACTGAGATTGGAAACCACTCGAGACTGATTTCGCTTTCGAAGTGATTTAATTTTGAATGCTAACTAATCAAACTAAGGAAACTAATCAAAGCACTAACTGAGAAAGGAAAGAAGACCGGCAGCAAGATTACACTCATCCACGAGGGTACCGAGGTGACCAAACCAGGTGAAGTAGCTAACCGCTTCAATGAGTTTTTTCTATCTATCAGCCTACAGAACTCATCAACTCAAGACACCTGACAGGTTGGATATTTGCCTGAGAAAACTTAAGATTGTATACTCCAACAGTGACATTGTTGGGTATCAAAGAAATACTGAAAAGTTAGCTCCCAAATTCTCAGCTGGCTGGGTTGAAGTGCTCCAGAAATATGCAGCATGGATAGCGTCCCCGTAAGCTCACATATTTAACCACTCCTTTCTCACAGGAGTCTTTCCAACTAAGATGAAAATAGCGACAGTAATACCCATTTATAAAAAAGGGGAAACATCCCTATGCTTTAATTACCGACCGATCTCTCTCCTAACGTCATTTTAAAAACTACTTGGAAAAATTGTTTATAATAAATTGATGGAACATCTGATATAGAACAGCATGCTCTCAGATAGACAACACGGCTTTCGGGAAAGCCACTCGACCACACCAGCTACATTGGTGGAGAGCCACAGGGTTCCATCCTGGGGCCACTCCTCTTCTCCATTCTTGTCAACAGTCTGGCTCCCATTATGTGTCTAAATAAACCTAACTGCAATGTTAAACAATATGCGGATGACTCCAGTGCCTCCGTTACAGCGAAATACGTCAATGAGCTAGACGGCGAAATATCCTTGGCCCTAACGGATTTCTCCGTGTGGTTCAAACCTAATCAGCTAATGCTAAACCAGGAAAAGACTGAGACCATGATCTTTACTCCGCATAACAAGAAAGTGGAGCTTCCGTCTACCTCTGATGCCTCGATATGCTCCAAGTTCTTGGGCCTAAACCTAGACCATCATCTATCTTGAATAACCCATATTGACCACCTGACAATCAGAAGCCAACTTTGCAATTAGAACTCTAGCCTGCCAAATCAACTCGCCAATAATTAGATCTTTCAATTTTGCTAGCGTGCAGTCTACTCTACAATATGGTATCATTTTCTGGGGCTCGGCTTCACAAAGCATCAAGGTCTTCCAATCCCAGAAGCGAGTGGTACGTTCGATGCCATCAATGAGCTCAAGAGAATCCTGTAGATCAGCGTTCAAGGAGCAAAAAAATTTCCCTTTCCATGCCTGTACATGCAAGCTATTTGTATTTTCACCAAGATTAATCTTCAACAATAAGTCACCACTGCCACAATACCAGGAATGCAACAGACATTGCCCACGAGTTTTGCCGCTTACAGACAGTGTTGGGTATATTCCTCAAATAAAGGAACTAGTTCCGATTCCCGTTACTTGATAAGGAACTAGTTACCGTTACAGTTCCTAAGAAGAAAAAGGAACTCAAAAGTTCCCCAAAAAACTAAGTTCCTTTAAAGTTCCCCTGAAAGTTACCGTCCAAATGAAAATATATTGAAATTAGGTCTATTAGAAGTGTGACGTGTTTTTTTGAGGTTATGCCTGTAGGCCTATGTACATTACCGGTATATGTTGAAATTGTTTCTTTTTAAAAGTGATTCACCCGATTGCACCTCTAAACTATACAGGTTCGAGTTATATGATGACACATGTGTTTGCCAAGTTCTAACCTAACACAATATTTGTAAAGTTTTATAGATTGAGAATGGAAAGCCACTTGTCTGATGGGGCAGTTTACAGGTAGAGACAAAAGCAGCATTCCCGGTAAATTTGTCATACTCGGTACCATCCCTAATTTTACTAATTTGATCCTGAAAATGGTGTTTTCTAATGAACATTGAAAAAATGACGCCTGACAAATAAAATTGTTATCCTAAAATAAAATAAAATAGTCCTAAACTGTATGAAATTACACGGATATTGATCACAGTCAGCCATCTTTGGAGGTTAGGACATCAACCTTGACCAACTAACCCAACATTTGGTACCGAGTAACACAAAATTACCGCATTCCCTTATTGTTTGTTATTCATTTATATATTTCTGACATAGCCATATAAATGAAAAGAGTGAGTGAAAAATTACACTTACATGTGTGAACTGAGCCGTCAATCGATTATGATCTTCTTGATACTGTTTTCTAGCTTTACGTTTCTCGGCGTAAATCATGTTCAGCTTCTCCAATGATCTCGACTCAATGCTGTCAGCGTTTTGTCTTATTAACTTGCCGGTGTTTTCAACTTCGTTCATCATGATTTTCCATGCCTTTTGGATAAATAGATTGAAGAGAGATTATTAATAGACCTACACCCCTATATCTTCTGCCAGTGGCTGGCGTGACAAATCACCATTCAGGAAACCGGAGTTCGGTTCCCATAGTTGGTCATTCTGCCAAAAAGTTTTTTGTGGACATTCAAGTGAATACGGGGATGGTCTCCTTCCAATCATTCCAATAGATTGGAGATGACGGTAATTTTACTGTGACACTGAGCATCGCCAATTGGTGTTTGATTTTCGATTTGTTGGTGTTTTCTGAAATATCTTGTTGCGGGAGGTTGAGATTTTCTTTTTTTTTTTCGGTTTTTTTAGTTTTCAAACTCACTTGAATCTGATGGTTTTTGCATGTTGTTTGATAGGGGTGGTACTGGAGGGGGTGATTTTTGTTGGTTTGGTTAGGGGGTAGGTTGATGCCGTGGATGGGGAGGGGGGGGGGGAGAACTGCTGGAGGGTGTAATATGTCCGGTAGGTTAGTGGGGGAGGTTGGGAAAAAAAACACAAGTAGTTGTGCTCAGTGTCTCTGTAATTTTACCTTCATCAGTTTCATCGATGTGAAAAAGTCATAATATTCAGCAAAAGACCCAGGATGACGATGAACCATGACATACTGACGAACCATGATCCGACAAACATTTCTGACAGTAAGACATTAAACCACATGCACCCCAAATTGAAAAAAACAGTTTAAAATTTAAAAAAAAAACACGTTTTGGAGCATGCATACCTATAGCATATTTACGAAATGGAGGTGTGGGGAAGGGCTGAAGGCCTGTACCACAACAAAAGACATAGGCCTACTGGTCACTGAAAATGTAAACAAATTAGCCTAGCCTACAGGGTGACCTAGAAAAACCAAAGTAGATCTAGGTTCCTAGAAGTTATGCTAGGCCTACGCCTGGGCCTAGTTTTCTTTAGATAAGCCTAGGCCTATCGTAGCAACAATTAATTTTGCACTGACCTGCAATACCAAACTACCAGACAAGTCTTCAGCCCGCTCTATTTTTTGCCCTTGGATGGCAACAGAACTGAGAGCTAATGCATTTTCTCTGTCGCACTTCACTTTATTCGCCAGGCACCGTCTCATTGTTTCCAATAACCGCAGCTCCGCATCTTGCCGACATAATAGGGCCTCATGCGCAACTCGACTCTGGAGATTGGATGAAAATCCCATCTGAGAAAATGAACACTAATTTTTAGTTAGTTGAAGAAAATAGATGGCCTATTTAATTATAATCAAAATCAATGTGGGTCTAGGCCCAATATAAATGAATGTATGACCACGTCCCTATGGTTATAAAATCAGTGGCCCTAACAGCTAGCCCTAGGAATAGGCCTAAGATAGGTAGGTCTCAGCCTAAGATAGGTAGGCCTAGCCTATTACCATTAAGTACTTTAACCCCTCGAGTTACGCCTAACGTTCATTACCTCTGGTCAAGTTATTCCACAAAATAAGAGGGATGTCAAATAGTTCCAAGCAGAGATTCCACTCAAACAATCACAGTTCACTTACAACCACACATTGATTTTATAAATGTTCACTTCCGAAGTAGGTGGTCATTTATTGTCGACAACGCACACACCTCCTGCCATCTTTTCAGATCGCAGCCCGTAATAAAAATAAATATCGGATCAAGGCAATGTGACCAATATAAAAAAAATAGAGGTCTATTCCCACGGCCCGACCCACGAACGTACTATTCCCACGAGCAGTCATGGCAACCAACGTTTGGGCATGGAATAAAATACTGTTCGGTTCTTGGGAATGCCAAACCGCGCGGTCACTTCTATATTCCGAGGTAAGAGCTCACGAAATACACTTCCCGTAGTTCACTTGATCGCTCAGAGAAGGCATTGAACTCGGGAATGCGACAATAATAATAATAAATGCCATTTTAATACATATATATATATATATAGGATGTACAGTAGTTACTATTCTTTGGTTACATCCAAGAAGAATGAAAATTATGACTACGTGTTGAGTAAAAATTAGAATAAAAATATAGGTATATTCGTGGGACTGGTATAAATGGTTGGAACGATGACCATCAGTTATGCTAGTTTATATGAAAGACTTGATCATCAATTATTCATTATTGTGTTTAATTGCCTGTATCTTTCTCATTTAAATTTGTAGCTAAACCACAGCTGTAGTTGCTCAGCAGTTGGTATGCCGGAATGCATTTTCGCTCGAGACGAGAGGGTGGGTGCCAGCTATCTTTTTTGGGTGCCAGTGCCACAGACCGGATTCGTGCGTGAGGTTTCGGATTCTATGGTTAGGGCTCCTTGGCCCGAGCCACGACCAGTGATCTCTGTGGCCGCAACTTCACAAGGCTCAAACAGCGAACGCAAGAGCTAGTAAAATGTGACTTTTTCTTTGAAGAAGATGCAGTGTTAACCTTCTTCGATTGAATAATTATTATGTTATAATCATTAATAATACTTATAGGCGTGTATTAATTAAATAGCAATATATTACAATAATGTCATTAATAATTAATTAATAAACATTCGACCAAATCTTCTCGCATTTCTTGCTTATTTGGGCCAATCAGCCTACGCCTATATGTTTATAATAACCTCCTCTATCAAACACAATAGAGGAGGTTGTGATATTTAATTATTTATATTGTCGCAGTAGCTGTGCCAATCTCACTGTAGTGAAGCTTTTGTTTTCATGAAATAATGTTCGTGTCCTAGCCCTGCTTTCTGAATAACTGGATTATTATATGAAGCTATATTGCCATAAGAAATACTATTTCAAGTAAATGGTCATCTCATAGATAACTTGTAGACGAGATACCCATGCTCTTGAATGTCGTTTTCGAGTATTGTACATGAACATCCCCATAGTATACATCTTAATATATATAGACTATTTGATAGTGTACTCTTCTTGAAAGTCTTCATATACTACCTTTAATTGAAGCAGCAACATTTCGTCTCCTCAGGATCGTTTCGAGGTGGAACATTCATGATCGAGCAACTTGATATTAGCATAAGAATCGGTTAAATTGACTTTCCAAATTGATCTTTCCACTTTCCAATTGATAACACTGTAATTAGCATTTGGATCGGAAGTGACAATCAAGTGGCAGCAATGTCACCATGGGCAAAAGTTGTTGTGCTCATTACATTTAAATATACCGGTAATCAACCCAACTTAACTCGCACCCTATACTAATTCAATCCGAATGAGAACTTATCTAACGCCGCAATCTAGCACCATCCCGCTCAACGGCATGGGTTTGTGTTACCATCCTTTCACTTATCACTTCAGTTTCATTATGATCTGCCCACTTGTACCCCCATATAACCTAGCTATTAGTGGGGTCATTAAGCATATTATCAACCGATAAACTTATCTAAAACCTACTTCCAGTCTGACGAATTACCACCTTGCAATCAATTTCTAGCATGTGCTAGATTACAGTAAGTGCTCGAACTACTGCAGTTTGGTCATCGAGTTACGAACTAAGTAGTTTGGTAGCTATACGTTAATTATCAGTCATCATCAAATGCATGTTCCATCAACTCTCAGAACAAAGTCAATACCTTGAACCAAAGTTAATATCTGCCAACTTGGTGAAAATTGATTGTGGGTCCTACTTGGTGTACCGACCTATGTATAGTATTTACTCTCCCCACAAGGTAATAATTTTGCAACCAAAGAGATCACAAATCAAATCAGAAATTAGGGATGCTAGTGTACACTATGCTCCCAAAGCAAATGGTGGAGGGTTGTTTACAATGCAACCAAAATAGAGTTAAGGAGCCCATTTTCTTTTTCCACGTTATTGGTCTACACTAATTGAATGAAGACATTTACATTATCATTCCCTCTACCTAAGTGGAACAAATTGTTCAAATCAATCTGCAAGTAATGCTAAGTGGACTCTTTTCAATATATGAAATCATGCAGAACAAATCAGTATTTCAAACCAGTAATAAAAAAGAAAGACGGAACAGAAAACATCGATTATACTACCAATTCCGGCAACATTAAATACATTGGCAATGGTACGCACCACCGCCAGTGTACCATTAACTTGATTGTAGACCGATACAGTACTGGCAGTCAAACCAAGGGGTTTTGTAGAACAGGCCAATGGCAACGGTATGCCATTATTTTACACCAGGGGTGTACTAGTTATCAACTGGCTTCAAGGGTCTAGAAATAATCCATGCTACCCTAGTCTATTCAGGCAGTTTAAAAAAGTCATAAGTTGAATACAGCCAACATTGCCAATGTGTTTAATATTTCTCGTCATAAATATAGCCACCGTCGACAGAGACAAGTGTTCGTAAAAATAAATAGATCGAAGTTACTTCCCATATCAGGTTCCTGCACAAATAGAAAACGTTCTTAACTATAATTTACTATATCTAATAATTCTGTACAATGTCAACATCCTTCCCCATCAAATAATGATAAACCTAACAATGACCAAATTAATTTACAATGATAGATATACAGACAGTAAACACAAACTTCTTTAGGCCTACTTTACATACACAGAGTGGAGCATGATCTACAAATCATGAGTCTTGAAGTCACTGGTTATCAATTAGTTAATTTATTTTATTTATAATGAAATAAGGATATTCACATACTATTTTGCAGGTCGTGTGTTTAATTTCTGCACATAATTGTCCTATTGCTGAAAATAACGCAGGCAGCTTGATTTCTGCTACAGCGGGAAAACCATAGAACAATACTGTGAAAGTGCTGCTTCTTCATTTCGAGACGGTAGTCTTGGGAAGGAAATTGTTGGTAAATGTCCACAGCATATTTTGAAGCCCCATTATGCACTCCGACAAGTCCACAATCTCGAAAGCTGACTGGTTGATCGTAGGATGGTGTAGTTGGTCTCTCACAATATTATTCCACAGAGGTCCCAACTTTGGAGAAGTCTTCTCGGTAAGGAAAATTCACCTCCGTAGCAGTGACAAGGTATACTCTAAAATGCACGTTTAGAATGCGAACAACAATAGGAAGGCCATCATCAAACAGAAGAGACCCATGGCTTCAGACAGAGCAAAGCCCAAGATGGCATATGAGAACAGCTGTTGTTTGAGGGATGGGTTCCTTGCGTATCCAATGATGAGGGAACCAAACACAGTTCCGATTCCGGCACCTAGAGAAAGGGAACACGGCATAAGCATACAAACAAGCAATTTCCACACAATAATCAATTGTGTAACGATTTTAATTATTAGAACATGCTTGAGAACTTGACTAGGATGCTGCAAGACTACAAAAAAAAAAAAAATCAGCATCTCGAGTATGCTCTACATGTATGTTTCGTGCTAGTCCTTTTTTTTTTTTTTGAAAATCCACGCCGACCACAGGTTTTTAGCAATTGGGAAACAAGAATTAAAGGCATACTAGAAATGTGATTACATCCATGTTACCTGTAGATTCACTTGTTTTTAAAGCAACCTTGTCATGCTTTTCATTTTGTAATACAAAATTGTTAGGGTCCACATCAGTTACCAGAAACAAATTTCTTCAAAACAGCTTATACAAGCACTGGGCACAGGATAAACAGCAAGTAATATAGCAAGTATAAACATATATTTATTCATATTGACTTCAACGACGCAATGTACTGATGACGAGGATCTATTGGCATCTTTGAATAAGATGAAAGGTTATTCCATCAGGTGTTTTTGTAAAGTGGGAAGGAGTCGGGTCGTGGCCTCTCTTCAAGGAACCATCCTAGACGACACGAGGATACCACGAAAAACCCATCGTGGTGGTTGACCTTGGTGGGAATTGATCCCAGGTCTTCTAAACAATGGTTCAGTGTGCTATCCACTCCACCAACCACCCTAGTGTATTTTATTGATATGTGAAATACCCTATTCCTGAAACCTTTAAAAACATCTACCTATTCTTGTTCAGCAGATGATACGAAACATACGATCCATGTACTAAGTCAAGGATTGTTCGGTGACTGGTACAGTATAAAATATGATCCTACTCGCGATCTTTTGTTAGTGTAGCATTGCTCGGAAGGCCCACTAAATCCAAAATAATGCTCTACAGACAATGTGCCAAGATGATGCAGCAAATATATTTCACTGTTAATTCTAATCTTGTCCCAGATTCAATCTAGTATGTGACAAATAACTTCACTAGTCTTATTTAAAAATGGCAATATATTTACCTGAGCCAGCTACTCCTACTGTAGCAGCACCAGCTCCAATGAACTTGGCAGCAGAGTCAATGTCCCTAGTAACGGTAGATGTCTGGAAGTTGCGTACAGCTGGTAACTGAAAGCAGAAGTAATAACAAATGAGTACCATGCTTATACAGTAGCACACAACAAATTATTAGTTTTACATTAAATTATATTTGCAGTGCTAGGCTTATGTATTGAATACCTTTTACTCTCACTTTTTTAGATTCTTCTGAATTAGCAATACTATTACACCTAGAAGTGAAAAGCTGAGTTGAAGAGACACTAGCTGAAGACTTGGAAATGGTAGTTTGAAAGGTTACAATATGGATGAATGTTCATGTAAATTCCACCTACTTCGAATTCTGACTCAAAGAAGCCGATTAAAACAATATGAACACAATGTAGATATATGTACAACAGTACTCTCCAACTAGTTTAGCACTACAATAATACCATTTATTCATTAATAATAAGTCCAATTTTAGATTTCTCTAACATTTCTAGAAATTCACACATTCAACACTACTTGCTCTGAAGACTCGGTAATCTTTAGTTCCTATATAGATAAGTGATAGTTCCACCACATAATTGAACACTTTTGAGATTAAAACAAGTGATACTTCGTCTCGGCCATATTCCCCCCTCTAAAACCTTAAATTTTACCACACTAATCAATGTGTGTGTCAAACACTATCCATTCAACAAAGGTTTCAATGAATTGATTTGCCAGAATACTCACAAGACTCCCAAACTTATATAATATGAATATGATTTCATTTGATGGAATTAAAAATGGTGCTAACATGACCACTACTACAAATACGAAATATAATTTTATGAGAAAGCACATGATTGTAGGATATGTTGGGTTATTTCCTTTTAGGTGAGGCAGGTATAGAACCATGGCAGAAGAAAAAGTAGACTATGGTATTTCAAGAACCTTTTTAGTACCCTGAATAGCAACATTGCAAGAATTACAATGAAAGTCAAGGTGGACAAGAGGAAAAAAAACTCCACTGATCACATCTACATTATACCAATTAGAAGAAAAAGGTTACAGATATTCAATTTCTAGCCAAACTCCTTCATTCAATTTGAAAATGGAGATCTAAGCATCGAGACGGGCGTTGCACACACACAATCAATCAGTTCAAGAAGAATGATACAATTCAGGAATCAGTTTCTTTGCATATGTTTTGGTCAAATAAACCACTAACCAGCAAAATTTATATGTTCAGCCACTTTCAACTAAGTTTGCCTATGCCTATGCAGCATGTCATACTTGATTTGTGTAACACATTGGTACATGCAGTCTGCCCATAGCATTCCAGAAACACCAGGTTATTGGTATAGACACTACAGTACCGGTACCGGAGTATTAGATTGTCAATTTAGTTTTAGTTGCACAGGTATCACAGGATCAACTTGGCAAAATGCTATATGTATGTACGTATATCAAAATAGTTAGACTTTTCAATTAGTTGACTAGTTAAAATGTACATGGTCTTGCCTGTTATCCATTGACCAACATGTTATATCAAGTTTGAATATCAGACAATCCAATTTACAAAACTCTTAGAAATAGTACTAGGTTTACTTTACATTGTACCAAATAGATAGGGGTAGGTAGGTCTAGACTGCACATTGGTATAACACAAAGCACAAAGCATTCAACATTATATTCCTGTGGCAAACACAAAATCAGGATTAGGTATTTAGAGAGTGGTTTCCTTCAAAGATGACAAATTGACATTAACAATAATTCCCGTTTCTCATGCCTACGAATGAAATGCTGACAGAATACAGGAAATGATAGGAAGATGCAGGCTACGAGTTAGGTCTACATTATAACTTGGAAGGCAAGTACTAGGCTATAGGTACAGTATCATTCATATCATTTACTGGAAGCCCTACAACCATTATTCAATTTTCTTTCAAAAAGGTTAAAATCTAGCAAGGCCAAGCCAATAAGCCTTGAGCAGTATGCCTACCATAGATATGATGTATCGAGCATGCAAAACTGAAATTGGTTGAATGGCTGCTAACAAACAGTCCTTAGGCCTTAGCCTATGCTAAATTTTTTAGAGGCAAGTATAATTCAAGTTGATAGCTTACCAGGCTGATGGCAGAGGTCTGTGTGTTATTTTGTGTGACTGGGCTGTTGTTGCCGACCACAGCGGTGCTCAAGGGCCGCATGTAAGCTGCTCGTGATCCAGAAACCAACTGGTGAAGAAAATCATATTAGGTACAATATACAACCATTAAGACTAGATGAACCTTACACTGTTTGGATTACTTTCTTACACAATATATTCAATAGAAGTAGTCAGCTTGGAACCTCAAGTTGAGGTTCAGCCTACATTAACTGGGCCTGGGCCACTAGGCCCTACAAAAGGACCAGCTTAGGCCTAACCCCAGCCTATTTTAGTCTATATAGGCTATTCGATTTATAATAATATGATAACTTACAGCGGTCCTGGCAGCTGGGGCAATGAATCGGGCACAGGCAAACATGTTTCGAGATGATTATGTCGTCGGTTACAAGACCTGCAAGTAAAAACAAAATTTGAAAAGTTGCTCAAGTTGATTTTTCGGCAGCTGACCAAAGTTGCAACTAATCGATTGAGGAGACGAAGGAGAACTGCGCTTCTTTAACTGGAATTACCGAGGGCTATGGCTGTGAAAGAATATTAGTGTGAAAACATTTAGAGAAAAGTGAACTGGTATTGTAAACTAGAAGGGCTCTTCTTACAACTGCCCTTTAAATCAAAATCCTTTGGTACCGGTTACGTAAAATGGCTGTGTTAAGAAAATGGCCTATTACGAGGTCGACAAAAGTTTTACTAGCTAAAATTTCATACTCAAGAATAAAGGACATGAATAGTAATATGTAAAACTGGTAGCTCAAATTTTACTTGAAGGATCAAAACACTTTAAATTAACCGATGGCCCTTCGTTTCATTGAAAATAGCAGATAAATTTACTCACTCCGCTCAACGCCCCTAACTTACCAAAGAACAGAGGAGTAGAGGAAGAAGCAGCTGAACCCCGACGACGTTCACAGTGCGAATGGGATGGGCTCTGAACGGAACTGACTGGCGAGATCAATCGTATAACCAAAAGCAGTAAGGTCTTCCGTTCTAAATATGTTCAAACTATCTTATCGATCAGGCGACGTCTGGCGGGCGTTAGAGGAACTACATTTTCTGTATGCGTTTCCAAGTCAACTAGAAGTTCGGATATGAAAAGTTGTGCAGGTGTGCAAAATCAGAAGCAAGGATGAGAACATGAATGAAAGTTTTAAGAATAGTAACTGTAAAGTTACGTAGATATGTTGCTCCATTATTATTTCACACAGTATAGGTTTCGAGTATCTATTAAACAGTCTTACGTTTGACTTTGATCATAGCTAACATGGCCGTGTTCATGGTCAACATCTGCAAATTCAATAGCTGTGGTTTAACTTTTCCAAATTTAGCTGATCTCATTCAGCATATAGAGGATACACATATAGGTAAATCTCTACTTAAATATATTTAAACGTTTGAGCTATAAGCAATATCTGCGATACCATATCAAATATTACTATGCCTACCACTTAAAGGTTAGGCTAGCTAGGACTAGGCCTAGAGGTCGCTATGTGCACCAAAAGGCGTAGCCCATTGAACCTAGCTTACCCTACTAAGCCTTATAATGCTTGAATCCCGAAATACATAGACTAGGTGATTATTCAATTCATATAATAGATCTATGGCATATGCTTGACTTATGTTTTTCACTATTACAGATTATGATCCTCGAACAGTCGAACAAAAAGAGCAGCAACAACCTTCGTGTCTTCCACTTAGTTACGTCCTGAGATTCTTTACAGATGCTGCACGAAAAGAAGGACTAGAAACTAAGAGAAAGATAATTGCAACAAAGACTACAGTATTTGGCACCCGTAGTAATACACCCACAGGTAGGGCCTAGACCCAGGCTAGCATAGAATATGTGATGAATTTATAGTAAGCCGCATTGGTCCGTTCTAGGGTTGTCAGGTAAACTTTCTTGGTATTTTTAGAGAGTTTTCTAAATGGTTTGGGAGGTAGGATAAGGCTTATACGGAATGGACATGAAGACTGCAATTTTACAGGTCAACCCTTATCCTATTTAACCCTAACCATCACCTAACATAACCCAAAAACAAATCGACATGGCTTCCTGTAGGCCTACTGGCTTACTGACTTTTTTAGTGGAGTCGATAAGATTTGAGGTTTCTGGGTTCAGTGATATAAGCATGACATTTTTAGAGCATATTCAGCAAAATTGGCTGACTTCAAAAAATTTCCTTCAAATTTCTCACCTGTTTGATGGTGGTGAGGGTGGAACGTTTTTTGGGTGGAAAATGAATTGATCCAATTCGCTTCCGATTCTAAATTGGATTTTTCATTTTATATGTTGTTTGTAAACCATATTTTTAATATGTCGAGTCAATTATTGAGTTTGACCAATGTTGTGGCATAAAATATAAATTTGACCTTAGTTGGATAGGATTTTTCTTATTCTTATAAAGACTGGTTCAAAATAAGAACCAAATCAATTTTCCACCCTTGAAAACATTTTCCCTCAGCACCTCCAAACTGGTAAGAAATCTGAAAGACTCTTCACTTTGAAAAAAATTGCTATCATTTTTTTGTGAATATATATATATATATTTATATACCGGTATAATATATTTATATATATATATATATATATATATATATATATTGTCAAATTTTCATGCTTTCATCACCAAACCCTGCATACTTTTTCTTATACCGATACTTCAAAAACTGCCATTAAACATTTCCTTTGGGTCAAAGTTCACGCTATAAAATATTCTAGGTCATTGGAGAATAATTATAGGCTATACATATTTTATCTGTTTTCATAAGCCTGACATTTCTAATCTAAGGAGTCGTCACATGCTTGGATGGAGAAACATGGTAAAATCCATTGAAACTTGGTCAAAATTCATTTTTTGACCTCACCCTATGTCATAATCAGTAATTTCCTCCAAATTCTATAGATATATGGTTCTAGCAAACAATATAGGCATAATCAATGAAAAATCATTTCTAAAATTGGAATGAAATATTTGGAATGAAGTAATTAATTTTCAATCCCCAAGATTCTCTCCTACTCCTCCAAAAGGATGAGAAATCTGAATGCCTCCTTTTTTAGTAAAATGATGAATATTTTTCGAGTAGGCCTAATGTACATCCTGAAATTTTCAAGCTTGTATTAATCACCAATTTGGTCTTAGTTTTATATGCCCCAAACCAGTTTTACAAATTTTCTGTGATTCAAAAGTTATGATCTGGAATATTTTATGTCATCAATAAATGAGTACACATGTTATTCAAAATCTACCAGAAATGGTCAATCTAAAGAGTTGCCACGGGTTGCATCTGAAGAAAATCAGTTGAACATTCAATGAAACTAGGTAATTTTGGGGGAATGTGTCATGTGGTAGAATCACAAGTTTTTTTAGGGAAATCGGAATTAATCTAGCGTACCCTAGGCCTAATTGATTTTCTACCCCTAAAACATCCCACTTCCACTGCCCCCACCATCCCCAAACAGATTGGTAACCTCAATACCTCCTCTCTCTTTTAGAATTGGCAATTTTTTCCTAATATATTCTGAAATATTTATGATTTTATCACCAAACGTTGAAAACTTCTATTATTTTGATCTGATCCGCCGTGCTATTGATCACTGGTTTAGCTAGGCCCTATGCTTGGTGAAAAAAGTGGATAAATGAACCATAAGCTTAACTGAACCTTTAAGGGTCATGTTGAGTACACACTTATTGGTTGGTTAGGGTTAGGTAGGCCCTAAGGTTTTAATCGTAAAGTTACAGTCTAGTCCATTTGCTACACAAAATAGGAAATAACTCCGTGCACTGTAGTAGTACGCTTTTCAGCCAGCCACAGTGTACTGAAGTTGTATATCTTTCAAATGTTTTTATTTCCACCTATCTATGGAAGCTTTTGGCCTACTACATCTTCCTCACATCATGTTGGTGGAAGGGTGGTACTGTCATTTGATTGACCCCAACTGATAATAGCGTATCTAAGAAATATTGTGAACTAATTTTATTTGTTATCTCCTTATCTATAATACATCTAATAGGCCTACCGGTACTAATTATTATCCTAATTGAGCTCAATATCTGCATCAAACCAATCAACAGATTAATTTCTTCATGATAGTACTAATGGAGTAGCCTAACTAAGAGGCATTGCTCGATCAAGTTTTCACGCCGCAAACTCTCACGTCTGTAATTCTTGATATCAATTTGTTTAATGTTATCAGTTGGTTAATAATTGTAAAATGGGTGCTTAAATGGAATTGGTGAAATTTCAATTAAGAATTTTGATACAAAATAATCAACGTTTACGGTACCGGTAACCCACTTTATTGAGAAATACAAAATATTCGTGATTTTCTAGAATACCGAAAAAAATTAAGGGTATTTTGTGGAGCCTACACCTTTGAGGAAGTGCAAAATAATGACAGTTAATCAATATGTAGGAACTATTCATCATTCTCTCACCTTTCTTTAATTGTTTTCAACACAAGGTGCATATACCATAGAGTCCTAAAATGGTTATTTGAAGAATTTGGAGAAACTATGCAACATGCGTTTTAGCATTTAGAACTCTATTTTTCTTATGAATCGAGACGCCCTCTGTAGCTAAGTCGGCAAAGGCATTGCTTCAGAAACTGAAGTCACCGATGGGCATGGATTCGAGTCCCGCATAAGGCTTGGGTTTTTGTAAATTTCCTTTTACTCATCACTTCGTGGTTTTATAATCACCTGTTTGTACCCCTGTATAACCTAGCTGTTGGTGGGGTCGTTGAGCAACAATAATCATCATGAATCATCCTATGAATCGGAAATAACATTTCATGTCATCAGAGGCAAAATGTGCTAGAATCCTGTCTTTAGTTGATCTTATGATACTTATTTAACTAGGGTGACTAATTGGGGAAAGTAAAACAATAGACAGCACATTACCATGTACTATGCTCCGAAGCAGCTTTCCTGAGGTCAGCGCCTGCCTGATGGTACCTGCGGAGTGAAATTTTGCTGATTTTCTTGGATTTAATGTTGAGACAAAATCTTGGTGCTACATAATTACGTACATCTTAACATAATCTCTAAATGATTTCACATTTCACATTTCGTTTTCTTCTCTTCCCACAATCCCATTTTATATTAGAAATTCTTGTTTCATTGAGTCAGTAAAACTTACTGTGTCTTTTATCTGCTGTGATGGAGATAACAACACAAGAGAAACAAATAATTGCGAGGAGAATAACATAGGAGAACGAGGAGAATGTGGAAAATAATATTTCAAAATTGATATCCACATCGTATTACTAGAAGGACTGTGAAACAGTATGTCAAAATAGTATTTTTACATCTCCCAATTAAATCACACCTTACTTGTCACTCGATCTAATAAAAAAGCCACAGTAACGCTTAGTATGACAAAGAACTAGGCCTATAAAGTTATATGCACTTCTCTCACGAGTCATAGCATTTGCTGATTTTTGTCATACACTGCTTGTATGTGATGTCAGTTCACGGATTTATACATTTTTCAACAGTTGTGGTATAAATTACGTAAAAATTACACTTCGTTAAAACCGGGACGGGACAAAATGTGTCCCCGACTGAAAGTTATGATCTTGGTGGGATACTGGGACAAAATGTCCAAAAACTGGACAAGTAGTCACTCTGTATCTGAATCTGTTATCCAACCAGTTGCTAATATTTCCTCATACTTTTAGGAAGTGACGCTGATGAAGAGGAGGTGATGAGCGAATCGGAAGATAGCAATGACTCGTGGACTACACCCGAAGAATTTAGCGCAGAATTTATCCTACGTTACGGGAGCAGCAGGTTTGTAAACTGTTCATCATGAAGATAATTTTTTTTTAGCAGGCACATTAGTACTAGTTCTCACTTTTGTGCTCTGTACTACCAACACCAAACGAGAACCTGTTGTGGGAACACCCACAGATGTGGCTTACTTGATATTTGGGAACCTGTCAGTTGTTTGCTGACAGCTATTCATGCTAGACCCTGCTATAATTTTCCATCCACCACAACACCCATAATCTTCTAGTGTACACCCATTTGTGAAGAATACTTTCCCAAGAAACCTGGATAACTTTGTTAAGATGGTTCTACTGTGGTGTTGATCATGATGGTCCATCAAAGAATCTGACTGTGAATGTAAATTTACTAAGTAAATTATTAATTTTCATAGCTTTGGTTCCATTAGGGTATTGAATCAATCTAACGTCAATGGAACTATGGACAAACCGTTCGCCTGTCCGGTACCTGGGTGCAAGAAACGGTATAAAAATGTCAATGGAATCAAGTACCACTCTAAAAATGGCCACAAGAAAGATGGAAAGTAAGTACCGGTATGGTAAATTGTAGGGGTGTGCCAATCCATGTTTTTCTAATCGAATCCGAATCCACATTCGGATTCTGTGTAACATAAAACGTTCGAAAATTTCGAATCTTGTATTTTTAAGTATTTTAAATGTTTTTTAAGTTTGAAGAACAATTGCTGTAATGGTTAGACTTGTGCTCCATACAATTTTCTATGCAGGGGTAATTATGAGAATGCTGAGATGAGATTTTCACTTTCTGGGTCAACGTGTAACGTGATCAGCAGTGTCGTTTGTCTCATTATTACGCTTCACAATGCATGTTAAAAAGACTCTGGTTCGGATTCGGTTATTTTGATGAAGATTCGGATTCGGCTCGGGGCGAAATAATGTGCTTTCTCCAACCGATATTGAGGAACTCATCATTTCTGTGATACCATCAAAAAAATATGGGAAAATGATCATAAATGTAGTAACTGGAACTATTTGTACAAACTATTGTATTTTCGGAAAAAAACTCAGCACAGGGGGTACAGCTGGTGTCAGAAAACTCAGCAGTTAAAAGGTTAAACGGAAACTTTCAATTTCCTTCAATTAGCAAAAGCTATCCTCGGTATTGCAGCCTGGTCTTCACCTTGCAGAGCGAGCTAATGCTTAAACCTTTTTCCCTCCAATAATAAGTGGGTTGACAAACTGAAGACTATGTTGAGGAATTTGCCAGTGCGCATATTTTGTACACATGCCCCCGACTGGTCGAAATGCTAGTTGATGACAAGATTTGGACCTACCCTAAATAGAATTGGGACATTTGGGTCATCGTTTTTTAATGAAATTATCGAATTTAAATCACCCAACCAATACTACAAAACATATTATATTCAATCACCATGTTTTCTCATCCATATGAAAATTTCAGGTGTTAACCCTTGTAAAAGTTGATGTAATTTTTCAGGCTCATATTTAAAATGTGAACACTTTCTATATAGCCTATCTTTGAGAATTACTCGAGTCTTATTGATATTTTATTTTGTAGGATTCGAAAAGGGTTCAAGTGCCATTGTGGTAAAAGTTACAAGACTGGGCAAGGCCTGAAGAACCATACAACAGCTCATCACAACGGTGTTAATTTGGCCACTCTTACTACTCAAACCGGAGAAGTTATACAGATACCGACAAGTCATGTAGCATCTCTTCAACCTCTTCGAGCTGTCACATTGAAGCAAATCTCTGCAGCAAGTCTCAATGCTCTTGGATTACCAATCAAGAGTATCCAGAGCATTGTTGTAGCTTCAAAACAAAGTGAAACTGTTTCCAAATCTGATGGTATTTATGACACTATAACCTTGAGTAAAGGTCAAACACTTCAAATGGCTGTTCCTTCCATGTTCACTTCCACGAAAGGACTATTGAATAATGTTGTTACGTCAAAACCTCATCCCGAACAGACTGTAACATCTGCATTTGGGGTCCTCACACCTGCGACTTCCCCACAAAACCTTCCACCCGACATAGCTTCTGTGAAAACTCCAATATCAGTATCTTTATCTCTTCCAATGACATTACCTGCGATTTCATTAAATACGTCAGTTAAAACACTTGATATAAATCCACCTACTGTGCTAAAGACTGTGTCAAGTACTAATCATATGTCAGTTGGAGGAGACATAGTTACTAAAGTAACGCCGACAACTCACACTGCTAGGCCTACTATCTAATTATCACTGTATCATTTCAAAACGTTAGTAAGTTGAAGTTCACTGCCATCATCGATGCCTTTGGATTTTTTTATTGTGGGGCAAAACTGTTACACATAATGAATTGCCCATGGGAGGATCTATGTGGTTCCTGATAGAGCTAGCCTGCATAGTAGTATTCTCCTTTTACTTATAGTTTCGAGTTATCCTATATATGTATAGATATTTGAGCTTGTGGTTTCAACCCAACGGTTTGAATGGCATCCTATATTAGGAAAAACTTACAAAAAGTTTGTTAGTGTTGACTGATACTGAAACATATAACGTAGATAGAACAGATCTAGTACCGTACTGTAAATATTTTGTAGCATGCCAAATAATGGGTGATCAAATTATCTTCGGCATTAGAGATAAGACTTTTTTCTGCCTCTATACTTTATGAGTGCATTATACGTATAATATTAAATTATTAATATTGGTGCTTCAAGTTGAAAATCTGCTGGCACAAAGTCATGATAACAAACTATTTTCATTTGTTTTATGTTTTTTCGTTTTTCGAAGGTTCATCAAGTCCAGTCTCAGAAACCAAACTCATATTCTGAATATTTGGTCCTTTAATTGATATCTTAAAAAGCTTTATTATTTTGTTAGATGGGTTGTAAAATTTTGATATATGTAGATACATTAGTAGTGTCAAATAATATTTGATACCATACCTATTTGCATGCAGTAGTAGGCGAACAAACTTCATAGAGTAATTAACCTATGTTTGAAGTCCTTTGAATGCATATATTTGTGTACCATAGGAATGGAAAGAAGGTAGGCCTAGCATGTTTTTTTTAGGAAGTTGTCCCTATTACGGCCTATGGAGACCAGTCACTACATTTTTATCCAGCCATGTTGGGGACTAAATTAATGCTAATAGGCTCTGTGTAAGAGAATTCATGAGTAAGGTCTGATAACTTATTTGTATCTATTAAATTGTGTACAAAATTATTAAAGTTACTTAGTCAAGTAGCTTAGCTTTACATTTTTTTTTGCAATCTAGAGTGCAATGTTACGTCAAATAGAGTTTGGAGCCTATAACGTCCAGACTGATAGTTAGACCTAAACATGGCTTGATGAACTCTTAGTCAGGGTCTGGCTCCTATAATAAGAGTATGTAGGTAGCCAAACTAAACATATTAAATAATAATTGTCAAAATGACCAAATAATATATTTTCTTTGTTAACAATCTCTTTTGCAAGAGAAGTATATGTGAGGTACCATGCATCTCATACCTAGTCATTCATTTTTTTCATTTCAGTGTATTGGACATGATAATAATGTTCACTACAGGTATTGTACATTTTAGTAGTAAGAATACCATTAATATAGTTTGCTGTTAATAGTTATAGTTGAGTTTAGCATAGTTGATTTTGTTTTTTAATTGAATAACCGTGTAGAATTGATAGTCAAGTCTTCGTTATTTGAGAAAGTGCTCTGGTGGGTCAGGCCTGCGAGTAAGAAGGCTGTGATGTTGTATATGTTGGTTTAATTTGCCATTAGCCAATGATTGCCAATTAGCAGATCAGAGCCAATGATAATATAGACCAATTATTGTTATACATGATTTGTTTCTTACCAGTAGTATGTCTCTGTCCTTTTTAAAAGTGTGCTGATGTGCCATTATATTATTTATTATTAAGATGAAAGATACTCATATATAGATATAATATTCATTCATGGCAACAAGGAGTATCTTCTGAGAATCTAAATTTCTAGTTAACGTCAAGCTATTCTTACCCATGCCAACAAAAGGACTATCTATTCTAGGCTTCTTCCATGACTCCCAAGTTATCTTGGAGATTTCAATTGCACTTTTGAAAGTAGCGGAGACTTCAATTGATGGATTTTGGGCCCGTCGTTGTGAGGGAAAGGGGAGAACTGATGATTAACCACACATTTTAATTTATAATGTTGCAGATTTCTTCAAATTAATTTTTTTTAGTAGCCAAGTAATACAATACAATGCCATGTTAGTGCTTCAGCATTCATTGTTCTTATTTATTTTTAAACAAATGTTTTATCAAATGATGAGATGTTCAATTTACATTTTTAAAATATGTTAACTAGAAAGTGTAACTTGAAATGTCATTACTGTATCTAGGACTTGAAACTTGCTTTAAATATTGACGTCACTAAAGAAATGCCAAGGGGGTTGACAAAAGCAAACCAGATCTTGAAGCAAAGATTCTAGTACTCGCACCAACCATACTACTGATGTTCTGCGTAACATGAGTTGTGATTTTACCTGATGCGACATATATAAGTGAAATATGTTTAACAGTGTGTGTTATCTGTGATAGTTGTCTTGTTATACTGTACTAGTAGATTTGCACCTTTACTTCATTTTTCTAATGTGAAAATAAGGAATTATCGTTTATTTAATATTTATAATTTGTTATCTGTTAAATTATTAGTAGTAAGTTATTGCTTTTGTTCTGTTTGCAACAATCATACTGGTGACTAGTCATCTTGATCTACGCGCAGTTGAAACGTTTGTCCAAGTATACTGTATTGTCCTACCATCTTACATAGTTGGGCAGTATTCTGAAGACTTCCTTTCAACCAAATTATGGAATAATTGCTTGTGTGGCTGTAAAAATATACAGAAGTGGTCAAACAATGTACAGCAAGTCATAAATTTAGATGCCCCTATTCTGAAATGTAGCATGGGTGTGATCTTTAACTTGTTTGGGACTGGAATATATCAGATTTAATGCCTCATTATCTTCGTTATAAATATAAAATTATAAATCCTGTATAGAAAAACAAGGTCAACTAAATGATTAATTTTATTTCATTTGTATTACATATGGTTAGAGACATGTAAAAATAGCAATTGCTATAAAAGCGATGAAATCTAAAACTGCTCTAATACCTATCCGTGTTTTTCTTATATTTCTTCGTGTTTCAATACGTTTGATGTTGTTTGATCGTATTTTTTAAAAGTCGACAAAGCGCTACAAACGTCTGATTCCGGTATGTGTCAACGTATTGGCAATATAGACTCTATATTTGGGATAAGACTTTGATAGATGCTAGTATGCCAAAAATTATATCCATTGAGGTGTTAAATAGGTTAAATTGGTTGGGAAATTTTGAAAATCGAAGTGCAGCTGGAAATGCAGGTGGCCAGGAGACGTGGGTTTAACTAGCTTGTGGACACTATTTTTCTAAAAATTTAAATTTGGGATTCCTCATGCATGTCTATCTTACAATATATAATGGTTTCACTTTACCGAACTGAGTCTTCAACATTGTTGCACTACAAAACGACGATTAAAAAATAAAATGCACCCAAGTAGCTTTTCAAATTCTATATACCGTACAATGAAGAGAAAAAGTAAAAACTATTTTTACGTGTCTCTACATATGGTGTGAATGTCAAATTCCTAGCCAACCTTGCAGGATTGATGCTCGAGTTGACAGAAATTGGTTTCACCTTCAGTCAACAAGTAATTTTCAGTGGTAACGTGAAGAATTTGAGGATCATACTATATGCCCATACTATATGATCAAATTCAAATCAAAGTTCAAATCCAATTAGAACTTGGGTAGTAATTATTGTGGGATATGTTCTTGTTTTGTTGTATTCATACTTTACTACCTATGTAGTAGTATGCGCTGTGAGTGAATAAAATACGGACAAGACGGGTATGCCATTTGCTCAAACATAAGCATAGGAGAATCAAGTACTGACCCTGCCCATGATAACATTTCTTATATCGGTAACTAGGATGAGTGATATTACCTGCTGAACCATGAACTGTGACGAGTGGTTCACAGCGACAAATTGGTCACAAGAAAGATTATGGATAACGTGTCATGTTCTCTTCGATTGATACTTGAATCCTATCACCATTTCTGTACCTTGATACTGCTCGTGCAACAGAATGCAATATATCCTCTGCTTTCTAGTATCGATAGTAGATTACTCACACTTTATTGTGATATACCGTAGTGTGCTTTGCTTAACACCTAACTATTATTTAGTCAGTTACTTGTGAATGATTGAGATTCTTGTGAAAAGGCATTGTACCATAAAATTGTACTTTGGATGCTCAAGTGTAATTCACAGCTACATTATGGTATATTTTGCTATGAACTAATACTCAAAATCACTGATTACACCATTTGTAACACAGAGCCATTATGGATTTTTTGGCTGTACAGAACAAGTTGAATTTTATCCCATATGGTATGTGATTTTACATTGATATAATCCAGCAAGGAAAAAACTTGAAAAATCTATACTACCTAAGTCGAGATGGAAATGGGTAAAATAGAGAGTTTTGAAAAAAAAATGTGTCATTCTTGCACTTAATATACCGTTATGTATTGATCTAGAATTACTTCGTTATAGTATTCAAAAGATGTTCAAAATGTCGAGTGGCCTTGAAATGGGTTAACACTTAAACAGAGTGCTTTTTTACATTTTTTACAATGTCTGAATGAGTACGTCTTGTTTAAAATGCTGGTGAATTTGCATAGTCATCAAATAATCACAGAGTAATAGTGTAGCTCTTCTTAGAAAGCACATTATCTCCACTGGTCGAAGGCAAAATATACACCGTATGTTTTATGGGGGTAACTTCCAAGTTCACTATATATTATACGGTAGTTGAGAACCATGGATAATAACAAGTGAACTGACGGTAATTTCAATTGTAATATCATTCGTACCCATTAGCACAACGAGTTGTCAGCCATGCAACCATTGCTTATATTGTACAAAAACTCGAAAAGTTGTGCTTGTTTAATTTTATATATTATGTATCTTATTCAATGTTGCCTTTTTTAGGTATCTATATGCATATTATTAAACAGTAGAAAAACTAATAGTACCATCAACTGTTATGCCAATGGATACATTATATTACGTAACTTTAATTTTCAATTGCTGCATAATACAGTAGAAGGTTTACATCGACTAATAAATGCATCGTATGTACAATCAGCCACAAATTGTTCACGTGAATTAATGGCCAACTGTTATTTATAGGATATGGCTGAACTTGTATGTTTTGATAAAACTTGTGCTTCTGATGTTACATGAATAAGACTAATTCTTGTACAAGTGAGCTATTTGCTGCGTTTGAACGTGATATACACTTTTTTACTATTCTGGTCATAAACGTGGTATAATCAACAGATACCTCTGATCAAAGTATTAAGTCTTCTTTGGCAATTTGCAGGTTTATTTGCACCTGGTTTAGAAAGAATCATGCCAATGTTACACATCAGGGTTGAAGTTTTCCCCTTAAAATGTAACGAATACATTTTGCCTTTTTAAACACAAAAACCTAACCGAAGGACACTTCACTATTTGTTTGTTTACTGAAGTATTTTACATGTACTGTATCAGCATTCAGGCCTATTCTGGCTGAAAATGTTTTCAATATTTTGTGAATGTTGCTTTGCTAACGCTATTTTATTTATGTAGTACTGTAGTATGGTTTACATCTCACCCAAATTAGTTTAGTGTGTCGACCCCATCTGCTGCCAAAAGGTACTAGATATTGTAATACTCAATGCCTGCGATATTACATATTAGTATCTTATCTATGTATCAATTTTAAAAGGAAGTTACAGTTTGCACGAAAGTATCATCAAACGAGTGAATACTAATAGTACATACAGCCAGGGGCTTGGAACCAAACAAATTTGGTTTTGGGTTTGTACCCAATCATTTAAAAAAATTATGTTCTAGGTTTATTCCTTTTTGTAGGAAAAATGTCGTGTTTTACATTTTTTTCCTGATGTTGGTTTTGTTCTCAGTCCCTGCATACGAACAGTAATGAAGCTACACGCTAAAAGAGTCCTGCGTATTTAACTTTGTGCCCGTTATGTAATTCCATGAAATACAGTTACTTTAATTATTTTATAGAACATTAATTGCCTCTATGAATGTTATCCTATCTTCTCTTACTGTGTCAATTCATGTGTTTTGGTTGGTTGTGTATCAAAGTTTGACTCATTTTGTTTGTGAAATGAGATGACATTTCAATAAAATACAATAAACATGTAATGAAATCAATTGTAGTATATTTTTATTACAATAGGTCGAGCAGGTCCATAATTTGATTTGACATTTTGTAACCTCGTTTATTTGTCACCATGATTCATATAACTAGGCAAACGCGGAATATGCGTTGTAAGATCAGCGAGATATCCAAATAGAGTACAGTGAAACCTCTATGCATCGTTCCCGGATCCGTCGTTTTCCTGCTTGTATCTGTTTAATTTTCCTGGATGGATCGTTTTCCTGCATGGATGGTTTAATTTTCCTGGTTTTCCCTTGAAAAACGATGGATAGAGGTTTCACTGTATAATCAAAAACTGTATATACCTTGACTCAGATAAAATATATTTCATTTGGTTACTATCGGTAATCTAGGGAGCCATGAATCCATCTCTGCCACATTTTTCTGCAATTATTTCTATCTATTTGATGAATAAAAAACATTTGTGGATTTGTTTTCTCAAGAATGGCTAGTCCGAATTGCATACCAATTTTTGATAGTGTGCATCACTATTGTGCTTACATTCAGCGGAAATTTGAATTATTTCGGAGAGATATTATTTTCCAAGTTTCCTTGCCCAGCCTAACCGTATGGGGTTTCTGAAAACTTTGGTGAGATAAATGTTTCACAAAAATGGTCCATTCGATTTGGCCCAAAAACTTTCTGAGTTGAATAAGTTTGCATATAAAGAAAAAGTTTCACGTTGATAGGTCAAACCGTGCGACCTGTGCAGTGCTTACAAACAGAAAAAAAAAACACAGACAAAGCTCCACAAGAGTGGTATGGAAATCTTCGCCAACGCTCGTCGAACCAGGAAAACGCTACGTGTTTCTCTTGTATTGAAGGATGAGCTGGAAAATTAACACCAGTACTTCCTTTACTGTACCCTACTGTGAAGTCACCTGACTTGAATAACCCTAACCGTGATAGCACAACTGATGCAGTTAGGTTGATCCACATAAGATCAGGTCCAAGTTGGTACTAACTTGACCTAAATAAGCAGTTAGCAGCATGACAACCCAACCCAGGCATTTAGTTTGGGCCACGCTAGATTGGATCAGGTCAGTTCCGAGTTGGTACTAACCTGACCTTGATAACCCTAACCATAATAGTCCAACCCAAGCAGTTAGTTTAGGCTGCGTTAGATCAGGTCGGGTGTATCCGAGTATCTGAATATCAAGAGTTTTTGAACATAAAATCGAAATCGAAATTATTGCAATGAAAATTATGATTGAAATCAAAATTAATGCTTCTAGAAATTTGAATTGAATATAGATTTGCTAGAGAAGTGAAATCGGAATTGAAATTCTTATGATCTAAATTCTGAAGTGTAAGTGAAATCGAAATACGTTTCCCTTCAAGTCTTTGATTATTAAAATAAATAAAACTGTATCCGATGATGAAGATTATTGTTTCGATGAACTATATATAAATCAGATATCACCTGGTAAGCCCCAATTTGACAAAATGAGTCGAGTAATTAGTATTTTTTCAGTTTTAGCCTCGATATTTAGTATGCTAGGGTTACTTTTATTAGAGTGATAAAAATATACAATAATTGCTAATATATTACATAGGTGTCCCAACATATTATGTTGTATAGGTTCCCTGAACAAGAGCATTCATCCATTATTGCAGAAAATATATAATGTGTAGTAAAAAGTAATTACGGTTTAGTCCCCTAAAATAACTTGGCACAGGGATGGTAACTGAGGCAAAATAACCTAGTAGTCCAAAGGGTAAATGACTACACTGAAAGAAAAAAATTGTTCACACTCAATGGAAAAATCAAGACATATTTTAATTGAACATATTTGTTAAAAAAAAATCAATGTTCATTTTCAATTTTTTCCATACAGTTCAATCAATCTTTTCTCATTGTTTTAAATCTCTATTAATTTTTTTTTCCAATTTTTGTTACAGACATCTTGAAACATTTGTATTTATTCAAAATTTGAAAAATGTCTTATTGATTAATACGGACACTCTCAAAATCATATATCTACTGTCTCTATTTTGTACGAATAACATCGATCCCCGAAAAATCGATTGGTATAAACAACTAAAAATCAATACCCTTCATCCATTTTGTCAACTCCCAAAAAACTTGGACTCTATAGAGTGTTTGGGTTCTGAACTAGGGGGAAGGGGAAGGGGGATTGTCAAATATTGACACAATTTCTTTCCGTGTATGTGTGTTGGTCATCAACAAGTGACACAAAAATCATGTTCAATCATGTTCAACTGATCTGATTGAAGAGTTTTGGTTTTGTATTGGTGAGATCAACCAAATCTGTAGCAGTGTGAATCAAGATCATTGGACAACACAGAAATAATAGTCAATAGACATCATAGTAGTATACTACACAACTCCTTTAGGATATCAATGGGATTGCAAATACGGTGGGACTGCAAACTAAAGGATTATATTTTAGTTCTGAAACCTTCATTATGAATCAAGTTCTGATAAAACTGGAGAAAACTTAATAAATGAGATCGATCTTTCAAATTCAATTCTGGGGTTGATCGATATATAATCAACCTCAATTAATTAATATTATACTCAACATGTATGTATATATGTGTGTACATATAATATATATATATATACCGGTATATATATATATTAGTGATGCCTTCGGGTAACAAATTAGGAACCGGGTACCCGCCGAAATTACCCGGGTAATTTAAAAAACTAAATGAAACTAAAAACTGAAAACTATATGAATATATATGCTTCTCAGTTCTCGGTAAAGAAAAGTATTTGGCAAGGCAACTAAATAGCGGGTGTCGGGAGAGGGATTCAGTATACTGCACGTGTGACCACAGATAACGGTAGGTGGTGCGACTAGATTTGACGAGCGCATTATGACAAGTTGAGGGAGGTCTGGGAAGGTAGGTGAAAAAACTTATGTAGAATGCGAAGTTGAATTTCTCTCGGTAGCTTGAGTGATTTATAAAAGTTATTTTCTATATTATATAGGTACTGGTTAGCATAATTACCCGGAACCTAGAAGGGTACCCGGGTAACAGAATATTACCCGGGTAATGCATTACCCGTACCCGACCCGGGTACCCGAAGGCATCACTAATATATATATATATATATATATATATATATATATATATATATTATATGTACACACAGTCACACACATATATATATATATATATATATATATATATATATATATATATATATATATATATATAAACTTATTCACATTTAATTCAATTACAGTGAAACCTCTATGCATCGTTCCCGGATCTATCGTTTTCCTGCATGTATCATTCATTTCTTCTCATCCCACTCCCATATAATCAATGTTCAATTTTCCTGGATGGATGGTTTTATTTTCATGGTCCCTTGAAAAACGATGGATAGAGGTTTCACTGTACCGGTACTTCAATTAGCAATTCAATGACTTTTGGTATTTCATTTTCCATTTGGTCTTATACCGTAATCCAATTGAATTACAAATTGCATCAAATTATATTACAATAATTTTCAAGTTACTATTATTAGCTTAATCATTATTATAGATTATTATCATAATTTATTCACCGACATTTGAATTCATTGCTTGAATAACCACATACGTAGATATCCTTGTTGTTTCTTCATGTTGTTATACAGATATATAGTTACAGTTTGTTATGGTTAGTGTTGTTCTATATATATAGGGCCTTTATATATATAAATATATATATATATATATATATATATTATTCATATATATTATTTTTATATATTCTATTTATGGTGGAAAGCCAAAATGTCGTAAGCGAATTTTACGTGATATACAAGTCAGAAGGTCATCTTCACTGATGTGCAAAGTGTCGTAAGCGGCGTGGTCACCGAAAATAATGTTGTCGTAAGCGACAAGGATTCTGTACATATTGTCATAAGCGCCAAATATGCTATGCGATTGTCCAATTAGAATAGCTGATAGCAGACACTGAAGTCACCGTTGGGCGTGGGTTCGAATAACGCATAAGACATGCGTTTTTGTAAATGTCTTTTGATTTATCATCACGTCATCGTTTCATTAACACCTGCTCATTCGTACCCCCATATGACCTAGCTGTTGGTGGGGTCGTCAAGCGAACAATAATCATCATCAATTAAAAGATAAAACACAACATATTTTGTCGTAAGCGCCAAATATGCTATGTATTCCCTCATTAAAATACAAGTTCGTGAAAACTTGATGAATAATCATGAGAATTTGTGACGATCTGTAAACGTATGCACGAATATCACACAATAATTTTGACGATTTGGCCTATATCTTCAAGTTTGAATTTATTTAACGTTTTCAACTTTGTGTGAACAATATTTGAAATGGTGCTTACGACATTTTGCCTTTCCACCATCGATATATAATTATATATATATTAGGGATAACATCGATCCCGAAAAACAAGATCGAATCAACAATTGGTATAATGGATTAAAAATCGATTTTTCTCGTCTTATTCTGTCAAGTCCCGAAAGCCATTTACCCTCCAGTATCTCTGGCGACTGAATTGAGTAATTGTTGGGGGGGGGGGGGGGGGGGGGGGAGGAGGAGGAGGAGGAGTATTGTTGATTGCACAACCTCTTTCTCTGTGTGTGTTAGAGATCAACACAATACCAAAAAATTATATTCAACTGATCTGATCAAGAAGTTTTAGTTCAAATAATTTATATGTTGGTGAGATCAACCAAATGAAAGTACTGACTGTGGCGGTAGAAATCAAGATCATTGGAAATTGATACGAAATAACAGACTTGACTAGACATCATATAGTGTACAACTCTTTAATATTATCTATGGAATTTCCAGGCAACTACACTCAAAGATTATATTTCAGTTGCATGAAAATGCAGTATGAAAAATGTTCAAATAGAACTAGAACAAAAAATAAATACAAAATATCGATCTTTCATTTTCAGTATCGATTCAGGGGTTGATCGATCTTTAATCGACCCTCAATTAATCTATGTTAACCCTATTAAGGGAGCCTATTTTGTATAAATGGTTAACAAAATCTCTATAACCAAAATTACTTTGTACATCAGTCACTCATCACCATAGTTTAAAATATTCCAAATGTGATTATTCATTGGTGTTCATTGTGATTGTTTGTAATGAAGTTTTGGTAGTTACAATATACTGTACTGATGACCGAAGTGTGTTGCAAGATAGAGGACGATATACTGGAGGTAAAAGCATTCATGAAAGTCCAACTTGAATGATATAACATTTTCGTAGTTCATTCTAATTTCATCGTACCATAATCATTATGCACAAGTGGTAATATTAAAAAATTGTTTTTGTCTATTTCCTTGATGCAAGTTGTGTAATCCACGTGCTGATTTTATCTCCAAGCAGTCTGTCTGAAGAGCATTTGTTCTGTACATCAATGAGAGCTTGTACATCTTTCTGATCAAATGCAATCTGTGCAGCTTCAACAAGGTTACTGTAATAACATGAAAACAAATTACAAAATGAATAACACCATAACATCTTAATACAGTAGCTAGGCTTACAAATAAAGAAATGTGTCCATACATCTTCAATCACAAAAGATGTATTTATTATACCATCCTGCAATTTAGACTTCATTCATTTTCATCACTAACCAAAATTTGAAGTACCGGTACACAGAGAATGATAATTCCTTAGTGTACGATGTACATAAATTCTATTAGACTGCTCTTCAAATGTTAACATGGCAATAGAATGAGAATAAAGAAACAAAATTGAACAAATAAAAAATGTCAATTGAAATTAAGCAACAGATTATGTAGGGCTAACAGAAACAAGCAAAATCAAACTGATTTAGAAACCATCGTTTTAGTTACCGCACGCAAACCAAAGCTGCGAGGTAAAAGCGTGAGCACTGGATCGTTCGAAAAAAGAATATCATTTGATACGCACATTGCAATTTTTAACTAGAGACTAGCTTGCGTGCTTGGGGTGATTTGACTACAAAAATGCTCAGTTACTTGACCTTGCCACTCCAGGCCCACACATAAGTAGCATATAGTAGTATGTTCAGTAGCTAACAGTAGGCTACTTGAATACAATGCACATAGGGGCCACAGTTGATTACAATTCTATTTTTGGTGTGAACTGTTTTGGAATTTTCCTCTTTTCTTTAGTTGTATCTAGATTTTTCAAAGATGAAAGTCCCATATTTGGAAGCTGTCCTTCAGAATGTGAGAAATACAATCAAATTCAAAGGGGGACAAACATGCCCACAACTACGAAGAAAAAAGTTACATACCCGACTTTCATATAGTACTTCACTTTAATATCATCTTTAACTTTTGGTAAGTATTTCTGAGCTTCATTTTTGTTACCATGATTCAAGCAGACATCTACAAAAGGCTGAAAAATAAAATAGATCACTCATGTTTTCATGCAAATGAGCACTGCATAAAAAAATGAAGATGAAATGTCCAACCTTAAATCTACAAGACTTGGATTAGACTCATACCATATTCTAATCAGCTCTACTCAACTGTGAAGATGTCTCCAAAAGTAACGATTCAAGAGTGATGGCTAAAGTTTTTAATAGATGTTGTTTATCCAACCACTATACAACATATCATATTGTTTGCTTCACGTAGGACTTGCCTTAAGTAGGACTGGAACCCAGATTCGACTTAACTTTAGTTTCTGAAGCAGTTCCTTAGTTGACTGAGCCAGGGGGTGGGAGTTTGAGGGGAGAGGGGGACAGCTTGAAACTGATTGAAGTTTGAGCTACACATCCAGTTACACTATTAAGTAGGGGTGTGCGAGTTCGAGAATTTAAGTTCAAGTCGAGTTCGAGTTCACGAGAAAATCACGAGTTTCGAGTTCGAGTTCCAAAAAAAAAACTGCCCCATTGAAAATTGAGTTTTTAATTGGTTCTGAGTAAAGTTCATACAGTAAACCCTCGTTTATTCGAATTCCAAGGACCCCATGCATCAGAATTTGAATTGAAAACAATATGAATCAAAAAAAAGTTTTTTGTTTGTATAGTAGGGCCTGTATTCTGTAGTGTGTGAGCATTCTCTGGCAGCCATGTGTTTATCTTCAAGTGAAGTGTTTTCTCAACAGTTTTACAAAGAGTCAACAAAGAGTCAATGAATACTATCATGTCACTCAGGATATACTCATCACAGTTCACAGTGTTAAAAGAGTCTAATTAGAGAACATAAGGATTTAAAAGTAAAAAGCAATGAAGACTGACAATCAGTTATCCTACATGTAGAAAGTAATTCAAGTTACTAAACATTTGAATCCTATTACGTTCCAGAGTTAAAATGTTGGAAAACAAGCCTCATCACCGAGACAAGAAAATGTGAAATAAAACAAACCTCGTAACCAATAGGAGATTTTTTGCTTTTAGAAAACTTCTCCAGTTCTGTCCAATCTCCTAATTCTGCCAGACTCAACACTCTCAGCCACCAATATCTTCGATCAGGCACTTTATACTCGGCTTTTAGTTTATCAGCAAGTTTAACCTCGTGTAGTTTCAACAGGAGATGGACTGTTTCATGTAGAGAACGACCGACAAAGTCTCGGTGGAACTTCTCCTCGAGGCTTTTCTGATACTTGAGCAGGCGTTGTTGCTCCTCACAAAGAGAGGCTGCAAAATCATTTCGGGCTCTGCGATAACTCTCCACAGCAGAAGCTAGGGATGCTTCTCGTGACAATGTGTTCTGGAAAACATGGAGAACATTTAATGAGTCAAGAAAAAGAAAAATATTCCCAAATTTGGAAATTGCATGATCAGAAATATTTTTGCACTACTCTTAAAGGAGTACTTGACCTCCAATCTAATGTACAAACATAGATGATAGAGGCTTCAACACATGTCACGCAATGTGGAAACAAATATTCCCCTTACTTCATTTCTACTCTCTTCTAGCCCCTCCCCCTGTGCATCTGCCGTTCACTAGAAAAAGCAACAAGCACGCTGAATTGTGATTGGCTATCAGGAAGCCCATAGCACATACTGGCAGTATGGACTACTTGCAGGCCTAGGTGAGGGGAATGGAGGTGTGCAAGGGAGATTTTAATTCTGGTTTGCCATAAGTGCAGACACAACTCCCTCACTCTAAAATAGTAACATTACACCCATCATTTCAAAAAAGCAGTGATTTACTTTAGGATCGTAGCTCTCCCGCAAGAAGCAAGCCGCCTGTGCATTAAAGTCATCTTCCTGGACATAAATATCTCGTAGAGTTTCTCGATTATGGTCGCGACAATACTTGAGATATAAAGCCTGAGCCACAGGATAGTTCCGTATAGCCATTTGGAAGTCGCCCAACGTCATGTTGTCGCGAAGGTGCAATAGAACGGTGTAAACAAGGTCGGTGTCACCACTTTCAATTGCTTTTACTAATGCTGGCCGATCTTCACCTAGCAATCAGTGAAAGAGAATATACACATATAAAGTTCTGCAAATAAGAGAGCGTAAGATATAGGGAGATAGCACAACTCAGGTTAGCATTGAAGAAACAAGAGTTGAGGGCAAACAGAATTAATACTTAAACTGTATTTACCGTACTTGGATTATTACTGTCCATTTACCGGTATTATTTATAAAAACATGTAAAATCATTTCAGAGAAGCCTATAGTTTATACCAATTTAAGTAGGACTATATAATGAGGCAGAAGCATAAGTTTTTTCACCATAGTTCATTGTTTGAAAATCAAAGTAAATTCAGAATTCAAGATTCGTAATATTTATAATTTGAATTATCGAAATAAATTGACTTTGATGTCCCTTTATCCTTCGATTATAGCTGTTGTACCGATGGATATGTACCGGTAACTATATAACTGTGGTGTCACCCATGCTACTTTTGTTGCAGATTCTCTCAGAGCTGTGACCTTTGGGGATGAATGGTGAATCTTTCATTTGTCATTCTGGAAGGGCATCAAGTTCAAATTTTATTGATGCTAAGCAAAAAAAATATGTGAACATGTATTTTGCCATTCTGCTTTTTCTCATGAAAAGTTTACAATATTCAATTGAAATTGAACGTTCGACACGTAGTGCAATATAGAAGGAACTAATGCAATTTTTAGAGCGGTAAGAGCTCAATTTTGGTTTTGTAGTACACTTATATAGCTGGTTATATGCCCTGGATTGAACGTTGCTGCCTCTCCATCGGCACGATAAGTCAATATTCAAGCTAGGTATATCATAATTCACAGGGTGGACACTCGATAGGAACAGAATTCTTGGCAATCCATAAGACTAACATTGATTCAATTATTCGATAGAAAAATTGCAAACGATACCAAAATTTTAAATTTTAATTGTAATTATCAATTTTCACTCGATTATGAAAATATCGAATTGGAAAAATCGAGACGATGGTTAGGAAACAGAATGATGCCAGGGTTAAGTGTCATTGCGAGAATGGCCCTACACATTTGTTATTCAAAATTGATCATTTTTTTGATATTGAATTCAAGGAATATTGAATACTCGAATTCAACATTGAATAAAAGTCCTGAACTGGAGAATCGATCGAAAATATTGAAATCGAATGGCAAACCTACTACTATACTACTATAATATATACAGACCAGTGTGTTGAAATCAAGTTGAAATTGGTTGAAATTATCAAGGGTTTCCTGTAGTTGCAGTTCCATGGATTTCATACGTTTTTTGTAGAAATTTCAATTTTGGAAAAATTGGTTGAGTAAAAAGTTAAAAACTCTACAAGTTGAAATTTTAGTATTTACCGTTGTTTTGTAGGATAGAAAAAAAAAAAAAATGTTTCACACAAAAATATCAAGAACAAACTTTCAGGCTACAGTATGTTACTAGTGAATACAAGCCTACCTAATCTCAAAAGTAAAGGCACTTGCAGATTTGCTTGGTGTTCATAATCAAGAAGTTTAATGGCCAGTTGTTTCCGGCCGCAATCGGCGGCTTTCATTGCGATTTCGCTATACGAGACGCCGGGCGTGTATCCAAGTTTATCAGCAATTTCTCTCGCAACCTGTTCCCGGTCCAGTTGGGTCTGTTTCACTTTAAAACAAGCCCAATGTGCCAGTATACGGCTAGAACCCTCAGCGTCGGGCAATTTCAAGTATTTTGCTATTTGAATAGCCAAGTAATAATGTCTACGCATGACCAATCTATCAAGTAGAACCTGTAATGTCAAATGATGAAGCCTGGGAGTCACAAGTTAAAGAAAATCTTCACATGAAATCTATATAATGAGGTGAATAGATAATCATGATGTAACCTAGGCCCACTGTATGTAAACATTTTGTGTTATACACGAAAAACCTGCATGTAAGTCTTATACAGTTGTGTAGTTCGAGACAACTTTGTGAGAACGGGGTATGTGGAAGTATATGCCACAAACCCATTAATTACATCTCCACTGATGAGTTTGAACACAAATACAATTTTCTGGAAATATTAAATATACCTATTACAATTATTATTTTAATAATGCGACTCTTTGGGCATTTACGTATGAAACATGTTACACATTAATTTTTTCACAAGCAATAATTGAAGATATAAAATGGAAGTGATGATTGAAAATTGAGCACATCCAAATCCAAGTGGCTGATACAAGATAATAGATAGTAGTGATGCTTTATTCATGTTTTCAATTTTGGTTAATTGTTGTTGGTTTCTTTTGAAATTTGTTTGGATTCTGAAGCAACGAAAGTTGTTACCAACAAAAAACCAGGTTTATGCTTATACGTAATAATTTTGATAGAGTCAATGTACTATCCAACGTCGTTGTGCGATTGCCGATTCGAAAGTCTGCCCACACTCAAGGACTCAAACCATGCCCTCCTTGAAATCACTTTTTAAAGCAATACCTGCCTGACTAAATCAGATGGGCATCTTCAAAATAATTTTCTTTGAGCATTGAAGATTACATTTATTCTTATTGCACCTTTATACTCTTTAAAGGATACTGAGTATAGGTGAGAGGAATTCCAATCTTGTTTTCTCGGACTGCATTTAGTACTCGTAGGATTCGACACATCTTGACATAAGAATCTGAGTTCATGTCGGGAACAAAGCCTTTACCGAATTGGGCAGCCTGGGGACAAAAATTATTTCAATTATCAATTATTTTCATTCAACGTGATTCTTTAGAATTATGGTCTATCTACTCTATCAAAAAAATGTTATAACTGAAAATTGGACCCACAAAAATTAAACCATTGAAATGAGTAATGAGTTATGAAATTAGGTACGTTTTACTCCAAGCCATTCACTTTTCACAACAATTATGCACTAAGAAAGCACCCTTGAAAATAATTTATTTACTAGGTAAGCCTATTGAATTATAAAAATTAATATTAATCTAGTGAATAGAATTACCAACTTGTAGTGCGACACTCAATTTCGTAGTCAGTGGTTACCAGATATGTTTATTAGCCTCGTTTGAATATACGGTTCTAGTCAGTTAAATGTTTGAGTTGGGAAATGTTCACAGTTCATAATTGAGAGAACGACAGTCTTCAATTTGAGACTATGGGCCTAGCAGTGTTTCAATGATACCATACAATAGCCTTACAGCATAAAGAAAACATAATAATATAAAATACAAAATAGAAAGTTAAATTTAGATGTAATGGTTTGACTACAGCTTGAATGACAAGGATCCAAATTCAACAGAAAGTTACACGTACGCTATAGTGGTAACCAATAAAAATGTGGAAGCGCAAGAATATTTCAACAATGATTTATTGAAGATGGCACACTGTTGACAGTTTGTTTCATGACCAAGTGGGCCAATTTTGGGGAGCAGAACTGATGCGGTGGGATGAACCAAATGTCTAAAAACTCAAAAAAACACGTGCTCTCTGCTGTTACTGTTATTTCAATGCTGTTCAACGACCCCACCAATAGCTAGGTTATACGGGGGTACGAATGAGCGGGTGATGATGAAACTATGAGGTGATGATAGGTGAAAGGACATTAAAAAAAAAATGCCTTATGCGGGACTCGAACCAACGCCCGACCTGACTTCAGTTTCTACCGCAGAGCGATAGTTGACTACCAAGCCAGAGGGGCGGCTCTGCTCTTACTTTCATTTCTAATACATCTAACATTGACAGGCTTATAACTATACAAATTTTCAATTTACCCGAACAAGCATTTTCTGATTGCTAGTATCAAATTCATATCCTGCTGCTTCAATACATTGCTGAGTTGCATGATGTAGTTTCTCTTTCACAAGCCTAATATACTCGTCGGCTCGGTGACTGCGTTTCTGAAACTGCTTCGAAGCTTCGAGTAGATACGATCCTGGCTCAGTGCTGTTGATGCGAAATATTTGTTGAACAATCGGCGGTACTTTCTGTATCATTTCGTGAGTAAATGTTGACAAAACTCGAACCCCATCCATTTCTGGCACCAGATGAACAGTAGAATCGTAGCTGTAACTAATAACATCGCCATGACGACCGATAACGAGTAGATTACTTTCCCAATTGCCGATCACAGCTTCAGTCCCACACCACACTAACTGTTTTGGTCTGGTAGTCAAATTTGTGTCATACTCAGTGTATTTTCTTTGTAGATCGGCAGAGCCAATCCACAAATGACCATTATCTGTGAATAAGGCTATGTGACGGTTATTTTGAGAAACGGCAATTTCTAAAATGGCATTTATACGTTCGTTGAAATCAGCAACAATAGGAATTGGATGTTGGTCAGATTGTTTTAGCATGAATAAATCTTTTTCTCTGGTCACTAGAATTTGTGTCTGCCGATCTTCTGAAATGACAGTCCAACTAGTAGGAGAAACATTCAAGCCTGGAACAAAAAATATAGTTTTTAATTTAGACAAACCTACTCATTTGAGGGCCAAGTTCTCTCTAGGGGGATTTAAAACATATCATCAGATCATACATGCAGATCATACAACCTTAGCACTGCCATGTTATACAAACTTTCCCAATACTGCTTACCCAGACTATAACCAATGATCAAAGTCCTTTAAATGTCATACCAATACAGCTGCATGAAACTTACTTGGCACTTCTGGTACACGACGGACTTTTGGATCTTTCACGCTGTTTACAATGAAGAAACGAAATGACGAAGTCAAAACAGCAACACCAGTTCCATTAGTGCTCATGAATATCTTGGCTTCAATTACTTTTGTGTCTTTTGCTTCTGGTCCCATACTGAATGTATGTTGATAAGTTCCAAACATATCATAAATGAGAACTGATCCATCTTCTTGTATGCAGAGTAGTTCCTCTTCCGACGACCAACCCAGTTGGACAATTTGGCCACCGCTCCATACTATCGACGAGATTAGTTTGCCAGAGGAGGTGTATATCAATATTACAGGCTTGCCACCTCCTTGGATCTTGACAAATTTACTACGGTCTCGGATAATTGCTATTGGGCCAGCATAGGATGCTGCACACACAATAACATTTTCCATATTAATTTCATTTTGCCAGCTCATTGAATAGATTTCAAATTTCCTGAAATAAAGAATAATTTTGGTTATCTATACTGGTATGCCAAGATTGAGAGTGTATCATACACTTGTAAAAAAGGTGTATCGTGATATGTTCAAAGTTCACACATGTGACAAGTGAAAGTTGTTGCACAAAGCAATTGGGCTCTGACAATGGCCTGCTTCATCAAATGCTTGCCATTTCTTCTCAACAACAAAAATTGACTTGGAGCCTATATCATTCAAATAATAAAATGTCTATTGTCTTAGGGATAGGTAGTACTAGTATCAGGGCAGGTAAGACAGCATCAGTTGAGCATTTTCATTTGGAATGGAGTTCTCTGTACTGTGTATCCATGGCTAAGTCACGATAACGGAATTAATCAACCTTTGAACCCTTTTCCTTGTACCACCTTTTCCAAAAGAGCACTTGTTACAGTACCTCGAACCATCAAGAAGGCCCAACCCTATTGCAAATTGCATATACACTCGGCAACACCCTACGGGTATGCCGAGTGTTTATGTAACTAGTAATCACCAATGAACTTGCAAATTGTTTTTATTCAATAAGAGGCAAACTTTCTTAAACTATCCTTGGTCCTACGTTTTTATTTCTGGTATAGGGCCTATGCCTGCCACATACCCAAAACTATATTTTTTTACCAGGAAATTGGTGTTTCCCTGTGGATCCTATTTCTCTCAATTGAGTGAAGATGGAAATACGGTATTCATTGTGTTCTATTGGTTTTCAATTCACTCAAACGTCTACATTCGTTCGTTATGGTAACATTAGGTCAGATTTTGATCCGCCATTCTTACGTGAAGCTAACCCAACACTAAGCCAACTTGACCATGAAATTTGCGTGTTCAAATGAGTTAAAAGCTAAAAACACAGTAACAATGCATCTTGCTTGTCCAACTTCCGAGTGATAATTAGGGTTAAGCTTATAATAAGTTAGTATGTTGGCCAACCTGACGGAGTTGTTGAAGACGGTCTTTCAAGCAAGATGGCCGATTCTTACTTACGTACACATTCATAAAGCCTACACTTAATTAAGAGCATGTGAGAGTCTTCTATATAGATAGAGGACAAGATCAGGTACAATATGAAGTATTAAAAATCCCTATCTGCCCAATAGAATTCCAAGACAATGAATTGTCCCACTACATACCATACTGTGGTATATAGTGAGACACAAGGTATGGTATATTATGGGCATTAAAAATGTCATATAATGAAAAGTTAAGCTAAGAAGGGTAGAGCTAGAATAATGATAAGTGATAAAGCTGAGAATATAGGGAAAGTCAATTATATTTTATTGTTCATTGCCAATTTTGAAATTTATATTCTTTATTATCCAATTTGAACCATGAAAATTGAAAATGTAGGTCCAATTGAAATTTACCCATCAGGCCCAACCTACTAGTCTAAACAATCCCAATATTTCATGTCTATTAGGCAAACTAATTTTTTAAATCTTGAATCCAACTGTACCAGTACTCAATAACTAACTTCACCACTTGGTACATAAATAAGATGCGTACCGGTAGCCTAGGACTCGATCACGAAGTTAAAAATTCTCCGAAGACCAAATAGTTCATTCCAAGTCTAGCACGTCCTGCTTTGTACCATTCTATCATTTCTTCAAGCACAACATGTCCCACTACATACCAAAACTTGCGTGACGCACTAGGCCTACGGTACGTAGTGTGCAACAAGCAGATATATTTTATTTTTTATTTGTTGAAGTTGTCAACCTTGGTGTATTACATTGGATTCAATTTCATGTTGTTACAAACATAACATCAAAGTTTTAAAAATCTTTTTTTTTCTAGGGGTTCATCATGATGGTTAAGGTTAGGAAAGGTAACATCTGTGTGGAATGGACATCAATACTTTACTTTAGAGGTTCAAATCTGATCCTATCCAACTCTTGGCATTCGGTTCATAATGAATGCCCAAGGTAACCATAACCTCAGAACATAACCCTACATGTGATTGTCATGGCTTGCTGTAATTTATCCAGTATTCACGTCAATGACTAAGGGAAACCACGAAAAAATGTCTATCAGGATGGCCATTCATGGGAGTTATTGAACCTTGGTTTCCTGAATGACGGTTCTGTGTGCTGGCGGCTGAATGACCAATTCACCCGTCTCGGTAGGCTTATATCCAGTTAACACAATGAAGGGTCCATACATAAGAATTTCGATTAGACTTCCAATTGGACATGAACTAAGCCTAACACTTATTAGTTTATTTAAATAATATTTACCTATAGTATGTATCCCTACCAAGAGGGCACCAATCTGCTGTTAACATGAAGGACATCACTAGACTAAGGCCCTAGGCTGGGCCTAGTAGCTAAATGAACGTATGCCTATGTAGAGCTTGGGCCTAGGTACTAAATAGCTATAATTAAATACTGCTTCTTCACTGGAATAAGTGTTTCCTTTAATTTGCCTCCTCCTTAGTCATTTGACAGCTAAGCGACATATGTTCAGTGCCTTCTATTTTTGACGCAACACGTTTGGATACGCAGCGAGCTAGAAGGCAGTGAGAGATTTTGATTGGATGACACATATGTATTTTTCGTACATTGGCTGGAGTGGAGAACTGTCACCGCATTTGTTGTCACGTTCAGTCACTGCTTGCTCATTGCTGAGTCCTTGCTCAAGCCAGCGCTGTTCAATGATAGACTGACTGTTTGTTAGTGTAGGTCAGATAAATAGTTTGTCTCTGTTGACGATCAGTTTATACGGGCGAAAGTGTTCTGCAACAAATATACAGGTGTACTTATTTTTAACACAATTATGGCACATACAGACAATAGTAATTCCAAGTTTAAAGTGCATGCGGTGCATGATGCATTTGCAGCTTGTCTTTTGGATGGGGACGATATAGACATGGACAACTATATATTAGGTTACAAGGAAATTTATAAGTAAGTAAAAACCTAAGATTAATAGTATTGAGTGTTGATGTATTTTGCCATTGTCATTGTGGTTGTTATTATGTGACTTCTCTTGTGAACAAGCATTTTCTTAGGATTACCAATCCAGATCTTTCTCTGCTGTCATTGAAGTCATCCAAACACCAGATTTTACAGGATCATCTGTAGCACTCCCTTGGCAAAATCTAATCCTGTTATTTAATCTGCAGACTTGAACCTCATTTTTGTGATCATTCTTTATGCTACTTCCACCTCAAATGATAGTAATTTTCTAAAACATTCTTTACTTGTAATAGGCCTACCCAACATATCTCGTTGGGAAATCTGAAAACCTTGCTCCGTAAGGTCAGAACGCTGCACTTACCTGTTGACTCTAGTTTGTTCGGGTTTGTCAGCACCAATGGTTGAAAAACCTTAACCTCTTCTTCACCAAAGCTTCTGTCTGCAACCTCTAGATCAAGCATTTCTAAGAGTAGGCCTATTCACTTTCTTTTCTCTGGACAGTCCTGATTTTGGACATCTTGTCATGCTGTCCCCACAACATTCAGCCTAGACACATTTTGTCCCGTAGCCAGATAAAAGTTGTTTTCTCAGTAATTCGTAACACATCTGTGAAAAAATTAATATCTCCAAATCATCAATATAGATGGGCCTACACAAACAGAAAACAACATATAAAAAAACACTCGCAAGTAATGTGTCTAGTGAGGGAATTGCATACAATTGATTTTTACTATTTAAAAAGCGTTGTAAAAATACGATTTCGGCATTGGGCCTATGGTACTGTTTAACCATTCTTGTAATATTATATGACGTGACTTGAAATTTTGATTTTTTTTTTTATATACTGGTACCGTACCCTAATATCATCTTGACCAGCACATGTAGAGCAGTGGTTAACGTGCTTGTTTCATGTGATCCGGGAGGCGAGAGGAATTTTGAACCCGGTTTGATCCCCACCGCCGACCACCTTTGCAGGGATAAGTCTAGGCTAATGCTGGGATGGGTCCCACAACATAGGCCACGACCGCTTTCCTCCCACTATCCTTCCCATTACCCAAGATACCTTCATCGCATCATCCTATCATCTCATTAATCTTCCATCCGACGCCAATAAATCTTCGCTGTCATTAGGGCCTACAGTACATCATTAAACTGTTATACAGTTGCCTCAAGATTGTATTGTAATCATCCTTCACGGGAGCCCGTAGACTGGACCCTGATATTGTGGCCCACAACACTGTATCCAAATGGCGTATGGATATAGTGGACCGCAAAGTTGATATTCTGTACCCCAAGGCTAGATAGACATTGTGAACCCCGATATTGTGGCCCCCAATATAGTGGTCCAGTAAACTAGAATACCGGGGTCCAGAATATCTTTTCCAACGACTGAAAAGGTATTGTGGACCCTAGTAAAGTGATACACAAAGATTTGTCATTGTTAACCTCGATAAACTGGACCCCGATATAGTGGACCACAAAACTGTATCCAAATGGCGTGTGGATATAGTGGACCACAAAGTTGATATACTGTACCCCAAAGCTAGTTAGACATTGTGAACCCCGATATTGTGGCCCCCAATATAGTAACCCAGAGAACTAGAACACCGGGGTCCAGAATATCTTTTCCAACAACTGAATTGCTATTGTGGACCCCAGTAAAGTGATCCACAAAGACATGGGCATTGTCAAACTGAAAACTGTACCTCGATATAGTGGACCACAGAAAAGATATACTGGCCCCCAACTCAAGCTATGCTGGTGCGCCACGAGTGCGAATATTGTGCACTACAAGTCACTGTCAGGGAATCAGCCTTGGTTTACTGGACCACTATATTGGGGGCCACAAAACCAAAGTATTTGCACAATTTTAGGATTTAATCGTGTGGGCCACAATACTGGGGTCCACTTTATCTTCTTGTGGTGCAGAATATTGGGGCTCACAATACTGTGGTCCACAAGAGCGGTACCCATCTTTCACTATGGATAAAAGATGCTGCAAGTTCACTTAATCAATGAATCAAGAATATTCATCTTTAAAAATTGAAACCAGTATTTAGGGAAAAATCCAAGTTGGCTAAATCATCTCAAGTTTTTGTTGAAATGCAAATTTTTGGACTAAAATTGTGTACAAAATGACTTTCAATACCAAGCAAATTCTCAAAAATACCACTTTGGAGTGGTAAATGTTTTTAATCAAACTATATTTGCACGAGTGTAGTTAATATTAAAATTTTTCAAGCTGTATTTGAATTTTGAACGTACCTGAATGATGGTTCCGTTCTTTCTACTTCCCAAGTTGATATCTAAGCACCGCTCATTCTTACCTCACATTTTCTGTAAAAGTTTCCTGAGGCATATATTTCTTTGGAATGTATTAACGGTATTATTTTGGTCTTCTTTATTTTTTCGACGGTCCTAAGATATTTAATATCTTCAGTTTTAAAATGGTTCTTTGGAATTTATTTGTTCCAATTTCAGCTCTCATATTTATGTTAGTTTCTAGTTTTCTCACATGGCATTGGCACCTGATAATTATTGTACCATGTATTCCTACTGTTGTGCTATAACTCTGTGTCAATGTAATGAAAGACTATACATTTATTGAAATTTGAAGAAACACAATTAATATTACTGGTGAGTAGAGCCGGGCCTACTTTGCTACCTATTCTAGAATAAATTTGCTCAGTTAGTTTTATGCCTAAAACACGTAGAGGAGAATGACAGTGGTTTATTATCAGGTTTCCATTTTATAGAAATAAGAGATTCCTCATATCCAATTTTGTCATGTCTTCAATATGTGATCTGTAGGCCTACTGTAAATACAAAGATGTTTTTTATTCAAGGTTTTTCGACTTACTGGGAACCGTTTTTGGCTTCGTGGGCAATGATGTGAAAGCCAAAATAGAAATTATGGAAAAGTTTCGTCAAGGAAATGACAAAGATAATTTCATTACATTTCAAAAGATGATAGCTTATGAGTCCGAATCCGGACTTTTGAAGAAGTCTGGGTATGTATCCGGATCTCGAACACTACTGCGTCTGCATCGAGGGCTTGGTAATTACAGCGATTCATGCTTGAGTTCACCAATTAGTAGACATAATAATCTTAAAATATGAGTAAATAAGTTTCATTTGTTTGCTTCTAGACTTCATACGACTTTTCCTGCACCGTGTTAGTGATCTTCAAAGCACAGAGAAAACGGCATCCGTGTGTCAGGAAACCTATAATATTACTCTGGCAAAATTTCACCCTTGGATTATACGGAAAGGAGCTGTAGTAGCGATGTATGCGTTGCCAACAAAAGATGAATTACTTCATAAGGTAGGCCACTCATGGTAATTTCTAGTCTGCGCTGATTTGCTTTCATAGTAAGTAGGCCTATAGTCAGGTACCGGTATGAGTATTTGTACATTTTGTTGAATATTACTAACCTCACCAAATTGTAAATTTGAGAACAGTAATTTTTAGTGAAGTATTGGACATCTATTCTCATCACAAAAAAGAAAAGTAGACCTACAAAATACGAAACACCAAAAATCTGGCTGTTGGTGAGGATGTTGAGCATTGGTGAAAATGTTAGAGGTGCGTGTGTGGCACTGAGAGGCACTTCATCTTGATTTGTTATATCAAATTCCTCAACATTTCCCCGTGGAAAAATTAACGCTTAAGATGTGAAATTAAGTCTTTGTAACATTCATGTACGGTAATTAAAATTTTCGAGAATAACCTCCTCTAAGCCAGACCTAGAGAAGGGGGGAGTAGAAGAGGGTATGGTGTGCTAAAGGCTGAGCCTGCCAAACTGATTTCAGCATGAACGCTCTTTATTCACAGTTTTTTTCTTCAACATTCTAAAACATTTAGGCCTAGATCTAGTTTTTCTTTCATTCAAAAAACCAAGGTTATTTTTATTTTCATCAAGATTCTGTATTTATGTTAACCCTATTTTTGAATCTTCAACAAACTAGATAAATGTGAATTCTCAATAATTACAGCCGTTACGCCTGCAACCTCTTGAAATGAATTTCAATCATATGATTGACAGAATTGGAATAGGCCTACTGCTCATAATAATCAGAAGTAATAGATACTAATTATAACTTTATAAGATAATTATTCAGGAACTTCAATGGCCGTTCTAACCTGAAATACAAATGAAGTCTGAAATCAGAATCTAATTAATCAGTCACTCTGAAAGTAATATCCTACAACTAGAGGTTTTTCTTCATTTGTACATTTCTTCTCTCTTCATTTTCCACGCTATCTACATTTCGCTTGTGTTTATCTCTTTCTTCCTCTGAACACTCGGGAAGAAAAAAATCATCTTATGTGCTCCAAAACTAGTTTAAATTCATTATTGAAGTTGCCTATGTTGTTTTAAATTTCTACCCATAAAAATGTAGGTATAACCTTCTAGTATCTGTAGTACATATCATGAATTTTAAGGGTTGTCACTTGATGGCAGATCTCATTTCGATTAATCAAATTTTGTATGAAGATCGAATAATTTAAGAGGAAAAAATAATTGATTGATGATCAATTATTTCATTAATCGAAGAAGTAATTGGCAAAAAGAACATATTAGCGGTATTCATGTTTCATAGGCCTTACCCGAACAATGTTGTATAAATAAAAATGTGTAAGTGCCTGCAGGCATGGCTGTAATACAATTCGGACACTTTGCACAGCGCAAACTTTCGAAGAGAGTTTCATAACATCTATAAATTATTGAATGAATAATATTTATTAATTAGTCGGTCTCATCTGTTTGATGCACATCAAAGAGCTTTTTCAACTGATCAAAATGAGTGTTACTAAGTTAGTAGTCAAATAAATTGTTAGTGATAAGTGATCGGATGTCTGATATTCTGTGGCATCCCTATTATTATTATTTATTTTATTTTTCCATTTGAACCATGTGTATAACTAAAATCCAGTGGCTTTCGACCTTGATAGCAAATGTTACGGCGACCCCAAGGACGATTACATCCTCCCAATTAACGTTAATTATATTATTAGCTATTGATATCGATGAAAATGCTGCTACTTCATATCATGCAATTTCCAACAATTTTTCCAACACCAGACCTTAGTAGCAATCTGAATGACTGGTACTGTACCATAGTTAACATTGTAGACGTATGCAAAAATAATATTTTTCATTCCATGTCTTCAATTCATTTCATCTATTCCTCAAAGTAGCCTTAATATTCATTTACTGATCTGATTTAATCTAAATAGTGTAATAAGTTTTATAAATATCTGCTACCGCTACAAATATAGGCCTACCTGCGTCCCATAGGTCCCATTGAGAAAGCACTGCTGTAGTCAATGCCAATTTTTTAGAACATGAAAAGGGATTTTGTATATTCTCAGGCCTGCAGTTATTTCAAAATATTATAATTACTATTTGAAATGTAGTAGGCAGGATTACTATGACTACTCTGTTATTTAGTACATACTATTTATCACACTGCAGTTGAAATAACGTTCTCTCAGTATTCATGAATAAACATCCTGGATGCTTTGCATTTTTATTGATCCCCTCTATATATTTGAAGAGCTTTTCAACAGATCAGAATGATAGTGGTTGCAATCTTAAAAGTAAAATAAAATATTAGTGTTATCTAGGCCTATATAAAATATCTCCAGTTCTGATAATATGAAAACACTTGACTAAGTAATTAACAATAAGTCAAGAACTGTTATCTCTTATAGTGTACTACAGTCAGTATCATAATACATTATAATGTCAATATTATTACATATTTTAATATACATCAATTGTGTTATGATTAAAAAGTGGCATAGATTTTGATACCTGTTGATTACACTGTGACAATTGATGTGGCTAACCTTGATAATCGTGGCTCTTGGAAGCTTGGCATCCAAAGATGTTTTGATTGTGAATTTGATACACTATTGAGTCGAGTTTTTTTTATTAAGGTTCTAGATTTTCCCAATTGATATGGGCTAGATACACCACGTTTATTGAATGTTGTGTCGTTGTTAATAGTTATAACCCTATAAGAAGCCTAGGGCATTGAAATACTCCTCAATTCAGGCCTTTTGTTGAGGGGTCGTACTTTAATTACGGTACATACTTCTTTTTAGACCATCTTTCAACCCCTCCCTGTCACACAGGTTAGAATAGCCACAACTATAACATTATGTCACAATCTATATACCCTCCCCCCTTCACTTTTTTTTTTGTAAAACATGGATGATCATTGAAACAGTAAAAGAAAATACAGGTGAACTAGCATTACAAATTGAGAGTATATAAATCTGCAATGTGTGGCATGTTCTTTATTTTTTCATTGGGTAGCCTAATTTGGGAGGTGAATTTGAAAATGTTTTGAATTCATAATTTATTGATGGTAAAAATAGCTTTGTATCTACAACAATATGAGATCACAAATGTCTGTCATTACCTGTCAAAATGAACCCCCCTCCCCCCCCCCCCTCTACCACCAAAGCACAAAACAATACAAGTACTATCCCAAACTGAACGATACAATTGACTGGTTTATTATTTATTATGTTTTTTTAGTCATATCCCCTTACGTCAATATAAATAGTCTCAGTTTGTTCTTTGTCTTATTTAACCAATAGTCCCATCTTATCCGGGACAGACCTGCTATAATAAGTTTATAGCCGTGATTAAAATTGATGTATTTGCCCCCTTTTTAAAACGACTCGAAGTTCATGAGGACTTTTTAATCCATAGTAATGTCTTGTGTGGTATTGTTGGCACTTTAGAGTTATTGACTTGCAGCTCGAGATTTTTGAGAATAGATTGCTTCTCCGTGGTACTGCAAGCCGTGTTTGTGCTTTTTAGAATTGCTACTTCTTACATTTTTAATGCATGCTCGTGTCAGGTTGGTTGAGCTCATTGTGTGTGATTTTGATGTTTGTATAGAACATGAAGATTTTTATATTCATTATTTATGTATAATATACTGTTTTAGAAAAAATTGTTTATCTGCAGAATTGGATACAAAAATTTTTTTTTTTTCTAAAATAATGTAGCTCTCAATTTCAGAGTGTGGTAATAATTGCACCTTCTATAATTTTTTGGGGAATGTATTTAGGGTGTTATGACACAGATTAATCAGAAGTAAGATTTTTGGCATCTGGTTCCATTTATGTCTCAAGACTATGGGACTATAACTTAAGACTACGGGACTCAAGACTATGACAGCTCAAGGCTCGCTTTCACTCGTGAAAGAAACGTAGCCTATAGGCCCAAGTCCTGAGTGTTTTTTCCTCTTGTTGTCATGTCTTTGCATTGTGCATGTTTATTGATGACTAGTCTCTATTGCCTGTTTAGGCAGGCCTACTTTTTGTAGTTTTTTCTTGTTAAGATAGTTTCCCATAACAATTTTCTTCACATGCCGCCCGTCGAAACATCGGCCGACCGATATTTTGATGAACAGCACGTTAAAAAAAATCATGGGAATTTTTCTTTAGTATAAACATGCTATACCATCGTTGGTCAGCTTTTATATTGTTTTCTGTTCATTTCAGGGCATTTATTTTAAGAACATTCATACTGTATTATGAATAAAGTGTTATCTTGATCTACAGTACAACTTCAGGATGAATTGTTAGTTTATTTATATAATAATTTTCATTTTTGATTCCAGGTTTGTGGTGATACAGAGGAAGACGTGAGAGCAGCTATGGTGTTCCTGCCTAAAATGCTTGAAGTAACAGAAACTACATACAACCGTACTAACAAATTGTATGATCATCATAAACTTCATGAATTACCATAAACTAAATCCTCAGTTCCAAGAATGAACACATTGGTGCTTTTACATATACACATATTTATACACTGTGTAACATACCACAAATATATGAACATATATATATATATATATTCATGTTCTATTCCTAATGGTGGATTGAAGACGTGTGAATATTAAAGATTAGTATTTATATATTAATTTATTAATTCACCATTAAGAATAGAACATAAAACGAGTCGTTGAAGTCTTAAATAGTCAATATATATATATACAGGGGCGTCGGAAAACTTTGGAAGTGGGGGGGGGGGGCAAGCTCAACAATTGCTACCTGCGGGGGAAGGAAATATGGGGTGCCACATATTCAATAGCAATTAGGTATTTTCACTAGGAAGTACCAAATTATTTGTTCACAGAATTTATATCTCCTGTAGGCAAATAACAATTATTCATCATACAAAGCCAGTGTTCTTGTGGGAATATCATGAGAAATAATTATACAGGAATTACAAATAATATACAACGCATCAACCATCCCAGACTTGACTACCTCAAAAAATATGACAGGAAACTAAAATAATGTAATCAATAATGTGGAATAGGAGCTTGATGCTCAAGCAGAAAAGGCATCGTGTTGCTGTGTGAACTAGTGTGAAAACCGACCTAGCAAGTTACAAACACGAAAATGGCAGCTAAAAATGACAGCTAATTTCAACCGAGTAGGTTTCAACAGGAAACAACGAGACAAATTGAGTCTTGCAAGACCATTTTCTTACCCTCCCACGTGGCCAAGAGTTGGGGGAGGAGGGGGTCAATGACCCGCCTGCCTCCCCCCCGGTTCCGACGCCACTGTATGTATATATATATGCATAGTGTATATATATATATATTTTTTTTTTTTTGGATTCAGCCACGCACTGATATATATATATATATATATATATATATATATATATATATATATATGTGTGTGTAAATAAAAAAATGGATGCTGACTATTTTCAATCAGTTTTTGATATCAGATTAATTGCATCTGCTCCAAAAAGATTAACCAATAGCGTCTTGAATATACTGTCGATGGTGTGTGAATAATGTTAGATTATGTAAGCCTTGAATCACCTAGTATTATTGCATTCTGATATCTATGGCCCAAAATGTCCACACCCTGTATGCTCACATACCAGGTCGACATAATCTGTATGCTATTTATTGTTATACGTATGTATGTTGCAATAAGTATCTCAGTTGAATGCTTTCATGAATTTGAAGTGTTATTTTTCATCTGAAGGACAGCGTTCACGTGCATATTACCCTTATTTTTAACAAAGAACGTATTGGCCCATCGTACTTTAGATTATTTCTTATTAATGGCAAAAAAAGTGACTGTTTGAAATATCTAATTTTACCAAGTCATACATTGGACTGTCCCAATATCAGCATCCATTTTAGTGAACCATTATATTCAATGGTAAATTAACATAAATGAGCATTTCACACTTATTTATGGAGAAATTACAAAACACTGTTGCACTCCTACATCATTTTTGTTTCTAAACTTGGCAACTAATGGTCGACTCCTCAATTTGAGATAATTCAGAAGAAAATTGTGTGAATAGCTCTATTGACACACTGGTCATGTGTGTATTGATGCACATTCTATTTATTCTGACCTTGGCACTTGGTGCCTTGGTGAATTATCATTCTAGATTGTTGGTTTAATTCATACTGACCCAACTTTTTAAGAGTAGCATCCATTAGTTTGTAACAGTGTGAGTATGTCTTTCAACATTCTTTATTGTATTTATTTAGTTCAACTGTTTTGATCAGTTATTTGAGACTTTCGGTAGAAATTAAACAGTTTTTTCGAATGTTGGGCGGTTCTGGCATTTCACACTTCATTGTCGTAGGCCTATTATGAATAATTGTAGACACACTTTTCTTTTTTCATTGTTGAATATTTCATCACGAATCATGTCTTGGATGAGGTGGTCTCAATACGCACCCACATCAATAATATAATTCAAATGAACATTTTAATTTTTCTATTAGTTCTGTTTCTGAATTCCATGATATCATTGGTCTGAATTTTGCAAGTTTCAGTTCAACTATTTTATCGTTTGGGATTAAAATAATATTGCACCTCACGACAATACTCACCTCACGACAACACTTTTTTGGAGTAGGCCTATATGTAGCTGTACTATATCCTTGTACATCCTTGAACAACCCAGTATCGATCTAAATATTTTTTTTACTAACTCACTCAGTTTCAAGGCGAAAGAGACCAATCCACTTTGGGACCAATCAATTCAATATAAACAATAATTACTATTATGATTATGAAGTGCTCATGTTTATAGTGCGTCGTAATTACCCATTGTAGTTAAAGTATTAGTAGTAATAACAGTTACTAGACAATGATTGTCTCCTTCAATTTTTCCCCTTAATTCGATCTAGAAGGCCCATAGCTTTTCTGTACGCAAGTTGACATCGACAGTGTTTTTTTATACGGTACGGCTTCACCTTCAGACTTGCGGTATCTTGAGTATTCGATTTTTCCATTCATCATCGTCTGAATTGTATTTGCTCATTCTTTATCATTTGTTTTATGTAGTAGGCCTACAGCTCTGCACAATGGTGCCTTAATAATGTGATTTATTATTGCAAGATTCGAGCTTGTATATATTATTTTATATACACACACACATATATATATATATATATATATATTTTTTTTTGTGGGGAATAATTCGATAGTTTTGTTGTTTTATCAATTTATTATATAGCTATATAATATGTGTGCATATTATATATTTGCATGATGCAATTCTGCTGTAACATTCATTGGAGAGGTCTATGGAATATCATTTATGTTCTGAACACAGTTATATCTACAGTAGTTGGAGATAGTATTGAAACTGGCATGACCTAAGCAAATTCTACACTAAATGTTCAAAATATATTTTAATTTTGTACCACATTTTAGTTACATGTAAGCTATGCATTTCGTAATGTAAAATTGTCAACTGAACTATTGCCTCAATGTGAAAACAGTCTTGTTATTTATAACTTATTCTATATATACAATTATATTGTATGATTATGTACTGGTATACATTATAATATTATGTGCATACATGTGATACTTAAAATATACATTATAATAAAATAAGTATATTGTATATGTATATACAAATGTAATAAAACACAGTCATGACAGGGTTTTGGATTCTTGTCCCTATTTACATACAAGTAGTTAATATATCATAGGCATGTTATTTAAGTGTGTTCTTACTCTTTTAATTTCCAATAATGGCTGTACCATCTAAAAGTTTACTGCATTTCAATTTTTTCTCAACTTTATTCCTTCGATCTGTGTATTATCCATTATATACCGGTATATTCGCAAAAAGTACAATAACAATGAGGAAAGAAAATCATGAGAAGCATATAGATAGTGTGGGTCTATTCCAAATTCTGTATAATAAGCTTTATGAAAGGTGAACAAACAAAGTTTTTTTTTTGCATAAACAAATTGTCATATATTTCATGTATATTTTTTACCAAGTCAACTTTGTGGCAAGTCATATCCCCTAACTGTTTATTCCGTGTATTTTTTGGGCATTATTTACAGATCAGATGATGTTTTATCAAATTATTTAAAAAACTGTAGGATGTATTTGTCTGTTGAAATCAATGTTATTTGAGACAGGCAATCGTTTAGTTATACATACCGGTAATGTTAAATGTTGAATGCGAAAATTGTGTTTTACCATATTTCACAATATTGTAAAAATAATCGAATGTCATAATGAAACTACGTAGATTGATCGCCTAGAAAGTTCGAAATGTTGCAATGACGGCGAGCTACGTTACAAGCAAAGATCTAGAGAAGTAGACTTCGATACTTGGATGGAGCCAGAACCTAGAGAAAGTAGATGTTTCGGTTCCAAGGTAACCTTCATGGAAAGTTCCAAAGAATGATGTGACGGAGGGTGTTTACTGGAAACACGACACAAAGACAGGGGAAGACGAACAGCAGTGGAAGAAAGTGGACATATACCGGACGGGATCCAAAGTAGTATCAAGACAAGAAGCTGACGTGGATACCAGGTGGTGAAGTTGTCGTGGTGAGATAGTATTCAACATCAATTGCAACAGAGAAGCCCAGGAATACAAACTTTCGTCAGCACACGAACAAACTAGTTATCGTGACGACTGGCTGTGAGATATTTCCAACTGCAATCATCATCTTCGATGCGTATCAACGCAGTTCAACGCAGATGGCGAGGAGGCATGGCGAGTAAATAAGCAGACCAATAGCACACGTAAAAAGACTATATCGCAAATTAATCAACATTTCAAAAGGCCTATATAATCTTGATTTCTTCGATTGTTATTATACAAGTAAAGGGGAAGTTGAAGTTAAGGTAATTTTGGGGAAAAATTTGATGTAATTACTAATTATAATTTGTATTTTTCTGTATCAATTGCTCAATCAATCGACGGATTGAATTAACAATATTTCTCTCGATATATGTTGAGATATTTTGATTATATCATTCAATTGATTTTGGTTTCATATTTTGTTTTTGATTCAATTGGTTTGTTTGTTCAATTGATATTTAATTGATGGTTAATTGAGTCAGTAAATTGGGACTGTACATTTCATTTGAGATGATTCCAAGTGTTTTACCAGTCAAAATCCTCGATACCTAAATTTTTAGATACTACCGACCTTCCATGTCACAAAATCTTATCCAACAGGAAATCATTTTTTATTCTATCTTCTTTTTTTTTGTATAATAATTAAATTTGAGTCTTGTGATCTATCGAGAGCATAGCGGCGAGAGCATCACATCTCACCAGGTAGGGTGGTCGGATAGTGACAACTTCCATGACATCTGCAATGTATTTTGTGGAAAATTTGGTTGAATATGTGGCAAGTACAAAACGCACATTTCTATCATAATTTTCTTAGATGCGTCATATAATTCTTATACATAATTCTGAAGATATTGCTTGTAGTTTGGACAGTATACGTACTTTTTTATTTGAACCACATAATCCAGAATATATGAACTCACTACTCATACATTGAACTCTTCTGTCTGGTATCTGGCATGTCAATTCACATGTGAAAAGGGAACCCCCCAGTATGCCCTGCATCGAATTGTTCGGATTTAACTTCATTATTATCTTTTTAATGAATACCTTTAATTGTCAAATATTAATAATTAAAAATATAATTAAAAATTAAGAAATTTGAAACAAATAAATTCCGAGGTTACTAGCAGTTTTGCGCCCATTTCACAAAATGTTTCAATTGTTTGAATGACATGCTTCAAAAATGTCCCATGAAATTGCAATTATAGTTACAAGTAGAAAAGTGTAATTGCTCTCAGGCGCGGACTGGCAGGGGGCTTTTCGACCGTTCCGGGCCCTATCGAACATATGATATAATTATTTAGACAGTATCTATACAACAGTGGCGGTTTTCTAGGGTAGGTAGAGGAGGCAGTGCCTCCTCACTCTTTTGAGAGGCAGTACCATCTCATTTTTGACAGGAAAATACTGCTTAGAACCAATTTCAAAATTTTCGTCTAGTTATATTTTCTCGTGATTTCGTGTCTATTACCTATCATAATTGATTTTTATCGTTATTTTACACCATTTCATACAATAATTTTCATATTTGCTGCATATCAACGCAGTTTCATGTACCGCGTTGTATAGTTCCGAGCTGAATTTCTCATGTTCGACCTGTACCGTGAAGGCAAGTCTCCTATCACTAAGGAACGAGGCTTGAACCACCCGCGCGCTGGTCGTCTGGGATAGGGGAGACGATCGCTCGGTATATCCTTCTTTCGTGAGATTTGCCAATGTATATTATATGAACCATGATGTTCTATCTCTCTCACTCTCGACCACGCATGCGCACCCATGGCTTGAGAATAGTTGCTCGGGAGGCTAGCCTCACAATGCAATCCCTTATGCTGGACACCGAACCGATACGTGTAATCACACGTTTTACGTTCGGTTCTTCGATGTTGTTTTTTTTTTTTTTTTTTTTTAGAAGATTTTTTTATCACACAAAATATTATAAATTTACAGATATTGTAGACCCACAAAGTCAAAACAAGACTTTTCTGCGGGTCTACTAATTAATGCTAACATAACATAAATAAACATCACAAGAAAAGTCTGGATAGCAGCTAGTTATCTCAAATAATAGAAACAAATAACACACTTCGTCACTTCTCTTTCAAAAATAAATAATGCATATTAATCCTGTCATAAGAAAAATATATATATATATATTGCTATATTTGTTAACAAATGATTTTTTAATTTTGGAATGGTAATTTATTTATGGAGCACAATTTTGCCAAATCCATTTTTTAATTTCAATTTTTACATCGGATATCGGATATGATGATTATTTTTATTCATTCATCATTATTATTAGTAGAAGTATTATTTTTATTACCATAATAATTATTATTATAATTAATATTATATATTTTTTCATCCCACAGTTGGAAGAGCGTGCTGATTATTCTTGCATATGTATTATCTAAATATAATAATGAAAAATAATGATAATAATATTTATTATTATTATTATTATTATCATTATTATTTTTTGTATCATTATTATTATTATTATTATTATTGATTGTTACTAGTTGTTTGGTTTGTACTTCCTATTTATGAGTGTTTCAAATTTTTACTCTGTTTTCATTCGAGTTTTGACCACAGGAAATTTGTGAAAACTACGAAATTCATTTATTAGATGAGCGTAGCGAAGATTTTCATTCCATATACCGAAAAATTTTGGGCTTGGTTTTTATGTTTTTTTTTTTTTTTTTTTTGGGTGTAATTTTGTACGTGGCATACAGGTCAGGAAAAAGTTTCAATCAACTCGAAACTTTTTTTGCAAATTGGTGTTATACCAGAATAGGTTGGGATTGTTTTTCAGAAAAATCGGTCTGACGGTTTTTCCGGAAAAAAATTGGAAAGTATGGAAATTCCCCATAAGAATAGGCCAGGGGAGAAATACTTGGACATTTTTTTTTTCAAAAGCTCTCAAATTTATACTGAATGTGGAAAAAACTATTATACATATTTTAAGCGATTTATGGAACAATCGGATGTGAAATAACGAAGAGAACGCATTTTTAATGTACTTTTTTACACATCAATAAAAGCAATTAAGAAAGCAATCAAGGAACTATTAAATGTGAGCAACAAGTGTCACCAATAAATTAAAACGTTTAAAATCTGTAATGGATAATATCAAGAAGGCACTGGTACCATTGTTGGGAAACCAAGGTCTATATACCAACAGACAGCCGCGGTTTTTAAACCTTTGAAGTGATCCACGGCCTATATAATTATGTACATTGAGCTGACCAAATGTTCTTAATTCTACATTTCCATACTTCTACGCTCATCTCACAACGCATATAAGGCGTTTTCCTAGTATGATGTCACAATGGTCAATTATTAGGCTACTGTTATTTCACCTTGTCTATTAATTTTGTTGATACAATCAGCAGTCAACTATAACTATAATATTCGTATTAGTTACTTAACCACCAATTCAATCGGAATTTGGATTTATCCCTCATAGATAAATCTAAATTGCAGTGTGCACAAATAAAAATCACTCTGTAAATACTGTAGATTACTCTGTCAACTTCAGATAATTAAACAGGTAGGCTACTGTGTCCAGTGTATATCATTTTGTTTATAGTGGGGTATCTTCAATTCTTGCTTCGTATTAGTGACTGAAAATATCACACGAATTTCCGAGAATTTATTCCGGCTTAGTGTTTTGTTTGCGTTCATGTTTATTGAGGTAGTGTTTATACATGGCTTATAATTCAGTTCAGTCGTGGACAAGAGTAGTAGCCCTAATTGTTGTACAATGCATGCTGGTGTGTCAAATTTCGATGTTGATGAAAAATGAAATTCCCCTTACAACTGACACCTTGACGTGGTGGTGGGGTTTGCTTGATTCAATGATTCTAACAGCTCTGCCGGCGGGAACTTCATGCTCACACTAGGGTCATCCTTTTGACGCGAAATAACAATTCCTTCAACGCGCCTTCAAGCCCTAACATTCGTTCATGTAATAAGAATGAAATGAATAGTCATACACATCTTATGATTTATTAGAAAGAAACTTGCCTCCTCCCCACTGAAGGGCAGAGCCGCCACTGCTATACAAATATTATTCATTAATTGTTATTATTATTATTTTATTATATTTTATATTATATTATTATATTATATTGTTATTTATAATTGTTATTTAGTAATTGTTTATTACGCAAAAGAATTTCAGAACAAAATACATTACTATAACTACAAGACAATATTATTATTAAATTATTATGGTTCATGCTTTCTCTTTGGCAGCTCTTCAAAAGAGATCGATTGTTCAGTGTTGAACACAATCATCAGGGCCGGCTCGTGGGCGGGGTGACCCGGGCGGGAGCCCGGGGCGCAAAATTTTTGGGGCGCAATTTTTTTAAAAAAATAAATGAACATGGAATACTTGATACGAAATTATTGTTAATATGCGATTACGAAGTGATAAGGAGGTCCGTTTGAAAGGTGGCAAGTCGTCAGTTGAGTTCTTAAATATATAGTATAGGAATGACTGAAAAACCAAAGTATACGGAAGTAACAATGATTCTTCTCTTCCTATTCAACTCTCATGTTCTCCATATAATCTTCATTTATAATGTTCTTTGCATTTGCGCTTGCTCATCAAATGATGATAATTGTTTATGAGCGCGCCACGGCCTATGGTCGAAGGGTGAACATGTCATGAAAATTGGATGACCTCGCGCAGTATTCATCAGCCCAATTAATATTTTCCTTGGATCAACAGAAGGGTAAGAATGTTTTATATATCCGGAGAGTTTCTATAATATGTTTTAAAATCGGTTTAAAATGTTCAAAAAGCCAAATTTTTCGCCTCCGGCGGCTGGGGCTACCCCGTCTAGGATCTTTGAAAACATTTTAAGAAGTGTCTTGGGGTTCGCCCAGGGCGCCAAAATCCCACGAGCTGGCCCTGACAATCATCGACAAGCTGGCACTGGCACAGAGTTCATCGTTAATGTCAGAAAACTTTTATTTTAGTACTTAGGGCCTACCTATGTTTGTAACCATTGTAGTTGAACTATATATTAATCAATTACTATTTCGATTGAAATTATTTACTGATTAAGCGTATCCATACCCAAATAATAATCCATCGCGAACAGTTATATACAATATAAATGATAAATATTGTTTTGCGTCAAGATATGTGTAAAAAGCTACTGAAAAACCATGGAAAATCTAAACATTTCGATCAGCGAGGACGCTCCCGGCGGCCACTGCGTGGGCGTTGCGTGCGCCTGGCACTAACTTTTACTACTTACACTACTTTACAAGCAGCACCCCAGGCCTTTTGGAGCCAGTCTGCGCCTGATTGCTCTTGATGTAATGGTGAAGTATTTATTAGCAGATGTTTATTTTTCGTTATAGTAGGTTGAATGAGTTTACAAATATTTCCACACTCGCAAAATTATCATTTTGTGGACTTGAGCCCTGTTATAATTAATACCTATCAGGTTTATACAAAGTAATTGCATACCAGTTTTGTTTTCAAGGATTTTTATTAATATAGATCAACATTGGTATGAGCACATTTTTGTGGAACTGCAAAGTCACAAAAATATCACTTGTCTGCGGATCTACCAACAATTAATACATGAGATTAAGATGCATCAGAAATAAATATTCAGCCTCCATAATCATGAAGATCTATTTGGCCTAAAAAACTAATCAAAGGAAGTGGAAAGATAAAAAATCTTCATATAATAATGGCCACATAGTGAAAATGAACATGAAGTTCTGATGTTTCCTTAATACGGAAATATATATACTGTATAGGGATAGGGCTATATTATATATATATATATATATATATATATATATATATATATATATATATATATATAGGGAGGGGGGAGGGGGCAGGGGGGGGGGCATGGGGCGATATATATATATATATATATATATATATATATATATATATATATATATATATATATATATATATATATATATATATATATATATATATATTATTTTGTGTCAACACATGTGATACATTTCATGAAATATCAAGTTCTATTTAATTGATAACTCGAGTCAGAATATAAAATAACAATAATACTTCATTGACAAATAATATTTGTATGTGAATAATACACAGACCGCACGCTGTCCCGATGATAGTCATGGACACATCTCACAGGTTTGATTTACGTGGAGACTAGTGAAGTTGTTGCATTCTTCAAAACTATAGCTCAATCGCAACAGAAAGCAGTGACAGCAGCTTGAGCTTGTAAAACGAAATTACTACATAAAAACTTGATCAAAACTGTTTGTTTTATACTTAATAACAACAAACATTAAAAATCCACATACAGTACATTTTTTTTCTGTAACTTTTCACTGACAATGCTGTTGGACTTGCATAATTATTTTGTTAAAAATGTACATATAGGTCTATCGACTATCGGTTCTTCAGTTTATCGAACATAATATTTTGGAACATCATCAAATCACTCTTATTACCGTAGCCTATTACATCGGTTGCACAGTCTGTACTAGATTCTAATTGACTTGCCATTTCTAGCGTATGCCAGAAAAATTATGGATCTCTAGGCCTACTTGGTTATTTATTAATAATTCAGATGAAAAGGTATGTCTCTTGTTGGGTTATATGTGCAATTCCTTGTTCCTTGGTCTGCTTCAATGTAACTCTCCTCTGTGAGCAAGATTCCTGAGAACAAAGAAAATGTTGAACGTAAATTAAAAAATGTAATTGAACGCATGCTTATGAGGATGGTCACTTTATTCCCAACGGAAAGAGATGTACTATGCAAACGCAGCAAATGTGTTGTAAGATAATGAAGTATAGGTCTACTTGAAAACTCTATAAACCTTCAACCACAATAATACAATAGTGCGGTCATTCCGAATAACAATTTATAGTTTCTAGCTATTAGCCTACATAATAGAAAACATATTCATAGAATTATTTTCTTCGTAACGGCTAGTCCAAAATCCAATCCAAGCAAAAATTTGAAAGAATATGTGTCTCTTGTATGTTTATATTCAGTAAAAATGTATTGTTCATGAAGAGATTTTCTCAAAATTTTCCTGCGTGGCTTAATCTTATTGGGTTCATCAAAATATTGTGATGATTTTTTCAGAAGTGGTTTAACCGATTTAGCTCGAAAACCATATGCTGGGTGAGTCTGCGTGATCACAAAAAATTTTCACCGTTGATCAGTTCGTATAACGTGTGCAATGGGTAAAAAAAAAACACAGGCAGTAAGAGTTGGATAGAGGTATTTGCTATCGATCTAATAATAATTTTAAGTCTCACAAGATGCTCAAGAATTTTAAGGCTATCCCGATCCAACCGCAAGGTATGTTTGTTATTGGGTGATTTTGTCGGATCGAGATGAAGAAATCCTCGAAGTTTTGGTCTCTGTGTTGAGACCTTTTTCAAGAGAGTCGGTTTTGTACGGTTTAGAAAAAAGAATCGTCGCAAAAGTAAGAGAAAGACTGATCTGAAGATGAGAAATAATGCATTTACTATAGCACAATGAGTAAGTACAATATTCATATACTGTACCTTCATTGAAAATGAAATATTTTTCAATGTCAATAATCACTCAGGGCCATTTCCTATCATTTCAAAGGGCAAGGACTCAATCGTTTGTACCTAAAACTAAGTGCGCATAGTGGAGGCGAAGGCAAGGTGAAGGTATGCCTAGCAGGAAAATTTTTGAAAATTCCATTTTTTGATACTATCCCATGGGTTTTGGGAGCTACATGAAATTTCTGGAATATATGGATTCTTTAATGTGGTACGGTATGCAGACTAATTTTGCTAGATTGCTGCTCCCAGCAAACAAGAAGCTCAATTATCTGTATCACTCAATTACAATAGAACTTTTACTCATCTGGAAACGTGAATAAAATATAATTTTTGGGAATATTAATTTCAATAGAATGATGGTGCCTCTTAAATTTGGCGTCCCAGGTAGCTGTCGGCTTCACCCGCTCCTAGAAATGGCCCTGTCATTATTAATATAATTGGGTTTGTTGTGATAGTTTTGTGACATAATTTGTTCTACTGTAATACATCATTGCAGTTAATACTGAACATACCTGCAATACATGCCGTGAGAAAACAAGTAGCGCTGCCTGCCAGAAAAGCACGGAAAGCAACAGACGTGATTTTCGGCCTTTGCTCTGGTGCCATTGTAGCTAAAGCTCCAACTAGAATACCAATGGAACTCGGATTTGCAAATCCACATAACGCATATGTAGCAATTGCTTCTGATCGTGGCTGAAAAATGTTCCACTTTCAGTTACATATATTCAATTGACATAACTCACATAGACGAATCTACAGAACTCGTAATTGATTGATACCCTGGATCAGTTATATTACATTAATCTCATTCAATATGTAGTATTATACAAAATGAAAAACATTCATGAATAAAAAATACTATTGAATTTGAAATACTACTTTTCAAAGTTGGTTTGAGAATTAATATATCTCATGTATAATGTTCACTGTTAGTATGCAATCTTTTGTGAAGTTAATGCCATATGCAATACGTATGTATAATTTTAATTTACCGAAAGTATGCAGTTTTGCGTGAGTAATCCTAGTTCTTTATATGCTACGAACTCATTGACAACTGTTTTCAAACCGATCAATCTTCCCACGTTTTCGCAGTCTTGAGCTTCCACACCCATCAACCAACTGAGGGGAATAAATATCTTTCCAAGAAGCCACTGTAAATAAAAAGAACATTTCTTAAAAAACTTGGGAAAACTTACTGGCCAGTTATAATTATTACAATTTTTTTTTTGTTCTACAATTTCAGTTTTAAAGACTTCTGTAGGTACAATCATTCATTATTAATTCATGCAATATTTCACTCTTGCTGTGTGCCAACGGTGGCATATCTATATATGATGAGAGAAAAAATAGTAAGCGTGAAACAAATAACCTTATCGATTATGGATAGTTGTGCATAGGTGATATATAAAAGCACTGTAAATCTATAGCTTACGGTTAGGCGTTGATTCAAAAAGAGCAGCAAAGCTAAATGATTTGTAGAGCAACTCATCAAATAATGCACTGTTTATGTTGTTGACCATTGAGCAATGTCCAGTACTCACGTAATTTTTCAAGGTAAGCTGCTGTTCTATCTATCCCTTCTCAACCTCACAATCATTTTCATGTTGCAGGTTATATTCCTATACAATATCAAGTTATAACTAATCAAATCTGAATGATTCATTATTTTATTTAGTGATGAAATTATAAAAAGTTTGTGATTATTCATATTTTATGATGCAACAGATATGTTATAAACTTATAATCAACAAATTAAAATATATCTGGCTCTACCAGTGGATCAATTTCAATGCTCGATGAAAATACAGAATTAACTATATTTCCAGATTTTAATGACAAGAAGTGTTTATAAAATTAAAAAACAATTGCTATTATTTACCTGGAAGTCAATGAATGGCCACCCAACCAATGCAGCAAACCATGAGAGTAATGCGTTGGCAAATGCTACAAATGCAACAAATGCGATGATGTTTGCAATAATTCCCAATACTAATTCAGTACCTGCAAAAGCTCCTTTCGTAGCTGCATCTAAAACACTTGATTCCGTTCTGAAAGAAATTAAACATAAATATGTATTACAATTTATATATAGGCCTATATATATATATCGATATCTCGATATATCCTTAATTGGAAAACAATGATTGTACATCAAGATTTCTATGTTGAAAAAATTTTCATTGTTTTTTGTTGCTGAACACGATCTTACACTTGAAACTTTAGGACTTACCTTTCATTCATGACTATGTTGTTGACTGTGGTTTTCGACTCTTCTGTTTCGGGATAGAACAGCTTGGCGTAGCACAGAGCAGCCGGAGCTGACATGACAGACGCTGTCACCAGATGAGACGGAGAAACACCGAAGCTGATGTATGCTGCTAGCACGGTCCCTGCGAGATGAACGTTTCACTGCGTTATTCCACGGATCAGCTATTGTATCAAATACTTTTTCTATCAATGTTAACTGGTAACAAAATAACTGTCATCAGTTTTTCAGTTTCAATAACAGGACAGCCATTTAATAAAGAATATATTACTTGTTATGGGGCAGCAGTCAGAGGCAAGCTCGCGCAGTGACGTCCAGAGGGCACCCGCGGAGCAAATGTTTTTGAAATTCTCTTGGTGTGAAACGTTATTTTGGGCATAATGTTTTATATAAATATTGTTTTGCAATACAAATTTTAATGGTTTGGCTTTCACAGTATTGACGTTTTCTGTTTTTTCTCTCAATTCCATTGATAGAAACGCAAATATTTCGCTTTTGTTTCTTTGCGTCAGTGAATTTGCAACGTCTTCTCTTGTAATGACCGATCATTAAAGCACGGAGAAAAATGAACTAAAAGATGATGAACAAGAAGAAATATTACATTTTAAAATTCAAATTTACATCATATTGTTAGAAACTGTAAGATAGTATTCGCCGAAATAACAAGTTATCATTGGTCATTAAATCGCGCCACACTCGTTACTGGAACTACCAAAAACACAATGCTCACCACACGACAAAGAACTATAGTGACAGCTAATCCAGCTTGATAATAGTTGGAAGACTTTGACTTGACATCAGTTTGATGCACTTTCCTAATGAGACACAGTATGTGCTGGTGCTCTCTGCCTTTGGTATGTAGTGCTGATTTAAAGATATAATTTAATATTGTGATATAGATGACACATAAATTGCGTAAAAAAAATCACTTTGCTAAAAACGCAACAAAATGCGTCCTGGCTAGTAGAAGTTGCGAGAACACCGGGACAATATGTCAAAAAATGGGGACTGTCCCTGAAAAAATGGGACAAGTGGACACCCCAGCTTCAATTCATGTCACGCAATGTTAAAAAAAAACTACCCCCCACTCTTACCCCCTCTACTTTATCGCCACTCCCTTCTAATTCCTCAGACCGAAGTGTTTCCCTGGGGCGCTAAAAAGTGCTACAAGCGTGCTGAATTGTGGTGCTCACGGCCAGCCCCAAGCCCGTATCAGCGTTGGTCCGAAGCGGTATAAATGACAGACAAAGGCAAGTGCAGGAGAGTTTTAGTTTCATTCTGCCATGAGAGTGGAATGGCTTGCTAGTATATTATCTTTTTCTATGATCGGCCATGAAGAAACGAACTGTTAAAATGAACTGATTCAATTTTTCGTTAATTAGACATGGAACAATCTTTCTAAAAGTTCAAATACATTATTATCGCTTGGGTGTTAAAGTTTCGGTATAAGTTCGAAAATACAACAAGTTAAATTATAGGTTCATTTGATATTCATGAACTAACAAATTTTCAAATAACACACAGATCATAACATATTTTGAGGTATTTAATCACACGATGCAAAACCGACCAAGATTCATGCACTAGTTTGGAATTCGGAATAGATGAGTTCAAATAGTGCGATCAACATCAGACTATATTGTGAATATGAGTCAAATTGAAATGGTACAAACTGTTGGAGAAATGTTTTGAAAAATCAATCAATTAGAAACTTCACCTTCATGGTTTTGAAAATGTAATGCTTCTTTCAAATAGTTGAGAAAAAGAGACGAACTTGATTGAAAAGTTCATTTCCTAACACTGATTAGTGATTGAAGCTAAATAACAATATTCAACTTGAGATTTTTGAGAACCTAGTTGTGCTCACACTATGTGCCTATGTGTGAGCCTATGTGTTTTTATATGGACTCAAATAAAACATTTCAGAACAGTATTTTTGCAAACAAAGGCCATCCCAAATGTTCTCCAATAGTATAAGTTTTACATTTCGGTTCTGGTTAGGTCTGAGTGTCAACAAGAATTTTGATTACTATCACTCAATTTGTCTGACCTGAGGAGTGCTTCATATAATAAACAACATACAAACACATAGATATGCAAGTATCACAAGGGTCTGAGATAAGTGGAGCCATTGAACATACTCATCCAATAGAACAATAAAATTATTTTATATTATTAATTATTTTTCATACCTATGAGTCAGTAACAAATTCTTACCTGCCACTGTAGCAAAACCCTCCACCATAATCGCATGTATTTCAGAGCTTGTCAAGTCCTTTATATATGGTTTTATCAATAGGGGTGACTCGCTCTGAAAACAAAGTTCGGTTTACACTCAGACACTTCTCTATAAAATATGGTAAGAGATGCATATAGAATAAAAATCGGAATAAGCTATTTGTTAGAGAAGTTGAAGTTTGAATTTATAAGAGAAGTTAAAAGTTGAGAGCGTTAATTTAAAAGAAAATTAATGAAACGTTATTTACCATGCCAAGGAAAATTGAAGCAGCTGCATTAACTGATTCACACACTGTGGTTCCCATTGATATTTGAAGAAGCCATCCAAGTTTCAATACTACCCATTGTATGGATCCTAAGTAGAACAAGATGTGTAGCATAAAGCTGAAGAAGAATATAACCGGCAACACCTAGAACAGGAAAACAAAATTAGAATAAACTACGAAATTGCTGTCATTGTTATTGTTTACGATGAGACATGAGGTATGAAATGAAATATGTACTTTTAAAATAAAATTGATCAGTAAATCAGAAATATCCCAAAATAGATTCATCGTGATATAATCCAAGTAATGTGCCAGGCTCTACTTGAGCATTTAGTAAAACATTTATTTTTATTGGTGGTAGACCTACAATGGAGTTAAATTTAAAAAAAAAAACATGTACTGTACATCAATATTCGAAAAAGGTCAAATTACAACCAATTAATTATTTTAAAGATTACCTCAGCTAGAATTAGGAGGTTGAGTAAAAATACAAATTTTAAATTATTTGTTTAGCCATTTGTCCTGTAGAACCGTCACAAAAGATCCATAATTACAAATCCCGAACTACCGATTATGCTAATATTATAATAACATCATAGTTCATGAGTAGACAACTGTAATTATTTTTATATTTGAAATATTTTCATTTTGATGAAATAAAAGGAAACATTCAACATCAAAACTGAGTCATTGAGTGACACAACTGCGGACTGCTGCCACACAACAAAAAACTATCCCGACTGCCACACAACCAAAAACAAAGGTTTAACTTTTAATTGTTTACAATCATTTTCCAGACCATTTCTATTCTTATCACTCTTGGAGGGTGTTATGAACATAGTCGCCAATGATTCATTATCTGTTGGAATATCAGAACTAAAATTACTCGACAATATTAAACATAAACAAATATATGCCTTCCGTATGCCACAAATATGTATATGCCTTTTACATACACAAATATATCATATCTGTAGGACATATATTATACATATACGTAGGACCACAGGCCTACTGACCTGAACCATCCAACTACGAGACCTATAACTGGATATTTTTCAATCAGCGTATTTCAAAATGTAGATATTTGCCACCTCAATTTTTTTTTTGATCAATGTTTTAATTTGAAGGTTTGTTTCCATGCACTTGCATTCACTGTATCAGTCAATCTGAGATTTAGATAGATTCTGATTTTTTCTTAAACATAATTTTTAATATTATATGTTTTTCAATATCCTAACAGTTCTGTTGAGAGGCAGTGTATATTATGGAGACATGTTTGGAATGAGGACCACAAAAGTGAAAACTATTGTTTAAAAAAATAGAAAAATAAATAAATCCTTATGAAACATACTCAAATATCATAACATCATCTTTCAACGTTGCCCTGTTGTGGCATTCCACGGTATTTTAACTGTTATTCTGAAATATTACATAATAATTTTGTTTGCTCTTACTTGGAAAGCGAAAAGGTTTTGTTCATAAACCAAGTCATCGCCATAGACAAATGAAGAGCCATTGTACGAATAAGACAAGAATAGTGCGACCTTGTCACCAACACATCTGAATATATCACGACCAACTTTCCATCGAATGGTCAATAAACCAAATGAGAATTGCAAAATCAATCCCCAAAATACAGGTCGCCACCGAATCTATGAATATATAAAAATACATAGTATTAGACATTGAATCATAAAACTTAGGTGATAATAAGCTTGGTGACCATTGTGACCAACAGAAAACAACCATATACCATAGATACACTTGATTAACAGATATAATATAGATAAACAATTGATAGTAAAGTTCCAGTAACAAATCTAAAGTTCTTAAGAGTCTATGGGAGACGATTTAGTGGAATATCAGTGTTTTGGTGATAACTTTTGAACGGTATGAGATATCGACATTCTGAAAACAAGGAAACACAGATATTTTCAATACCTTTGAGATGGAATAAGTTATAGGTATTCACATCAAATCGCCCAATTGTCAGGCGCATACGGTTAAAAATACATATTTTTCCACCGTATATGCCTGACAATTATGCGGTATGAGATGAATAGTTATTATTACACCATCCTGAAGGTATAAAAATATCTGTGTTTCCTTGTTTTAAGAATTTCGATATCTCATACCAATGAAAAGTTATCACCAAAACACTGATATTCTGATAAATCAACTCCCCTGGACTCTTAATTGGTTACTAAAATGCATTTATTTGAGTGATGTGATGCGGTTCCCAGTAATTACTAGCTTTATTAATGCTGGAATTATCAAGATGGGAGTAGATCTAACTGTTAGATTAAAGTTACCATCACCATGGTTACCTATAGTATTTGTTAACATCAACTCTTAGATAAAGGTTGACTGGACCTTAGAAAAGTTGAACTACTGGACAGATATAATTGTGTGTATAATGAAGGAGATGGTACAACATCTATAAACAACACGTGTTTTCAAAATGTCAGGATAGTCCAATTTCTACTATGCTAGGGTGACCATTTTCAAAAAAGGTGAATCTGGGACAAGGCCAAGACGTGGGTAGTCAAAAGAATTCCTTCCCAATTGTATTTGTTGGTGGCGACGCGAGGGGGGGGGGGGGGGGGGTAATCAACAGCCCAGCAGGGGAATTTTTGGGAATTTGTAGTTTTCTATTAACTTTCGGTGTTTTTTCTAGTCATATATAAAATTGAGAATATATTTTTTCTATTTAGTAATTGCATACAAATTAATTATACTCTGAGACTATAGCCCATACCCATACATGTTCATGATGGAAATTTAGTTATTTGATGTGCAATTTAAAAATTGATCCAACAAATGTTGGCAGTTTCCAAAATTTGAAACAAAAAAGTAAAATTAAGATATGAAAAAACGGGACGTCTGGTCACCCTAAGTGTGTGATATTGATTTGAATTAACAGAATTTGGAGGGTCGCAAGTTCAAGTTGTTTATATAATTCCTGCATCCGTAGACAAACCAAAATTGTACTTGGTTTTTCAAAATAAAAAAATCATGTATTTTCTAAAATTTAAAAAATCCTGCGTTGTCAAAAATAGTAAAAATGAAGCCAGAATAATCTGACGTTAACGGTTCATTGAATAGCAATTCAATTTAATTCAATTCAATTCAATTTATTTGGTTCTGTAGATTACATATACAGTAATATAGAACAAGTCATAAAACATTTAAACAGTTAAAATAGTTGTTTCTTAAAAATATAGAACTATAGAAATAGCACATAGGCTCTACCAGTATTAGATTATCAGATTATTATCAGTAGGGTCTATTAGTATTAGATCTTACTTGTCCAGGGTATTTTGAGAAGACGAATCCTAAAAGCATGAGCACAACCATGCCTAGGAAAGATATTAAACGTTCTCGGCTACCAACAGTGTCAACCACTAGGAAAACAGCTAGTGCAACCAAAGGAAGCAGGTAGACAATGCCGCGAACCAATACCCTGAAATGGCACCACAATTCAAATTATTGTAGAGATAGGCCTACAATGGAAGCAGTTGATCGATTGCTGGATGCACGAGTGATATGAGAGAATATTTAACATTTTCAAAAACCATTTCATGATAATATTGGTAACTAAAATAGGCCACCACTATTTCCGAGGGAAAGTATTTTATTGGATGAGCGACAGCCAAGACTTCCATCCCAGTCTTATGTAGCTTTTTCTACTTTTTTTTGTATTCTTGTTTGTACACACTGCACAGGTCACACGGTTTGACTGAACAAATGAAACGTTTTCTGGACATGCAGACTTATCCACATTAGAACTTTCTTTATGACTGTTTTTTCAGCTCCTGAAAAATATTCTTCTTAAACAGACAACTTTATTATATTCTTAATAAGTAGTAAAATGGTTTTATTACGAGTTTTTCCACAACCGGTCCCAATTCTTTTCCACGTGGATTAAGCATGAGTTGTAGATTGCTTTTCCAAAATATTTTTTCACTATTAGAAAGTAAAATAAAAGTATGTAAATGATGCTTAGTAAGATTACTAGCATTCCAAATCCATCACACCATTCCCATTGGCAATTTCCTGTGAACAGAGGACGGTCCAGTTATTATTTTCAGTATGTTTTCATTCACTATCACCATAGTCTTTTATTATTTAGTGCTACTGCGTTTTCTAATTACTTTGTTTGATGTGATGGTGCTAGGAACAATCAACGACTGTCATTGTTGGATTAGAGAGCGAATTATGCAAGTTTGTGTTGCTTTTCTTTTACTGTGTTTTAACTTTTATGTGTATGTTTCTGTGTGAAGTAAGAAGGGTTCAGTCGACTGTTCTAACCTTTAATTTGAGATGACTTGAATTTTTTCAAAACTTTTCACGAGAATGGTTCATTCTCGTTTCATTTTTATTCTTTAAAATGTCTCGTTTTATGGAAATAAGTCAAATCAATAAACATGATTCAATAAATCATCCGCTTCAATTAAAAATTTGCGAACCTCCGGATTCGATTGAAAATTCAAACATTTTGTTACACAACATTCTCAATGAGTTGATGATTTGATGGAGAAGTTTTCAAATGTCAGTATGGCGTATCGCTTTTGTGGAGAAATACAAAAAATTACATAATTCAGTTTCATAACGTATTTTTTTTTTCATACATAAAAAAACTATATATTTTAATACTTGCCATTATCAGTCCAGTAGAGCGATGCAAATACTAAATACACTATAATACCAATATTGAACGCTATCAGTAGAATTGTTTTGAGTATTTTGCTATTTTTCTTCGTAAACCTTCCAACAGATTTCCAAAATCCGTCGATTGCTCTGGAAACAATGTCCCCTGGCGGTCGCTCTTTGGATTTGTTTCCGATTTCATCATTAGCGATTTCATTCCCCCTTGGTAATATTTCTACTGGCACTGTATGACTTTCATTGGAGTGTTTTCTTCTGTGAAGACCTGTACTGGATGGAGCTGATAAATCCTGCAAATGATTGGATTATTATCAAAGGAAATTCAATTATTGATGACTGTTTATCTTGACCATAGCAATCCAGAGTACATCGTACCAACATGAAAATTCGAGCTATAATTGCCCAAGGGTGGTAATTTTATATCTAGGGCCTATAACTAGGTATTTTTTTAAATGGTGACTACAAGAAATACAAATTTAATTCAACCAACTAGTTGTACAGTAATATGATGATACAAATACGAAATATAAATATGACAATATACCAGTCGGATATTGAATCATAAACATTGATTATTTGATGGTCAGTTAGGCGCTATGTGTCACACTGAAGGTGATGATGCAGAGTGTGTTTATTTATCCCAAATAACCTAGTTATTCTGTTATTGTACAACTGTTGTTGTCACTCAGCACAAGTTTGCCGAAACTTGGTTCAATTGAAGATTCGGGAAGATGATATGATTAATAAAATTGGTTAAAATGTTTAGAGTCGCCACTGCTCTAAGAAGAATTAGTACATCTTTCCAGTTATCTTCTGAAATTAAAGGTAATACATTTTCTTCGATCCATATTTTTACTAGCTTCTTTCGAGAGTTTTTCTCACTTTCAATACAAAATATAGTAGGGCCAAAAAAACCAAAACCACCATACACTCACTTATGTAGGCCTACATTACAGATATATAGAGAAATAAACATATAATATAACAAATTGAGAAATTAAGCAGGGTCAGGGCGTATCTATACATAATGGAATATATATGGACTCATATTTGCTATAATTATTGAATTATAATCATGCTGATACAAATCAATTCCAGTGCACTAGAATGGAATCTCTACCATCAACTATTTTTTTAAATTTAAAATTGTATACCTCAAGAGTCCATGCATGGAAGTCGATTTAGCGGAATATCAGTTTTTGGTGATTACTTCTGAACGGTATGAGATATCGACATTATGAAAAAAAGGAAAACAGATATTTTCAATGTCTCAAAGATGGTGTAAGTAATAACTATTCATCTCAAATCGCCTAATAATCAGACATATATAGTTAAAAATACACATTTTTCAACCGTATACACCTGACAATTATGCGATATGAGATGAAGAGTTATTACTTAAGCCGTCTGGAATGTATTAAACTCAGTTTTAGAATTCCGATATCTCATACCGTTAAAAAGTTATCACCGAAAAACTGATATTCCGCTAAATCGACTCCCATGGACTCAAGCCAGATGATCAAGTTAAATACCGTCAATGAAGTAGGTGAATTGTGTGTGAAAAAAACACAATTCAACTATCAGTAAATTGACCACGGAATGAAAGCGCAGCATTGACAGTGTGGGTCACTGTATATGATGCATGCACTGTGTTTATGAATTAAGAATGTAATAAAAAATTACACGTCGATGGCCGAACTTATTTAGTTTGTGCAATCGAGTTTAATTTTTTTTCTCTTGTAGAAATTCAACAGATTAAGAATAGCGAGGATTCGATTTTGTTAAGGTTTCACAGTATTTCATAAGATACTAGATTTTAGAAGATTACCTGGAAATTATCTGGAATAGCACAGATATAAAAGTAAAGCGTATCATTTGTCGCCACCCCCAATTAGTTGGTGTCAACTTCAATAACGATGAACGCTCATATTATTGGATTGTACAATTACTGTACCTGCATTGAATGTGTTGCGCCATTTTCACCATCAGAAACGAAGGTTGGATTTTCAATTCCCGACATTATTATCGGAATAAAATGTAAATATTCACTGCTGTTCACAATAGTATATCTGGTCCCCCATCTATCTGAAAACTGAATTTACATTGATAATTGAATTGAATTACAATGATAATCTCAATTATGTTTAATCACATCTTTTTGATAAGATAACAGGGACTATTCAAAGATTAAATAGATTTTGACGATCATGAGGTAGGTTTTATTACAAAAAACGTGATGGTGAATGTTACCTTGTTATTTAGATAGAAAATTACAACACATTTTTTATTGTAGAATTCAAGTGTCAATTATAAAGGAGAGTATCTTGATTGATTGTTAATTACCGTACCATATAGTTACTTCAGAAATCATATTATAATCAAGGTTGGCCTGATTTAGATGGGTTTATCTCAACCCAATGGTCGAACTCATATGCTAATTATTATTCATATTTTTAAATTTCCTGCACGAATATTCAAATTGAATGAGACGTAGATTTTACTAGTTGCCTGCAGAAATGTAACTTTTGTACCTACATGTCATCCAAGACGAATAATCACGGTGATTTTTCTTCATATTTTGAATCTTTATCAATGGTATTCATCGATCGCATCAACAGATAGGTTATACAGGGAATTTTGATATTTGACTACAGATAAAAATCTTCATTCATCAATTGAACACTATGATTGATACCACTATGACTACTATTACTATGACATTATGGATCACGTTACACATTCGAGTTATATGTATAGTACAATAATTGAATCGCATATTTTAGTTACGTTGTACAACGTAAAATAAGATGGAAATCCCAACAATTTTAAAATATGCAGATTACTTGTTTAATGAATTTATTGGTAAGCGCTACACACATCCAGATGGCAGTGAATCATAAAATTTGGGTGATTTTAAGCTCGACGACCATGGTGAACATCAGAAAACAATCAATAGCCATCATTTAGAATCACCTAAACTTACCTATATTTCAATTATACAACCGAGGTACAACCGATTCTACACTCAAACTATACGTCAATTCATAATTGGTCATACAATACTTCATGTTGATCAAACAAATCGTTTGACTGAGCTGAGCGTACAACAAAACAAATACATTCAGTAGAAGTAGAAGTGCTATACAAATCCAACTCAGTCACTCTTGGTTGGCTATGTTGGTTCAAACAGGAAAAGTGAGGGACAGGTCAAACTAAGTTTCCAAAATTTGTATAACCCAATTGCCAGTCACATTAGGACATCATGTAGATTAAGTTTTCTATATGAGGTTCAGAGGGAACGTTTTGAAGTCTATAAGCCCCAGCCTCCTTTCAGATCATTCTGTTCCGAAGAAGAGACTGTCTTATCCAATCCAGATACATCACTTATATGCATAGGTAGTGTAAACCATTATTTTATCGATATAAAAAACAAATCTTTTTATATCTGTTGAGTGTATATTTCAATCATATTTATGTGTGACTTTCAAAACTGTATATTGCAGTAGGCTATAGTACGCGGCAAAAAATTATTGTTTTATTTCTGATCATTTGTAATACAACTGTAACTTGATCTTTGATCAAAAACTGAAGTCAGAAAAAGTTGAGTTACAACCTTCTTTCACTTAAAAAATGATTTCACCCATACCACAAAGATGAACAATTTGATAGGTTATCTAGAAACGGTAAACATCAACATTACAAAATGATAAGAAAGACAAGTAACCTGATCAGTAACGTGTCATGGTATAGGCCCTAGTTGAAGAACTATGATATTAATTTTTGGTAAAATTAAAGCTACATAACAATATATTGTCATTATATTGTCAATTTTGTCAATATATTGATAATTGTCAATCATTGTCAATATATTGTCAACAACATTTTGAGAATGCTAACGGGGGAGGAGGGGGGGGGGTGTCAATATCAGTTGACGAGAAGAGTCAACAACTGTACTCCAAGAAACCACTTACAATTAGCAAAATGATGAGAAATAAATCACGATATAAATTATAAATAGAACACTAGACGTGGTTGAATGAAATTACATATACGTTATACGTGTAACATTCTATACATACTGTCGTGAGCTTAAAGCTTGTTGTAATCCATTGGAATAATTCTACGTCAATAAAACTTCACTAGATAGTTTTTAAGCCGATAAAAACACTGACAGTCAACACGAGCTGTCACTTGACAAATAACCAAAGGTATAACAACTTTCAATTGCCGCAGGTATGAGAGGAAGAAAACGTTTGGCAATTCGCCAAGACTTGGGCCGTATCGTTAGTCATACTTTCTACAATCAGCACGTAAATCACATCGAACAATAATATATGACCTGATTAAAAAATATATATATTATACAAAATAACTTACTATATAAACAAAGATACATGATCAGGTTACTAGGTCTTTATATAAATAATTGTTATTTAATTTATTTCATACGCATATACGAAAAATAACACAATAACTGGATCTAATGTTTTTTCCAAAAATTTCTTTTACATAAATCAAATGAGTATTGTAATAGTATTGTAGGGCCTACTGTGATATTTTAATGTTGTAATTTCGGAATGTATGAGCACTTATTAAAAAATAATTGATGTAGAAGCATATTGCAATATGTAATTGAAAGCATTTGTTAATATCGATGCCAAATAAGCCATGCGTTCATCGTCCAAAATATGCTTATTTTATAGAGCGTCCTTAAGACGTCCCCAGTCTCTATAGGGAAGAAAGTTCTTGCCAAGATGATTTCACAGATATAAATGATCATACACTTTTAACAGTGCAAGATACAAAATTAACAAATATATCACAAATGAAGGCAATATTTGCCGAAAATGCTAATGACTCAAATTCTTTAATGACAAATGTGGAAAAGATCACTTGTATGTAGCAGTAACACTCGATATTTTTGACATGGATTTTCACCTCATCGCGTATCATTACGTACAAATATCGTACAGTATAATGTGAAGTTTATTATGGATCGACAATATTTCAGAAGATACGTCTCTGAATGGTGTGATGCAGTTTCAATACAATATGTTCAAACGGAAAGTCACAACGATCGTTCATATGTTACGTTGACACAGAAAATATGACGCTGTGGGTGGATCCCCTTTAACTATAATGTGATGTAAATAATGTAGACTTAAACAGACACTAAAATTCTTTTGTGTAAATAACAGCCTTTTAATACACTCTGTATACCATTTTGGGAATTAATCTCTCAACCATTAAAACACTTCGTGATGTGAATTCAAACGAACAAGGGCAACATACGAATATAAGCACAAAGCATTTCCACTGTCAATTCACTTTACTCAATTTTTATTGGAATGACTAAGTAGGCCTACCATGACTTCCCATCCGGTATTATGTTCAACACTTCACTATTATCAAGATGCTAAAGAATTAATATTGGCAGCCCATACACTTACATATAAAATCGAGTGTATTTTCACAGAGAATTGTACAGTACAGGGGACGAAAATGGGGCATGAGAAAAAATGAATAGATAAATGAATAGAAAAATGAGAATAAAGAAAGAATTTGTAAACAAATAGATATACTGGTATGAATATGGGCATATATAGATATTATTTTTTAATAACACCGAAATTTGATACGAAATCATTTTTTCCCAATTAAGGCTTTGGATGGCAGTAGGATCGTTTGGACGGAGCACCACAATGGCGATCTTACCACCCCATTTTAATCATTTCAAATGAAAAACAATGTGCTTTCACACCAGGACTGAGCTCTTTCTGATCATACCTTTCCGCTGTAGATTTTTCGTCTTCAGTTTCCAAAAGTCCGGAACATATAACTATAACCGTTTTTGTCAAATATAACAATAAACGAAAGAATCATTTAAATTCCTTACAATTGCAACTTATAATAGTGCCCATTCGGGTATATATTCTTTATCACGTAAGAATTGATATATTTACTATAAATATTGAACATATTCATTAATTATGAAAATAAATACGAGTTCATGACATATAATTATATATTAATAACCAATTCTTCGGAATTTATTTTTTGCTGTCAAAACCACTATTTTGCATTCCGTCGGATTTGATGTCTTCTTCCTGAAAGAAAAGAAGAACGTATAATAGGAGATAGTGTGTGTGTGTGTGTGTGTGAAAGAGAGCGAGAGAGAGAGAGAGAGAGAGAGAGAGAGAGAGAGAGGGGGGGGGGGGGGAGGGAGAGAGAGAGAGAGAGGGGGGGGGGGGGGACAAGATAGAAGAAAAAAACTCAAATGATGATTATAAAATAGCAGAGTTATGTTATAACTCTTCCCTAACGTCTTTAGGATATATTTCATTATAATGAATGAAACAGTAAAATAAAGAAAACGTCAGCAATTGATAACTTTGAATGGTAATAATGTTGAATATATCGAAATTCAGTTGTAAAAACACGAGTATTTCGTAAATATTCAACACGTGACATCTTTCACAGTTATTATATAAGTTCATTTTTCAGAAATATAGGCCTACTGTGAAATGATATATAAATATTTAAACTCAATGAATTATAGAACCAACTATAAAATGTTGAATTAATATGTATACATTTATTTATACCTATAACTTCTCAAAAGTTTCTTGCTTTCTTGATCACAGATATGGAAATGAAGACATAACACAAAAGCAATAAAATCTATGCAATAATTTGAAAACAATAGTGTTCAATGATATAAAAACCAGTCTCTGGGAAAATTGAAGAAAACAAAGAAATCGAGGCCATTATATATAGGAGAAATTGAAGAAGCAAGGTTGTTAGGTGACGACATATGTATGAAGTATGGAAACAACAGTACAGAAAAACTATCACTTAACATTTGACTTTTAAAATAAATAGAAAAGAATCAATTAAGAATAAGTTTGAAATACAAATATGAAGAAAGAAAGGTAGAAAGAATAGGTATAGGCCCATTCACGATTGAACTTAACCGTGAACTTAGGAACTTACAAATGGTTTGTCATACGGTATTTCTCGTTACTGTTCACGACAACAGAAGTTTGCAAAATCCAAACTTGTTTTCTTAAGTATACGGGAAACGTAAACGTAGGAATCGACCAGTCAGCGCCTTTGGTAAAACATACGGTCGACCGCCATTTTGGCAGAATGTGTCTATAGCCTATTGTTTGTTAAAAACTAATAACAACATTGAGAACAAGACTTAATGCGGTGTAAATGAATTACGACATTCTAAAAACTATAATAATTCTTTAATTTCTCATATTGCGTCCTCTCAATTTTAACATGTAGAAGTAACGGGGCCTTTTATAGATAGCGTTATAGTCTTCCACCACCTAAATTTACTGGGAAAATAAGTGATTAGGAAAGTTAAGGGGGTGCATGCACCGTGCTTATAAAAATAGAGAAATTCATCCTTACTATTTTTTTTCTTTATCACGAACAAGTGCATTTGATTGAAAAGAATATCAAACCTAAGATAACTTCATGCTCTTTAATTATTATGACATTCTATTTTTGTTAACTCAACCAATTTTAAGGTAATACGTCAATAAATATCAAGGAAGTGATAAAATTTATTGAAATATTATCTCATAACTGATTGAATTCACAGAAATAGAATGTCATATCAATTAAAGAGCATAACATTATCTTGGGTTTGATATACCTTTTATTCAAATACACTTGTTCGCGATAAAGAAAAAAAATAGTAAAGATGAATCTCTCTATTTTTATAGCCACCGTGCATGCACCGCCTTAAAGAAATAGGAAATTTGGGTTTGATTTGAATGAATGAATGAATGTTGGGTTTAGAGGCGCGTCGACACCGAGGTCATTTTGCGCCTGTCGGGTTTGATTTGAGTTGAGGCGTGTGTTGACCCTGCATGGGGTCAATCAATAAAGGTACAGGCTATGGTTATGGAATGATATGATCAATAGTTGAATAAAGAAATATATAAAATGGGCGAGAATAGTACGAGTGATGAATATTTGATTTTACCTTATCTGTTTTCCCACACGATGTAGAGAATGCCGTTTCTTATGATTTAACTTATTGAATCTGATGTTTATAGTTTACACGTTTGATTTGAACTGCATTTGATTTGATTTGCGTGTGGTTTTGAGGGGTGGTCATAGGCCTACATATTAGATTGGAAATAACTATAGCGAAATGCCCAAGGCGTATTATTGACACATTTAAGGTGTGATGAATACAATTTGGGAGAATTACAGCTAGATTTCAATAATATATTTTTTTGAAACAGTTAGTGAACCAGACTATATCTATAAATATATTTAATCTAAAATATATTTATAAAGTATATTCGAAAAATCTACACACCTTGATCATATAAAATATACTTCATTCGATATACCAACGAATCTCGGGAGCCGTGACTATCACTGCAACATTTTTCTGCTATTATTTCTATTATTCGATAAATAAAGAACATGCATTACATTATTTTCTTTCAAACGGCTGACCGAATTGCATACACATTTTTATTCATGTGTATCACTTTCATGTTTACATTTGAGGAAAATTTGAATCTTATTGGTGAGATTTTATTTTTCATTTTTTTCCGCTCAGTCTAATCTTATGAGGTTTTTAGAAACTTTGAGATGATGTTTCTAAGAAATGGTCCAACCGATTTTACCCGAAAACTACACAGCTCTACGTTGGAAAAGTTTGCGTATACAGAAACAGTTTCATGACGATCGGTCAAATCCTGCGACCTTTGCAGTGCTTACAAACAAACAAACCAACAAACAAAAACAGACAGACAAAGCTTCGTAAGAGTTGCATGGAAATCTTCACTAACACTCATCTAAATTAGGCCTTTACAGAATAAAATACCGTGATGTAAGTTTTCCTCGTAATTACCAATGACGTTATGTCTCTTGTCTGTAGAACTTGACCACAGTGAACACATGTAGGTGGTTTACATTGTGAGTTGGGACCGGGTTAAACCCTGTGTAAACATAAAATAATTCAAGTAATATGTTCTAACGAGAATTTGTATTTTGTGACGGTGTAACACTATGTTTGTATGATGTCCTCATTAATTTCAGTCGCAATCGAATGTTCAGTTCAATTATGAAGTGGACCCGAGAGCAAGAAGCGCGCGGAGAATAGAATCGATCACGATTATCTACTTTTTTATATAAGGCTTAACGACGCACTGTAATGATAGCGACGATCTATTGGCGTTGGATGGATGATTAATGAGATGATGGGATGATAAGATGAAGGTGATGACTGATGATATAGGCCTACTACTACACCAAATATTGATACTAAATTTGTTAATTGAAAATACTTGATACTCTACAGAAATAATATTGTCTTTGTTGGGGAGCATATACTGGTACAAAGTCGACTCGGTCGTGTGGCAAGGGCTTCGGGGTACTTTCCAATCCATGGTTGTACAATGTGGTGAGGGTTCAGGTATGGTTGCACACTCAAACCTATGTCACACAACTCAGTCGACTTCATTCCGGTATACGCTCTTCAGACGCCCCTCTCTGGGTGCTGAAATAATTGAATTGAAGAAATGCGGGTAACCACACACATACATGGGCGACATTACCTCGCTTCATCAAGTTCTATTGTACACAGATGGTCACATGAAATGTTTTTTTTTCCGAAATTAAAATTAATGAAAAAGAAAATCTCTACGCACATTCAACTTATAATTTTCTCATAGACTATGCGTGGAGTGCGTGTACATTGCCTTCCTGTTTTAGTGCGTATAATATCAGTATACTCTCTTCAGAATGCATTTCAATGTAGCTTGATCGACCACTCTATGCTACCGCCACCGTACCGTGGTAGAGCTATGTGGGTGATCTTGATTAAATGAGCGTTAGCGAAGATTCCCATCCTTCTCTTATGAAGCTTTGTCTTTTTTTTTGTTTGTAAACACTGCACAGGTCGCAGGGTTTGACTGATCATCATGAAACTTTTTTTGTACACGCAAACTCATCCAACTTGAAACTGTATAGTTTTGGGGTCAAATCGGTTGGACCATTTTTGAGATACATCATCTCAAAGTTTCTAAAAACATCATAAGATTAGGCTGAACATAAAATATTGAAAATTAAAATCTTTTTGATTTAATTTAAATTTTCCTCAAATGTAAACACATGAATAATACACATTATTAAAAATTTGCGTGCAATTCGAACCAGCCGTTTCGAAGAAAATAATATTATAAATGTTTTTTATTTATCGAAAAGAAAGAAATTCAGCGGAAAAATATTGCATTGTTAGATTCACGGCTTTCTAGATTCATTGGCATCGGGTGAAGTTCATTCTATATGATCAAGGTGTGTAGAGTTTCGCTCATCTTACAATGCACATTCTGCGTTTGCCTAGTGGTATCACCATGGTATCACCCACTGATAAGCTCTATAGCTCTTGATACAGCTGTTCACTAAGGTCCTACACAATACTGATTACACGGTGGGAATATAGTTACTTGTATATTTCTCACCGCTTAAACTTGTATGTACACTTGCGGTCACATGAAATGTTTTGTTCCTAAATTCAAATTTAAACAAAATCTACGCATATTTTACCGGAAATTTTTTCATTGTAGTACGAGGAGTACATGTATGTATATTGTCTGTATTGTCTATTTGTCGTATGTCAGTAAATTTTTGTCAGGATGCATTTTGATTTGGCTTGATCGACCAGTTTATGTAACCCTACCCGTGATGAATGCAAACTAAGAATTATGACATAAATTTGATAAAGCTTGAAGATGTAGGCATCGTCAATTGGAAGCTATCTGTCTTTTCTTGAAAATTGGATTCAATAGCAAATTAATCGAAGTGCAATTCTTACAAACCATATTATCAATTATTACTCTACTCCAATATCTTCAATATTTAATCATGTGTAACCAGTAGGTAAATCTCTCTGTGTTCTCAATATCATATAGCCAAGTTCTATCTAAAATCATTCATATACTAAAATATAAATATAGATGTTGTGTGCAAATGCATATTTCTTGATGGATAGGACATGACAGAAAGCACATGAAAACAACACAAAGAGCAGAATTGAATAGTATTTTCTTTTTAATGATATGAAAAACGTATATAGGCCTACAAAATTGCCTGGCTACAAGGTACAACATGGTATGAACAAAAGCAATAGCTTGAGACAATGCGAATACAACTGAAGCAAATCAAATCAATTGAAAACAATCGATTTGGTTTTGAACACAACAGTATAAACATACATCACATAGTACAAAAACATTGAAGTATCTAATGATATTTATATTTCCTTTCACAATAGAGAGCCTTCTGTCAGATCGATTGGTTTAATTAGGATTGGTATACTATTCCATTTTAGACCTTCATCAATTCATATCCGAAGCCATAGTACCACACATTGTAATGTTTACCGAAAAATGTGTTCTATATATAAAATATAGAGTATAGTTCCGCGTTTACGGTCGCTAAATAGGTACTATAGCTAATGCTAAGGGGATTTTTGGGAAGTTGAACGCAATGTTAGAGTATTTTTTATTTTCGAATATTCTGAAAATCTGTTCAAGCTGGTATCGTTCATAAATGCACAGACATGAAAGTTACAAAATATTATTCCAAAGAGATCTGTTAAGAGTAATAGCAATGTGTAGCTAGTTTCAGTTACTTGCAAGTACTTCTAATGAATGGACGATGAGTTATATGAGCAGATTTTTTACTCCGATTGTGCATGTAGACTGCCGAATAAAAACATCAAATCCGTTTAATACTGTTTGAAATGTGATTATTAAAAATGGATATAAATAAATATAAAATAGTTGTTGTAGATCGTAATGCATGCGTGATAATTGCCCTATATTTATATCTATCTCACTATAATTTTGGACGTCTCGGGAATTATCACATAACGTACAACGTCGTGTGACAAAGCAAACGTTTAGCATCTATCAACTTTCATTGTTTTTAATATCATTGAATCGATGGAGATTTTTATCTTCATTTCGAACAAAGAACCTCATCATAATTATCTACCTGGTAATGTACTTTGGTTTTCAAACTAAAAATATTATATCTAGAATTTGAAAAAAAAACGTATCTAGACATTCTAGCGTATCAATTAAAAATTAGTATAAATATAAATGTCACAATGAGGATAATAAAATATATTGCCCAATAGTACTTCCTACAATCATCCTACATTTAGTTTAAAAATGCACACAATACAATGCAATGAACCATTTCAATTACTCTTTTTCAAACACCGGTTGAGCTGCATTTACTTGAGATCTGATGAATACTATGGGATTTAAAACTCTCAATATTCACAGCAGCTCTAATGTGGGGTTTTTCATCCGGCACGAGCGTTATCTAATATAGAAATTCAAAAGTTGGATTAAAATGAGTGTATAATGTTTATAAAAGTATGCGTTGCTAGAAAATAGTTCGGTGGATATGCAACTGAATTTCAGTGACCTACTATAAGGAAGTGGAAACTCAAAATTTGCATCTAAAATTCCTTGAGCATCTGTATATGAAATTATCCACATAGGACATTTCAATCTATTTTCATAAATCGCGGCTTGATACAACCATTGCTGGTACTTTGCCCATTGAGCTTGCCAACAACGAAACATGATCTTTTGATCCTTCTTTCAATAAATACTTATCACAATGTACATAGTTATCAAGATTAATTACCACCTCTGTAGTAGGCTTAAAAATCGGCGAGCCGATTGGAGGTGCGAGTTTCGGTTTTTCACACAATCGTGTCAGGAGCGAGACAAGAACGCCTGTGACGAGAGTGATGAGGAAAGCGAGAAGTGCGTACCAAAGAAATGAGATTCTGTAGAGTACAAATGCTTTCTCATCACTTCTGGAACTGGAATTAAAAAAAGTAAAATAATATTAATTATGAAAATATGATACAATGTATTTTGTGTATACCGTATAAAAAAGTTGAAAAGAGAGGAGAAAATTGGAAAAAAATAGAGGTAGAATATTGGAGCGAAGAAATAGAAATAGAAATAACTCGTTACACAATGAGAAGATGAACGCATTTCTGGAGAGGATGAAGATACAACAATGCTAGGAACTGACAGGCCCCGAGTTATAAAAGGACTGCCCTAGATGTGTTGAAGACAGTACCCGTTTTGCTCCAATAACATTGGTTAACTGGGCACAACTGGGCATTGGAAATAAAATAGAGTTTAAGCTGTATAATCTTTTGTACAAGAAAAAACAGCGACAATGTATAAAGGCAATATGAGACTATGCAAAGGGATATGAGTTCAAGTCCTATAGATTGGATGGATATATTTTTTCACCCTACTGCAATTTTGTCGCTGAGGCGACATGCATTTTAAATATCAATTTAATTGTTTTGTAAAGTATTTTAAGCCCGTTTGTTACGGAAAATATTTCTTCTCATACTTGAATGAAAACGTGTCCTGACTTATATGTAAAACAACAAATGCATTTTCATTTCAATACGAGTACAGAAATACATTAAATCATCTATATTATAGTAATATATGTAACTCTATAATTCCATATCTTCATGATGTGGATGGGGAAAGGATTTGCGTGATTTGATGATCACTACTGCAAAATCAGTGGAGAATTTCTTCGCTCAAACTGGTGTAGTATATGGTTGACCAACTTGCTGAATAGTTCAAACGAATTTGAATACGAAGATATTTTTCCTATTCAAAGAAACGAAGAGGATATTGAACTTCAAAATGAAAACGACCATAATTTAATTGAATACTTACTTGATATGTCCACTTGGTGTAATCAATGTTTGATTATGTACAGGACAGTTATCGACTGATAGTGGTAATGTTTCGTAAAGTTGTTTGCCGGATTCAACAGCGATTTGGGCTCCGATCGTCAACCATCCGACGATACCAGTACCAGCGAGTAATCCTGCGCACGCGCCCTGGAAACAGTATAAACGAATGAACTAGGTATAGCTTGCTTTCGAGTTTTTAAAATTGAGAAAATTCACAATTATTCTCATGTCAACTTTTCAATGGTTGAATGAAGTCAGAACATCTTTTGTATAACGTCGTTTGAATATGAATGTTGTTGGTTATCGGTTAGCTAAAAATACCTCTATAGCTTACAGAAACACATTTGCATACAATATGGAAATTCTACCTCGTAGAAATATGTGTATTTCATATTATTTATATTCTCTGTTGAATATAAGTGACGTTAGTACAAGTGAGTTAGTGACGTTTTTTTCGTTATTTTGCTGAGCTACTCTATTTCAAGTAATAAATCATCCACAAATTGAACAATAATAATCACTCATCTTAATCATTTTTATTGGGTTTAACGATGTACATCGATGATAGAAAAGATCTATTGGTGTCAGATGAATGATAAATGAGATGGTGGGATGATGAGATATGCGATCATATGGTTCAGTGTACTAGCCACACGACCACCAGTCTCAGTGAACTAGCTGTTTAGTTACAACGTATACAAGTATGGCTATTGTTAGTGTTTAACGGCGCGTCAACATCTAAGGTAATTTTACGCCTGAGTATGGCTATTATCTTTTCTCGATGACACATGAAATAGATGAATGTTTCCATTCGTAGTATGTCTCTGAGGTATAAGCGTACTTACAGTTGCATTTGCGAATGGTACAAATATTCCCAAGACGAAGAGCCCGAATAGAGATCCCGAAAAGAAGCTGGACAAGGATATGGCCACCTGAAACGATAAATAATGATTTATTAAAGTAACACACTTCTATGATTCTGTATTTTTTGTCAACTCATGAAAGTTTTTTCACAGTTATATATAGATCTTGTAAAGACACTATCTTTCCAGAAATGTCAGCCGAATCGCTTTGTAGTAAACAACATAGTTGCATATGATTGGATTTTGTATAGGCCTACTTTTATTTGATATAATTTAGTCTCGAATTTCAGCGTTATATCGACGCGGTTGGAACAATAAAAGAAGTTGAAAACTTCATCAGTGGTAATAGATCATTTCAAAATCTTATTATTATCCGCGTATGAGTTTATTCTCGTAAACCCGGCCCTTCCACCCATGTTAATGATGATGTAATACAAGTTATGAAATAAAAAGTAAAAGTCAACTTTTTCTATGATCGTACAACAGTACACGTGGAGTGCTTATAGTGAGTCGAAAGTAGTGTTCATAGATTAAACAACTGAAACTTCTCATGTGCTGGAAATCAAGTGTTTCGTTAAGACAGGGCAAGGATATCACGACGAACTCTCTCGCGCGCAGATTGCAGTAGGCCTACGTGCCCTTGATCAAAATTCTGTGTTTGGCGTGGGTCTAGATTATTTATTCAGTAGGATAATGAAATAACAATCAATTTGGTATTACAAAAACTACGGTCGTGAGAGTGCACCTCGTGAAAGCTTGTATTCCCTGACTTCCAGTGCTATAGCGAACAGACAAACGAAACGAAACCAATCGTTTGCACAGTCTAACGCGCTTCTGGTTCCGTATGTGTAATTTAAAAGAATTTTGCATTGGCGTGAACCTAAGTTTTCAAAATGATAACAAGATGAAACGAAAAACAATTTGATGTTTCAAAAAGTACGGTCGTAAAAGTTCATATCGTGAAAGCTTACACTCCTAGTCTTTGCATTCGGGGTCTCAAGTGAGTAAATACCAGCAATGTTTACGTTCGACTTGAATAATCGAAACGTAACAGAGAGTATTTTTTTGATATTTTAGAATCGGGAAAAAAATTGCAAACTGCATATATCAAGACAAGCGTAAACAAACAAATTCGTTACACATAATAACGAATTAGGTTCTTCGATCCACCGTATAGACTACATGCATAGATTTGAAAAATAGAAGAGTAGATTCTCTCATCCATTCCCGACAAGGCCATCACCGTGACAACAGAATTATTTTATACGCCTCTTTAGGATGATCTCTGTCCGGTTCATTGAGCTTTTCTAGTCAATCGTCAGGTATATAAGTATAATGTCTTATTTCTCATTGAATCTATTGTAGGGACTCATTGAACCTTTACAGTCAAGGTTGTTCAGAAGAGGATTTCGTCGAATATACAAATATAATTTCTCACATGGACTCCTCATTCACTTTCGTGGCAAGGTGACTTGATTTTTTAACTTCATTGGTGCATATTGATGTTTAAATATATGGGGCCTATGTGTGTTTCTGTTTTTAGGTTCATTGTCAACCAAGTTATTCAAATTTGAAGTAAGAATCCGAAACAATTCGGAATTACGCTGCCCTCCCGGGCCAGTCAGGTAAATCATTTATTTAGAAATTGAAGTCATTTGCGTGTGGGTTCGAGACCTTCATTATGGCATGGACTTTTGTAATCCTAATTCATACAGGCCCATCATCCGCTAATCAACCCCAAATAACTAAGCAGTTGAGGGGTCGTCGAACAAACGATAATCATCATTATTCAATTTTGAATTTGAAGTTGAGCTTGAAAAGTCGTAAATATTTATATTCAGATTTATTTTGTGAAGAAGAGTTGTTGGTATATAGCCTGGATGAAGCATTTTTATTTGTAAAAAAAAAATCGGGGTTGCATTGGGGCCTTTCAGATAATTCAGTGCAACAGACGCGCGTAGTACTGTCATTATTCCTGGTCTTGTTTCGGTGACAAACCTGACATTGACAAACGTATTCGATATATGACTGTTGAAAATATTCTAACAATACACTCCAACTTGAATAAATGATTCCTTTCAACTTACAGAATAGCAATCATTAGCATATATTATTGTTATGAATATATCACGTCATCATTTGTAAAATAATGATGTACCTACTATATCTTCACTGTAAATGTGTATATATATATACCTATTGTGAAATTATGTTTGTTCTTTCTTGTTCGTAGACCAACAGTAATTTGTAACCAGTTGGTATTGATACAAATCAATTATTATTACTAATAATCATTTAGTTACATCACCATGACTTTTCAGTTTCCATTCGATTGTGATGTTCTCACTTGTAGCTAGATATCCAAAACATCAACAGTTTTTGAAATGTGACTGGTTTGCTTACCGGTACCAAGCTGCCCATGAAGGGTACAAGAAAGACTAGTGCGAATGATACGAGACCAAATGCAAAAGCCAGGAACTTGACAGTGAGACCGGCGCGTTTTTCTGTCAGCTTAGCTTTGAATTCGGTTCCGTCCATTTCAGAAAACCAAATTGCCGCTAACGAGTTCAATCCAGTGGATACCGTACTATAGGAACAGATACAGAAAATACAATTCAATTAATTATCATCAGTATTTGTAGTTACTCTCGAGAGTACCGTATGCATTTATGTAATGACGATTTTCCACACAGATTACTTGTGGGAAGCAAATATTCAATTTATCAAACAAATCAATTGTGAGGTATATTGATAGTGTATATTTTAGTATAGGACCAAGTTTTAATAAAAGTGTAAGTTTGTAATGTGTGAAAATGTGAAAAATGCTTTGAAAAATGTGTAACAAAAATTAAGTAATATTCTTATATTTTATATGCTTTTATATTCACATTCAAATTATAAAGCGAATCGTAAATTGAGTTCAATTCAATAAAATAAAATAAGACACATAGCGACACGTAACGCTAACACGTCAATACCGCGCTGTTATATCTAGTATTAGAACTCTCGATCATATCTTAATTTCAATCAAATTTTTATTCTTGTACTTGTATAAATGTATCGTCATTACCATGTCATTATTCTTATCAATTAATCATTTTCATTTCATCCTCTATTACTGCTTTTCTGCTATGTTTAATGTTTTTTCTTACCGTTTAGATTGTGTCTCGTTTTTGTTCGTATAGACCTATGGATAGATGATTTTTCATCATGTGGTTCTGTTGATGTGGTGTATTTTTTTTATATGTTATGTTTATTACTGTTGAAAATGTCTGTTGACCATTAAGGTAATCATCACCGCGACATAATATACGCATTTATGATTGATTTGTGAATAAATTAGGAAACAAACACATATACAACATTCAGATTCTAAATATTCATAGAGAATCAACGTGTGTCCGAATTTTCCGCTCATCTTCTAGTAAAATGTACTATGAATATACATTTATAATACAATATAACCAACTATATTGTCACGGGAGAAAAGTTATACATTACAATTTTTTCCTATAATACTTGTAATTTCATGAGAATCGTTACAAAGGTGAACCAGATTTGAATATTTTCAAATTTTTATTCGAACTGGGTAACCAATTTTTGAGAAATATATTTATATACATTTTAAAATGAATAATTCATTCGACGTTGAATATTCTGCAGCTCGTTCATCAATTAATGGATATCGGGGAATTCAGGTGCATCAACAGCTAAGTGATGTAGTTGCACGTTCATCAAGCTGATCGACAAACTTGTAAGTGTTTTCCTATAGTAATTACCTTAAACCAGCACTGAATATTCCAGCTACGAACAGTCCTGGGAAGCCTCCATAGTCACCCAGAGTGTCCATAACGTAGAGTGGAAACAGCTGGTCGGGCTTTGCCACACCCTGGAAAATGGTGAAGAATTGATTGAAAAATGAACCATTTACATTTGTTATGAATGTAATACCCACAAATAACATGAGCAAGTTGTCAGAAACCGTCTGAACCCTGATATATTGCCCTCACCCACTTCTTCCCATCAATCCTCCTTCCCCAGCCACTCACCCTTCTGACCACATCACACTCTTTTCACACTGCCAAAAATTCAAAGAGAAGGCAGATTCCTGCACTCATCTCTTTTCGTCCTACACAGGCTAAAATGTATTGTAGAGAGGCGTTTGGTCAGTGACGGAGAAGCGTAGGCGGAGTGGTGTTGAGAGTGTGACAGTGGTGGTTTAGAGGATGGCGAATGGAGAAAATGGAACCGTTTTAGTAATCGGATTGACAGGAATAGATCAGTGAGTTGACAGTGTTATTGTTCGGCTAATCTAGAGTGCGAATAGAACACAGTGAAAGGTAAATAGGCCTATGTAAGAGTTGTCGGATGAAGATTGATAGGTGCGGGTATCTACTTCTTTCTGCGTTTTGGCAGTGTGAAAAGAGTGGAGCAGAACTGCTGCTCTCTTCCGTTGGGAGCGACGGTAGTTAGCGATGATTAGCGTATATTTCTTAAAGAATTGTAGGCAGAGCCGTAACTACTTCAGGGACAACCGCTTCGGGTCCATGATCCATGTCCAGCCAGGGGGATAGAAAGAAATGTGAAACACAACAAAATAAAATTAGGGGGAGGGGAACCATGAGACTCTTTTGACCCGGACCCATTATTCCTAGTTACAACTGCTTGTAGGGTGTGGTCAAAAGTGACATTCTTAAGAAACCTTCTGTTCTAAATCTTCTATATAGTGTATAAGAGAGAAAGCATACAAACATGACACAAATATAACGAAAAGAAGATACGAGAGAAGTTGAGATGTACTCACGCCGCTTTGCAGGGGATCACAGTCATAATATTTGGCAAATATCAACATGCCAGCGTAGACTGTCAACAAGACAACTAATGTCCATCCGCATGTGTTGATCCAAATCATCCTGAATGAATAAAATGAAAATACATCAGTTTAGTTTATTGACAATTTGTACAAATATAGGCTATTTATGAAACACATAAGATAAAATCAATGGAATATATAAAATACATTCAAAAAGTTCGCTTACAAATTTCAGACACATACAATGAATATGTTGACACGAACAAAGAAGCACATTATTTCAAACAAAACACCACAAAAAAGGAATGAGCGTGAATAATATCTTCATGATCGTACTCAAAGAGTTTGGTGAAGAAGAGGAGAGATATGGGATGAAAATTTGTGAGATCCATTTTGTTTCCTTTTCTTGGATTTGTGAGATTACTGCAGCTTCAAGTGGAGAAGGGAAGGAGCCTGTGGATAAGGATAGGTTGATGATATGTGACAGAGGGAGTGTGAGGTGGTTGATGGATTTTGCGATAATATGGCCAGGATGGGATATCTGCAACGCTCGAATGCTTGGAACTGAGTTGTCGGGAGATATCAATAATTTCATCGGGGTTGGTTGAGAGAGGAAGTTAAATATGTGTGATGGAGTTATTTTGTTGGGTTGGTGGAGCTGGAGTTTGTATAGAAGAAAGTCTGCTGGATTCCATGAAGTAGGAGTTCATGCAGTTTGAAAGTGTGATTGAGTCGTTCTTTTCGCGCCCATCAATAAGTAGCAAGATATATGTGGATGGTACAGGAGCTTTGAATCGTGATTTGATTATGTACAGGGGGTTTACATTTGTTGTTTACATTCACATTTGTTGTTGGAGGAGGCCATGGTGTTATTGTTGAAGGAGCGCTTTGAGTCAAGGAGTGGGCAGAAGAAGGTCTTCTGAAGAGTAGATATTGGTTCAGGAAAGAAGGAGCTTACCACGGGAATGTAGATTTCTGAGTTCGGACGATTGGGTGCGGAGTGCAGGAATTATCCAGAGTGTAGATTTTACTTTGCGATTTTTTCTTTTGCGTGGGGAAGGAGGATGAAGTGTGTTAGGGAAATGGTTTGAAAGGATTGCTAGGTGAAGTCTATGTCAGATGTAGAGTCAGAGTAAATATAGTTGTCCTTTTGTTTTTGTCCATTGAGTACTGTTCAATACTCGGAAGAGAAAGGAAGAGAGCGATATTATTCTCACTATAGGTACGTTTATGGATGAACTGATTTGGGGGTAGAGGTATGGGTGATGAAGAGCTAGGTGGTCAGAGAGTCCTGTGTCATGAGTTGAGGAGATGAATACTGTAGGGTCAAGAGTGGTGAAGATGTTGTCGATGAGTGTTGCACTTGAAAATGTGCAGCGGGTTGGAGTTGAAAGCGTTTCGTAGGGATTGAAGGAGTGGAGAATGTCTAGGATTTGGGTTTCCTGGTTGCTGGGTAGGAAAAGGTTGATGTTTAAGTATCTGTTGAAGTTGGAAATGGAATATTTAAGAGGTGTGATATAATTCAAATATTATGAAGTACATGAAGCACATGAAGTACCCAGTTATACCGCTCCGAACCTTTGCAAACTATAGAAACTTGGAAATGAGAATTATTTATAAAATTGAATATGCAATATTCAATGAAAACGTATATAATTATTTGCAGTATTTAAGCAAAGTAACAAACTGTAGTGTCGTCTACGACTAAGACTAACCAATTAAGTGTAGTCTACGAGAAAAATAGCGAGTAAAATATGAGTAGGTATTATTTAAATTTCGGAAAAAACATTTGATATACTTTCGCAACTTACTTTCTAGCTTGCTCTACCGATCGGACTGTCAAGTATCGTTGGATCTGCAGTTGATTCGCCCCATAAGTCACAATGTGCAAGCCTGCCGCACCAATAAGAGTACCCCAAACAGTGTAGATTTCGGTGGGATCGAGACTCCAACTATAGGAATAAATGTACGATTAGAGTCCAAATAACCAACTTTCTAATGTGAGGATTAACATTAAACCATGGATTAGTGAATTGAAGTACAGCATTCATTCTCAATTCGATCAACAACTTTAATCTGAACTTTCGCTTATCGGATCCAAGATTATTAATAATCTGCCATTATAGTACGTTGTTTCCTTGGATCTGGATATTCATGTTCATTACTGTTTTTTTTTTTGTTTTTGAAGAAAGGAAGAAATTTTAATTTTGATCATTGATTCAATTATACTTGACAATTTATCAACGTTTTTCTATTGATCTCAAATTGACAATTTTTTTGTTTTTATAGGCCTGGGGGCCTATAGCCACCAGAGTAATAGGATGTACATCCGGTAGTCAACCTTGAGGTGAAATGAAATGAAAGCTTCCAATTAATATACACACATTTGTAATATATCTTACTTGAAGAAATCTGCGCGCCCTGTTGCAGCATTCCTTTCCCAAACGACGCCAATACCCCCAATATCGACCGTCCCTTTGATCAGTACTGCTAACATTGATGTATAGAGAATCAGAACTTGGAAACAGTCCGTCCAAACCACAGCCTTCATACCACCCTGAAGAGAACAGCAACAACGGAATTAGTGAATTATTTCTGAAATATCATTCATTGAAGTTTTATGGTTTACTCAAATATTCATTTTTGGTGACAGATCGCATCAAAGTCTCAAAACAACCAAGATGTGTCGCTTCTAAACGGTCTTATGAACTCATCCTTTGCCTGAATTGGGAAACAATGATTGTATGTCAAGATTTTGATACTGACATACAAAATTGAGGCACCCAATTGTAACAAATTTAATTATAATTGTTCACACTTTTGTACAATTACAGTACGCTGTTAGTGTATAATTTTTATTCAAACTTTTCATGATTATATCTTGTACATTAACCATTTTCTTGTTGACAATATTGTCAAAAATTATTATAACTTTTATTTTTCAATTCAGCTTATATTGGGTAAACGACGCACCGTAATGGTGACTATAATATCTATCGTCATCTGTGAATGATGAATGAGTTTGAGGAAAGATGATTTGGAAGGTTGTTTTTAAATTGTTAGATGATTTGGATAGTGGAACGGAATTTCAAGGAGACGTGCGTGGTATCTTGTTAATGTACCATGAGGGTCGACCATGGCGGGAATTGTACCCCGGTATCCTGAATGATGGTTCAGCGTGCTAGCCACTGGTGCACCCGTCTCAGTCATTGTTATAACTATTTTGTAAATCTGTTATTATTATAAGATAAAACATTGTTTCAATTTTAGTTTACTATTATTAATATGAATATAATTGCATTATTATTACTTTTGTATTTTTTTACTTACTATTGTTGTGTAAAAGATGACGACGACGTACATTACAGAGACCACAACTTCCGTATTTAAGCCGGTAACTGTGAAAAAAAAAAGTGGTATGAATAACGCGAAAGAGTTTCATATTTCTTTTGATCATGATTTATGTTTAATGCGAATATTTTTCTCAAACTCATAATTCACAAGTTCGAAGGTTGTGATTTCTTCAGTACTCTAGAAACATTTAATATACCTCGACTCTGAACGATGGTACGAAAGTTTTCTTAGCAATGTAGCCACGAGAGATAAGGATTAAATAAAGATATCCAGTATGAATCAATTTGATATTTCCCAATTTTGAGTTTCCACAGCTTGACCGCCCTTTAGATATATCGCATTCAAAAAAATGTTTCCCATTTCCAGATGTTCAATAAATTTGAGTCATATCACTGGATTGAAACACAAAAAAACATTTTTAGTATTGTCCTCTAGACCTTTTGCACTATTATCAATACGGTAACATTACGTTGTGAAAAAATGTAATATGTATATGTATATGTATATGCTATTTCAATTTTCAATTTTACCTAGCATTCATTCCGACACTCATAGAAGACATAAAGACCTACGAGACAAATAACGAGTAGAAACGTATCCTCATATAATAATTCTCAATTTACCTTGATGCAGAGCCAGTGCTGGTGCATACAGCACGAGCGCCAAATATAATACCATCTGAAGAGAGAAACATGTAGACGCCAACAATTGCAGGCGTCGATTAAATCTTCTCCCGAAATATTCGTATGCTGATGTGACTTTTAAATTAATAAAAAAAGGGACGAAGAAATATCCCACGATCGGTATAGCTAGGAAGCTAGCTAAGCCAAAGAGCCAGAGTTGAGGACCGAACAGGTAAACTTGACTAGGTTGTCCCAGCAGAGTAATTGAACTTAAGAAACTGAAAAACAAAGAGACAAAGTGGTATTACAATTGTGCAGATAAAATAAGAAATACAAATATGTTTATTAAAATTGAATATTAATCATTAATCAATTGAATTTCAGATACGTATTGTATTGGTTGATCGACCACTATGGGAATGATCCCGGGTCTCCTGAATGAGGGATCTTTATAATTTGTAAAAACGGCATGATAACAAGAAGAAGTGGATCTAGCTAATTAAACTGCTCTTGAAGCATTTCCAGATCACTATCAGTAGTTTGAAATTTGAGCACGCAGAAAATAAATTGTCTACATGGCTTAATGTGGCTTAATTCATCACAAAATTCCTACATTTATTTCAGATATAGTGTATTCCATTCTAAGCTAACACGGTATTTTTTATTAGTCCTGCTGTATTATGTTGTTGGCTATAGCTACTCACAGTCGCACAGCAGCGGTTTTTGATAATTAAAGTAGTAATGTACCGCTATTCAATTTCGTGTGCCATATTTTTCCCATGTGTTCTTTTAACTTGGTTGAAAGTGTTTCACAAAATTTCAGTGAATATTTTTTCAGTATTTTTAAAATTTGATATTTCTCATTATATAGGCCTATGTTACAAGATGAGAAATTATGCAGAAGATAGTTGATACAAAGTCGACCAAATCAAAAAGGGAAATACAGCCAGTACGAATATCACGAACCAGTACGAATATCAAGAACCAGTGCGAATATCACTACAGTTACTGTCGAATGTGTAAAAAAATATATTATTCATGTTGGATATATAATAACATAAACGAATCGCCATTGTTCAATAGAATCGTGAAAAGCAGATCCATAATGCGGAAGTAAGCCTATAGCTTCACTACATTCCTGTAATTATAAATTCATAACTGTTTCATTACCGGCGGTTGTTAAATTGTACCTTATTATAACTGCACCTTATTCACCCTTTGGTAATATTATCAGTATGAATGAGGTAAAATAACACCAGAAGAAGTGAGATAACATTGACTATTCTAGCAAAAAGTGTTATACAAAAGCACAGATTCGATTTAAAATCATTATTATATTTAATTGTTTTTATATCAACCCTTCATTGTACTCATTTAATTAATATTACACTTCGGGCGATAATATGCTGTGATTACTTAGTTGTAGAATCTAATTAAAGTTTGGTGTAATAAGAAAGGTGTCAATGCAGGATGAACTGCGGGCGCGTCTGCATGTGGAATTAATTGTCTTGCATAGGGAGAATGTATGATGAGTGTGCATTATCGATTATAAAGAATTACCGTACTGAAATTACATGTTTCGCCCCAAAATAACTCGGCGTTTAAAAAAGGCATGTGTTTTGTTTTGGTCAGACATAATATATTTACCATTTAGTTTTACTTATACTGCCGAGTATCTATGAAATAGTTGGTCAGAAGAATCGGAGCAACATTTGTATATGTCACATGATATCATGATTCCTAAGCTTATCAAAACAAACATCCTATCACATTCAAACTTCAAATCAAATATTCAATAGAGTTCAAACATCAAATCATACATTTGATTATCATTTCGTATACATGTCTGTACATGAATTACATTTTGAAAATTATTTATACAATAGTCACAGCCGACAACATTGACTGAAAAATTGCAATCATCTCGAAATTATTACCTGTCTAACTGGCTATAGTATCTGTATACTATTGAGGTGACAATAGGTTAATGGAATGGATGATGGAAAATTGCACTCGATTTTAGAAGCAATCCGTCACTTTATAATACAGTAGAATACATCGAAGATGCATTGAATATATCGGAGAAAAGTGTTAGTAACCCAAAGAGAAATATGGTTGGTGGGGGTGAGAGAGAAATATTAAAAAACAGGAGTGGATTGGAATGAAGTTGGAGATGGTAGTCTGTGAGACGATAATGAGAAATGGAGGGAATAGCTGGGAAGAAGAGTAGGGATGATTCGGATGACGGACAAAATGAAGAGACGAAGGAACTACGAGGTGGCAGGCTCTGAGTTCATAGTCGACTACCCTAGTATTGTTGTTGAAGCTGGCTCAATGTAAGGAATCACGGAAATAAATAAATAAATAAATAAATAAATATATATACATATATATTGGGTAATTACGAAGCACTGTAATGACAACTAAGATCTAGTGGCGTCGGATGAATGATTATGAGATGATGGGATAATGAAATGAAGATTACTTAGGTGATGGGAACGATAGTGGGAAAGAAGTGATCGTGCCTATATTGTAGGAAACATCCTGGCATTAGCCTGGGCTACAGAAGGAACCCACTAAAAAACTCTGATGATGGACGTTGGCTGGGATCAAACCGAGGCCCGATTTCTCCTCACTCTCGGGACACGCGGTGCAACCTATTAGCACCGAGTTACATGTTCCGGTGCTTAGCTCTATTAAACAAATGTACAATTCCAATACTATGTTTTATCTACAACTTCTCAATTTATATTTAATTTATAAAATGGAATTACCTTGCGAGCATAGATATTGCTACTGGAATTGTCCCCAATTGGCCATTAGCAGTTAGGAATTCTTTTGTCGATGACGAATTCTGATCGGTTTTCTTTTTTCCGCATCCCAAGCCATGGTAGAGACCAATAGCTGCTGATATGGCTAGCATGATTCCAAACACGAGATAATCTGCCCAACTGAAGTAGCGTGTGTCCCGTACAGTAGCGTATATATTCTCGAGAGACATGGTGCCGTGTGTGTTGGTGCCTGGTGTGTATTATAAAATGCCTGAAAAGAAGAAAGCAATTTAAATAAGATTATGAAAATATTTCAGTGTTGATCACACTTGGAGATCAAAGAGGCATCAAGACAACATTTGAAAATTGAGTAAATGGATAGGCTATATTCAAATTTTATTTACAATGCGGAACAGATGGATAGAAATATACAAATAATGTAGTAAAATGAGGTAAAAAGTTAGTTGGGTCGTATTGTGGGAAAATATCGGAATTGTTGTAAGAAGAGTGCTTGACTGCTGGGAGTTTTGATCGAGGATATTTGTCGGGCTGTGGTTGAAAAAGTTGAACATAGATCGAGTAAAATTATTGAGGAAATGGGATATGATTGTCTACAAAGTGGTACAGAGGAGGAGGAGTTTGAGTAAGAAAGAAGTGGAAAGGGAGGAAGCATACTGATGAGGAGAGGTGGGGGACTGCATGGTTCAATCTATGAGAAGATAGCAAGCACATTTGCGATTACAAAAAATTAATCTTCCGAAATTAAAATCGAAATTAAAATAAAATTATGCTCATTTAATCACCAATGTTTTCTTAGACTATGCGTGGGTAGGGTGCGTATGCATATTGTTTTCTAGTTTCAGTGCGTATATATACTATCATTATATTTTTTTCAGGATGCATTTTAATGGAGCTTGATCGACTACTCCATGGGACCTCAACCGTACACAAAGAGACGAAGAAAGTTTAGAAAAAGTTGGAAAAATATCAGAGAGAAAATACCAAATATCCACCGAACACATCAAATATCGCAATTATCGAATAGAAAACAATGCAGGTGAATATGTTATCAATATTTTCTTGATTGTTATTATGGTTTGTTATTTCATTTCATCATTTTTGAGACTCAGATCAGAACAATAATTGGTAATACCTTGAAAATCCATAGGCTTATGCAGTAAATCTTATGGCAATAGGCCCTACTCAGTTCATTGAAGCAATACATACAAAGATGTGATGTTCCAATCCTATAATTAAAAGTAGTATATAATACTTCGCATTATTCTTATACCTCTACCTTATGGGTATTTCTCAATATCAGATATTAAACGGTCACTCACTTCCATGACTGGAATTGAGAATGTACTCACAATGTTTACAAACAAAAGAGAATCGAGACAAATTAGTGGTTATTATTATAATTAGTGGTAATTAGTATGTTATCGAATAAACTCAATGATAAATAATTAGATCAAAAATGAGGATAATTCAGGGATGACATTCTGATTAATGAAATAAACAAAGAGTAAACACAATATAATTGATTCCTTAGAGTTATATAATTTATATTTTATAAAACATTCTTTGTTCTTACCTTCAAAACAAATTAAGACCCACCATCACAGGTAACGGAAGGTTATTCCTTATTTTTCTGTCATACTGCTGAACATTTGGTGATGGTCAAAATTCAAAATATAGTACTATGTAAGATCATATTAAAAGAACTGCATCAATGCATCCAGAAAAATGATTTAGTCACGATATATTTTTGCAGAAAGATTGTTGTGCAGACGACGAACGATAAGCAAATGAAGTCCAATCAATTGAATGCGAAAAGTGCTGACATGCAAGTCACGCAGCGTTTTTACTGGTAATTGAGGATGTCTTAAATTTTGTGTACACTGATCAGCCACTTAAATGTGTATTACCGAAATGAATTATTTCATCTAAGCGACCCACGGTATCGCACATGTTCTCACGAAGGTCAGTTTATGTTTTGATATTTATAATCCTACAAATATAGAGATATTCATAATAAATTAGTAACCATGGTTGTATAGGTTTGAATACCAAAATGGTTTTATTGTCGTATTGAACATTTGGTTCGATTATTGAACACATTGAAATGTAATACGTAGGACGTCTTCAAATTTAAGGTACATGTAGTTTGTATTAGGCCTACCATAAAAGTAACCTTTTTCATAATCACATGGGCGTAAAAAATTAGGAATCTCAGTCAGTAGATTTATTTTGATGAGCTGGATATTAATATCAAAACAAATGATATGATAGATTGGCTGTATTTTGAGATATATCAATTCCAATTCTGTATATTCCCCTAGCAATCAACATGTATGTTCAAATGTCATGTATTTTCGTATTATTTAAAACATCATTAAAATATAACAAAAGTCATGACATCCATTTAAAAAAATGATTTTATTGAAGATGAAGGTACTATATGGATAGATCATTTCAAAAATAAATGTAGGTACCTTTTTCAGTTTTGAATTAAAATCATTTCGAGTGGAAAAAATATATGATTTTTCCTTAAAATTAGGCCCAAAATTCATGCATGTGGAAAAACTCGGCTAAAAATATTTGACAGTATTTGACAGGATTCTATTTCTATTCAAGGATATACTGCCAATGGCGTTTAACTTGAATTGCCCACTGTAGTCATTATTTTCATGTTTTTCTTTTCGACTTGGCTGACCAAACTACAAAATACATCAACTTTAGTTTGAAATAATGAAATCAAATAAGGTTTTTGCTATGTAATAAGCATACGGAAGAACTTACGCATAATATTCAGAGAATAATCTCTTATGTTACAAAACATATGTAGTTAAACAAGATCGATCTAGAACATACATCATTAGATTATCTTTGAATTGGCCCAATCAGTAAGAAACTTGAAAAATCATAAAATAGCACTACCAAAAAAGTGAAAATGTATTTTTAGGACGTTTTTTGTAATGATTTGTTTAGACATGCATACAAAAACCTTCACTAGGTCCCAACATATGCTGTTACATGATGTAGTAATTATGCAGGTAGGGCCTATACCGTATACAAATAATTAAAAAATGAATACTAAATCAAGATCAATAGATTATTGAAATGAATGTACGTCAATGTAAGATTAATTTAAGTGCTGATGCAAATGTTTGAGTAGATCGGTGTTGGTGTATCACCCATACATGGCGCGTGAAGGCACAAACAATCGAAAAAATCAAACCAAAGTAGACAAATTAGATTTCACTATCATGGCGTAAGTTATATCTTATGGTTATTTGGATAGTGTTCGGATTGAGGGGTTTGGTTAACCATCTCCTCATAGCAAATATACCTTTTTTCATAAATGATATGCGAGATTCTCACAAAATATCAATATGGTAATTACTTTCTGTTCTTATCTTGAAATAACCAAAACATTTCTTAAAATCCTGTCGTGATATTCGTGTAATATGTATCACAAACAGTCATAGTGCAGATCAGCGTAATGTTCACTACTGATAAGCAAATTAACTGTATGACTACGGATTCCCAAACTTAAAATTATGTTATAAGATTTGATTCAAACTTTTGTCTATGTATCCCCGCCCCCCTTCCACAGGTTGTATATATTTTAAATTTCCTCATGAGACTCGCGTTACCGATAACCCATCCATTCCATTTCCATTTCCAAACCATCCATATCCAATTCAAATTTGACCCTGGGCACAAACGTGGGCTTATACACAGAGAATGCTTTCGAAATGACACTGTAGCGAGCTGTAAATTGTTTTGTGTGAAATTGCACACGATAAATAATAGTCAACGATTTCATCAATCAGATCAATATAAACTCAACTAGCTTGTCTAAAATGCACCAGGCTTAATAACAACAAAATACGTCTAGTCAAATTCGATTAACTTACTTACCAAGTAATTTCTTATATGAATATCCAATATTATAGTTGAATGAAGTAGGCCTATAACCTATTTTTTTTTCATGAAAATTAATCGTCGTTATAACTTTAAGAAAAAATTATTATGTTCACAGATTTTAAAAATAAATTATATTGATTGCCATTATTAGGTATATTATTATTATGATCACAAACACGAATTCCTAGCATATCTTTATCCGTGTGGCATTTGTCAAACCTGTCTGTTCCATATTAGTGAGCGTACACTATTATTGAAATCACTAAATTGAAAAAATATTTCTTATTATGGAAATGCTTCCTTTACATTATTTTATTCACAACCGAATACGATCATCGTAAACTTGTCACACTGTTCTATAACGCTTCGTAAAAGTATGTTCAAATAACGACACATTCAATTGAAGAGTGATACTTGAGTGACGTACAACCACTCGCTATCAGTGGAACAGATAACGCAAGATCTTTAAGCTCTTTATTGTCATGTTTTTATTCATCAGACAATAGTTGTGAGACGACAGTAGAACTCGTAATGGAGTATTTAAAAAATATGTGTCATGCTCAAATAAAGTAAATAAATGACAAAATATTTCTCTAAACGAAGGATGCTTCTAAACCATTATAATAATAACAATTTATAATAATAATTATAATGAAAATAATGAAGAATTGGAATAATTTAATGATAATTTGATAATAATAATTTTAAAAATTTGTATTTATTGATTCGATTTTGTAACATACGTACAAGGTATTTCGTCACCATTTTTGAAAAAGTGAAAACAAAAATATTTCGGTGTGTCATTCGACCACACTGTCATCACATTAACTCACAACTAAAACAAATTCATGTTGCACTCATACGTACCATCGACACTTGCATACCATAACAAACTAATTACTAGTGCGTCCGCCAGGGGTAAAAACTAAAAAGACATATACTAACATATACAAGTATGCCTTAACTAAACAAGAAGGAAGCTTTATTATTACTTTTTTTTAACTCTGCCTCTACCCTTTTATCTTAATTGGTTATTTTCACTATGAACTTTTATTTATCCTTGTGCGAAGCAAAGTAGTAGAAGAGTATAAGAATATATAACAAACAAATTAATCAATGTATGAATGCTGTGAACTTGGAACTTTTTGTAGTAGTTGCATGCAAATGGATAAAAGAATATATAAATATAAGGCAGACATATTCACGTCGATGAAGGAGATGATGAGAAGAGGAGATGAAAGGTTATTTTATTATTTCGAACAGTGGGAAGAAAGCTGCCCCAGTATTCAATTTAATGACTGAGGGCCGGCCGGAAACCATGAAAATCTTCTGTCAGGATGGTCAAAATTGATTCTAATCTCCTGTATGAGGGTAATGAGGGAAATTATGGTTTGAGTTTAACATATTATATGTAGGATATGCAGTTCAGCCTCAATAAATCTATTTTGATATTAATTGCGTGAAACAGTGTCTTGGCTTTATCCCATTGAATGTGCATGATGACAGCCTTTAAAAAGCATTCTCTGCCACAAACGACTCAAATGCTTTGTTTTCTTCAACAAATGATTTTCAGTACGATTCAGATGATCAGTTTCTCCAATTGGATGAGTGATAGCGAGGACTTTCATCCTACTTTTACGGAGCATTGTCTGTGTGTAGGTGTTTTATGTTTGTTTGTTTGCTTGTAAGCGCTGCGCAGGTCGCACGGTTTGACTGGTCAACATGTCATTTTTCTGGACACGCGGACTTATCTGACTTCGAATTTTATAGTTTTTGGGTCAAATACGTTGATCCTTTTTTGAGAACAACATCAAAAAAGTTGAAAGAACACCATAAGATTAAGTCTGGGGGGGGGGGGAATGTCGAAAAACAAAATGAATCCTAAAATATTCAAATTTTTTACTGAATTTCAATGGAGGATACACATTATTACAAAGTTTTATGAAAATCGGACCGGTCATTTTGAAGAAAATAATGTAAAAAATATTTTTCATTCATCAAATAGATAGAAATAATAGCAGAACCATATGTTGCTGAGATTCACGGCTTTCTAGACGCTCAAGTTGTCGAATGAAGTGAATTTTATATGAGTCAAGGTGTGCAGAGTTTTCGATTTTTACCTCATATAAATATCGAGCTCATCTCACAATGCGTATGCTGCGTTATTCCAGTTCTTAGATCATAGCGAAGACTTCCATCTCATATGCCGAAATAAATCGGGAGTCGTATTTTTTTGTGTGTATACGTGGCGTATAGGTTGGACCAAGTTAACCAATCGACTTGAAACTATTTCTGAACATTGGTATCATACCAGAATAAGTTTGGATTGTTTTTGAGCACACTTGGTTCGATGTTTTTTGGGGGAAAAAATTAGGAACATTCGCAACATTCGGAACATTTCGGAACCTTCGGAACATTTCTACTAATTGAATTAAAGGAAATATTTATCTCTCTTTTTTTGAGTAAATGAATGTATTGAATTTTCTCAATGGAATCTTTGCTTCGATCTTATAATAATGTTTATGAGTAGCCTAGAGTCCATGTATAAGCTCCTAAAAGGAACATAATTGGTTTTTAAAGTCATTTCGATTTATGATTGTGGCCAACAAGTGAATGGAAATAAGTGTAGGGCTTATATGTCTATAAACCGAGACGAATTTATGTTTCTTGTTCCAGATGGTGTCTTTTTCGGTTAATTACAGGTATATTCATATTTCAACATTCATAATTATTTTATTAGAAGCTATATATATTAAAATTGTTATTGGAAAGTCAAGTCATATAGTTTTTCTGTCTATCAACCTTCAAGTTCAAAGGCATGATTTATGATGAGTTTCATGGGAAGATAATATAAATACAATGTGCAGGATTAAAGGTGATAGTATTTCCTTATTATCAAGATATACTTCGTAAAATGAATAAAATCTGCATCGTATATAAATAAAAGTGCTAGAGTATAATCTTCAATGTTTATTTCCATATAGAGACCAAACGTTGAGCGTTACCGCTATAACATATAGTGACGTAATACATAATTGCCAAATTGTTATTGATAGTACAAGAATTTGAGCAAACATTCCAATAATTGATGAGATTTAATTTCCGAACTGTACTAAATCAACGTAAAGAACTTATGATGGCGGTATGTTCATTAGGCTATGCAACAAGATTGGAGGGCACTCCATTCAAATCATCAAAAGTTTGCTGAAAATATATGCATTTTCAGTTGATTGTTTAACACAAAAATCGACCGATGAAAGAACGGAGGAATACGTTTTGAAACACGAAATTTTTCGTTTTATAATACAATTGTTTAAATAAATTCAACACTCGTGTTAGTACTAATATAACCATTCAAAGTTACATAATTCCATTGTAAAATATGCGGAGTAAGTTGGTCAACTATCACAACATACTCAAGAACAAAACGTATTTCGATTGCCTGCCTGTAAGACAATAACTAGCTGACGAAGATAGGCCTATATTTTATATTAATACGAGTGAGTTCCCCAACAAATACCAGGAACATTTGCTTGGACTCGATCTTGAACGAAAATATCGTTTCATTCACTCAGAAAATTGTCTTGTTTGATACCTAATTTCGAATATATATATATATATATATATATATATATATATATATATATATATATATATATATTCATATAAGCATGTGTGTGCATGTCTGTATCAGTTTTTAATTATCAACTATTCAACACTTACCGTACTGCTAATATTGCAAATCAGCTTTAGGTAGGCCTAGTATCGTACGCGTCTGTCAGTGTGCCACTAGAACACCAAACACATTGCACACCTACCGATGAGGTTATCTTAAAACAAAGTGACATTACCACAAAGTGTTCCGCCACTTATATACTTATACGAACAGGGTAATTCCAGTGTACCTGTCGCATTGTAGACTGAAAAACAAGAATGGTCGGCTCCTGCGAAGAGGTCCGAGTGAGCGAGTGTGAGATGGAGAGAGATCGAGTGAGTGTAAGACAGAGAGAGAATGAGATAAGTAAACCCAGTATGAGTCATTTATCGGACTAGATTATAGGTTAGCAATATAATAGTGTGTTTTACGCATTCGTTTTCCCTAACGTGGTATTGTGGTACTACTGTATTGTATTTGGCATCGTAACTAGGGATAATGAAACTTCATTTTTTTTCAACACGTGTGGTTGCGGTCACATAGAGTTGTAGATCAAGCCACATTGAAATGCATCCCGAAATAAATAATGATATTATACGCACTGAAATGTTAAGAAGACGTGCATACGCTCTTTACGCATAGTAGGCCTATTTGAAAAAACTAGCCGCCCCGGTGGCTAAGTCAATTATCGCTAGCGGTAGAAACTGATGTCACCGTTGGGCGTGGGTTCGAGTCCCGCATAAGGCATGGGTTTTTGTAAACGTCCTTTCACCTATCATCACTTCATCGTTTCATTATCATCCGCTCATTCGTACCCCCGTATAACTTAGCTGTTGATGGGGTCGTTAAGCCACATTAAAAAAATAATAAAAAAAAAGTGAAAAAACTCGTTATTGAATTTGCGTAGATTTTATTCGAATTAAATTATTTCTTTCCTGATTGATCCGTTTCATGTGACCGCGTCGTGTATGTACTGTTTATTCTATTTAGTGATTGTTTTACGTTCAATGTCGACGAAAACTATAGTTGGATTTTCCTTGGCACAACTTTGAAAACGCATTGCGTGAGTGCTCTCTCTGTTGATAGCTGTATGAACGTTTTGTCCTGTGAAAAAGTGTAGTTTTATATTTTCCTAACAAGAGATCTACAAATATTTTTCAAAATGTATCGATTATCAGTCGAGTGTTACCGTCCGTTTGTTTTTGTTTGTTTGTTACTTGTACGTACTGCATGCACTAGTGAAGCGGATTGGCTGATCAAAGTGAAACCTTTTTCAACTTGAAAAAGCTTTTGAAATTTTTGAAAATGCCCATAAGAATAATTATGTTGATATGTTTTTGTCGCTTTTCCAAGCATGTAACTGATTTGTTTCTATACACGTATGTCAACGCGGTTCATAAATGACGTTTTCCTGTTAACAATAATTTGATAAATATTTACGAAGACTTCCGTTGCACTTTACACTGAAAATATCATCTTTGTAGTTTGTGGCTTTGTAGGGTGGACAAATAAATCAAAAGAATTGATTTTTTTGTGGACACTACCAATACAGTTCGAGGCGCCTGAAGAGCGTATGCCGGGATAAAGTCAACTCGGTTGTGGAACATGGGTTTGGGTGTTGAACCTTAAACCTGAACCACATTGAACCCTAACCACATCACATTGAAAAGTACCCCAAAGCCCATGTTATACGACCGAGTCGACTTTGTTCCGGTATACATTCTTCAGCACCCCCTGATTTTGAATGAATTCGGTTTGTCGCGTTTTTTTTTAATGAAAAGTTTGATAAATTCCCGCAAGAACATAGTATTAGGTGAACTTTTCAACGTCTGAATTTAATCCTATCAAAATGGAAGATTCAGGGAAAGTCATTATTTTACTGATCTAGGCCTATGTGGCTGGAATGTTTGAAGAAATTTGGTTCGGACGCTCTGAAAAAAAATCTGACAGTGGAAAATTGGAAGCTATCCGTTTTATTTATCAATTATTGCTGCATTACGATTGAAACGATCGAAAGGTCAAAACAATTGTACCTGTATAACGAAGGCAGTGAGTGAGTGATTGGACTCAATAGTTCCCAAAGAGTCTTCCGAGTATATTTAGTACAAATATCTGGCTCATGGTTGGTTTTTAATACAATTGATTCTCAGGGCAGTTGATTTTTAGAACAGTAGATTTTGGTACAGTTGCTTTTCAGTTTAATTGAGTACCCCTAAAACGTTTCAAATATTGATCGTTTCGAGATAGCATAGCGTATTGATGTGCGTCAACTGCCCGATATATGCATGTGAACCTTGAGGCAAGACGGGCGTGAATTCGAGTCCCGCTGTAGGCACGGATTTTTGTCAGCGTCTTTCTACTTTTTATCACTTCATCGTTTCATGATCACCAATTCTTTCGTATTCTCATATGTCCTAGCTGTTGATGAGGTCGTTATTACCACCATTAAATAATAATAATAATTCTCAATAATTATTTCTCCTAATTAAAATTATAAATATTATTCAACATAACCATACACGTTTTGAGTGTATAGATTTGTCAAAATTTATATATCTTCCCATAAAAACTTCCGAGTTTTTATCTATAAAGTAGCGTACTGATGATTAGAATTCGTTTAAATAAACTTCGAAGCAATTAATACACATTTCAATTGAAAGAATTGATAATGAAAACCATTGTCTAGTTGTTTGTTTCACGCGTAAACACTCGAAACGTTTTAGGGGTACCAAATGTACTAAAAAGCAACTGTCTCAAAAATCAACTGTCCTGAAATTCTGTTGTCCCAGAACCAACTGTCCTAAAAATCAACTGCACTGAAAATCAACTAACTTGAACTTCTACTTAGAGCAACATGTACAGAAATTAAAGTGGAAGTTTTGGCTGCTTTCTTTCACAAATTTCTCAATCCCTACCCAGCTAACCCTAACAACAGTAAAAAATATCACGGGTGATAGGGAGTTACAAGTTGTGAAGGGGAGGAGCCAACTTCTTCTCTCACTTCTGCAAAGGTTGCTCAAAAAGTAGAAATGTAGGACAGTTGGGTTTTAGTCGAGTTGGTCGGTTATAGTACAGTTTGTCAATTTAAGTGAAATCGGTCGATTTCTAGGAGAGTCAAGGTTAAGTACTTCCCTATTTTAGGTTCTAACACGTTTGTTTCTATACTTATCCATGAACCCAGTTCGAACATTCTACATATCTGCATAAATGTCTGTGTATAAAACTTTCAGAAAATATATTAAATGGAAATTGTGGACCCACGTTTACTTGTACTGCTTGGATACGAATTCGGCTGTATGTCAAATAATCAAATAGTGTAGTATATTACAATGAATACACATTACATCAGACTTTTCAAGTTCAAACTGGACTCTGGAGCATTGAATAATATATAGTAGACAATACAGAGTCGTTGAAGGTAGGTGAACGTGTTACAGTGACGGGGCTTATGGTTAGGTCATTTCACTTTTAAAAAGGAAATGAATGTATATAAAGAAATCATGACTATTCAATGTCAACAAAATACACACTGTCGTATAATGCTAATCACTTGTTATGAATTGTTACCATTGTAAGTGTACATATTTTTCACTTATTATTTTATTTGATTGTTTTGAGAACATTCATTTCCTGCTTTCATTCATTCATCTCTCGCTTGACAAGGATAGCAGAGTATTGAGTATTGAATTCATGGCCAAGGAGGCGAAGAGGGACCGGTGTATTTGTGCAATGATGCATAGCATGTGTTACAATTTCTTGGACCATGCATAATGTCAGACAGAGCATTGCTTCTCTGAGTGAAGCTGGGATGCTTGGGAGTGCGAAGTCTGCGTGTGGGTGTATAGCCTAAGGCACGTGATTCGGGTCTGCTATCCTGGCGGCGTACTTCTCGTAACACCGTTTCCTCATAAATTACTTTATTCATTGATTGTTATGACTAATGCAGCAATTTAACGAAGGGATGAACTCTATAATAATCAACATAGCTTTCCGCTTCTTTTCAAGTGACTTACACCCATTTTGTATTTACTAGCCTCTGGAGCATCAAAATGCCACTGTCTTGTGCGGCCATGAATTGCAAAGAGAGATCGAATAATAAAATATACATTGTTCCACCTAAGAGTATTTCAGTATATCGTTACACTTGAAAATATTCCAGTGTTACATGACTAACACTCTAGATGATTATATTCATCAATACATAATTGACAGAAATTATATATTATACGTCACTATTTCTTGTCACAAGATTCATCTTTCCCTTCAGTTGGAAGTTCAAATGGTTCAACATTTCAGGCACCTTTGTAATATTATGATTATATGGTTGTTTACTTTATGGAGGCTGGTTCACAACTGCATGAAGCGTCTAATGAATTTTGGCGTTATCGTGAAGCCATTCTCAATAAGATCAATGGTTCATGAATGAAATATTTTCATTTCTTACCGCTAAACTTTATCAATCACTGAAGAAATAGACTCGTTAAAAACATCCCCAGTTTCTGGTGGAAAGAAAACTCCCTGGAAGGAATATCCCCCGGGAAAAAATCCTATGAGAATCATTTTTAAGCGAATACAGTGAAGACACAATGCAGGCAAACCCCAAAAACCTAATCTACCACAGACAATCCAAACCTTACATTAAAAAAATTGAACACCATTCAAGCTAGGTCTAGATGTGATTATAAATGCACGTATATTTTGGTATAATCTATAATGAAGTAACGAGTATTGTTTTATTTCACGTTCAAGATCTGTCTTCAAAATTAATTACCATAGGTTATACAACATGTTGAATCAAATTTCAACATACCTCTTCGCTTGAGTTGCCATTGATATTTTCTCGGTGGTATGTTTTTAGGGATATTTTTACCGCTGACCAAACGTTACGACAAGCCAATCAGAAGAGGCGAACCTGATCAAATTGTGGCCCACCCACATTAGTTATAGCGATGATCAACACTAAACACTATCCTAAACGCCACGACAGTAATTGTAAAGTGTACATTTTGTAAAGTGTACCCCACCAACAGCTAGCTCAAATTCAGTTTCGAATGATCCGATGATAGATGAAATGATGTTTACACAGATCATACCTTCGCAGGACTCGAACCCTCGTCCTAAAACTTCAGTTTGTAGAGCGAAACGTGCCTTGGTAGACTGGGTAGGTTGGCGGCCCGATATTATGAAGCATTGTCAAAATAAATTGTCAAAATTCTTCAAAAATTTCTTTCGGAATTTTCTACATTAGAATGAATTCTGAGAGAGATATACTGATATTATACCCACTAAAACTAGAAGGCAATGCAGTGGTTATATTAGTGAAAATTTGGAACTGCGCATATAAAATCAATTATATAAAGAGGTAGTCTCCGTGTTGATACTGGGAGGGGAGGGGAGGAGGGGAGGAGGCGCATCACAGCCCCGCAGGGATTTTTTTGTGAAAAACTTCACTTTTTCAAGTATCTTAGTACTATATGGGAATATGTAGGCCTAAGGCTATAGTGCATTATTTGCGCCAAATATACGCGTATGTATCATTGGTAGGAGAATATATATGGAAGAATCATTCAAATTATTGAGCATAAACATGAAATAATGTGGTATGAAGAATATCGATTTACTCATTGTTCAATTCTTCTTTGTTAATGTTAATTATTTAACGATATTCGTTATTTTACAACTGCGCAAATTGAAGTTTAGAGCTGCATTTTCGAAGTTTAGAACTGCGCATATTGGGGTCAACTGCGCACTAATATAACCCCTGAGGCAATGTGCATACGCACTCCACGCATAGTCTGTGAAAACATTAAGTCTTAAAGGTACGTAGATTCTATTCGAATTCGAATTTCAATTTCGAATTGAATCATTTTATGTGACCACAAGTGTACATGTAAGCAACTCGTCGAAATGATCTAACGTGTGAGCATTCATTGAGAATGAGCTTGTTAACAAGAATTCGGATTGAGCCGATTAATTTATCAATCATTCTCACTTTGTTTTCCATTATCATTACTATTCTCATGATGCACATAATATGTAATGAAACAATACTAATAGCAACCAGATTATATACCTGCACTGGAATCAAATCATTTCAAAATTCATAAATCCGTCTCTCTTGTTATTTTTTTTCTATTCATGTGCGTCCTAATAAAGGCACATGTTCGGACCAGTTTACGACATCATCAATATCTCTCAAATAGTCATCGATGGGTTAGTTGTCGCGAGGATCCGCTACCATCATGATCCTACGTAATAGTCCATGAAAATAGGTATGTTCGCTATTCTGTTTAATAATATTTAGTTTCACAACAAAAACGTCTTGTTTGCACGCATCTCTCAACTTTGAATACTCAGTAATTTAACATCACAAATAATAATACTTGATCATTTCACACACTTTACATCAGCAATTAAAAGTGTTCCACAGCCGGGTGATTTTGAATTGCGAGTTCAAACAATGAATATTATATTATATTTCAGTGAATTATTCACAATTTAGTGGGGTAATCTTGGTCCTTTTCCAAGTGATATGTGCTGGGTGTAGAGTCATCACTTCATCATTTCATTATCACCTGCTCATTCGTACCCCCGTATAACCTAGCTGTTGGTGGGGTCGTTAGAAAAAAAATAATCATCATCATATAGGCCTAATTATGTAAGTTCTGAAAGACATATCGAGACGACGAATAAAACATTTGAGTTTTCCTATTTATCCTCTATGGTTATACACGGTATGAATGATATCATTCGATTTGATATATACAGGAAAAAGATTTGCCTGAGCGTTTACATGAATGAATCTAATGTATAGATGGATTTTTTTTCATGAAAAGCAAGGTCATAAAACAGGTGTAATGATGACGGCCGGACGTGCCGATAAAAAGTGACGAGGACGATGAGCCAAGTTTGATTCTCAATTTTAAGTGGTCGAGAATGGAAATTTTAATTTGATCCGAATTTCCTATACTCGATATAGGTCCATCATTTCTACGTAATGGATGTAAATGATTTTGTCTTGAAACAAATATCAGTTTGTATTTTGAAACACATTATTAAAATGATGAAATGAATGAATTCTGATTTATATTTGAGAATTAAATTGCGACTAGCTGAAAAAATTGTAATTCTGTGAAAATGCTTGCACAAATATTTGCAAACTGAAAATTAGGCCAGAAAATTGTAAACATTGGTGGCCATTGTGAAAAAAAAACGATTGGCACACGAAGAAAAAATTCCGAAACAATACAGAGTACTTCGATTGGACACTTTCTGACTTTGTTTTGTATCTCTATTCAATTCCTTGAAACCTCTTTAAATAGTTGAAACTTGTAATAAATTCAACTTTTCATATAAATCTACGGTCCAAATCAGCACTTTATTAATTATATGGGTTGAGAGATGGTTGGATCAATCTCATTTCGAATAAAAATGTTACTAGTTGACTAGTTACGCGTCCATAGCCTACGCAATCATATGACATTTGTCGATCTTTCTGTGACGGTAGTCAATGTGTGACGTAGATACGTAACTGGAGCCCATCGACCCGACTTCGACCATGTAATAACAAGATTATGACGTATAGGATGGAATATCCATGACGTGTGGATGGGGTTTGTAAAGATTTCACTTAGATCTATGAACCGGTTTCCTTGATCAAGTTTGTCGGTTGAATACGTTGTTGACACATTCTAGATTGTGCTGATTGTGTATGTGTTACTGACTACTGAGTATGTATATATATATATATATATATATATATATATATATATATATATATATATATATATATATACATATATATATATATATATATATATATATATATATATATATATATATATATATATATATATATATATATATAAATATATATATACATATATATACATATATATAAATATATATATACGTGTATGATGTCTGAAGTTTTGAGGACCGGTGGTTGATGGTAAGTCTATCTTTGCGGAAATTTGCCCTTCTTTGAGGAGTGTTGTTGGTTCTGTAAAGAACCCATCTACTCGACGTTTCGGTGAAAAACTGTTCGCTATCTTCTGGAGTATTTCTTTGAAACTAAATTGACTAAATTGAAACATTTTTCCATCTTTGCTGTGAACTGTATTGTTGTTGAATGAGAACACGTCCACAGTCACCATAGGGCAAAAAGTGCCCACCGGGGTGATTATTTTTGAAAATATTGTGAATGCTTATTAGGGATCGGCCGTATTTTTGGAGGTACTCCTCTGCACGTTGTGAAGCAGTTTCACAACTATACGTTCATCCGGAAATGCACTACGATTTTGTATGCTTCAGTTGACAATGAAAACGGTCACAAAACATGCATCTCGCGTTACATACACCATTTGATTACATCTCGAGATATTTTATCGTGTGTAGTATCGATCTGTTCGTAAAACAACTGGCTTTGGGCTGAATTGAAAATAAACAGTTCAGCCGTATGCGCTTGGCATACAAGACCAGGAGAGGTCACCCTTCTTCTTTGTTGTTAATCAAGGTAACAGAATCTATTTATTTGTATCAAAACGGTTAGGTATGTTGATGGAATTTATTTTATCTCATAGAAGAAGGTTTACTCATCCAATGTATCAATTGTCTATTATCTACTGGTTTTCTTGTATGTAACGATCCAACGAATTTTTCAACTAGTTTTTCCAAAATTTTCTCGGAATTTTCAACTTTTTCTTTCATTTTAAATTGTCAATATATTATTTTAACATTGATGCATCAATAAATAACAAAATATTTGATACTTTTTATGGGTGGGTTCCCCGAATTGGTCCAGTTTTCTTTTCACAATTGGGAATATTATTAATTAGTAATTACTAATGAGCTCCACGCAAGCACCGCCTTATGAGCTAGATAGATGAAATTCAACGGAAATGTTTTATACACATAAATTACCACAGCTTTGAATTATGTTGTCGTTAGTAGTGTATACATTATGCTCGAATGTTTAATAACTTCCTCATCCATCTTTTTGCACGTGACTATTCACATTTGACTGTAGTATTCATATGGATTTTCAGGCGGTTCTCGCATCTTCAATTTCGTTGTGTGTGGTTGTGCTATTATAATAAAAAGAGATTTATGAATCAATCTTGTCTATTTTTGTGATGAAAACTTGATAATATCCCACAGGCAAAATCATATAATAATTATGATAATTTTCCAAGGTACACTTCATAAGTTCCATGGGAATTCCAGGATTCATTGCTGGAGAAACGCCCATGCTATAGACCTACGTGCCAGTGATAATTCATGAAATTAACTACAATAATAGTTTGTTGGTTAATCTAATTTTAATTATCAAATAGATGTTAATCATTACAGAAAAATGGTGCCTTACAGACACTTCGACGACGTACACTTGGTCACCAAAACGGTCCAACTCAAATGTACACAATTATATTTGACATAATCTAGTTTCATATAGTTACTATATACTTATATAGTTTACAGAATGATTAAAAAAAAACTCCGTTCCGTTATCAAAGTGATATTCGATTGACTAGATTGTAGGCATTTTCAGAGAATTGTGATAATTATAATAATTATAACTCTATCATCAATGCCATTCATCATCAAATTGGCATTTGTTACGAATAATAATTATCCATTATAATCAATCGTTTATTATACCTAACTATTCATTGCTATATTTCAACAATATGACATGATATAAACACTTCAGTTGATTCAATTAGTTTTGATCATTCTGTGATTATTTAGAGTCCTTTTACATTCACAAAATGATATTACATTCATGAATGGATTGTCTAATTTCCAGCTTATTAAGGATTTTTTACGGACGACTATGTACGGTCACTATCACATATAGTGCTCGACCAAGCTACATACTGAAGAAAAATGAAAATATACTAATATTATACGCACTAAAAGTAGAAGAAAAAGAGCATACTCACTCCACGCATAGTCTATATGAAAACATTACCTGTTCAGTGTGCGGAAATTTTACTTAAATTTAAATTTTAAATTCAGATTAAACCATTCCATGTGACCGTGAGTGTACCTACAGTTATCATGGTATCGCTGTCGACCAAACAGCTGACGACATTTTGTAGATCGACCTTTTATGTTCGTCGACTAAGTGCCCGTCGACTAAGTGTCCGTCGACTAACTGTCCGTGAACCAACGATAACATCAACAGTTTTATAGTTGGAATTGTGTATTTATTCTCATGACACCGAGTAAACGTGGCATGTGCTCAATTCATTCTAAAGACGTCCCAAGTCACCAGAGGGAAAAAAGTTTCCACCAGGGTGATTATTTTTGAAAACATTGTGAATGTTTATTATGGATCGGCCATATTTCAGAAGGTGCTTCTGTGAATGGTGTGCAGCAGTTTCACAACAATACGTTCATCCGGAAAGCCACTATACGATATTTTATGCTTTAGTTGACACTGAAAAAATGGTAACAAAACATGCATCTTGCATTACATGCACTACTTGATTACTTCTCGAGATGTTTCATCGTGTGTGGTATCGATGTGTTTGTAAAGGAACTGGCTTTGGTCTAAGCTAAAACTAAACCGTTCAACTTCGTGCGTTTGGCACACAAGACCAGGGAGAGTCACGCAAATTTTTTCCGTAAATCGAGGTAACCGAAACTATTTATTTGTATCAGAACGGCTTCAAGTATGCTGAAGAAAAATAGCTTAGCTGGTAGAGAAAGGTTTACCCTATCGACGTATCAATTTTCATCTAGATGCTAACTATATAATGGTTTTCCTGTATGTAACGGATTAACGGATTTTTCAACTAGTTTTTCCAAAATTTTCTCGGAATTTTCAACTTTTTTTCCAATTTCCAATTTGTAATATTCTATTTTGACCTTGATACATCAATGAATAATACAATATTTGATACATTTTTGTGGATGGGTTAATGATTGTGGAAATTGTGGTAAATGGTTGTGGATTGTGGAAAATCAGACATTTTGCTTCGTGAAGATTATCTGAATTTGAATTGATGCAGATAATACACAGTTTGCTATAATTATGATGATTTATACAATCGAATGTGAGAATTTGAAACTTTTCACTGTGCACAGAGAAGCAAACTCCAGTGTCATTTTCATATCTATTGAAAATTGAAAATATATAATATATCTTCAATATTAACTCCTATAGTATGCAGACAAAAGTGACTTAAAAGTTACGCAATCACCGACGACTATATTTCTAACTACACAAAATAATCCATTTTTATGACTACTGAATTTATTTTATTTTAAACTAGAATGGTAAGGATTTTATTCAAAAACTTAATCCAAGTATTGAAAATATAATAATACGAACAATCTTGTGGTGTAGAAGTTGGTTTTTCTATGCAGATAAAATGTGCCTCGATATTTAAGGTTCCAGTTCACTAGTCTGTACAAGTAAGTTTAACCACACAAGTAAATACAGCAAATCAAATTGCAAGATCAAGGTCTGAGGTTACTAGATGAAAAAAATTAAAAGTAGTTGAAGTTTAGGCCTATTTAATTTTTTGGCGACAAAATTAAGTTTTTAATAGGACCAGACTAAACAAATTACAGAAATTATTACATATTCAATACTGCATTTCTCATATTTTATAATGTGTAACAGGCATGTACACTGCAACCTTCTGTTGATCATAAAAACCTGACTTCTTGCACTTTAATATAAACACGGAAATAAAAGAACAATCGGCACATGCGCTCGCTTCATGTGATCCGGTAGGCGTGGGGAATTTCTGACTCGGTTCGATCCCCGCCTCCGAACATCTTGACATTTATTTTGTGGTGTCTCCCTCTGTAGTCTAGGCTACTGCCGGGATAGTTCTTACAATATAGGCCACGACCGCTTCCTCCCCACTTTCCTTCCCGTTACCCAAGAAACCTTCATCTAATCATCATATCTTCTCATTAATCATCAACCCGACGCCAATAGATCCTCGCTATCATTACAATACGTCATTAAACCCAATGAGGGATAAGAAATGAATGAAAACTGGCCTACAGCTGTCGTGGGGGACAGGCAATTTGCCATGAAAGCCACGAAAGCCTTATTTTTCTGTGTTTTGAACTTTTGGTGGATTTTGACTTTTTGTATACAATGATCTATGTTGAAAACTATTGTCAAAAAAAAAAAAAAGTTGATCGGAAAAAAATATTTCCCACATATTCATTATATTTAAGTATGAATACAATTTTTAAGTATAGTGTTGAAGCTACCTTATTGTTAATCGTAATTCAGCGAGTAAATAATCAATTTCGTTACCTTTCTCTAAATATTATATACAATAACAAGAGTCAAAATTTCCAATATTGTATAATTCACTTCTTATATTTATCACTTCCTTCATTCTTCTTTCGACGGAAGTCGTAGTAAGTTAACTGAAAGACAACGTATTGGATCACGTTTTACAAGTAGTTTATGGTGGGGATGGGGTGGTTGTGGGGATGTGGGGGGGGGGGGGGGGGTACTTGAAAATATAATGTCATCTGATTTTTACTGTAGTAAGCCTACATTGAACAATCAATATTAAGAAACTAAAAGTAGCGTATTCGTCATCGTCATTTTACAGTCAACAATTCTTTCCTTTTCAGTCAACCTTGTTCGAGAATGTAACTATTTTTCGAGCAATAGTATAGTAAAAAGCTTAGACAACTATCTCAGGACAAAAAACACGTACATACCTCTCGATAGAAAAAGTTTAACCTAGAACTTAACCCGGCTTCCATTTCAAGAGACCGTGACAATTGCCAAATACAATGCAGATTTAGTGGCCTATAGGCTAGTCTCCTGTCGATTTAAACCTCCGAAGCAAAGTGAATAATACCACCCACTGATCTCTGCTACAAATAAATATCACAGTTTTTCAAGGCCGTTTACAAAACTAACAAAACCAACAAAACAAAACCATGATAATGTATAACCCTCACAACAGGCCACGACCGATTCGTTCCCATTATCCAAAAACACCTAATAAAATAACATTTCATCTCATCTTCTCGTCATCTGATTCAAACGCCATTCATCGCCAAAAGATCTTGGTCTTCAGTAGACCTACAGTGCTTCGTTAAACCTAATATAAATAAATGCAAATATAGTTTCCTCATCTCCTCGTAGGCCTAATGGATCTGCTAGCGGCGTTCATACTTTCAAACATCTCTCACTTTAGCCACTTACAATTTTTTTTTTATAATTGTCTACAGTTTTAATGTATTTTGTATTATTATTATTATTATTATTGCTATTGATGATAATGGTTACTGTTTGTTTAACGACCCCACCAACAGATAGTTTATACCGGGGTTCGAATGAGCAGGTGAAAAAACTATGAAGTGATGATTAGTGAAGGGTTGATTACAAAAACCCATGCCTCATTCGAACCCACGCCCAACAGTGACTTCCGTTTCTAAAAAGCTGCACTACTGACTATGCAACGGAGGAAGGCCTATTGCTATTGTATTATTTCATTATTGTATTTTTTGTATTTCTATTGCATTTTCATAGACATCAATATGATCAACTATCAAGGTTACAAGGAAATAAGCGAAGGTTTGAACCGCGGGAAGGCGTCTATGTTTGAGGACAAAATGAAGACTATCCATCCTGCATTGGATTATGCAATTATTACCCTTTATGTCTTCAGTCCTCGCCTTGACAATCTGTAAGTACTAATTCACTCCTTAACTCTTGTAAGACTCCGTCCTCACCTCCCGAAAAATCTGTTTTACATTCTTTTTTTATTCATGTGAGTGACATTAATAGAGTTATGAGAAAAAATATATAAAAAAGCTATGAAGCTGTATACAAGGACAAAAATTATCGTCAACTAGAAGTTCTCAACATAATAGGTAATCAGCAATAATTTAGAAGTAAGATGTGGCATGAATAAAGTAACTGCTGACATGACGGGCACATGCACATGCAAAGGTAATGAAATTATTATCTTACTGCGAAAGGATGAAAACGGAATAATTGAATGAGCGATAGCGAAGACTTCCATCCCACTCTTTCGGAGCTTTGTCTGTGTTTTTTTTGTATGTTTGTTTGTACGCACTACAGATCACACGGTTTGACTGATCAACATGAAACTTTTTCTGAACACACAGACTTATCCAACCTGTATATAAGTTTATGGACCAAATCGGTTCGACACTTTTGAGCCATCACTCACTCAAGTAATCTCCGAAATTTTGAAAGTCTCAAAGGATTAGGCTAGGCGGAAGAATTTTTAAAATAAAATCTCTTCAATATAATTCAAATTTCCACTGATCGTATATACAAATATGATATAAATTATTAGGAACTTTTCTTCTGTATTGGACTTGCCATACTGAGGGAAATAATTATTCAATGAATACATTTTCATCAAATACCGGTAGCGAAACGCCTGAGAATATTCATGTAGTCTGCTCACAACACGTAGACCCACATCTCTTTTCCGCCTTCGGGTATTAAACGTATGTATAACATAATTAGTTCTGTCAAGAGCCCCACCCAACTATTGATGGCATTTCGTTTATATTGAATATATATATATATATATATACAGTATATATACGGTATATATATATATATATATATATATATATATATATATATATATATATATTTATATATATATATATATATATATATATATATATATATATATATATATATATATATATATATATATATATATATATATATATATATATATATATATATATATATATATGGTGAAAATGTTTCCACGGTAAGTTTGCTGCGATTAGAAAGCATGTTGGGTCCTAAAAAGGACCGGTTTATGCCGCCTGATGATGCTGGATGAAATTCCAGCGAAACGTCGCATAAACCGGTCCTTTTTAGGACCCAACATGCTTTCTAATCGCAGCAAACTTACCGTGGAAACATTTTTATTATCAACCATTGGCCGCGAAAATCTCCGTCCTCACATCATTCGCCTCTACGGGGAGGATATTTTTCACCGAACGAGAACTTTCGAGAAACTCCAAGTCAAGAAAGAGAGAACTCTCTGTGACCTCAGTTTTCTCTTGCGTTGCCGAGACCAGGACGTAATACCCACCTCGCAGACCCTACACCACCACACCAAGACGGCTGCAACTTGCCGAATACTCAAGAAAGCCAGCCTCGCTCTCTTGAGAGACAACATCTCCAGAACTTACCGTCATCTGGATCACACTACCAGACAACTTTACGAGCTTCATCTCGACCTCAGTCACGAGCTGCATCCAGTCATCTTCCATCAAGTCGACCATCTCACTCAGACCCGAGCGGACGACACGGCAGCACTAACCAAGGCAAAACAGAAGAAAAAGTTTGACGCCTTGCAGCTTAGGCAAGCACCGAGACGCAAGCAGCTCGACCCGGCCCGTGTTGTTATCAACAAGTCGTCGCACGAGCTAAGCGAGCCTGCACTCTCGGCCCTGGCTCGCGGTTTCAACTTCGCAGTGACGCCGACCCGCCTACCCGTCGAGAAGATCATCTGTGGCGTCGAGACAGCCATCCGTGAGTTCGCTCCCGTCTTGGCAGAGAAGCTCAGGCAGGATACCGCCGTGATTCTACGTAAAGCCAAACTGCCGGCCAGAAACATCTCGCACGCCGAAATGTTGGCGCTCAAAGATCTACGTAGCAACATCGACGTGATCGTTCTTCCGGCGGACAAGGGCAACGCCACCGTCGTGCTCAACTCCTCAGTCTACAAGCAGAAGATGACGGACCTTCTCAACGACCCCGCCTACGTCAGGACCGATCGTGACCCGACGACCTATCTCGAGAAGACCACCCGCGCCCTGATAAGACGCTCACCGATACCCACCCCTGTCCAAAAGAGCATTGTGCCCCAGTAGAAAGCGTCACGCGTCCCGAGGCTATACGGGTTGCCTAAAATCCATAAACCGGACATGCCGCTGAGACCGATCGTGAGCGCTGTCAACTCGCCAACACAAGCCCTCGCCAAATTCCTGGCTAAACATATGCAGCCGATCGCCGAACTGGCCGCGTCACACGTGCAGAACTCCACTCACTTTGTGGACCTCCTCAGCAAACTATCCACGAGACCCGGCGACCTCCTAGTCAGCTTCGACGTCGTGTCACTTTTCACGAAAGTTCCCGTCGAAGAAGCTCTCACTATCATCGAGCACAAACACAAGCTAGCGCCGCACGTGGTCGAACTGACGCGCCACTGCCTAACGTCGACCTATTTCATATACGAGGGCCAGTACTACAGGCAAGTGCAAGGCGCACCCATGGGCTCGCCGCTCTCTCCCGTCGTGGCAGACATCTTCATGGAGGACTTCGAGTCTCGCGCTCTCCAGTCGGCAGCGCTCAAGCCTCGCTGCTGGTACCGCTACGTCGATGACACTTATGTCATCTGGCAGCACGGCGTCGAGAAACTGATTGAGTTCCTGGATCATCTGAACGGCGTCCACCCAGACATCCGTTTCACCATGGAAATGGAAGCTGACGGAAAACTACCGTTTCTGGACATCCTGACGTACAAGATGCCCGACGGAAGCCTCGGCCACACCGTGTATCGAAAGCCAACGCACACCGACCGCTACCTCAATGCTGGGTCTCACCATCATCCGGACCAGATCAAGTCGGTGGCCAACACTTTGGCAACCCGATCACGCCGCATTGCAGACGCAGAGAACATCAACAACGAGTTCCTCCTGTACCGAGATGGCCTCCTCAAAAACGGCTTCCAGAACCGCACCATTGTCAAGGCTTGGAATCGCCAGTTGAGGAGCGACGCCGACCGAGAGGAAGGAGAAGAAGAAGGCGAAAAACCACTCGGTTACGCGTCCCTGCCCTACGTGATCGGGGTCACCGACCGCATCGGCAAGATGCTGGCCCGGGAGAACGTGGAGACCATCTTCACCACCGACCGGAAGATTGGGGAGTGCCTACGCAGCAGCAAGGACCAGATCCATCTCGAAGGCAGGAGCGTTTACGAGGTTCCTTGTGGCGACTGCACCAAGACCTACGTTGGCCAGACAGGCCGAAGCACCTACTCGAGACTGCAAGAACACCTGCATGCAGTGAGGACAAACGCCAAGATCAACTCTCTCGCGCAGCATGCAACGGAAACGGGCCACAACATATATTTCGAGGGCACACGACAACTGGCAACCGTCGAGCATTTCACGCCGCGTTTCATCCGTGAGGCCATCGAGATCGAGAGGCGACAACACTCCATGAACAAGCGTGACGACGGCCTGCGCCTGCCAGCTGCATGGAAACCTGTTATCGACTCGATTTTGGTCGCTGCCACAGAGCCGAGCGTGCAACCAGCAAGGATCGACAGGCGCCGAAAAGCCGTGAATACCAGCGTCGCGGCACCGGCGCCCAGAGCGACGCGCGCTCGCCTTGCGACTGCTACGTCAGTACTTGCTGACTGAGACCCCTGCCCGGTCAGACTTGTTTTTGCTTTCCAGCCTCTTCAGACTTGCTACCTTCCTCTCGTCATCCAGCGCCCGCGAACTACGCGCGAACCAACCAGCGCGGCGTTTGAAGGAAGGACGCTCCTGTTTGACTGGATCGTGCTCTACCGCCCTCCTTTACCATCCGGCGGCCCGACCACCAAGAGCAGAGCCAAACAAGTCATCCCACCGGACTTGACCACCAGCCGTACCTGTCTTGCTGTCGTCTCTTCCTCATCCAGCGCCTGCAAACACCGCACGGACCAACCAGCGCACCGATTGGAGGGAGGACGCTCCTGATGGGCCGGATGGTTTTGACGTTTTTGTATGAAACGAGCCGTCGAAGAGCGCTCCCAGCCATTCGACCACTTACCACCGTCGCCTGATGATGCTGGATGAAATTCCAGCGAAACGTCGCATAAACCGGTCCTTTTTAGGACCCAACATGCTTTCTAATCGCAGCAAACTTACCGTGGAAACATTTTTACCATCAACCATTGGCCGCGAAAATCTCCGTGCTCATATATATATATATATATATATATATATATATATATATATATATATATATATATATATAATAAACAAGTAACTGTCATGATTTTGAGTTCTATAAAATAAGCTGCGACACTTCCATAGTTTCTTAATCCTTCAATATCTCTCACTGCCTTCTCCAGAATCATAAAAATTCTGTTGATATTAGTACTGTAGCTATTTTCCCAAACATCAATAGCAAAAGGTATGCGATTATATCATTGCAAAGTAGATTATTAACAGTAATTCTCTGCTGCTATGATGATATAATACTAAAACGTAAATAGCTGAACACAGTTTTATTGGCTAGCTAGACAATCTATGTCCCAATTTGAGTGTTCATCAATCTGAATACCTAAATGAATAGAACTGACTTGTTCCATGTATATTTCATCTATTTGTACATTGATTGTTTGCTGAGCTCTGTTTCCTGAGCTCTGTTGCCTAAACTATATATCATATATTTGGTTATACTCTATTCATTTCAGTTTATTCTGCCATTGCATTATTTTGCTAGCTTGAATATGCACTTCTATTTTTGTGGCAGCCGCATGTGATTCATTATTCAATACGCTATAATCTGTGTGATATTGATATTGAAGAGCAAACTTCAACCATCTGGATTCTGTGTGTAAGTATTTTCTGAATCCATATCAGAACTCTGGGCCCAGATTCACAAAGAATTGTATCTCTCAAAACATTATAAGTTGAAACCGTTCCAGGACTTATCACCAGACTTGGTTGCAAGTCTTCTGCACGAAAAGTTTTAAGCAAAAGTTTCAAGAATGGTTGATTCTAAAGTTATCATTGGTCTTGACTGGTTTTAGTGGAGACACTCACCTCGCGATTAATTTCGATGAATATGAAGATACTTTGCCAGTCGAAGACAATGACTTCACATGGCAACAGCATACCGTTGATGGTGCGGTAAGTTGGGGTTAAAGTAAACACCAAGATGAAATTTCCTCAAATTCTTTGTGGATAAGGTATAAAGATGAAACCGTAGTAAAGTTAGACCGTGCTAGAACTCAGAACGGTTTGCGCTAAAACATTCTAAGATCAATTTCTTTGTGAATCTGGATATGGATCTAGCCTGATTGATTCAAACTTGTCCAGGTGATTATTGTGAGTATAACCAGGTCTAAAGCTTGGCTGGTTTCCAGTATCCATGGCATCAACTTGGATGCCGCTGTCCATAATGTAATCAGCTAAATCTTGAGCGATGCTGGTAAGCGAAGGATCTCAAGAGAAACCTGAGCGGTCGCCGTGTTGATTTTCGTAGAGCTAGTTACGAGGAGACCACATGCATACGGTTTGTGATGAGGCTTTCGAATATCTAGCAGATTATAGAGGTTACAAAATAGTTTGACCCATCAGACATACCGTCATACCGTGTGTATGTTTTATTAGTCCACAGGAATTGATGTTACAAGAATACAATTATATGGCAAATCATTAAGAAAAATAAAAATATAATATAAATATAGTAAAAAACATTGTGCAGTACTGGTAAATAAAATATGGTGGAATGTAGGCCTATATACAATGTTATACTAGCGAACGCTAAAGGCAGTGAAATACTAATGATATAAAAACCTCTTGTAATATTTCCAATATAATTCAAAAATATATAATAATATGTATACATAATGATACAAACTAACGATACTTCGAGTGATATATAGGCCTATAAGGATATAAAAACATTGTTCAAAATTTAAAATATGGTGGAATAACTAATATGTAGTTTAGTGGGTCAGTGAGCGGTGAAGTTTGCACTGGTGATAGCTGTTGAACAGTCATTTGGAAGCTGGCTTTTATTTACACAAAATGAGAATAAGAAAATCAGATGTAGCGGATTATGGAGTAAGATGACATTTTCAGCATTTGCAAGGAATTACCGTCCGATCCTGGAACACCATTAAACTTCAGGCTTTTCAAAATTCAATTTTTTTGACTTTGGGGAATGATGTTTTGGAAAAATAATATGTAGACAGAAAGGCTTTTAGTCAATAGCTATGTGTGTGAGCATAGAGATTCATTTTTCTACCATCCATTGTAGGCCCAATTGTTTTGGCGCACTTTTGCAAAAATGGCAGATCTTCATAGATAGTCTGCCTGCCCTACCTTTATGTATAATCCGTCATATTCAAGTGTGTTCTCAACAATATAATAATAGAACTCTCCCTACTTTCCTTGACCTCTCCTTAACCCTTACTCTCAGCTGGTCCATACATACCTCTTTCCGCTCAATTCTATACAAATGGAAATTAATTTGTGTGAACACTATGTCATGCTTACATTCATTCTCTCCTATTCTATGGCTTGCTCTTTTGGGGCTTCTCTCCCGCATCCTCCATCCTCCATCTTCATCCTCCTGAAAAATGACTGTCAGAATTTTTGCTGTGGTCTGTCACGCTGCCATTGAGGTTGTAGTGGTAACTCAACGATCTAGATAGGCCAGCAAGTTTTCACTTGGGCAACATGGCCTGTATTTTTAACTACTTAATTGGGGTGGATAAGATCGCCCTTGTGGTGCCCCATTCAAACGGTCCAATTTTTAATCCATAGCCTCAATTGGGGAACAATGATTGTGTATCAATTGTTTCCACGTAATAAAAAAAAAAAGTTCAAACTATATATGATTTTTTGTGTTCTTACGCTTCTGAAACTTGTGAAATAATTACCTTCGATTATCACAATACAGTTCAAGATTAACTTTGGGAACGTTGACATGTGCTTGTGGATTTCAGAAGGACCAGAGAAAACTCCAAGCATAGCTCCAAGGGGGACATGGCCAATACCTGCACAATATCTGCACAAGGACCGAGCCACAGACAAAAAAATCTATTGTGACCGAGCTAGAGACTCCAAACAGGCTGCAGAATGGAGACGGGTACGACGGCTTGGACGACGGCTTGTGGGTAAGATGTGGCGTCATAGTGACGTAGTCCAAAAAAAACGAGTGAAGACGTAAGTGATACTGGTACCTTTAAAATATTTATAATGAGTATTCTCTACGCAGTAGCCCCTAGCGTACCGATACAGAGCGTCACGTGCCTCTGGTGCAAGGATGCCAGAGTTTGAATTCACTACCCGACACTTCTATTTTGCAAGAGGGATATAGGCGTAAAGACTTTCCCTGTCTAGCTATTTTGGGGCACCAGCTTCATCAAGTTTTAGCGATTACAATACTACATACATGGTTAGGTTATTACTATACTCCTTCACAGATCACTTCTGATGCACTTCATTTTAAAAATGTTATTTTATTTCACGGCTTGCAGGAGGCTTTGCAATTTTTGCAAAAATTCATTGGCATTTGCCTTTCTTTTATGCTGCTTGACGACCGCACCAAGAGCATAGGGCGGTACCAATGAGTGGATTATAATGAAACGATGAAGTGATGATAGGTGAAGGTCGTTTACAAAAAAAAAATCTCTCTTGACCTCTATTTTTTTTTTCGTTCCAGGCACTTTTCATCCAGTCCACCCCTGATGGGAAAGCATGATTTTTTAAGTAAACGACCGATATTGTAATTATATTGTATTCGTTTTCTTGTACTCAGATTGTCTCTCTCACGCTTCGATCAGTTTGGAATCACTTACATTCTAGGTGGCATTTTGTCTACACGCCTTCGGAACTGCTCTCATCCGCACTACACAGATGGACGACGCAATACTAGACAACATGAGAGAGTGAGTGTGGCGATCGAGTGCACGTATTACGAACTTCTTGATATAGCCGGAAGACACAAACTCTTAGGATTAAGCTTTGAATGAAAATCTCCAAATTTCTTTACAAATTTCATCACTCTCGAGCTATTCTTTGAGAAATCCCAACTTTCAATCCTTATGATCAATTAAATTCATGGAAATCGTTTGGTTCTATTTTTCTTCGTGAGTTCTCCACTCATTGATAGCATTGATATTACCTCAATATTAGATTATGTTGAACTTTTTCTTCGTGTTAGTGCCTTATCAATCGATTTAGTAATTTCAATAGAAACTCGATGACCATGTTTTGATCACCAAACCATTAAACGTGATGTCTGAGGGAATGTTTGTGATCAGAAGAAAGTATTTTACTTCAGTCTAAGTATTAGCAATAATGTCCTTTATTTAGCAAATGTTTGCTGTTAACTTATTGTATATACCTGTATTTTATAATCTCACTTTTATTAGGGACTAATTTCCCCTCTTTTTCAACTTTCAGCAACATCTTCTGAAATCTTATGGTCTATTCGGTGTATTCGCATCTCTTTATTTGTTTAGCTATTCTGTTATATATCCTTTTGTATAAATTAAATTATCTTCAAAGTTATCCCTATATTCATATTAATTTTTGCACAATATCTTTTTCAAGATTATAATAATCCTACTGAACTCTAATTTGTTACAGAAGTATTCGGGAGCTAACCCTTCGGGTATCCTAAACATAAATGTCGACATATTCAGAACTATTATCTCTTTAACAATCGTCCAAGCTTTCACACATCTTCTTAATGCTTTTAGCAAGTCTCACTCCCAGAATATTTTTACTTCCTCCCCGAAGACTCGATCATCCTGATTCCTGAAACCTAATGTAGTGCTTCTCCTCTCACTGGATAGGAAGTCAGTAAATTCACCATGATTGTAGATATGAACATTTAGGTAATTTTTACGCCCAACTTCGAAGAGTGGATGTTTCAATGGCTTTGCAATAGTTACGTTTGCTTATGGTGCGTATAAAAATAGAGAAATTCATCTTTACTATTTTTTTTCTTCATCACGAACGAGTGTATTTGAATATAAAGATAATAATATTCAAGATAATACGTCAATAAATATCAAGAACGTAATAAAATTTATTGACGTATTATCTTAAACCTGATTAAATTCACAGAAATAGAATGCCATATTAATTAAAGAGCATAAAATTATCTTGGGTTTGATATACTTATTATTCAAATACATTTGTTCATGATGAAGAAAAAAGACAGTAAAGATGAATTTCTCCATTCTCATTAGCACAGTGCATGCACCGCCTTAAATGTGAATATGAAGACGCTGGCTGCATGCCTTGCCTGGGTGTATGACAGCTCTCTTGGATAACTCAAACTACTAAATGATGTCTCTCTGGCATTGAACTTCAGAGCCAGATAATGGCATTGTCATGATACTAGTTCATCTAGTTCATCATATTGTTAGTTTAATCTTATATCTAATTCAATTTGCATTATATTGAAAATCCATCAAAGGGTTTGTCGAGTCTTTCCACAAGCCAAGTCGTCTTCAGGTGAAATAAATTGGGTTTATAATGGTATATAAAAATCTCAAGCCCAAAGTATAAGTACGCAGTTCTTCTTAGTCGGTCATTACTCGCCACTTTGATGTAAGAACCTTCTGTTCTAGCAATAGTAGTTGTCATCAAAGTAACCAGTATTTATAGTACATGTGATGCGCAGCATATTTTAATTTTAAATGACAAATTAGTCATTGATAATTGATTATGTATGTTATTTTTATGTAAATGTATATTTCAATGAGCAAATCGATGAATGTTCAGTAATTGAAACTATCCTGTTGTCATTTCTTTATGTTGTGACTAACATTCTGTAGGCATTCTTTGTTTTAGAGTCATTTCAATTGTCTACCTAAATATTGTTCTCACTACTATCAATTGAATAATTTGTCTAATGTGTATCTAATACCATCCAAACATTGAAATGTGTTCATCTTGGAGTTTTCATTGCAGCTTATTTATTCTTTTTCCACATATTTTTGAGAATTTTGTGTGTTTGAGTATGCTGCTGATAGCAATGAATGGATACTTTCCATTTAATCATCCTTTCATAACTCACGTGAAAATTCAATACAATTCTTCGTAGATGTAAATATAGAAAATTGAATTAAAAAAATAATTTCGAATCCCCCCTAACCAATTTCGCTTGCTGATCAGTTAGTTTTCCATCTCTGCTAGAGGTGGCACCACAGTAGCAAGCATGACGGTAAAACAGTTTTCCATTTGTAGTTCCCTACTTGGCTAGAGACTGCATCACAGTCGCAAGCATAACGGTAAAACAGTTTTTCCAAAACGTTTGTATTATTTTGTTTATTAGCGAGGGAAGTGGCTTGTTGTCGGACCGGAAAAAGGTGACCAGACGTCCCGGTTTTTATGGGGTTGTCCTTGTTTCGAATTTTCTGTACCGGCAACCAGACAAATGTTCTTGGGACCGTCAAAGTTCCCGGTTTTATGACAATGGAAGAAAAAATATATACATAACTGCGTATTTTCATACATCAAAATTCTCCTTCTTATACTTCACTTCTATTTTTGAATTTTAAAAACTGCTATTGACACTAGACAAGTAATTTCGTAGAATTTCAGAGAGATTTTGAAATTGTTGTTTATTGATTCATGGAGTGTAGACTTTCGATTTTATCCCGTCCAAAGTCTAACCGTTGAGCGCATTGCATTTAAAAAATATGATTTCTCCGTCTCATCATACCCACGTTGAAATTAGTGACCACCTTTCAACTGAGCAATGTCTGTATTGTGAGAGCGATTATTCAGGTTTAATTATGAGGACATGAAAGTTTGTTTTCAACGAAAATCTAGAGAAAGAATAATCATATTTGCGAAGGCTGGAAAATGTGTTGAATCACCTTTTTAAATTTTACAACAAATTCTAATAACTCACACTGTGTCACTCTTGTAGGATTGTTACCATATAGAGCAGGGGGTGCAAAATAACCTCGTCTTGGACGCGCCTCTACACCCCAATATTCATTCATTAGAGCAGGGGTATCCAAACATTTTATCCGCAGGGCCACACTGATTCCTCCACCAAGTCCCAAGGGCCAACAGTAGGCCTACTACAACGCCATCTTATGTGGAGCTACTTAAATCTCACTAATCATAACTAGAATGTTTAATTTCATTATGTGAGGTATCTATGTATGTCGTACTTATAGTACATTTTTAGGATAAATCTCTTCATTAATTAGGCCTACAGTTGAAATTATCAATTTCATATGTGGGGATGTCAGTTATTGTGTTTCTTAATTGGTCGTTGAATAAAAAATCTGATTATTATTTCGTATGATTTAGGCCTACTCACATTGTAAATTTCACAATGTAATCAAAATAAACTATCCTGATATAATAGTCATGATTTTATATCATTATTATTATATCATCATTATTGTAAATAATAGTCTTGATTTAGTATCAGTTTCAATCAATAGAATGCATTTTACATCTTACACCTATAACATAAATTGATTTTATATTCAAAGTAATGTATCGAATGTATCAGAACATAACATGATTTCAGTTGCCTTTTATCTTCTAGGTCATATTACATTACTTTGGCTATGCATATTTGTATTAATAGTGTCATTTATACTTTTTCTTTTTCAACTGACTATGTGAATATATAATTGTAAATGCGTGTTACATATATAACAGAATGAATGATTGTTTATGTATAATTTGAATGACTGTGTGATGTATTAAAATTATCAATTGACTATCTATACTCGTTAAATCAGGAATAATTGAGATGTATAAGAAGTTTGGAGTAAAATGGAATGATTTCAATAAAAATGTACACATTTTTGATTAGGACCTATACCCTCCTATTCTGTCCTAGTTTGTCGAGCATTTCAATTGTATTTTCAATCAATTTGCACAATTATTTAATTGCATCAAAGCATTAAATTCATCAATTTATACAGTTTGGAATCTCTTTCCATGGTTCAGAGCTAACTTCGTTCATATTATGTTTGCCGTGTGTTTGCCGTGCTGTGTAGTGTTACATGTCTTGGTAGCTTAGTTGCTAGCGTTGGCGGTTTCGGATCCCGATGCGAAAGATCCTGGTATCGAATACCATTGGGGACTGCTTTTTTTCTGTCGTATTTTGTTTAATATACCCATATGCAATGGTACGAATCTTCAATGGACATTAGCTCAGAGATAATTCCTCTCTTCACTGGATAAATTAATCACACTGTAATAACTCTCATTACTGAATTAATCTAATTGAATGTTGAGTGAAATATTAAAAAAAAATCTCTGTATGGGTTTCGATAGCGAGCCTCTCCGGACCACTATCCGAAATCGTCTACGCTAGCCACTCGGCTACCTGGACATATGAGTTTTGCAAAGTTGTCGAGATACTCGAAGAAGATATTATAAATAAAACTCGACCTGTCGATTGCTCTGCTACCCTGGTAGGAATACTGGACTGTTGACCAATCTGCTCGAAAACTTTTGTTCGTGGAAAATTGACTCATGTACCAGGGAAGCAGAATGCCGCAACAGGTATTTCACCTGACACAAATGAATTCAAATAATCTTCCAAACCTCAGCTCTCCTACCAGAGGAGCAGAGTATACCAACAGGTTAGGTAATAATTCAAATATCTTTTCAAGTATCTCAATAACTTTGTTAAAGTTCCATGTCTAGGTAGCTTAGTTGCTAGCGTTGGTGGATTCGGATCACGATGCAAAAAGTCCTGGTATCGAATACCATTGGTGACTGCTTTTTTTCTGTCATATTTTGTTTAATATACCCATATGCAATGGTACGAATCCTCAATGGACATCAGCTCAGAGATAATTCCTCTCTTCACTGGATAAATTATACACACTGTAATAACTCTCATTACTGAATTGATACTGAATAGTAATTGTTGAGTGAAATATGACAAAAAAGCAGCTCTGTATGGGTTTCGATGGCGTGCCTCTCCGGACCACTATCCGAAATCGTCTGCGCTAGCCACTCGGCTACTTGGACATATGAGTTTAGTAAAGTTGTCGAGATACTTGAAGAAGATATTATGAATAAAACTCGACCTGTCGATTGCTCTGCTACCCTGGTAGGAATACTGGACTGTTGACCAATTTGCTCGAAAACTTTTGTTCGTGGAAAATTGACTCATGTACCAGGGAAGCAGAATGCCGCAACAGGTATTCCGCCTGACACAAATGTTTTCAAATAATCTTCCAAACCTCAGCTCTCCTACCAGAGGAGCAGAATATACCAACAGGTTAGGTAATAATTCAAATATCTTTTCAAGTATCTCAATAACTTTGCAAATGTTCCATGTCTAGGTAGCTTAGTTGCTAGCGTTGGTGGATTCGGATCACGATGCGAACGAAAAGTCCTGGTATCGTATACCATTGGGGACTGCTTTTTTTCTGTCATATTTTGTTTAATATACCCATATGCAATGGTACGAATCCTCAATGGACATTAGCTCAGAGATAATTCCTCTCTTCACTGGATAAATTAATCACACTGTAATAACTCTCATTACTGAATTGATACTGAATAGTACTTGTTGACTGAAATATGACAAAAAAGCAGCTCTGTATGGGTTTCGATAGCGAGCCTCTCCGGACCACTATCCGAAATCGTCTGCGCTAGCCACTCGGCTACCTGGACATATGAATTTTGCTAAGTTGTCGAGATACCTGAAGAAGATATTATAAATAAAACTCGACCTGTCGATTGCTCTGCTACCCTGGTAGGAATACTGGACTGTTGACCAATTTGCTCGAAAACTTTTGTTCGTGGAAAATTGACTCAAGTACCAGGAAAGCAGAATACCTCAACAGGTATTACACCTGACACAAATGAATTCAAATAATCTTTCAAACCTCAGCTCTCCTACCAGAGGAGCAGAATATACCAACAGGTTAGGTAATAATTCAAATATCTTTTCAAGTATCGAGGTGTGCTCTGCACCCCTCGGAAAGATCCGACGTTTGCTCTGGACCCTGAGCACCCACGGAGTCGGCGCCCCTGTGCCGGTTCATATAGCTAACTTCCATCATATTATTTTTTGCCGTGTACTCTAGTTCAAATTTCTCATTTGTACATTTTAAAATCTCCCTGCACAGTTCATAGCTAACTTCCTACATCATTACGTTTGCTGCATAATCCAGTCGGAATTTAAATCCATTTACACGCTCCCTGCAGGAGTTTGAAGAACCTCCTACTTATTATGTTTGCCGTGTAATCTAGCTCAAATTTTTCATCAATTTATACATTTTGAAACTTGAAATAAAGTATGAAATAAAAGTTTTGGGTGTGTATGGGTGATAGGGGGTGAGGGATGGGTTCAATAAGTTTTATCTCAACCAATTTCTATGTATCAACTTTTTATTATTTTATGTACTTACATATACGTAATGTTTTTTGTTTTATTTTTCAATGACACGCACACTTAACAGCACAAGAAAACATTGTTTACCTTCTAGTTTCATATATAGTAGTTGTCAAACCTTAAATATGCAACTTGCGTTTCATGCAACAAAAACCGTCACAAATACGAAGAAAAATTATTTTTTTACAAGAAAACAACCACAATTTATTCAACTAATTATCTCCCCCTTCCCGTTTGATTTTCTTCGATTTTTTAATTTTATATGGTATACTATAATGAAGACCTTGAAACATTTCCTTCCTTGATTTCTTTGATAAATGCATACTTTTTTGAGGGATATACGAAGACATAAATGATATAAAATGCATTCTTCACACTTCAATTTGTCAGACTTTTCAACATTACACATTCATGTCACATATGTCGTTAAAAAATTATAGTAGGAACATTTTTATTACACAATATTAATTATAGCAAATAAACAATCATTTGATTTGATTGTTTGACCTACCATTCAATTAATATTATTATATTAATGCTAATATTGATCTATTCAATTTTGTTTTAGACTATGCGAATTTCATACATCATTTGTTTTATTAATGGCTTTCAGTTGTAAGAGATCCACCAATTCGTTTCACTTAGAACATTTCAAAAAGACTCAATAATTTGAACAATTCTTCTTTATTTTATAAATATAGTGGAGTGTTTTGATCGTAATTTTTAACCAGTATCACTGTATACAAAAACATCGAAAATAAAATACTTATATTATTTTTTATATATTTATTATAAAAAACTAACACACATTACTTTCTTATATACGTTTTAGCCTAATAATGCCAATTTTATTATCATCATAATTATTTTGATAGTTTGTTTTTAATACCCAATGAAATTTATAGTTATTCCAATATTACAAATATACATACACTTAAGTAATTTAAAAAATAGTCGACTATAATTTACCCCCTCCCCGACCCCTCCCTCAAAAAGAAAGGAAAAAACGTTCAAAGTTCCATTTTGACTAGATAACATAATGATATTATATTAGCTGTATCACTTTTTATCATAAAATAACGGTGAAAATTCAAAACACTCCACGGTAAAAATCGAATGCATCCCCAAGTGCACACTTCCATTATCATGATTCGATATCGATCCAATATTTCTTTTTTACAAAGTGGGTGGTAGCCCCAATGATAGCCTACATTTACAATGAATATTCCACTTGAAATTTGTACTCTCCTTTCTAACGATCATGTATGTCACACAGCACCAAATAATCCGTAAACATATATAATAAAGATAATCACATAAACTTCGTTCCTCAATTCGCATGTTAGTATATTAATTATCCTAAAGGTACACCGAAATAATGATTTCATATCTAAACATTATTATGAACAAATCAAAAACAAACATTCGTCCAAGTACTTATATAAAGAAAAAATAGGGACAGAGAGAATACTATTATTATGTATTATTGAAAAAGAACAGTTCACACATTTCTTTACCATTGCGCATTCATAAAACTTGGGTTTTGGGGGTAATTTTTTGTGCACACAATCTCACATACATGAAACTACTGTTACATTTTAACGACACGTTAAATCTTAAAAGTAAAATCTTAATATCTAATAATTAAAAATGTAATATTTAGGAACAAAAACGTGTTGTATTCTAATATAAGCAAAGGAAGCGAATACACGGGCTTGAAAAACATGTATCTGAATAAAACATATCATTAAACGGTGTCTTGAGTAGGAACTATATATATTTCGTAAGTTGTTACAAAGTCTGGATTAATTTGGTTATAGGATAACAAATAGAATCTGATGAATTGTATTCATCTCTTCTCTGAATTCGTTCAACAAAATACAAAAACACAGACACACACACACACACATATATATATATATATATATATATATATATATATATATATATATATATATATATATATATATATATATATATATATATATATATATATACATATATATATATATATATATATATATATATATATATAATATATCGGGCCTATAGTGTTTTTGTGTAGCATTATTTGCATTCTGCAAGCTCAATCATCGACCTATGTAATGTATTATGCAGACTTGTAATAACTCACTTTTCATAGTAGTTCTATCAAACTTAATTAATTTCATTATTACTAATTTAACTCAACGTAACGGATATTTTTAACATCATACATAACGTGGTTCACAATCACATGGGCTAAACCCAGAATTTGTGATGTTTGAACTAGATACAAGATAATGTTGAAATATTTAGCTAACAATTAAGTAATTATTGAAATAATAGAGGGTGTATCAGAATGAATTGTGATTCAAAATATTCTACAGTAAAAAATTATTGGTATTTTTCGCCGTTGAAGGCAAATGGACATATCACATTGTCCACTGTTGTAAATAGCGAATATAGTAGTATTCTATACAAATATTACAGAGATGGCACAGAATCGCGAGTAATCAACACTCAGTTCTTGACGTTAATTTGTTTTTTAAATTAAATATAAATTTGTATAATACGATGAAAATATTCATATTGTATATCCTGAAAATTTAATTCATAATCATTATATTCTAAGCAATGAAGTGTTACGAGACTGAATTTCATTTCGCAATCAATACATTGAAACACGTCATTAATTTACACCCCCTATCAGTGTGAATTACATAAACAAATACCAACGTTCATTGCAAACTTGCAGCGGCATCAAGTGCCAACTGTAAAATGTTAAGTATGTATTATTATTATGTATTAATTAAGTTCATTGATTAAAACTATGTTATTTGTTATTGTAACTATGGAACAACTGTAAACTATAAACTTGTGATATTTTTTAAATAATTTATTCCATTTATAATGTTTGTTTGTCAACAATGTCAATAATATTCAAGAAAATATGGGTACTTGATCCTACTGTATTTCACGCTCATTAAGATTATTAAAACCCATAATAATATTGCAGTAATAGTGTTGAATTTTGAAGCTAAATTATATGTTTTTCTTCAGTGGGTTTGCAGTGTAGTGGTATAGCATACCTCCAGCATTTTACACGTGGCCAATAATGAAGTATTTATCATGAGTGTGTTCAAGCCTGAAGGTTCCTATTTTCAATTATTATTAGTTGAAAATTTACATGTTAAATATTTGAGTAATATGTCCAGCTGATTGATGTGAATTTATCAAATTTGAACATCTTTATTTTTTCAAATATTTCATATGGTAAACCTCACTATGACCGAAATGCAATATCTTACCAGATAACTAGAAAGTTATGTGGTTTGAATTGAATGTTATTCCGTCCCCAAAAGTGTACGGAACTTGGATTCTCTTGATATTATTGTATTGCTGATAAAATGAACACATTTAGGAAACAATGAAAGTCAAACCCAATCTTATTGTGGTAAACTTACGAGAAACATTGAACAAAGTCCATATTTTTTATTCAAATTGACTTCACTGGGAGAAATTTGAAATTAAACCGGTGAATTTGCGAATGAAAATCGAAATTTGATATCATAATTTTTTACTAACAAATATCAATATATTTAGGTTAACTGCATTTTTTTCGAACTTTTTGGTGAAATTGAATAATCCAAATTGAATTGTCTGTGAACTGAAACGGTATCGTTTCGGTATCGTTTCATCGTGAAACGGAATAGTTTTACCTATGAATTTATTCAATTGTTCCTCGGTTTTGACTGTTACGGGTAATGTTTTTTTGTGATTTTATATTTTACTGTACTACTCTGGTTTAAACATGGAACACTAGACGACGAGCTATTATAGCGGGACGATTAACAACTGAAATGTTTCATAGTAAATAAAAAGCGGAGCAGTTAGCAGATTAATAATAATAAACTGAAATAATAGAACATGAATTACGTTAGTAAACACGCAACAAAATCACGATGATTCTATTTAGTGTAGGCCTTTCGTCATTTTTTGCAACAGTACAATTTTGTTACATAATAATTTAGGCCTGGTTTCAATAAATTCAAATACATAGTTTGGGTGATATATTTATGGAAATGTGTTTTATATACCCTCGATTAACCAAGAGCCTGGTTTAGTACAAAGTTGAGCTCATATTAATAAAGTGGTCTTGATTTTATGGACTCCAAGAACGCTTGAATGATTTGAACAAATTCATCCGAAATTTCAACCCGTAGACCTTGGCCTATAAGTATATCCAAATTGAGTACTAAACGATAAATTTTGATCTAACAGTAGCAATGCTTCTTTCCTCAAAAATGGCTTTTAAAGAATTTTGATTTGATGTCTGAAAAATATAACATTTATATGGCTATGATGAAGCGATGTGGCTCATTTAAATTTTAATAGAATTATATTTGTTGGATACCTTTTCACTATTCTATTATCGATGTACTTATCGAGTATACTGCTTGATGTTAGGTTTCTGAACATTTTTACAACCCTTCAACTAGACAGTAAGCCAAAACTTGTTTCTGAATGAATTGTTAGATTGAAGTTTGTCTGAAATGTAGTCCAGTGTTCTTTGGTTAATCGTTCCAATGAATCAACTCTATGTATTTGCGCGGGGTGAACAAGAATAATCACAGCGAGCCGTGTAGACACCGTTGAAAATGAGGAAATTAATATACGTAATATTCATCTAAAAAGAGTTTTATAGTGATATAATTCTACACAATTAGTTGTAAATGATTTTTAAATGTTACTTGAAACATGTATGAGAGCGTTGTACTCAGATACGTTCTATTGTTATGTTAAATGGTTATTTAACATTTTTTAAAACATATTTAAAGAGATAGCTTATAATAAATACCACATTATGTCATTTGGTTTATTTGGAGCTCGGTAGTATATCAGCTGTGTAAAGCTTCTATTTCCAATTGTATTGATACAATTTCATTAAATGCCAACAAATTCGGTGTATGTGAAACACACCGACAGATGTGAAGTCACACAATGATTCAATACGTATTTCTTTCTTCCAATTGGCCCAACATAATGTACCTTTATTATAAATTACCGTTTAAATATAATGGCACTAAGACTGTTTGAATCTTAGTGTTGGTTATTGAAACTTATTTAGGCCTGTATTGTGGGCTTCCAAATATACATAACGTACGTCTGATGACAAGTTACATGTATTTTGAATGCATACTAATTGAAATTAGTTGACGGGCACGCATTGTAAGAAATGCTGATAGGCTATTGTTCATTTCCTTTCACAATAAAAGTATTTTAAGTCATGTCACAAACATATTTGTATCAGACTCATTAATTATATTTTTCAATTAATAATTAATTGATGATGTTTTTTTATTTCACGTGATATATTCAAGAAGAATAAGAACTTGACACCATCTGCTGTGCTGTTGAATTCGAAGTTACCTTTGGTGGTCATATTATTTTTCTATATCTTTATTTGTAAATAATACCGCACTGTTTGTTCTTCAGTAGCATACAATATGCTGTACGCTTATTCCTAATGATATATCATGTGAAATGATCTGTATTGATAGTGTATGTATAACGGTATGCAGTTAATACATTTGGGCTATTGCAGTAGTATTCATGTTGAGTATAAGAGTATTGTCAAACTCATTTCTGTATTCGTATTGTCCGGGTTATGTCAATGTTTTGTATGTGTGATACATTTGAGTGTTAACATCAAATGTATTAGAGCTATTACAAATTAATAATGAGTATTTTTTCCTATTGAATCTTAGTTTTACATAGATATATACATATTTATATATATAAATTGTCTGATACAATAGTGAATTTGCTTATGTGCAGTTTTAATGCTGAATTATTAAAACTTGGATTATATTTTGGATTGTGTAGTTTTAAGTGTACATATTCTATTAATCAGGATACAGTTAACATATAAACCCCAGATATTGAAACATCTATTATAGTCATATAATTTTCCGAACTGTTTTTCCTCGACAATGAAATTCCATTTTTTGAGACTTGGTAAAAAATGTATAAAATTTAATATTGAAGTTACAGAGTACCGGTATATAGGCCTATGCCTAATATTGAGTGAGATACACCATTATGGTGCATTTGAATTATTTTATGATTTTACACGAAGAGTAAATGAGTGCTTCCTATTGTTCATGGACTTGAGATTAAAATTTCCTTTTTTTTCAAGTATGGTATTTTCAAAGGCACCGGTGGGCTCATTGTACAAAATCTTCGTTGGGGCCTACTATAAAAATTACTTGTATAACAAAATCTAAAGAAACGGAATATTCATATAATTAGTTCTCTAAAAATGTGATCGTATTAGATATAATGCTACGTCTTGTAAGAGCGTTACTGGTAATACCAGACCAATGGATTAATGTGTCTGGCCATGGCACCTCCACGAATTACACATCGATTAGTGGACTTAACGACCAAATGTTATTTCATCCAATCTTTCCAGTTGCACTTTGTTCATAATCTCTTCAATTGTCGTCAAAAGTTAATAAAGCAATAATTTGGCTCCAGTGGTGAGTAACCGCTTTGCATTCGAGATTTCGTGACGGTGGCAGACTGGCATTTGGCAGTGATTGGCAGTAGAGTTCATTACCGCTGTACAATTTCTGCACTCGGTTGCTTTGCCGGTGCATAAGCCTACATCATGTCAATATCAATATTCAAGTCAAACTATTCCTAATACGATACCATTTATGAAGAGCTGAAGAAAAACAAATCCAAAATTAATGTATTCTAGATCACTCGTTTCAATAGTTATAAATCTTTATGATTCAAATTTTGCGCGTAATTAAATTGATTACCATGGATAGCAGTTGGCCTTTTATGTAGGCCTACTTCGAACTGAAATATTTTGATAAGAAACTTATTATTCAAATTATATTATGATTGGTTTGTTTTGTACATAAAAATGGTATGGCGTAACCATTAGCCTATAGTATTGCACCGTAGACCATTGTGTGGTTATCGGCAGTTGGTATAGGTTATTATGGAAAATCTTATATTATAAACATTGAGTGGTAGATAATTTTATAAAAGACCGTATTGTTGGCACCAGGAGCATGACAAATACTTTCTTTTTTAATAAAAATCTATTCTCAGATATACACTAAACAATTTGCATCATCATTCATACTGCATACATTGACTCACACAAAATCGAACGAAATAATAATAAAAACCCAAAGCTGCGCCGTGATAAAAAGAGATCACATGCTGCGTGGACTAATAAAAGCTACCATTTGATAATACAAAATAACAAAACAGGAAGATACATAATATAGTTTTTTCTATTTGACTAACAAGTGTTATAGCTTCTGCATGACAAAAGATTCTGATCAATGAACACGGTACCAAACTGATTACGTTAATTGCTTACCGTACTTATCAAAGCTTAAAAAATAATATGAACACAAATAATAAACAAAAAAAAGGAACTTATCGATTCAATCGTGATCGAATCTTCTCATGAAATAAACTTAAAATGTCATTTTGAACTCTAGGAGAAACAAAAAGAATCACAGCCAATATTGTTTTACCGAATCATAAACTGCGCAGTCTTGTGTTTTTATTCAAACTTAAATTAGTATGTAATAATTGAATGACACATAATTAATTTTGGTTTCAAAAGAAGAATTTGGAAAAATAAATATGTTTTAAAACATATTGATGTTCGTGGTAAATCAATACCAGTTGCCTTTTTTGATATCATGAATTCATTTTTTAAGAGTACGTTGTGTATAACCGCAGATTGCAATTGTCTCCCCAAAGCACATAAAAACTTGAAAACTTTTTTCTCATAAAGTCTAGCCTTACAAAAATTACTTCACCACTTAATAGTTATTTCTACAAATTACTGATTACTATTAATATTATTACTATTGTAATTATTATTATATTAATTAATTATTATTTTTCTTATTATGTATAATAATCATTATTATAACTATTTGTGTTATTCTCTTTCATAAACTCTCAATAGAGTCATTGTTACAATAGATTTACAATCATGTTTATACTCACATTAACTAAATTACCTAAAATTTGTCATGAATACTAATAAATGTCAAAATTTCATAAAATTTCACAGAACAACTATGATCTCCAGATAAAATTAAATTTATATACATTGGCTGTTCCCATAAAAAATCCATATAGTGAGTTTTGTATCTTACGAATAACGAAATACCATAACCTATAGAAAGTCACACCTATTATTATTATGTAATGCCTATCTCTACACTTAAGATTTATGCTTGTAGTAGGCTACGGTACTATAATATATTTTTACATATATATAATAATATATAACTCCGCATGCATATTTACAAAGTGTTTCAATCCGTTCTTCTGTATAGTCAGTAGTCACTCAATATTTGGTGCATTGTACACATACATTATTCTTTAAATTTAAAGACATCTAATTAACATTAATTATGAGTCGTCTCCTATACCTTTTTAATCCATATTGCAAGGCTAGTTTAGTTGTTATTTTGATGCTGGTTTTGTTGTGAATGTGAATTGAGACCAGACGTCCCTGTTAAGCTGAAGCCCAATGCACGAGGATCACCTCCATGCAATCGCAACGCTTGCTCCAATCTTTGCTCCTGTAACCTCAGCGCCTCACTCAAATCAGTTGATACCTGATTATTATGATGGTTCAGTCCCATTTGGTTGCGATAGGGGGACCTCAACGCATCTCTCAACTCATCATTATTACTATTTCCACCATTGTTACCATGGCCAGAGCCCATGTTGTGATGGCGCATGTCCGTACCTCCGCCGCCATTGGCAGCCACGGCCGCTGCTTGACTGACGGCCAGCCTCAGAGCAGCTTCCGCTTGGGTTCGCAGTAAAGCTTCAGCTTGGTGCATCCTCAATGCTGCAGCTTCTGTGTTCTGATGGTTCTGATGACTTGAATGATGATTCATTGTATCCAATCTCATTGCAGAGTCAACAGCCATTGACGAACGCATCGCGACGTCCATGGATCGCAGGTCAGCCATTGAAGCTCTCATTGCCGCATTCATGGCGGCTTGCGCTTGAGCTGCTGACACCTCATTGAGACTAGCCTGCGGACTGGTGTTGCCTTGGTTGTTCCCCTGGTGGTGATTGCCGTTCGGAGAGTGGAGACCCCCTAGACCTTGTGCTCCCATCCGCATCGCTGCAGCGAGGTTGACCGCCGCCTGTTGGACTGCAGCAGCGGTCGACTGGTCGACGCCAATACTCGACCCGGGACTACCCATACCACTACCAACACCAGAACTCTGGCCAACAATAGCTGCCATAGCTGCCATTCTACTGTTATGTAACTCATCACCATATTGTTGAATGCCGTTGTTGCGAGCTAGGAGCTCGCTTATTTTATTATTATTGTTGTTATTGTTATTCATGATACCTCCTGGCTCTGACCCGGTGGAGGAGAGTCGTCCACCTCCCGATGAACTGTCCGAGTGGGCGGAAGGACTGGCACACATTGAGCTATGTCCGACACCCCCGATACCGAGTCCTCCGGACGAGGCGGCGATGGCAGCTGATAGTAAGGACTCTCGCTCGCGTCGCTCGGCGGCAGCACGACTGAGGACGTATTGGGCGGCAAACTGATGCTTCGGATCCATACGCATATGCTCCATATGACTGAGCAATCCTGTAAAGTGGCCAATAAAAAAGAGTAAGATCATGGAAAAATATTTTGCCTTTCGATGCATCATAGCCAAACTGAGATAGATAGACATAGGCCTATATATAGGGTAGATAGACAACTGAGTGAACAATACAGGGATTAAAAGAGCTGTGCAATATTCTGACCTGGATTTTCGAGTATTTTTATTTGCTCAAAGAGTGGTTGTAATGCAATGTACACTTGCGTTCACATAAAATGGTTTATTCTGAAATTCAGATTCGAATTTTAATGAAATCTACGCACATTTGAGCGTCAATTTCTTCACAGACTATGCATGTAGCGCGTATGCATATTGTGTGTTAGTTTTAGTGCATCAAATATCGGTATATTTGTTTCAGGATGCATTTTATTGTAGCTTGATCGACCACTTTATGTATCCGCAACCGTACCTTCGATCCTCTGCATTCAGAATCAATATATTATTCACTCAATTTTTAAGCCACAATTGAGCCTGATAATTTTGTTCGCTTCTTCAAGAAGAGAACTTCTTCAAGTTGTCATGGCTCAGGTCTTAATATTGGATAGAGTTGGATTCAAAAAAAATCAAATGTGTGATATACAAAAAATATAAACGATTCAAGTGTATAGCTACTGAATAGCTATTATAGTCAATCGATACTAATTGAGAGTAGTTGCAGAGTGTGAACTCGGAAATAAAAACTGTGGAATTACGAAGAATGACAAACTCGATTATTTGATTGAATGACCAATTTAAAGTGGATGTGGTCATGAAAAACGCTGAGTTGTAAAATCAAAATAATACAGCCAAAACAAAATGCCAAGTGCGGAAAAACGTTCATGTCCACTAACATGTCAAGTGCGTATTATGTAAACAGGAAGTAACTAAAGGGAATCAGGAAGTTACTGATTTGGCAATCGCACAATATTTTGTTGACGGTTGTTAATTAGTATTGGAAAAACGTATATGGCCTGACTGTGTATCATGGCAGCAATTAATCGCAGTTCGTTTACGTTACTGTTTTATTATCACTAGATATAGGCCTAGTTAGTTAGTATTCAAGAACAAAATGGGCATTTTGAGAGGAATTCTGAAATCAGTTTTTCTCAAAACAATGTCACCTTCGGTACCGGCATACTTTAATATTGAATACTAGACCAAAGTTTTCAGTCAGTAATCAGTGATGTTTCATACTCCTTCACGAACATGTCATTGGATAGTTTTTTGTACATTGTTTACAATATGTGAGACAATACAACTGTATCGCTTTTGGCGCGAAATGTCTTGGTATGCAATGAAATTGAAAAACATACTCTATGACATTTTTGATCAGCGAACAAGGTGAAGAAAGGTGTCAAATTTAGTATTTTCCTCCAGATGGTTGAGTAAAATAATTAAACATGCTAACACGATTCAATTCTCGAATGTAGTAGTGGAATTGAGAAGTATTTCATGAATGTTGTTACCTCAAGTTAGTTTCTCTAGCTTTAATACAGTTTCTATCAAAAACGACTTGACTTAGCTCAGAGATAAAACATTGAATATGTTGAATACCGGTATAACGTTTGAAGTAATTGGTTTCACCTTTGATTTTGTAGCAAACCAGGAGAAAAATCACATAAGACAGCGAAATAGAAACGGAAACATATTATTTTCCTCATAAGGCCATTCACATAAGTCAAATGTCTATTGGGATAAGACTTAACTTCGGAAACTGACCTTCAATTACTTTCATCAATACATCACATGCCTGTTCGTAACCTCAAAATATTTTAAACATTATTTTATAATTTTTTTCTGTCTCATAAAGTTGTAGAACATGACGTCTTTAATTATAATCCAAAACAAAAATGTGAGACATATATATATATATATATATATATATATATATATATATATATATATATATATATATATATATATTCTCTCCCCAGTCGATATATCATCAAAAAACTTGAATAAACCTGCCAAAAAACGTCTTATTCAAACAGATATCACCTATGAAAATAGCCACGACACTTCAATTGGAAGAACTACGTCAAATCTTGCTACTCGAATTCAAAAAATATTTGAACTTCCTATGGATATTTCTGTTCCATCACAAGTCCATATGAAACACTTCAAAGTATTTTACAGCCTGACAATAATCTGTATAGTAACTTATTTGGAATTTTGGGCACAATCGATCTGAGTAAACTGAAGATTGAATTTACGAATATTTGTGTTTTTTCAATAAGTGCATAACAACTCTATTCTTCAATGTAAAATATTCAGAGAAAATATGTCCATACATGAATGAAAGCATAATTTCAAATTTCGTTTACCAATATTTACGTTTAGCATTTTCTCTGTAATTCTTACCGGACTCGTGCGTAAACACCGCTTGGCATACGGAACACGGCCACATACGTAATGATTGCGTCAATTGCGAGGTCTCCGGATGGCACGCAAGATGTTTCCGTAGACTTCCTTCGTTCACGTAATGCTTGCCGCATACCGGGCAAGGATGATTCGCTGTCCTCCGTTTCGCTAAATACGGATCGGTAGGGGGTGAGGGGAAATCAAACCATTGGTCAATGCAAAGCAAGGGTTAACGCACCATGTAATAAAGCAGGATTAGACACAACCATCCCCATATTATCATCATCAAATACAATTTCATAACAACAATTATAAAATATGACACTTTTCTTATAACAAAGTACCATAGTTATTTTATAACATTTTTAAAAATCGTTACATGACCGCTATTTTTATAGATATAAGTGGGAATAGTAATAAATATAATTGTTTACCACGCAGTATACCAATTATTTCAGCATCATAAAACTGATAAAATCACAGAAGGGTTTCTGAGTATGACTATCATGTTAGTTGTTCTAAAACAAAGATGAAAAATATAAATATCCATTCCGCCAATCATTTCGATATCCAGATTCATTGTGCCATATTTGTGGGATAGAACGATTTATTTCAGTACTTGAATTATCACTTGGTCCGTAATATCGTCAGTCATTATTCTTGAACTGAACATGGAGATAATTAAGCAATATATAACAATGAGGTAAGAAGATTAGACGTTTGATTTTGTCTCTCGGAAATAAATGAATAAATCAGTTAAACATACGTAGAAATGCGTGGTCAACAGTGGTTGATTCTGACTAATATTTGTAAAAATGTTAAAAGCTTGAACTCATTACTTTGCTGTTTCACATTGCATTGTTGGTCGAAAATTAAATTGTTCTGTTCTCAATAACAGTGCAATTAATATCCCACAGGCAAATAATAAGAGTGGAAGCTAATAAGCTATCGTCAATATGACTCACTTTGAATGAATAATTCGTGAAGAGTGTGGTAAAATGTAACGAGACGTGAATATATATACATATGGTACTTTGTTATAAAATTGAAAATAATGAACACATAGTACATAGGCCTATCATTATTGAAGAAACGTGAAACTGTGAACTGCACAAAACTGAATAAGTTAAATAAAACTATTTTCGATCACTTTCGATAGTAAAATACTTCAAATCGGCATTTTTCATATGAATTTAGAATCTGATTTCTTTGCAAGCATCAATTTTAATGATTTCAAATGATTGCATTTCATCAAACGTGAATATTGAATATATAAATTTTCTCAGATTGATCGAGAAAAAAATTCAAGTCATAAAAACTGTCAAAGATTCAAGAAACCTTGAAGTGAAATGATTTACAAACATATTCATTTTTCGTACAAGTAAATTTGTATGTCGATGCCTCTTGCCAAATGTTTTGTTTTGTACGGGTAATGATAACCGTTTGACTATTTTCGATAAACTATTTTTGATATATCTAGAGCGGGGCATCGTATATTAACATGACTACATAACATAACAATGTCTATCTCTTAGTAGGCCTACTAGTTGACACATCCCACCAGTATATTAATTCTTTGGTTAAATGTGTTATGATTTTTATTCATTATTAAACCCACCAAAAATGAACCTTTGCCAGTACACCACAAAACGAACATGAGAGCAACCAAAGCAAGACGGAAAGAAGACGAAAATCATCGAAACGTCCTGAATGAAAAATGTCATCCCCAAACAATATATATACTTAATATAGGGCTATGTAATACATTTATATGGACAAACGTTGACATTCAGCAGAAGTTTATCATTATCAATTCATAGAGTAGAAATTAAAAATGGAACCATGACGGGTAACGTCATGGCTTTGAACTGTCAAAAATGTATGCATATGATTTTCACATGAAATCAATAGAAATAAAGAGTTGATCTGAAAATTTATCCTTATGTTGTATCATAATTATATAATTTTCTTGGCCGTTCTACGTTCGGCTGTATATCTGCGTATCTATCTCAGGAACTGTCAACTTCAACTTGTATTTGCGTAGTATATATATACGTATATATATATATATATATATATATATATATATATATATATATATATATATATATATATATATATATATATATATATATATATATATATATATATATATATATATATATATATATATATATATATATATATATATATGTATGTATATAGAAATAGAAATTATACTATCAAACCCCCTTGCAATACCCCAATCCCATTAACTTGGTCTTCATCTATTTACGCGTAGAAAAGCGACTACAAAACTGTTATCGATCGATTGGATAGCATGTATTTTTAGAATGAACACGAATTTTTATCGAAGTAAAGATAAATTTCTTTATGCAAACTGACAATGATTGATTGGATTTCTAATTGACCGTACTCAAAAATATTAAGATAAAAATATGAGAAAAGCGTTTCACCAGTTAGCTATCCCAGATATATGAGAACATGCAAAAGTAAAGGAGAGGGTCCTCGTATAAAACATCGAGGGGAGAATTCAAATTCACATTTCGTGGAACAAGACTTGAGAATCCTTTCAAAAATAATGTCAACTTGGAATCTTATTTTCTATACTTTAGAATTATCAACATGATGATAGGAAAACACAATATAGAAACCATACAAATGAACCGTTTTTGAAAAGATTCTTCAGAATTATTCCGTTATTTCGAACTCCCAATAACTAGTACCTGATATTTTCTATGTTGACGTAACGAGTTATATTCCAGGATAATATTGTCACATTTATCGTTTCTCAATTTTGATAAACCAGATCAAATCTAGGGGTGGATTGCAAGAACGAAGTTTAACCCCGGTCTACTTTAGACGCCGTCCAAGTACAAAATAGCATTGCCTCTGCCATGCTATTTTGTACTTAGACGGTGTCTAAAGTGGGCCAAGGTTTAAACCTCGTTCTTGCAATCCACCCTAAATATATAATCATTATTATTCTGGAGATACAACTGAAGTCTGTTCCTTCACGTACACCGAATACAGGAATGGATTTTGAATCATTTTATAGACTAATAACGAAATATTTTGAAGTATACAGTGTCTAATCTAAAGGCTTGTTTTCTTGTCAACAACGGATGAGAGCAATGAAGAATCGAATATGCAAGTAGCGGGACGTAATTGTTCTCGCTTTTCGAATTGTCTCATGATATAATTTCGTTTCAGAAAGCAAAATATGTACAATGTGAATTTCAATCACGTTCTGTCAATAAACTATAAGTCATACACTATTTCATAATGTGTATACTCAGTAAAAATCCATACAATATAAATTGAAGTAAATAATCTCACGTTTATCATTTTTAAAAAACTTAACATACTCATTGTAGATTTACTTGACAAAAACAACTATTATTCAGCCTACTTACATTAGAATTGTTTTATCTTATTTCAATCTATCCCTGTTTTCGGTTACTGGTGAGGTACACTTCTCGTTAGCGACTGATTGTTTGTCAGGTTAGGTACTTACTGGCAACACCTGATGCGTTTGGATCCTTATGCGTGTGCTTCATGTGCTCCATTAGCGCCTCTCCTCCGAGGAACAGTTTATGGCAGATCGGACAGGACGTTGCATTCGGACCTCCGATTAGAGCAGCATGTTGCTACAGAAAAACAAACCGAAAGAAAAGAGTAAGTAAAATGTTTAATTAAGACGGGAGTAACGCTGTGAAAGAAGACATCTTGTGATAAGTCTGATAGTATTGTTATCAATAATCATAATTTATTCAAAGGAATTCAATATCGTGTGCACGGAAGTAAATTTTGAATCAGATATAGTTATTCATACATCAATAAAGAGCAGTAATTAACCAAACTTTACCTGGAAAATATGGAAAAGTGTGGGAATTTTACACTTGGAAAATACATATCGTATGAAGGACTCGAAACTGTGTTCGAATTGACCTCATTTTCTGAAGCAGTGCCTCAGCTGTCTGAGCCAAACGGGTAGAATGACAACGAAAAAATAGTTATGAGAAATACATTGTTGAATTTATTGTAATCGTATAGGGTCTATTGCCTCCTCAAGTAGGTGTATATTGAATTATTCACAATATTATATGCAATGAAATATGAATAATCACAAACCTTGATACAGATATTAGCTAACCGGTATAGTATAGACTATAGACGTAATATAAATGGTATGCGTTGAAATATTTAAACATCTCTAGAACTCCAGCAGGTATTCATGACGAAGGTTCTATAATATATTTAATTCACCGGGTGCGCATTCAAACAGTTATTCAGATATTTCACGTTGCCATGAGAATACGTTAAAAGAATAAAAATTATACCTCCCTTGAGTACCATCGGACACTCGTGTAAACAAGTAAGAATACTTGAACATATTGTTGCAATGTGACTACAGTACACAAGTACTCAATTCGTCAATACAAATGCTGAAGTGATACGATGGATACATATTTCGGATAAAATGTAACATGAAGATTCATAGTACAAATAATTACTATTCTGAAGTCGGATGAATATCATTTTGTGAACATCACGTGGCATAGCTTTTAGCTAATGTCTTGTATTAAATAGTAATAACTTGTATAAGAGTAATAGTAGCCTATGGTTATTGCATGTATACATGGAAAAGATCATCACCTCCATTCAATATAAATTTCGTTTGAGGAACGCCTATATGCAACCACATTTACTTATGTGTAAGGTAAGTTGCCGCACATGAAGGGTGTTATTTCAAAGATGTAAAACCACCTCTGCGCGAGTTTAGAATCTCTTAGCCAACTCCGTTTCATTGAATGATGAAGTCGACCAATATCCCACGAGATACATTTGAATAGATATGTATAATCATTCATCAGCCGATCAAAAATGTCGTATTGCACTTAATGATTCTTCAATAAATTAAAACAAATTTATTTCTCAAGTACCGGTATATATTTTCTAATTAGCAATATAGGCTGTGCACATAAGCATAGATACCCAAATGGTGACTTTTATTTCTAAATTCTGTTCTTTTTATTCTGTAATTCCATTTGCAGACTAACTTATTATTTAAAACGATTTAAGGGGTTTAAGTGATTCGTTGATTTGAATTCTGTCTTTCACTAGTGAAATTTTAATGGGCAAAAGTTAAGAGGTAAGTCAGTGTTCCATTAGAAAAAAGAATTCTGGAAGGATGTTACATGTTTCTTTTTGGTAAGATCAAAGCTTGACTACACTTCACGGATAAACTCATTTTTGTTGTAAAAGAAAACTTAGTAAATTGTTTTTGTATTCGATTGTGCTCTTATAATATTCTCTGATTTGTTGGATATATATATATATATATATATATATATATATATATATATACATATATATATATATATATATATGCCTATATATATATATATATATATATATATATACTCGACATTCTGAAAACTCTTGGTGCATAAATGTAACGGGTTACTTACATATTGATGATATTTGTTTTCAAACTGATATGCAGGATACAATTTAAGCACACTTGGAGTGTACATATTTTTCTACCGTATTCTGCAAAGTTGACATGATCGTTATTATGTATAATGGCCATTACTGAAGAACGACTTTCTAAATGTCATTTAAGATCTTGAGCAATTATAAGTTTATAAATAAGAAAATGGTTTGAATATTTAAAAGGTACTCCGTAATAGAATACTTTTTATTTGAAGCAATTAAACGGCTGAAGACGTCTTTCTTAAAAAAAATAGAATTTTGTATATTTCTACAAACATTTATTCTGTTTAAACAAGTTTAAAAAGAGTATGTTAAACCGAGAAAAGAGAAGAGACACAAAACAATCAACACAAACAATTTGTGATAGCATGTGTTCTTATCAAATTATAAAACAGTATACGGTCTTCTTGAACTTATTCCTTATGACGCATCGACGACTACGCCTACATTGAGAACGCAGCAACCTATCAAATACCATTTTTTATTTCTTGCAAAAACCAGTTGGATTTTTAAAACTTCTTTGATGGACTATCCACATAACAGAACATTGACTCTTTCTTGGCTCATGCAACCTATCGGTGCAATAACACATGGGTCGGCGCTGCCTACTTTGAACTATATCTCTCCATCAACTAATACACAAACAATAAGTATGTGATTATTATATTCAATATATTGATAAAGTTCTTGGCGACGATATTGATATAATTATTTATTCAGTTTTAAAATCACTTCAAATTTTCTGGATAAGTGACCAACATTTGTATACTATATAAACAGAGACAGATGGATCCAGTCACTAGACGTGGGGGTCGTGACATTAGTAGGAGCGGGTACAGCCGTGTTTTAGTAGACTTTTGCGATTCGTATAATAAAAAAATTCCAATATCGGTATAGATGAAATAACATCAACCAACCCCATAACCTTCAGCAAAAAGTATTTATATAAAATGTATGCATCTATTTACATTGCTTGACCGCAGACATTCATTTGGGGACAACGTACAACATATAAGAAACTGTTGTCATTCGTCTGACTTGCGTAGTGCAGTGTCAACAGTATGTCATACATATTGGATCACAGACGGTCAGTATGTTGGCCGCTTCAACGTGCGGCATTGGTACCAACAGTCGACTGATAAGCTGCCCCAACTTACTATGATAGCTTAATCGATTCGGTAGATATACTGCCAAGACACTCTACACTCATATGACAAAACATAACTGAATTTACCCTGCACATCTCCATTCCCCTCGCCAATGTCAACAAGTAGTACATACGCTGACGACTGTAAATAATTATGTGCTGGCTTCGAAATAACCGATATTAGGCCTACACATCAGTAATGGATCGCATTCATAAGGACAAGTTGTTCAACCAAAATTTCATGCCTAGGTAATGGTTAAAAGAGAAACACAAGGACCTGTAACGTGCAACCGTTACTCCTTACAACCTGTACTAATCAGTAAAGGCAGAGCCCATGGAAGTCGCTTCTCAAATTTGACCGTCTGTACATTTTTTTGAAATGTAGATTCATTGAGCCCGACTTTTATAACCAATGGATTTTGAAAACAATTGATCATCTGTAGTTTATAATCATTCTATGTATAGGCCTACATAATATAGACTTTAGAAAATACTTCTTATTTTCAATAATAGCCCTTATAGGCCTACGTATATGGCCTATATAAAGTAAGAGTTGAAGTAATACTTGAACGAAATTATCAGATTAATATTTCTCGTATCATTAAGTTTTAATGATTAATAGTATGCTATTTGTATTTACAACATTCTCACTAAGACTAGGTGATTCGATTGAGGGGAGACATTTGATATAGACACTTTCAGTATTTTACGAATTCATTGGTAGATTATTGGAAACAAAAGATTCAAAATGTCGCCAGAGAAGTGTGGGGATGATTGATATTTTTTAAAATATAGCTTAAAGGTGAATGTTATTCGGAAAGAGAATAGAAATTTATTATTTTTTTCTTTAATAAAGGGGCTGTTAGACAATTGAAGGGTGATTTTCAACAAAGGACTCTAACACCGTGACCTAAAGGGTCCGAATACTAGGGTTTAGTTGTACAAGCACTCAACATAAACGTTGAGGTCTCCCAGTTGATAATATTACCATCCTCACAAATAAAATGCCTGGTAACAATTAACATCGAAGATTTTGTTGTGTTATCAAGTTATTCTTGATAGATAAATAAGGCAAGATCTTTTAATATTACTGTGCCATTTTATTCACATTTTACTGTCAGAGATCTGTTGAATGAATGTACGGGCTCTATATTCACACAAGCTCAACACTTCACATCCCTCAAGAGCCACCCCTAACTCTTGCTATTGAAAAAATCATTTCTCAATGGTTATAATAAAATAATCGGCCAACCCCAAATCAATATTTCCTATGCTCGGGCAATATGGGAGGAGCATACGATATAAAAAACACGGTTTTCTATTGGCTCAGAAAAAAATTGCAAAAACACTTATGAGATAAAATGGCGCATTTTTTACTCCACATTGAATTAAAAGGTGATACGAATGATGTTATATACTATTAAAAGATTAGGAAACAAATGGACTAAGCTCTTGTTTAATCGAACAATGGGAACAAAGTCTTAACATACAAAGCAATTAGGTCAAAAATAAAAGGAAGATAGCATATACATGAGATAATGGCAAACGACCGCTGCCCACTGTATACGTAGGAAGATGTGAAAAATGATACGTATCTCTATATTAAAAAAGAAATAAGCTAATATTTTTGTATATTTCTGAAAGTTTGTAAATTGTAATAATACTGTATTTTCATATGAAAACACAATATATTAGCACAATACTGTACAACCAATTATCACTGGAAATTATTTATTCATCACTATGTATTGGTCAGTAAGTGTGTTCCGAAAATGCAAGGAATTTTATTGAGTGCGTTTTGGGTATGGAAGACAGAGGATACCAATCAAATTATCGGAGATTACACCCGACGGTTTAAGAAGGGTGGTGAAAGGGGGGGGTGCTGACAGACGGGGTGTGGGTTGGTAGAGGTGATTGCAGTATGAAAGATGAATTAGTGTTAATAGCTAAAAAAAAGGTTGCGCCCAGCAAGAAAAGAGTTATTGTTTTGAATCACTTCATCACTTTACAGTGTTATCGCGATTTTTCATCATTCTATTTTTGAATACCAATTATAAATTACTAATATGAAAATAAATATTAACGTTATGAAGAATTAACAGAACAAATGAATACAAATGGTAACGATTCGATTCTTAATGTGAATACCAATAATATGAGTTCTGAAGAAATTTATGTTGACCAAAGCTATGAAGCAATAGTGCAGTGTTGTCGCGGATATGACGTTTTCCTGATTTCAGAAGGTAATAAATTATTTTGTTAGAAAAACACTTGGCTAGCTTCGGTGAAGTGGCGTTAGTGGATCACCCTTTCAACCACCCTTATTGACACACTCATGAGAAAATAAATCAACTGAATCTCAATAAGGGCTTTTACTCTAATAATTCACAATTGAATTTTGCTCGGGGCCGGTGATTAAATATATATGTATAGACGTACTGAAATAGAAATGTAGGCATATATTTTAGTTGACAAAGATCTCTACTCAAATAACAGGCAAAATAATTTTTTTCTCATAAAATATTATAAAAAATACCAACATGGAATGAAAATTCGGAATTTAAAATATCGAAATTGATCCAAAAATAACTTTAACTAGAATTAGATGAATTATAAACTAGATTTTCAAGATTTTATACATGTTACTTTTTTATGGAATTATTTTAAAGCTAGTATGATATCATTGTGCAATATTACTATATAGCTAAACGAATGTTCATAATTCTATGTTGAAATATTAGAGTTAAGCAATGTCAGTCGTTATGTTTACAGGCTACATCCACTTGCATCCACGGAAGTAGGCGCGAACTACCCGATCACTGTGTTATGGCCATGGGCGTGCGGCACTGTCGATTCGAAATATATATATTCGTATATGTACGAATGTCCTAAGAATCAATTAGTTTATACCTCAGCATTCTATTTCAAAATGTGACATACAAATATAGTGAATGAAATGGTTTTCAGAAAAATTGATGATTTTCAAAATCCCATAAATTGATATTGAATTTGTTTTAGAAGTGAGGTTTTTACAGTGAGAATGGGTGGCTATTTTTATTACTACTAACAACATAAAAAATAGCATTTCTCATTGATACATTATTGAATCTGATAATGTTTATACCATTGTGGAAAAGCCGTATATAGCCTACGTGTTCTTTTGAAATGTGTATGTTTTTTTAATAATATTTATTATAAGGTGGTTGAATCTTTCCACCCACAAAACACCTTCAGCTAACCACATGTCCTCACTCAAGAACCTAAATTACATAAAAAATAATCTAATTATACTCTTTTGGCTCATCTAGTCTAACCCTTTGAAAATCCCCTTGGGCACCCATCTGGTCCTTACATTACTGTATTAACAAAAACATCATCTCAATTATTTCATTTGTATAACAATACATAGAAACGTGTTCCAACCACATGTAATAACGTACCTACGTGACAAGCAATATGAATTGCAGAAAGCGACAATTCATAATTGAGTTTTAATCTATAATACTAGAGGTGAAAAGAATTGAAACAAACTTGTATACACGTTAGATGAAAACTTTATAATTGTAGTCCACACTAGCTGTTGGTCAAATAACACTGAAGTAAAAATAATAGTTTTACAATAAACATAGCGATACACGTTAGTATTGCAATGTGTCAGCAGGAAAACGCAGTAAATGCGTTGAAGGTTGAGCGAGATATTTAAATAAAAATGTCTCGAAACCTGCACACCTTGACAATTGGAATCCGCTAATTGCAGAAAGTTCTGAATGACCGGGTCATAGTTTTGAATATTGTCAAACCCTAACCGTATCTCCTATTAATGCTTTTAGCCGTCGTTTCTAGCTATTTGATTCATAAAATATATACTTATAAAATTATATTTTTCATCTAGATGGATCTGAATGAAAATTTGAAATGATGTGAAACAGTCTAGTGTAAATATTCAATAACAATTTGTCAAGAAATGTTTGGATTACTGTGTGCTTAACGACCCCACCAATAGCTAGGTTATACGGACGTACGAATTAGCAGGTGATTGTGAAACTATGAAGAGATGATAAGTGAAAGAACGTTTACAAATGCCTCGTTTACATGCCTTGAACAAGACTCGAACCCACACCCAACGGGGACTTCAGTTTCTGAAGTGGTGCTTCGGCTGCCTGAACTACCAAGGGTGCAGGAAAATTTTTTCCCTAATTTTCCCGCACGTGTTAATCTTTTGACAGTTTTTACAAATTTCGCAATGGTTTTTCACAAAAGTGGCCGACCGATTTGGCTCAAAAATCAAAAAGTTCTAAGCTGGACAAGTCTGCGTGACCATGAAACATTGCATGTTGTGCAGTCACACTGTGTGGCTTGTGCAGTGCGAACGTCAACAAAAAACACACCCAGGCAAAACTTCGTAAGTGTGGTATGAAGGTCTCCGTTATCTTTCATCTAACAAGTTTCATGAAGACTCTATTGTTAATTAGAAAATAATATTTCCGATTCTGTAAAACTCACGAATCAAGGGTCTTGAATATTCCTTGCTGGGCGCATGTTAGTGGAAATGAATGTACGTTCTGTTATGATGAGCTATAGATCTATCAAATCTATTGTTCGGTAGGTGTGCGCGAGGGTGGAGTAATGAAAAAAAAACGAATACATCTAAAAGATTTTCTTTGACAATGAAAAGAAACAGCAAAAACCTGAAGAAACAAAAAAACTAAAATGGGTTTGAAAGGGTTGGAGGAAGATGGACTAGGACGAAGAATGATTGAAAAGAGACGTATGATTCAAAGTTATGGTAAAAATGCTCCATAAAATAATGCATTGTGATAGTAAAATTTAATTTGAAGTATCTAGGGAGTGTTGTAAAGTTTTAATGATGTATCCAAAGCGAATGGAATGAGACCGTTATCCAGCGAAAAAATTCTACAATATTAATTTAGTTGTCCGGCTGAAAAAAGCGATCCGATGTATTTTATCATAATTAAAATGAGCGAAAAGTGATAATGTGAAAGCTTAACAGTCATATTTATCGAATAACATTGACTACGGCGATGACGAACGATAAATGCGAATGTTTTTGAAAAGTTGAATAGGTTAATGATACACTCACCTCTTACTTCAGTAAGCATGCGAATTACACAAAAAAAGAAAGAAAACGCAAGGGGGTGGATAAAAAAATGGGGAAGCTCCGTAGAAAAAACTGTTCGGAAGTGTGCGCGTGGGGTTGTGAAAACGGAGGGATGTTCAGAGAATTGTAATTTAAAAACTACCCCCACTGGTATGTCGAGTTTCTGAAGTGGTTATTCGAAATTTCAGATTCTAAAATCTCACCCCTCATAATATACATATATAGACTTTTTCATTAGATTGTTATTGCACTCAATTTCTTGTAGTTGATCTAATATATATATATATATATACATATTTTTCGATCAAGTTATTTCAATTCTTCTTTCTTTTGGCTCAGCATCGACATAAATTAATGCTAATAATGCCCATTTTTCACTTATCTATTAATTGATTATTTCGAGTTTCATTCGATTATTCTTATATTTTAAGGTTTTTGACTAGGATTATTAACCGACGCCAATAGATCTCAGTTATCATTACAGTGAGTCGTTGAACCCTATATATATAGGGCTATTAATTACTTATATGCTACTCAATTTTCATTCTATTAAAAAATGGTTCCCTTAAAAGTTCAAATATGAATTTTTGATTAATAATGTAGATCCAGATCCATGGTATTCATCATGCCCATCATATACCTCATTCAATGTTTCAATACGACTACTTTTCGTGGTCCTTGCAATTCGTTAAATCGTTATTAAACAGTCATAATAACTTCCATACTTCAGGTGTCTTTTCTTTCGAGTTTTCATTCAAACATACTTAAAAAAATAATCTTCAGAAATCTCAACCGACATTATCTTTTCTATCTCTAATCCGCGCCAGTTCGTACGCTGTGTGGGAAACTAAAAGTTGGTATCAAAGGGGAGGGGGTGGAGGGGGGTGACTGAAGTGGGTGTTTTTTTTATAGGGGCAGGATCTTTTCAGTTCTTTGAATACTTTTCACATTTATTCGAACGTCACCACGAATTGACGTATTTAAATGCGAGAAGATGACCTGTGATAATCTATCAGGTCACATAAGTGTGTTTTTTTAATAATACTCGAAGGCTTATCAGATTGTTTTTTGCGTATTGTCGGTGATGAAAAGATCGCACAAATAATTCGTTCAATTCTTTCACTGTATGCAAATTTATTGTTAAGCATGCATTTCCAGTGTCATATTCCTTCTCAATCACTTGATATTTGTATACGATATATTTTGACTCTAATCACAGAGAAAGTTTTATCTAATAACTTGAACCAAAAATATAAATTCCACTTATATACATATATATATATATATATATATATATATATATATATATATATATATATATATATATGTGCTTACGTAGGTTCTCGTGGCCTATGGTAGTTGGTAGTACAATTTTTGCGGTAATGCCACGCTGCTCACATTTGTCATGTCGACGTTTCGGCGGAATTTGCTCCGCCATCTTCAGGAAAGATCCAACTGGGTCGATGGTCAGCACTTGAAGCATTTCAAGTGCTGACCATCGACCCAGTTGGATCTTTCCTGAAGATGGCGGAGCAAATTCCGCCGAAACGTCGACATGACAAATGTGAGCAGCGTGGCATTACCGCAAAAATTGTACTACCATATATATATATATATATATATATATATATATATATATATATATATATATATATATATATATATATATATATATATATATATATATATATATATATATATAGTCATCTCGTGAATTCTGCGTACTACAGAGCAGCTCGAAGTAATGGAAAGTATTGAATTAGCCTTCTACACATTATCGTGAACCTTTTCCACATCACGCAACTCATCCTTTGATGCCATTTTTCTTACTGCCCCTGCTTCCCTTCCCTCTCTTCCCCGCCCAACCACCACCCTCTCATATTTTTACGAGCCCTTCCATCAAATGACGCATCATTGATCGTCATTTCAGAAAATCTTAAAAAAGGGGTCTCACTGAAAGGGTTGGCTATTTTTTGGGGGTTGTAAGAGTGGTGAGGGGGTGGGAGGTGGAGGGACAACACTTAAAAAGAAACGATAATGAAAATTAAAATCTTGTTTTATATATATATATATATATATATATATATATATATATATATATATATATATATATATACACGCATATCAGATTTGGTTTCCTTTTTTAGCTTCAGTTATCCATAGTATGCATATTAGTTAAGTTGATACCCCATAAATGGATGTGTGACTCGAAACCTAGAAAGATATATTACAATGATCTTTCAGAGCAGCAACCAGTTCTTTTATGGATATTCATGAATGCTATCAAGTTTCGTTCATCTTTCAAGTTTTAATATGATGAAAAAACGGAAGCACAGACAATTGCAATAATGAATTGTCTTTTCCAATTGCATCGAGAAAGTTTCAATTCCTTGTAACACCTATAAATACTTGAAGACATTAATCAGAAATGTTATTCGAAATTTTAACCGGAAAAAACTTGATGTGGATTCCGAATCCAATGAAAATGAAGTGATTTATTATTTTGGCCAATATACTAGATATCTGCGTCCTTATACAAACAGTACAGACATGAAAGACCGGAACGCATGATATCATAATAATAAAATATTATGTATATAGTACTATAATTCATAGTAGACTTATATCATGTTGAATTTTTTTTTTGGTCAAAAGAGCTTGTTTTGTCTCGAGAATCTGAGCAGTTTATTTTTTCACATGACACATTTTCCTGCTCAATTTCTATCCTAAAGTCTCAAATTTAATTCAATTCTCAATTCCTATCAATTATTGTTGTGTATCTATTAGGCCTATGTTTGATGCTATTAGCCTATGTTGAGATATGGAAGTTCAAGATAATTCATTTTCTTATCGAAGTATTTATATAAGATTCTTCTTATACACATTTCTATTTTTATGATGGACGTATTCACTCCATTCACAAAATGTATCAATTTTCATAAGAATAATTTCAAAAAATAATTACTCTTTGTTTTGTGTACAACTACCAACATTGTCAATTATTCATGAACTTCAGGTACAATTCTAAGAGAAACTAGAAGAGACTAGAAGACATTGTAGCAGTAGATTTTAATTCTAAATAGATATAATGTTGACTATAGTGTGACACTATAAGATATAGACCTACTACTAATTTTTCTTAGGTATTTTATCTGTAGAATTAAAATGCTAAGATGAAGAAGACCCTAGCTATCAAGTCATCTCTCAACCTCATTAACATCTTATAATTGACAATTTTATAGTCTTGTATTTAAAAGATGAAACTTTGTTTCCCTGCCAAGATATTTTCTCATCAAGAAGGTGATGATGAATTTCATATCACTGGATGTCTCATGATTACAAACAGCGTGAAAATAAGTTCAAGATGTTTTTTTATTTTACTTTGGAGGAAATTTTTATTGTTTGTCAGAATCTCAATAATGTTTTCAGTGTTTACAAACAACATTAATGAAGACAGCAAAGTACTTATCGGATGTATTTGATCAAATTATACCATTGAAATATTAAAATAACACTACTAAATATATATAAGAAACTTATGTGTATGTGTTTACCGGCGTATGCGGGGATATTTCTAAATTATCTCGTTATTGGTCACCAAACAGGAAAATAAATCGAGGGAAAAAGTGTGTGACAATAGATGCGATGAATAACGTCAGATTTTTTACGGCCTCGCCTATATTTTATATTAATATTTTTAAGCTGAGGTACGTCGCTCCAGAACCTGAAGTAGCTGCTGGGCATGGGTTCAAATCCCGTATAAGACATGGGTTTTGTAAACGTACTTCCACTCAGCAATGTCTATGCACTCAGGCCTGTCATAACTTCATAATCACCTACTCATTCGTATCCCCGTATAGCCTACTGTTGATGAGGTTATTAAGCAAACAGAAACCATCGTCATAAGGGTCGATCAAATAGTCGAAATCACAAATCAGTTCGATCAAACACTAAAATACTTCCATCTCAGATATTCCACTTTGACATCACCATACAATGTTTTATGTTTGGAGTTAGAATAGTTTTAATGGACATTATTTTTTGGATCGATTTTATAACAACGGGGAAACTTTTAGTGGCTTCATAAATTAGTCTGGTCTAAATATATTCTCCTTTCTACTTTCCTTGTTTCGAATTAAGAAAATCTTTTTCTGTCCCCTCTACTACCAATAACAATATAAAATGCGGGGTATGATTTATTATACCCATGCAACTTGTATTTTCGTTAATATGTTTTAACGATTATAAAAATTATGTGATGGGTTCGCTGCTAATAGCTTTTGCAACAGAATTCACAAAGAAATCGAAAAACCAATCTCTACGCCAATAGACCTTCGCTGTCATTACAGTGCGTCGTTAAACCCAATATATAACCAATCTCTTTTTTACATTTAAAAAAATTCCATCCTAATATGAATATAATATCTAGTATCGAAAATGAATAGTTTGAATTTATTATCACTATCTGAACTAACTCATAGAATAAAAAAAGCTCTTATCCATAACTACACACATTATGAAACTATAATTGATACAATGAATAGTTGTATCAATCTATTAATGATTTCTACCACTTAATAAATTAAAAGAATACCCATTACATTATTATGTATACCTTTTTAGTACATATATTTTCCTTAATTATTTAAGTATACGAGAAACATACTTTCCTAATCAGTAATTAGTGTGGTAAAATATGTGATGTTAAAATGGGTTTAATATTTAATTAGTTTTTCTGGGCGAGGAACACTAAGTAGTCAACAGGTAGGCCCTAGTATAGAGGGTGTAATAATGTATGGATTTTTCTATCTCCCAAGGAGGGTTTGTGTAGTGGAGAAGTGTGTTTAATTATAGGGTGTATTTTAGGGGTTGAAGGGGTTGACGATCTTGTATGACCTTGAAAACTTGAAACTTATTTCAAGTCATTTTCAACTTCGAGCTATGTCGGGACTCCGAGCTTTGTGCGTATTGCGTGGTAGTATAGTGACTGGGGTGTGAAATCCATTTAACCGGCGGACTCGATAATAATGATGGAATATAATTAATACAGCTTTTGTTTATATGAAGACCTTATTCTATTTGGGTAACTCGAGTGAGTTTCACAGACCACTCTCGCAGTGGTAAATACCAAAGTATTAATCAAATGATGATGACCAAACTTCAAAATTTTGTACAGTACATTATACTGGCAATTGTTACTTTAAATTCCATTTTTCATCTCTCAATTTTCAATGCACATTTTATTACACTCGTCAAGTTGTCATACAATACATGTTGTTGTAGTTCGTTTCAATTGACGAAAATCTGGTTACTATGTTAAAACTTCTTCGATCGAATGCAATATATAAGCGATTATATTTATATCAAGACCGAGACAAAATATGTTCCTCAATATAATAAGTGTCATGTCAATTACTATTGACTGATTCACTCTCATCTAACATACTCATGAAATATATGATTTATTTGGTAGACCCACCATATGGTAGTTTTGGAATATTATTATATTCATTGCCACATCGGTAAAAAGAGTGAATGTGAAGAATCACAATTTGCATAATACGCCACTTTAATGTGTCAGATAATTAATTATAGTTTGTGGAATGATTATTATGGTCCATCGTAAATATTTCAATAATGTGTAATTTAAATGTAGCTACACGCTAATAAACCATTTCACAATGCTGTCGAAAATGAATGAATAATTTCAGCCCATGGGATTTTGCGAAAAATATCAAATTCCCTATTTCAATGTTTATTAGTTATTTATTACCAAAATAATCTACGTGATAAATTGAATGGAGACATTCAAATTACTTGTCTGTGTATGAAATTTTTTAATTGTTGTAATATCTCCAGTACAATTATAGTCCAATTGTGAAAATGCACTTTCTCATATTTATTAACAGATGTTGAATGTATCCCCATTTTTTGTTGCTTGCTTGTAATCATTAATAAGAATCTCAAAGAAAGTTTTTTGAATCAGAATATACCCACCCCCTTATCTTTTCGTATTCATCATCCCTTCATCCTTCAATTTCCTCTTAACCCTTTTGCCTGCCCCGTGAGAAAGAACTTGCATCTATAGTCTTAATTGGGTCACGGCCAAGTAACATTTGGTTAGCGACAGATAAGTATGTTTCTTTGCTTATAATATGTGTCTAATAATGTAGAATTCTCAAGTGGTGGGGGTGTTGGTGAGGGATATTCTGTCAAAGAAGAAATCTTCGAAAGTGATAGTCAATTCCTATTGTGAGCGGTGATCTTAAAGCAAACTATTTACACTCGATGGATTGATATGGTATCGCGTTCGATATTCTGACCAGAGATCAATACGGTAAATGGAGTCAAACTGCGAACATCGCAAATATTGGAATATACTCTTGATTATGCACAATTAACAGAGCGAATAAATGGCGATCACATGAAATAGGTCAATCCGAAATTGAAAATTTAATATAAATGAATTCTACGCACATTTAATTGCCATTATGTTTCATAGATGCGTGGAGTGCGTATGCATATTGTTCTGTAGTTTAAGTGAGCAAAATATCAGTATATTTTCTTCAGGACGCATTTATTGTAAGCTCGATTGAACACTTTATCTGACCGCAACAGTGGATGTTATATTGTAAAGATCACTGGATATCTCAAGACAAATCAACGGAATGTGAAAAAGTAATTCTCAAACTGGCAAGACTAAAATTCGTGGCCACGGTAAAAATATCTTTACTTATCATGCAAATACTTCAAAATGTTATAATAAGTATAAGAATCACAATGTACAGTACACTATACAAAGGCATAATAATCATATTTATATCAGGTTCTTATCTAAAAACATGTAAAAAGATTGAGTGTGATGAAGGATATTCATGCCATTCATTTCAAATAATGAAAGTACTTGCTAATTTCAGTGCTTATAGTATAGGGCCTACTTTTAGATTGATTTTAAATTGTATCTAAATGTCCAAGTCTTTGGTTTGAGCCCTCTTCTGGTTTTTCTATATAACCTTATAGACTTTCTTCAACCAGGAAATAACAAACCATCTAATCCTGAACTTAAATCTATGTAAATTATGTTAACATCTATTAGTAAAGAGATAATAAAAAAGGTTGATGACTTACTCCACCTACCTTGGACGTATGAGTCCTTAGGCTAGATTCCGTCGCAAATCCTTTCCCGCAGATATTACAGTGAAACGGTCGATTCTTAGCTCGTTCAACTTGGGCATCGTGATTGCGAAGATGTTGTTGCAAATTTGATAACTGAATGAAGGCTCGTCCACATTCAGGGAGATGACATTTGTATGGACGTTCCCCTAAAACAAATACACGAGAAAACAGTTGTTAGTCGATTAAGTGTCACTGTTCCTTTCAATTGTGTCGCTTATGTCGATTTTTGTATACATCTTCATAGGTCATCTGTTGAGTGACGGTCGGTAGGTCAGTCCATCGCTAGCAATCACGACCAGTAAAAAACGCAAGTACAAACAAATATATAAGCGCAATACATCGCGTACATGACGTTCGTGAGACAATGGAGCTGTATTTGTTTCCGATAACAGAATGGCGCACATATCATTAGCATCATCTCAATACCCAATCTTCATGAACTTTTCACGAGGTTTGTTAATCCTACAGTGGATAGATTTCGTAAATGATGAATGAAGTAAAATGGTGACTTCTATATTCAAGAAAGTTCTTTTAGAATGTGTATTTCAATTGTTTTCATTGTTGGTACATATATGTCACTAAAAGCACTGCCCAACAAAGTGAGTGTAAGCCTTCGCTTCGTTGATCCAATAAAACCGTTAATCCAATAAGGTTGTTCAAAATATTTTACTGTTGTGTGAGGTTCTAATGTTCAGCCGTCTTCATGCATTTTGCTAATATATTTGTTCCACACATTAACCTATATGCATTGGCCGAGGGGTTAACAACTCGCAAATTTGGTGTACACCTGATTTCAGAGATTTCTAGAGATTTCAGGGGATTTCAAAAGATTTCATACGGATTTCAAGGGTATTTCAAATGATTTCAGGGATTTCAAGGGGATTTCAATTGGATTTCAATGGGATTTCATGGCAAGTGTACACAGGATTTCAGGAGTTGTTAACCCCTCGGCATTGGCGTAGGGGTTAAAATCAGTTTGACTGACACTTGGGGTAGGATGCCACTCGCATTATGGAGTTGATCTAGGCTATACTATTTATACAGTGTGTTCGTGTTTCTCAAATGGGTGCGATTTGTAAAAAGAGTGTCAAGGAAATGTAGTCGATGTGGAGGCTACTTATCATACATTCTTGCAAAGTGGTATGCATAAAAGAGATAAATGGATTTTCATGAACGTCGATGTATTTTTACTGAATGGAAAAATGATGATAATTTTTCTAGGTCTTCGTTTAGTTCTTTGCCAAGATCTATAATAACAAAAAAGGGCTCTTTCCTTTCATATGTTTTCCCCATTTTCTTTTACTTCTTTGAAAGATAGGAGCCCATCAATCTACTGTCGTGCATGCTTTTGACTTATTTTTTATTATACATAAAAAAATGATGCCTCTTTCAAGTTTGAAATTAGGTTAGTTCTTCTCGATGTCTGGTTTGTTCTTTATATATTTCACAGAAAATAAAAATCGTTCCGTTCTTGCATATATTCTGATAAAAAGCCCATTTAATATTAATGAAGAAACATCACGTAAGTTCGTTCCAAAGATTGTGAGGGTCTTCTCTTCTTAGAAGGCATGTCGAAATGTAGGGGGTGAAGGGGATGACATAAAACGGCGACCATCCCACTATATACCACCCCTCAAATACGTTGTGGAAGAAATACTGAACGAAATTATATTATGATCAGGTTCATGAAATACATTCTGATCCTTAGGTTCGGAGTTCGATCAATTTAATTAATCTGGCACAATATACAGTATACTGAATAGTGAATGAGGATTAAAATTAGCCCAACAATGTGGAAATAAAATGCACCTCAAACTTGCACAACTATAGCAGCAGCATATGCTAAACTTGAAGAAAGAGAAGGAAAATTGAATCATCAAGATAATTCCATAATGAAATTTTCATAATGGATCAATCCTTCATGAACTATATATAAACTATTTCACAAGATCCAAAATCAATTCAATTACTCCAATCCCTTGTAGGTTTCATCTATATTTGAAGTAAGAAATAGTTGGCCCATGTCTTCTTTATTTTAGGTTGACCTCTCCTATTTCATAGTCTGTGAAAATGTTGAAAAACACTATCTAAGTAGACGATGATCCAATCATTAAAATCTCAATTAAAAAACAAATGAAAGTTATTGCTTGCATCAGAATTCCTCATACAAGAACTTAAGAATCAACACCATGTGAGTATTATCATAACACCGTGTTATACATTATACGAATCACCCTTCACCGGTTTATTCTTTTGGCCCAGGGTCTAAAAGTGTGCCTCTCTTCACTCTAAAAAACCAGATACCTGATTTAGAAATTGAATGGTGAGAGGGGGGAGGTAGGTGGTCTATAATATTAAGGTTACATAAAAGTATTAAAAAAATAGAAACAATGCAAGCGGTTTCAACCGTCCTACAGTTTATCAGTGTTAATAAAACGCTGTGTGTCTGTTATACGGGGGACACTGGCTATTTGAATGCCAAACACATCTGCTCTGGAGAGCAAGAGGGGTTTCTAATGCAAATTAGACTGGACCAAACAAAAAGATCACAAAAACATTTGAATGACGAGCAAGAAGGGTGAAACTGAAGACAATCGGACAATAAACGGACCATCCGTCCGGCCAGCCGTCATGTATAGTCGTTAACAAACAACATATTTACTCATCACTTTGATTGTTTATAGATAATGAAGATGTGATACGTCAAATCATGATACTTTCTGACTATCTAAAAATGATTCTGTGAATAAAAGCACTCTTTTCATAAGAATTGATACTTAGGTTAAATTGCTTATTGTTCCTAAAATTGATTGATAACAAGTCTACAGGTAGTTGGACGCTGAAAATGAGCCAGAGAATTACCCATAGACTTGCTCTACGACAGCACGCTCCTTTCTTCCAGCAATTGTATAATTGCTGATTCTATGTTTACAATTACTTTTCAGATGTTGATAGGACATCCTGTAGTCATTCAAAAAAAAAAGTCAAGTCAATTTTACGGAATATGTGTGATAGTTTTTTATGATTCAGAGATTCCTTACATTGATAGATAAAAATAATTCTAGTAATATATTATACATATAGGTCTAATACTAGGCCTAGTTTAGATTTCCGGCATTGTTGATTTGAACTCATTGTTTTTTGAGAATCTATACCAAGAACTATATCGACTGATCACTTCGAAAAAATCGAGAAGTTATGTTCACCACGACTGTACTCGTTATTCTCCCAGGGTACTATTTTTAATTTTCACTTTTATTTTTCATTCCGATGATTTGGAACTGGCAGTTGCAGCTGTGTATGTGTGCATGTGTACGTGTGTTTTTGTGTGTGTAGGAGCAAGAGAGTCCCAACTTCATGACGAACCATATTAGTTATCCCCAATATGCAGGGAAAGAATTATGGTATTTAATAATATCGACTAACGATCGCTAGTAATGACGAATATATCAAATCCCCGCGATGTTTTAAAACCAACCCCCTGAAAAATCAATTTATTTTAATAACTGCCCCATATTTTTATGTAAAAGAAGAAAAGAAGAGCTGCGAGGGTGAACTCTGAAAAAGTATGTAAATTGCAGTCACATAAATCAATATCATCAAGACTTTTTCTCCAAAATCGAAGTATTCTTTACTTACACATTATTTTTTCCGAATACAGATTGATTATAATTCTTAATATCTGGGATTTTTTTAATAACATTTTGGTGTTATTTAAATTTCTTGCCAGATGTCTATATTATTTCATGATATCAATCAGGAGTTTTCCGAATCCAGTTAATCACAAATTGAGAGTGATAATTTTATAGAATTGTAACTGTCGCTATAGTATGGTGCTTCGCATTGAGCCTATACATATCGTTTTCCGAACACAATACATTGAAATGCGGCACAATTGCTAATGGGAATGAGAGCGTAGATTTATATTTCCTTGTTAATAAAAATATGATTCAAATTGTACAAATAGTATTCAATGAAAATTGTGTTTGTTTGTTTGAAATTTTTCTGCCGTTATTGGTCCCTACTTTTCTTTCACTGAGCAGGTATCTATCTATACATGTATTTTTTATAAAACGCCAGATGGGTAACGAAGAACTATAGGTGTTTAAATATTATGCTCGTTTCTAGGGTCAAGCATGTACTAAACAATCCACCCACATTCTATTATAAAAACACAACATACACTCTATGGATTGATCATTAAAATAGAAAGGTACATCCGTACATGAAATCAACTGCATGGTACAAGTTGGCGTACATTATCTTGGAAGAAAATCTCTCGACATACGTTACATACAAACTGCATTGCGTAATTAAATTTACAGGCACAGAATACTCATCCTATTTATATGAAACACGTATTTTATTATATATATTCCAATACGTTGAGTAGATTGAGGTATTATATCTAAGAATTCTTTTTGAACTATGGTAAACCACTCAGGTCTGGTGAGTTCCAATTTCAACTTGATATCGTTACACACAGGTAAGTATTTTATTACTGATTCAAAAACGTATCATTACCGAGAAGCATTCGAATCAGTTTTGGTAACGTTTTGATGACATTGCGTTTTTTATTATTATTTCAACAAATATTTACATAATATAGGCTACATCTGTCAACTATATGTAAAATAACATGACGTATAATTTTCTCACGACTTTTCTACCCCTTTTTTAAGCGTGGACAACCCTTAAATAAGTAAAGGGTAGTTTTTTGGACCAGACGAATTTGCATATATCAGTTATAGAAACAATTGTAACCTTAACATGAGACAAAAAAATGATCAAATAAGGGTCGAGATTTTCATACGAGCTAAAGGATTAAAAAGTTAAACTCATAGAACAGTATCTTTATATCGTCAGAGAGAAGGAACTCAAATCCCGAATGATTTTTAATATATGGTATAACTTCTGTTAGATTTCACGGGTGAACAATAATTCCATATAATTATTGAAATCATATTCTCAGCTTTTAAATTTTAACTCACGTGAAGACTGAGAAAAAACGGGTAATTTAATTCTGTATTACGGTATTAAAATTGTTAGATATCTGGTTTATTGACTATTTAATAGGCCAACAATTAAAAAAAAAAACACAATTATTTACATATAATGAATACTCATCAAAACTATTAATAAAACTATGAAGTTATAATATTATTACTTATTAATAAATACATAATTATTTTTAAAAGCCGCCCCGGTGGCTAAGTCAATTATCGCTAGCGGTAGTAACTGGGGATATGAACATAATGGTAGCGGTACTAAAGGGTTTGATGGGTACTGTGTATATCTTTTAGAAGACGTACACATAAAAGTGTAGAAAAGTTATGAAGTGTTATAATAGTAGTTAATTGGTTACACATTTTCATTTTCATAGCTGTTAGTTGCTTCTTCAAATTGTAAATATTTTCGTAATTATCAAGACTGTGTTTTCAGACCATCAACAAACAGTATTTCTCTCCGAATTTCATTTTTTGACGAATACTAAATGTACTACAGATTAGCTGGCGTTTGTTTCGAATGAGAAGTAAAACAAATTTGCATGCTCATACCTATATTACTTTTATCGTGTAACCTATTTGTATATGTTTTTATAGAAGGAGGTGAACAGGGAAATAAAAATTATTTAATATTCTCACCCTTATAAAGTTTCTTTGAGAAAGATGAAACATTAAAACGAAATGACATCTCATAATGATGTTCCTTGATTATTCCAAGGGTACCTCCTCCCCAAACGCAATATTTTTGAAATGTAAAGGTACAAGTAAAAATTATATTCTCTCGAAATATACAAAATCTCCTTATAAGTAAAATATTAATAACTTTGTTCATCATTTTCGAACATGTCTGAAGTGTGGGGACTAAAGCAAGAATGTATATTTACTTTCATGGATTTGAATTTGTCTTTGCACGTGATGTATAGGCCTATGCTGATTTATCGAGAACCGTAAATCTTGTTGTATTTCCATGTTGTGTTTTTGTGTAGGCTTGTTTAATTCAAATGAGTGTATAATAAACTCTCCAACATCATTGGTATTATTATTCCTACCTAATTGAGATGAACTCATTATGCGATACGACAAAATTGACGTAATAAAACATTTTATACACACCAACCACATTGTATCACGTCTATAGAAAGGTATTATTTCGAATTAATAGTATATTTTATAATGTTATATTAACTGAGGTTAGTGTCTCCACATGAAAACGTGCTATAATGCGAGTGAGCTCCTCTTTATACCACTAGACAAAAAAACATATTCGCATGCAATTGTTCTCCTTAAGAAATGCAACCAGTATTGCATCCAACCTGTTTTTCCAGCTTGGCTAGGCAAATTTAATCACTATAGCTACATGCAAAATGCATCCGTTTTAAAAAGAGAGTGAAAAAAACACAATTTGACTCTGAACAGTTGAAGATTTCAATTCTAAGCTGATCAAACGAAAGTAGGAAAGTTTGCGGTTCAGCTATAGAGTATTTTTTTGACTGATTTTACCTTTATTTGATTACGTGAACAAGCTGTTGTAAAGTTTATACAAAATGAATTATATTTACCATAGAAACGCAAGATACAAATATTCATGGGAAAATTAACTAGAATATAATTACCCTCGATTTTTATCTGTCGATAAATTGTAAAATGAGATGTTGTGTCGATTAAAAATTATAGTGAAGACCCAGGGAAAGAACATAAGTATGGTTCTACGCGATCAGGTTAGATTTTAAAATGAGACTGGTTTTTCTTGAAGTCGGTGTCCTTCGCAAAAAAGCGAGAGTCAGTATAAATATAGTTAGGCAAGGCTCTGTGCAACTCGAATGTATCAAAGATGAATAAGATGGAAATACTCGACATAGAAGTTTCATAAGGATTTGATACATTTTATCAGTTTTACCGCATGCCTTGGAAAAAAATAGAATTTAATTCAAACATGCATAGTGTTGATTATAGCTAGTTCTTTAAGTATATAAATGCACTTTAGACATGGGATAGCGTGCAAGGCTTTGAGAAAATTTAACTATGTGTGGAAGTTTTTTTATATAACATACGTCACGGTTCAATTGAGCCGTGAGATGAAGAGGAAGACATCCATTGAACTGTACTAAGATTCATATCTAGCCAGTTTTGATGATCTATCGTTCAGTATTTACGGAATCTTTTGTGCACATCAGGGTCTAAGTATATTTTAATACTTTATTTATCCGAAGACGTCATTTTTTATCATCAAATATATATTATATTGACAAAAAGCAATAAAGCCCGGTATTTCTCAATGAAAAAACTACCAACTTCTCACATTAAAAATAAGAAAAATGTAACAAAACAAGTGTTAGCAAGTAGTGGTGCTAGCAAGTTTAATTATATCGCATATAGTATAATAAGGAGAAATATACCCTACTACCACAAAGTTAGTCGTTGTTCCTATCTACATGGGAATCAAATTTGGTTGAAGAAACCATCTGTGGGATGTGAAGAGAAGATATAAATATAGCAATATATATACACATACATATATATGCCTAAATATATGTGTGTGTGTGTAAATGATGACTGATTCTGGGTGAAACCGTTCGATTGAGAAATAGCTTGAAATATTCATTGAAACCTAACGTTTCGACAGGATAGCACCAATTTTTATCAAAGGACTGAACTCTTTCAAGACTTTCTCAAAGAAATAATTCCTTTCAGAATCCTATAAGAGAACAACAATCATATACATAATCGACGCAGAGATAGAAGCAGAGCCTAATGAACACAAAGAAAACGATAATATATCAGAGCATATAGAGAACCTAGCCATTGCAATCAAAGTTGATAGATGTGAAAAAAGTGTTTTCGAAAATCTCGTGGAGACAAACATTGAAGAATTCGTAAAAGTAGACTAAAATTAATGACAAATTGGAATAATATGAGAAAATTATAATCGAAAACAGGAAAGTAATAGAGAATCAAAGATCAAGCTATGAAAATCTGATTTGTAGAAATGAAGTATTAGGTTTTCTGAGATATGAACCATCAAGATGCTAATTCATTAATCAACCTTCTTGTCTGTCTAGGTGTCATCGGTCCGAAGGTTCGTGGTTTATATGCTCCAGGTAACAGTAATTTGGATGCTGGTACAATTTGAAATGGGGCTACGGGGGCTTTCAGACGTTTGATAAACGTTGTCTGTATCACTTTTGTCGAGTGTATGTAGCTTTTTTTCTATTTCCATTCCCTCTCGAATGATACGAGGATTAAGTAGTACCTGTGAGGCTATACCTTCTGTGTTATTGAAGTCGATAGAATGGCATATACATTTCGAGGTACCAAGGACAGAGTATAGCCAAGATTCTTCGGGGAGGAAATATTGAATCAATTTTCACTACCCACCGAATTGGCCAAATATCAAGGAGCCAAAAGGACTTGATTTAACTCGATCAGGAGGGGGTTGGCGAAATACCATGTGCAGATTATCAACATACATATATCGGACAAATGGATAGGACGCTTTTCGTCAGAAAACAAGAGTTTATATCAGCATGCAGTAAAATGGAAACACTCGAAATTGCTAGGCCATTCTATCGAGTTCAATAACAAAAGTTTATGCCCTCAGTGGCTACTTAATCCTCGGACCATTAGAGAGGCCAAAGAAATAGAAAAAAACAGCCACATACAAACAACAACAGAGATGACAGCCAACGTTTACCAAACGCCTGGAAGCCCGCGATAGTCCTATTTCAAATTGATCCAACATTCATATTACTGTTGTACCCAGCTGAGCATATACCTGTATCACATTAACATACTACGAACCTTCGGGTCCTATGACACTCAGCCATACAAGAAGGTTGATTAATGAATTAGCATCTTTTAGTTTATAACTGGGAAAACATAATATTTTATTGTGAAAATCAGATTTTTCATAGATTGATCTTTGATTTTCATGACACTCTCTTGTTTTCAATTTTGATTTTTCTATATTATTTCAATTTTCCATTTTATTATACTTTGATGCATTCTTCAATTTTTGTCTTCATGATTGTGAGAGAACAAACTCTCTAGATCTGTTTACTCAGATAGCAATGGTTAAGGTTTTCAATATTTTCTGATATTTCATAGTTTTATTTGTGTTAATTAGGCTTTGCTTACATCTCTCTATATCAATTATGTATGACTGTTGTTTTCTTAGAGGAACCTGAAAGCAATTATTTCATTCAGAAGTCTTGGAAGAGTTCATTCCTTTGATAAAGATTGGTGTTATTCAGTCGAAACGTTAAGTTTCGATAAATAATTGAAGCCATTCATCAATTAACGGTTTCGCCCTGAAATAGTTATTATTTTCAAATACTATGACCGCCGAATCAGCTTTCCATTCACGCACACACGCAGATGTATATATATATATATATATATATATATATATATATATATATATAGAGAGAGAGAGAGAGATTTATATGTATATACATACACACATACATATTCATATATATATATATATATATTTATACATATTTGTTATGAGAGAGGAAGAGAGAGAGAGAGAGAGAGAGCGCGAATACATTCAAGTTTTGTATTGGGATAATTGAAATTTCGTAAAGAAATAATGAAATATATTGAAATATATCATTCAAAGTATATAGCTTTGTTGCGCAAGTCAGTGTACAAGTAGGACTGTATCACACTCTATAAATACTTAAGAAGTTATAAATCGAAATCAAAATAACATTATGATCATATTATTCTACTGAAATGTCTATGAAATTGATTGTTTCTCTTTAAACTTTCAAATAAAATACTTAGCGTCATCCCGCTCATCGAGTGAACGCGTTGATGATTAGATAGAAATATAAGCAATTCCACGAGAGATAAAAATAATGAAAAAATGAAAAGCGATAGGACGTTCTTTAATGAGATGGGCGTATCAAGATCTAGAAGTCTTCCAATCAAAACTCAGAAAGTATTTACGTAACAGTGACTAGAAATCGAATCATGGATAAATTATCTAATTAGTATTCATACTCTTCTCACATAGATATTTGTATTGAATATTATTTGTTGATGTAAATATTGCTTCATTCAGTGAATATATCGTAGATTTTAATCATTCGACATTCTTACTGTGACTGAGTAGAATGAAGATTTTCACACCTTTCTATGACACTAATGAAGGTACACTATACTTACAAATACACATAGAATTCACATAAATTTACTTTCAACCGTTTTATCACAATGTAATGAAGTTCTGTCTCACTTGAAATCTAGAAACTTTCGAGTGTAATTTTGAATATTCATCGAATTGATTACTATCATTGGTCTCACATCAATACATTATACATTACATGGTTTAAAGAATTAAGAATTCTTTGAAACTCGATAAACGACCCAAGTTTGCAGTAAGAGGTTTTCTCGGTGATGAGAATTTTCATAGCAATATATATATATATATATATATATATATATATATATATATATATATATATATATATATATATATATATATATGATTGTATAGGAGACAATTGCTGACTTTTTCATGAATTCTATACGGAAATAGCAGCCGTTACATTCACTAGACTTTTGAATGCAACTGACTTGGTATTGAGCATTGGTGATTACACTCATGTTCTGGGAGTGTTAAACACTTGCTACACAACATTCGAAGTCTATCTCTGAAGACTTTTCCATTGAGTGATATCGTCTCTATATTCTCATTCAATGCAAATATGTTGGACATAGTGCATGCCTACATACGTATATAAAACACAAAAATGTAATGTTAGAGCGTAGCGACTTTTTAAATGGTTTTTCATCTTATCCCGTTGGTATTCGATGTAAGAACGCAAGCAAGGAAAAAAACCCACTGCCTCATCAGCTGATACATAGCGTTGAAAACCTGTTGGATGTTGGTTTCATCTTAAAGTGTTATTACTCGTGCTGAACATATAAATGCCCATGTTCGTCAATGCGCAAGCATATTGAAATGATCACAGTTAAATTAAAAACAACAAACATTATCAAAACATTTATTTCATGTTTTTATAGTAAAAATGTCGATGATTTTTTTTTATTAGAAGGGTTATGATGAAATGACCATTTATTGATCTGATCAGTAAAATGATGACGCATCCACAACAACACCACCCCTCCCACCCTCCCACAAATGTCATTGCGTCCCCTAATATTTTTTTTGAAAATGCATTCCCTACTCCGAAAATGATATTCATCAGGGGAAATGAAGGCGTGGTTTAGGCTCCATATGGGGGTTTGGGGTGGAAACAAACCCTCCCCGTGCACAATAATGGCTGATACCGGGATACGAACTCGGTACTCCTACCTAAATCCCGTTACTAGTATGATATACTGAATAAACATTCACTGTTTATTCAAATGAATACCGTGTAATGCGTATACAACAGTAAGTGATCTCACATCCAATTATCCTAGACCCTCATCGTAGGAGAAGTCGAGTTATATTAGAGAATTGCAATATTCATTGCAATTTCATTCATTCATTGCAATTTCAAAACTAATTGAACGAATGCATCTTTTCAAATAAAATGGTAGAAATAGTCTACATTTTATTTTATTCTCGCACTACAATGTAAATATAACCCAATACAGTAATGGTACATAATTTATTCTACCAATATTAGTAATTGAAAATATTATAATTTTCTTATATGATGATTTGTGAACTTGTATACTGTATGAGTTTGATAATTTTATTTTGTATAGTGGTTGTGTAAGTTCATACAATGTTGTATAATCGTTAGCCAAGACGTATCATAAATATGGTGTTCATAACAGGAACTTTGATTGTTGGGAAGGTGGCACTTGCGCGGTAACGAGCGACCTGGAAGAATCCAAGCCAAATGACAACAATTACAAGCGATTTGACGATGTATGTCTACGGCATAAAATAATTTTCGTGAATCTACTTCCTGCAGAAATAGTAAGTTACCATACGAATAATTCTTAATTCAGAAATAATAAATATAAAATAAGCAGTATGTTCGAAGACACTTGAATCACTTTTGAATGTATTCCAAAAATATACAGCTGATCACTTATTTCGTTGATAATAAGAATGCATCTATAGGTAATTTCTTTGGCTCGGTGGTAGGGTGATGAAGAGGGTAAACGAACAATAAAAGGGCTAACTAGGAAGTAGAAAGAAATAATGCATGAAGAAATCTAAAAGAAATATAAAGAGAATTTCCTTGATTCTTCTTCCTTCCTGTCAATTTTATGAGGGTAAAAACGAAGAAGAAATGTAAAAAAAGTAGCTAAACCAATTTATGAGTCCCATTATACTGAAATTCCAGTTCTACCCTGATTTGAGGAAGTCAATCGAAACTAATTTTCCTGGACTTTTAATGAAGGTATAATCGGTACACAAAATATAGACATTATGGTTATGGGCACCCACGAGGGTTAAAAAACGTATAACTCAAGTTCACATATTCCATAGCATCTTTCTTTATAAATGCTACGAGAGTGAATGGCGAATCAACTTGTATATGGAATGCGATGAACCTAATGGGAAAACTGTAGAATATTTGCATCAATAACTTTGGAATGATTTCGAACACTTTTTTTCAAAGATTCAGAATTCCGTTGAATACTTGAAGCATTTTTAGTAATTAATATTTTTCTAGTGGACATTATTGAATGCATTGATAATTAGATTGCATACAGATATTAAAAGAAAGTTCCAATCGTTTCATTTGCTGAAGAAGAGTCTTCCACGAGTGTAATGCACAATCAGACACAGAAACAACATTGGAATTCACGGACAATAATTTTCATTTTTCTGAGGGAAACGGACAACGTGTTGTAAATGAAAAAGGAGATGAAGAGAAATCTATACTTTTCACGAATGTAATAGATTGTTATACTTTCAGTGCCAATAATATATGTTTCATTAGGTCCAATAAAGTAATGACACTAAAAATATTATTGAATGATAGCTTAATTGTTTACCCCTGGAACAGTATTTTAGAGATGTGTTAAACCATAACACTCCCGAGCAATCACACATATTTTGTTAGTACATTGATAAAATATCACAATGTAGGACTTGATTTTTGTCGGTATGAATTACTGAAAAGCCATCGTGATTTGTATTGCGATTTGAAATCGTGTATAGTATAATCTAGGTCTATACACATCTCGAAAATTATTTTCTTCATCATGGTGAATATTTATGGATGTCACCAACTGCGGTTAAACGTACTTCGTGACCGAAGCTCCGGGACAAACCACGTTTGTCCGAATCGCAACAACGATTGCTATGAAAAATAAGAAATTCTTTCTACAAAATATTCCCCATTCAATGAAACGACATTGACAGTATGAAATAACGACAATGTTGATTAACTTGAGTGTGACCAGGTTTCGACTTTCGTACGCACGAGAGTACAACAGATGTAATTGGAACACCGTACAAAAAAATCATCCATGGAAAAGACAGAGACTTGTCAAGAGCAAGGCATTCTATATTTGGTAAAAATCACTTCAAAAACTTTTTTTTAGAAGATTTTTATTTGAGCTTCCTTTTGACGGAGGCGTCACATCGTTCGTTCTTTATTTGAACTTTTCAACGTTCGTTCATTTTCCGTGATATTTTAATTATTCTTTTAACTAGATGTAAATCGTTTTCTCCTCTTCCTACTTTCGCCCGTCACCCTACTCACTTCTTTTATTTGTCTTTCTTACGCCTTACGCCCTTTTGGCCACCCCCTTTTTAATAACCTAACTCGTATTTAATGTATTTTTCACTTTTTAGCTAAAGGAGGTGTTCGCGCGTCAATTGGTGGCTCGGAATTACTACAAAATGAAAACACTTGACTAAAAAGCGAAAATATTCTAATGTTGTTGAGAAGCCTGACACAAGATCTGCTGATTTTGGAATTTATCAGGATGTCAATTAAGGAAGTCGAGAATCTTGAAAAAACGTCATTAGAATCAATTCTGGGAATTTAAAAAATACTGGTAAATATAAGAACTGTCTGTAGTTTTCGGAAGAATTATTACCGCAATCACTTCCAAGGTGAAAAGAAATCTGATGTCAGTAAAAACAAAAAATGTAACATTTTCAAGTATTTCAATTGAGATTGCAAAAGACGTATTTTCTTTGCCGGCTTAACAATGTGTTATTGAATGACAAAAGTTGTTTGGATTCCAAACTATAATGTTGGAATTGGTGAGACATTTTGAGGTCACTTGTTTATTTAAATACAATCGGTAACGTCTTTCTTTTGAACTTTTTATTGGAACAATACAAATTAGCTGAAATCGAATTATGTACCCATTAGTCCTAGACATGCATTGAAAGTCTTGAGTGCAAAGTTTTATACATTTTTCTCCGTCAGTTACAAAGTTCTTTATCTACGGTTCTGGGTAAAAAATCTAAATCAAATTATCTACAATATTACGTTTACAAATACATTTTCGTTAGAATTAGAAGAAAGTTTCTTTTTGTTCTAAATTGATTCGAGAAAAAGTATCACTCGTAAAACAGCATCCAAAAAACTATTTTCTACTTTTAATATAAAAAAGAGTTTTTCACGTATCTAATAAGTAATAATACGCATGCCTCTATATTGTATTCCTGTAAAACGCATTGATCATACTTGGTATAGGAAAATTCACCATTTGATTGAATTTTGTACAATTTTTGACATTCATATCAGATCATCAAGATCTCGTGACAGTCAAATTATGTTGTATATAAATTAATTGAGCCGTTCAATTTATATTATCTGAATCGTTGTAACTTAAAAGTTATGATGAAACATATGTTATACATAGAATAATATGAATGCAATGATATTGGAACTGATAGCTTCTATAACGAACAAATATTTTCCCCCAATTATGAAAATCATAGAACGTGCTTCTCTCATACCATGGCCACAAATAATGTACAAGACGATCATTCAGTGCCTTCACGTCGAAGGTTGAACTCAAACACAATCTTTCAGATTCAAATAGATTAAAAGACGGTAAGCTTATCTAATTATAGATAAAACTTCGTTATTTATTTTCCTAATGCTGGTAATAATGTTCTTTATTCGCGTTGCAATAATTTCCACACAGTTGAATTTTTCGAATCATGAAATTCCTTGCAAAATACATTAAAGTATCTACACTAATGCAACGTCGGAGAGATAAGGGAGTTTTGGTTTTCATGACAATGATTGGGTCCACTTAAGCTTGTAGTCAACATGGTCTCCCATTAAAAGACAAGAGAAGGAAAGAGGAGAGAGAGTATTTTCCTTTACTCAAGATATGAAAACTGTGGTAGACCAGCAATACTTTTTATGATTCAAGGCAAGGAATGTGAATACTTTAAAAATGCGTTAGGGAGCCGCTGATAGATGAGTGTAGGCAAGGACTACATTTCATATAGTGGATAAAGAGTGAATTATTCTTGCTAATTTCTTGTTGTTATTTGACTTCGATTTTGTTTTCCACAGGTCGAACCCAGAAACCAATAAATTCGAAAATTCCGCCCACCACCATAGTCCAATACCGGAGTACAATGATATTTTGGACCAAATGGGTATGGGCTTTTTTAAAGAATGAATGTTGTGTTTTACGACGCCTCAACAACCACATTTTGGTGCTAATAAACCTGACGTTAAGAGAAACTAGTTTGTAATATAAAAAACCGCATTGGAATAACCTATGCGGAAAAATAATAAAAATATGTGCTATAAGCTTGAATTTTGTAATTGATCAACATTGTTCTAATATTTGTCAAGTTCTAGATCTATAATTTATATTGTTTGCAAGAAAGGAGAACAATATAAAAAATCTAATTTTTCCCCTATTTCACAACAATACTTATGACATTTTCATTCGCCGTATACAAAGCATACAAAATACGTTAATGTTGCTTAACGACTCCACCATACAAAATAAATAACAATGGAAAACAATGATTGTTTCATTGCTTTATAATAGTTTACAATTCGATTTTAAAATAAAGAATAGAATCGAACGTGATGGAATACAGATGCCATCCAGATTCTTGTCTTTCAACCCCAAAACTAGTATCATTACCTCAATTAATTGATTCGGGGAAATATCATCGAGAAAACCTACCCGTCGGTAAAATGGATAGAGTTTATGATGCGAAATGAAAATATCCGCGGACATACCGTGCCGGTTCTAGGCTGCACTACCATGGGCACGTGATTGATGGTTATACAATTATTATGCATAATATGCAAATAAAGAAAATATTAAAAATATTATGTCAATAATAAATAATTATAGCGATAAATTAAATATTAAATATTACAATTGGTAATTAATAACGACGGATTGTTTCATACCAAATCCTGCATATTTTACATATAAATAGAATTTTGACATTTTAATATGTTTATTGCGTGACACGTGTACTGTAGGCCTATACGACAGTATTATTGACATTGGGACTAATTGTAATTGCAGTTCAGTATTTAAACTCAGTCACTTACAGCGAACTATTGGTTTCAATAATAATATTTTAAAGGAAGGAATTCAATATGATCAAATTAATATGCTTCTTCAAGATAAATGATGAGTTATTCTTATTCTCCTGCTAGTAACTCTAGTTTCAGTAAAGTCAAGTACGCAGTCTATCAAGCTAATTCATAATTGTGAATTAAGTACTAAATATTAATGAATGAGATTCGGTTTCGAAATCAATTATTGTTCACTTTGTAATACACCATAACCATGAGAAAGTAGGATAATTAATCGAAATTTCTTTTTAAAAATTATTTAATGGAAGATTCTAAAAACACCATACTAAAACCTAAAACTAAATGGTAAGTTCGATGAAAGACGAGTAAACTGATCGAAACATTAGCAATTAAGTAACGATATCTCGAAATGCACACCATCCGCCGGGTTGTTAATGTTGTTCACAAAGCGCGCTATAATACAGAGTTGTGTTTGAGGGGAAAATGATGTAAGAACGTGGTAAGAATGTGGTCCGGACGATATTACCAGCCCCTCACACCCCACAGCCCCTGCCACCACCATTACTTACCCTCAACCAATAAAACGTGCCTTGAATATTTTCGATTTTTATTAAAGATTATATGCCGTCACCACCCCTCACCCCCTACCAGAAAATAAAAACTAATTTTCCATGAAAAATGATATCAAGGATATTTTCCAACATGTTGGTATAATGCCTTGAATATGATAAGAGTCTTAGACGAATAATGATTATATATATAGTAACTATAGGAACCCTATATATAAGAAATCAGTAATCAAGTCCACTGGATGTAAATTATATTGAAATTGTATGGTACTCTACATCCGAACTATTATTAAGTTAGAGTGTACAGGATAAAACCAACACGTAATTCATTTTTACATCCTAATAAGATATTTTGTTATAATGTTTCTTCGAATGTTTAACGACTTCCTTTAGTAATTTAAGAAGGGGAATAAGAAAATAACGTATATTTGTTGTATTATTTTTCACGGTGCTAAATATAGGTACTAATATGTGAGTTATTCTTGTACCTAACTTTTATAATTTGCACATTTCTCAAAGTTTTGGAAAAACAAAATGAAAATGAATGTGTAATTTTCTCTCAATAATACGACGAACGTAACTTTCATTACCAATACGTAGATACAAAAATGTGGTGATTTTCTGCACAAAGAATTAATTTATCTTTTTATAAATGAAGTATTTTTTGAATATCGAATCCATGCCTCAAGTTTGATTCCCAAAAGAAATACAGATATATTTTAGTCTTGATTAGTGTCTTTGTTAACCGAAAGGACGGTCCTGTTTTATAATCACTGTTACTTTAGTAAATAGAGCGTGATATCATCTTTTTCTTATTTTCATACGAAAAACTTCGTCCTGCTTGATAAATGACATCATAACGACAGATGATAAATTAACGAGCCTGAAGTCTTAGCGGCACTCTACAACCAAAGAACTCACTCTGTTTGCAGAAAGCGTTAATAACGATTATGTATGGGCTATCTATTCCAGAGAATATTATATTATTCTCGTAAAAATGGGGAGCAGCGAAAGTGGGATGATTTTAATATTTGAACTGGAAATGTTTATGTTACTCATCACATATAATCTACATGATACATACATATGATCATAGATGTTTTGAAAACTCCATTATCCGAAAAGTATCAACGATTTCTATAATCGACTGTACTTGGAATTCAAACTCAAGTATAAAACTAACATTATAACCCATTACGTAACCCAAAAATGTTAATTTCTTTTTATGGGTAGACACGAGTTTCAAAAAAAATACTAATATTTCTTTCTTTTCGTTCATTCTGTCTTGTTATAACGCGAACGAAAAAGTTTTCGGTCAAAAGTTGAATATTATAAATTCTAGAGGCAGGCCATCAGACATTGGAAAAGAAAGAGGGAAATATAAAAATAAGAATACGGTGAGGGACGCATCGCGGAGTAATGGAGCAGGGGAAGGGAAGGGAGAGATGGATGAGCAAAAAAGGGCAGTAAAAGAACATGAGGGTATCTATAAAGAAAATGGTTAAATTATTACTCCCAGTACATAAACACAGTCGTTACTCTAGTTTTTCTCTCATCCGCACGTACTTATAGTGTACACTAAGTAGGGGGTCGGTCTGTTTGTAACGGGACAAATGGCATCATGTCGAAGTTCATAACACGGTGTGTACTAATGATTTAGTTTATGAAACTCACATTTATTGGATGGATGAATTGTATTATTATTTGCTCAAGGACCCCACCAACAGCTAGCTAGGCAACATGGGGGTACGCCAATAATGATTACAATGTATGGATGGAGTTTTGAATCAATATGAAACGTGAGTTTTTGCAAATATATGACAGAATAGGTGTTTTGATTATACTTTAAATATTCCGAAATTACTCCATGTACATATACTTATTTCTGGGGTTTCATTTCCAAACCAAATATATTTTCAGTATCCACACTGTAAATTAAACTATAGACTTCAAGCATACATTAGAAAAAGTCAGGAAACCCGAGTGCACGTATTTTGTGTATACGAAAGTAGACACATGCGTATTGTATTATTCGAGTATAAGCTTTCAATTACAAAACTATATTCGATAAGAATGAATTGATGGAAATCAAATATGCTTATATAATGATTCAAAGACTGATGTACTGATAATTCGCAACCTGTTTTGATACCAATTGTCAGCCTGACTCATTGTATACAATCGTGTATGATACATCCTTAATTCTGACCCACGGTAATTAGTTATAAACCTGAACGAACCAGAAATGTTCGAACAGAAGTCCTCAGCACAGATGAGTTTGACGATGGTTTTATTGCGGATCATGGTTAATGAAGAATATTTCGAGCCTTCGTGAAATGGTCACACTAATTCTTAATATTGGATATGTTTATTATATTATGTATATAGAAGATATATTTCATTAGGAGTACATGTTTCTACATAATTATTATTCGTTCCATCTTAGCATCAACTTCTGTAACTATAAAACTATCATTTTTGTCTAGATTAAGATTCAGCTCTCACGTTACTGTTCGGTCAACGTCTGGTCAATCTGATATTGTGTATCGAATATGTATTAACAATCCCATTGCACACAAGCACCTTAGGCTTATTCTCATTATTGTTCTAAGGAGTAGACATTCTTACAATACCAAGCCATGATTGTTCAACAATAACACAGACAAACGAGACTATAAGGTCTGGTATTACCTACCAAGTAAAGTTAGCTTTATTCTGAGAGTTACTGAAAACAAATAGCATTGATAATCGGTGTTAACTCCCAGTTAGAGCTACTCCTACATTGGTTATTCCGGTACAAAGCCAATTATGCTGAAATAATAATAGAACACCCTTACTCAAAGCATTTCTAAGGGTTGCAAACTATAATGCAAATAATTGTGCTCACTTGCTACTGTGAATGCGTTAAATAAATGTCATTTGAAATAAAGTGAATAACTTGTGAACTGTAGGTACTAAACAATACAGGAAAGAACACCTTACAGTTTTTGCCACATATACATGCTTTTCATGCAACGACGCAATTGCATACATGACACTAACAAACATGCACTTCTGTTTTTGTATTACTGAGTTGCTCATGATATTATGTGAGACACTTTGATTCTCGATAAGTGGTATAATCTTTGAAAGAATCGTTCAACAGGTCAACTACATTCTTATATTATATCGACCTAATAACTTCAAGAGAAAATAAATGTATTCGTCGAAATACAATAACTTGTACACATATAATGAATTCTGAATTCAAATAATAAACTGAGTTGCATCTCGGAAGAGATATGTTCATTTCGAATGTTTTTTTTTCTGCCGGACTAATCTAACTATGTGGCTTATTAAGTTGGTTCTGGGGAAACCTTCGTTTCGCCATTTCTCGCAAACTAGAAATACAGAATCATTAACGGTGAAATAATTGATGGTGGAGAAATTGGAGGAGTTACAATAGATACAGGATTTTAATTACTTTATCATTGATAGAGATAACAATTGATTTGGTGGCTGTCTACTAGACTGTTAAAGTAAAAATACGTCTTATCAATACAGACTTAAATTTTATACAAAATAACACGTCCTTATGAAATAAATAAGATACAATTCTAGTCGATTAAAAGATTCGAAGAATGTTTACTATTGCTATTACCACATGAATGAAGTTCCCTTACGAATTGACAAATCAAACCAGCTTGGCTTATAAGTTAACCTATATGTATAGACCCCTCCTCACATACATTCGTGCTCTACACAAAGTTGCCGCATTGCTTGTATGACGCATGGTCAGTCTCCATCAAGTTCAATATCTCCGTTGCGCTCTTCAATTGAATAGAAAGATTCTAGAAAAGGAAATAATTCGGGCAATTTTCATTAAAAAAAATCTCCTCTCAATTCCCCCTCGAGAGGGGTTGCCTTTTCTTGCCCAATCCAATCAACTTCCGAATGACTGGACGAATCTTTCAAATTAAAAAATATCCCACGTTCGTTTTTACTGACCTTAACGTATTACAAATTCCTATATTATCCTATAGTATGTTTATTCTAAAAGGATTCACAGATTCTGCACAATTTGTCATACAATTACCAGTTACATTTATTCTTTCAATGTGCATTTTCTTTACCAAAATATCCATTTAAAATTGCAGTTTTATGAAATAATCAATGTATAAGTATTAGGATATTCAATACTGTTTAATGAAATCCATATTACATTAAAGAATATCATTCTTGGCTAAGTATTTCATTAAATTTTTCTCATTATAATTATACGTGAACGTACAACATAAAGAATGTGATTATAGCACTGCAGTTCAATTTATTGATGTTAGAAAAGTCTTTCTGGCACATTATACTCTAAAACAACTCTATATCGCATTTGTAACAGCGACGAAGAAAACATCCGCTACAAAAAAGGTCACTGATGGACTATATTTCTTGCCCTAAAGCGTTTGATGAAATATTTCATGAAATTAATGAATGTCTTTTGATTTTAATGTCCCCTTAATAGTTTTTTATGAAAAGATCAAGCCATTAGACTCTTCATTATGCTAGACTCATGTACATCGAAAAGAATGTCCGAGTCCAGAAGCATTTTCTTCTCAGACCAAATTGATGGACGAATTCGCTAAAAATATTTTGTAATAAAAACTTTTAAGAAATAATTCACAAATATGAATGAAATATTGTAGAATACGGAAGAATATATTTTATTGAAGCGAGGAATTTGTCATTCAAGTAAAAAAATACATGAATGTTAGTTGCATTTTTGTAATTTTTTTCATTATTATTTTTAATAATTGCTAATATTATTAATAATTGCATTCTTGCTCTGTGATAGTTCAAATAACTAAAAAGCGTAACAATTGCACAGTACATGGGAAGGGTGCAATTTTTGTTTCGAATATTAAGTTGATAACGAGTGTATAGGAATTGCTATCTCTCGATTCTTTTTAGGCTTACTATTTCTTCTTGTCGTTGAATGGATGAAACGATGTAATGACCCATTATATTGTGAATTTCAATAAATTATTGCGTAGGCCTACAGTACTATGATGGAAGTTTGTGTAGCAAAAAATATTAACAGAAAAATGCCAGCTGGGTATTTAAAGAATCGATACATTTTGTATAAGCAAAGTGTAATCAGTATTGTTTTACCAAGTAAACACATGTATTATAAGAAGTAGAAAAACGCTGTGTAACACGTTGTCTCCCGAGAAAGAAAGACAGTCTACGTCTCACGGCTCATACATATCTTCCCGTCACTCATGACAACGAGCTCGAATTTAATCTCATTTTTTTTTGAAGAAATGCCAACCTGAATAATTTAGGCCTTGATATAAAGAATGTTTGTACAATTTAAGCTTGCTAAGAGTACCGGCTTGATCTCTGCATTAGATATATTATGAAAACAAAACAATCACAGAACAGAAATGAAAAATCAACGGAGTGTTAGACAAATGTTTGTGAGCATATGTATCAAATTTCAGCTTGATCAGAGAGAATATCTGACCACTATAGAGTGAAATTAAAAAGAGACAAGAACAAAAAGAGTAAATTTCACCCAATTGCTATACGTTCCCTCACTTGAATATACTAAATAATTTTCACATCTTGTTTGGTCATCGATCTTTTCAAACGAGAATTTCATTTTGACCAGCGCAATTGTCTATGACGAGACTATACAGGATGTTTATTTCAGGCAACCATGTTGGAAGCACGTGATTTTTGTGACTTTGAAGTGTATGATAAAATTTCGAAAAAATCTGTTATCTTATCAGTATTTTGAAAGCCCTAGTTTATATCAATCAAACAAGGCTTTATTTGAAATATGTAGGCCAATAGGCCAAAAGTACATAACAAAATGGAGAATAAAAATGACATGGCCTTGATAGCAGAAGTGAAGTGATGCACACTGCGTATAAGTATATGGATAGGAAACTTTTCACTCTTCCTTAATAGGCGTACACTAATTAATTTTTCCAGTGCGAATACGACAGAGCAGGGTAACAAATGCTGAGTCAATATAGCTAGACGAAGACTAGTAATTGAGATAGCATAAGTGATTCTTATTTTCAAAAGTTAAAATAACTAGAGATCAATTCAATTACGTTCTCCCGCATAATACATGCTCAAATGCTCCCAAAATTACTTCATTATGTTGGAAATCTGTTGCTAATTGTGCAGGGAACAAAGTTCAGAATAATACATCTGTTTACAATATATGTCTTGATTATTCCCCATACAGAATAAAATGTCTACATCTATTATTATTCAGTTCGAAATTTCCATCTCTCATTTTTGTGGTGAATTTAATTTTTTACTATATAAGCATAAAAAATGAAAATGGAGGAAAAATATTTCTTGAAGTTTTCAAAAGAAATGTAATATGTGTCGACTTAAAATCACATTAAGAATATTGTATAGTCTTTGGAAAAAATCTAGCACGTCTATTTATATAACGGGTGAAGTTTTTAATATGACATTATTCAGGAGAAAAGTTGAGCTAAAGCTCTGGAAAACCATACCTGGTATGAATTATTTCATAAATTTCTTAAAAACATATTTTTTCAGCTAATGTCACTTATTCTGATAATTATTTTGTATCAAAGTTCAGAAGTTTCAAAAATAAATGAGGGAAATAGATTAGGATTTTTTCTGTGGTTGGTAGTTTTTCTTGTTTCACAGATTTATCCTTTATTTCTCATGATTTTCCCAACTGTCGTACTTTTTATCCCTCCTTTGAATTGTAAAGAATGGAAGACGATTAATTTTATTGTCAAAGATGGTTTCTTTCACGAGGGAGGTCAACCGAAAGAATTTTTTATTGTCCACAGAGAAAAATTATACTTTTCAACAGTGAAATGAAAAACTAATGTGACTGTTTAAATTATACCATTGTTACTTCTTATGCTTTCAATTCCTCGATTCTACTTAGTGCTTTGAAACTTGGAAAAAAATCTTTTCGAAACTCAACGGAAAGTATCATCAGTTAAAGTTAATCTAACCGATGGTTCCCAAATTATAAACTGATCATTCGAAAAGTTGAACACGAAATATATGTTCTGAATCGATTTGACACATAGTGTTGCTCTTACTGACAGAGCTTAATATTTATGCTCGTGTGCAAGGTGATTACAAATGACATGAAATGAGTGTCATTTTATTATTTTGTATATTTTTACTCGCCTATACCAACATCAACTCACAAAATCTCAATACTATTTATTCCCTCACATTTTTGACCTGATGTCTAAAATATGTACCTTTTTCTAAATCGCTATCAAAAACCACCTTGCTACATAATTGAGAGAATCGAAATGTCGCCATCAATCGCCACCAGAATTTGCACTGGACCATTCTATATCAGTCGTCTAATTTAATAGAGATTACTTCAACTTCATATATTCTTTAGGGTATTCCACCTCTGTCGTGAAAGGTTACTCTTATTGAAGATGTTACTACATGATTATGATTCAAAGTTATGTTTCGAATTAAATTATCAAAATAACATGCTAGGAGAAATGTATCACATGTAACGACATTTCATCTATATATTGATCATTATTTGCCATTCAATGGTAGCTTGTAACATTCATCTCTCAGTTATTTTACTTAATGCTATTGAACATGTGTGACCATCATTTCTAAAGTTGATAAAATTTTCCTTATAGAGATCAAGAGAGTGAGAGTCACTATTTAAAGAAGACCTACATCGAATAATAACTTCAATCAACTGCTTTTATCCATTGAAAATATATAATTTCAACTACAAAAATAATAATAATAATAATATTGATAATAATTAATAATAATAGTAACAATACAATCTATGACTTACCCGTATGTAGACGTGTATGTTGCTGTACGTGAGAAAGTTGCTTGAATCTTCGATCGCAGTAAGAACATTTGTATGGCTTTTCGCCGGTATGAACGCGAATGTGTTGTACCAATTGGTGGTTCGATGAGAAACTCTTCAGGCATTGCTGACATTGATGAGGTTTCACTTCACTTCGATGACCGACCGGGACGAGATCTCGCGCTTGTAACTGCATCGCAGATTTGTGCATAAATATCTGTGAGGAAACAAGTGACAACATTAATTGTGATATTTCACGTTCAAGTGTGCCTTAGGGATATGTTTGGAACATGCTCTTCTCGAATTTCAATACTTCAAAATTCGACACAGCGATTTGAAATTTTCAAGAGAAATTGTTACATGGATCCATTGATCCAGTGATATGCCTACATTGATTTGCAGCGATACACACAAACATGTATATATACATATATATATATATATATATATATATATATATATATATATATATATATATATATATATATATATATATATATATATATATAACTTATATATACATTTCATTCAACATGAAAATAAGAACAGTGTATAATATTAGTTTATTGTTCCCTTCTATCTTAAAAAGGAATGTCTGTTGGTTATATAGTTTTGACTTAAGATGATGCTATGAATGTATCAAATTTCAATATTTAATAAAATTGTATAATTTGATTTGTTATCACTCAAATCGAAAAATTGGGAATGAACATATCAATATCAATATATGTTGTCTCCTTCTCCAGTACCATAATTATCATACTATGAAGCATCAACTAGATTTCATCTCAGAGATATTCTGAATGCATTTTATACTCATTAAATCTTTTCAATCCATTGATGATATACCTTATTACCGATACCAAATTTGTGTAAATTTAAAAAGCCCACACATTATTTAAATTGGTATGAGATACATAATCAACCAGGTATTTAGAAGAACCGTCATCAATATAAACGACACACTGATTTACTTTATAAAAAATAGCATCGATATGTTAACTATACCCACACCACATCACCCCTATACATTTTTGGGGGTGAATACTGGGTTTAATATCAGTGAAAACAAACAGTAGGGGTTGATTCCTATAGATTATTCAACCCAACCCGGCCCAGCCCCCCCACCTCCTTTCCCCCTCTTTTAACCCTTGGGGATTGACATTTAATCGGCGAAAAGCCGCACAAACACGCGAAGGTGAATCTTTTTAAAAACGTTTATTGAAACAATGTTACGATGTCTCTTTTCTCATGTAAGTTTATTGTTATAATAATGGATTAAAACACACTTCATCCAGTCGGTCTATTGGTCAACGGGTGATAGGAATACCTGCAACCAATTCATACGGCTTCCCGGTCCCGTTCGTGATTTGATGATGTGTGATTGCTGTATACAATATGTGTCAACGTAGGGTTCATCAATTACAAGGGGTAACGGATAAAACACATAATGCACCTCCATCTGGGAGAATTTTTTAAACAAGGAGAGGTAGATATGAAGCTCTTCTAAACCTTCCAACGAATAATATTGAATTCTTTTATGTTTCTATTTTTCACCAGAATACAGTTCAATATTTGGTCCTACTGAATCCGCGTGCGGCGATGTGTAGCTGGAATACAAATTAGACATGTATCATTCATTGATGAATATTGTATATGATTGCATGATATACTAAAACGTATATATAGCGATATTTGCTATTGATAATACATAAACGTATCCGAATTATAAAGAGCTACAGAAAAAGAATCGTCCAGAAATTATCGTCTCGGAATTGAAATCATTTTGAGGACAATTTTTTTCGTTCTGTAGTTATACCTGAATTATTACCATAGGAAGTTTAAGTTTGAATAATCTTTTCTCGTTCGTTTTTTTTAAATGTAAGTTTTTCTTCATTTAATTTTTGAAGTGTCCTCTTCCTCATTCCACATTTCAAGCCCTTCCCCCTCCCAACATTCACGTTCCTGTGCCACCCCTTCTTCCATATTCCCTTCTTCAAAACCCCCCGTCCTCCCTTCCAACCCACCAAACTCTTATAACGTGAAGTATTAGGAAGATTTCACCGTTTGAATTTCGAACTGTGAAAATATTCAAATTGTGATGGAATGGGCCTTTTAAATTGTTCACGTACTAATTGCTATTAGCGTTCAGAAAGAAATGATCGCCTCTTTAAGAACATTTTAAAAATGTCTAAGGATGTAAAAATATTGCATGAATGTTCAGGTACAGTGTAGACCTCATAGAAGCTGTTATCATTCAATCACATTTTTAGATATCTTGACATATTTTCAACTGAAGAAAATTTCAAGGGCGCGATAACACAATTCACAATTACTTTCATCGATTTAGTTCAGACGTACTGTTAAAAGAGATTTCTATAGCTATATAATTCAGGAGAGCAAAGAAATCATGACGCTTTTTCCAGTTTTATGATTCCAAAACTATCAATCTGACAAAAAATAATAGTAGAAAATCATCAACTGTCCCCCGGTGTACGTTACAAAATTTGCCCTCATTTGCGTCACAGATTGTTGGTGTGGAACGAAATTAATAGATGGATTGACTTGTAATAACTCGATCCTTGTGAACATTATCAAAACAATGTACAATTCTCATTTCATAAGAATATCTGTCGGTTGCATGAAGTATTCATTTACTGAGAGACTTGTGAGAATAGTATTTTCTAAGAAACCTCTTAATATAAAAGGTTTTTGTAATTTACAAAATCTTTTCGTATATTATTTCATAAATTGCTGAAAACATGGTTTCTAATTCCCAGGCGGAAGGAAATTTTGACACTAAAATATCGCTTCTTTCCTTTTTGTGGGGGAAAAAAATATTGCTCAACCCTTTTCTGCATCCGCACAAGCCGATTTTTTTAGAACGCATTCACATGAAAAATATATTCCTGTACGTAGAGTTTTTGTTAATTCATTACAAAACTGAATCACATCACTCAAATAAACGATCTCTTCATAATGAACTAAAAACCAATTCTATAGAGAGCCAAATTGTTATCTTTTTATCACTTTTCTCAGTGCTTTTGTCGCAATATTGATGTCGTAACAATTGTCAAGTCCCCTGTTTTACGTGGTTTCGATAAGAGCTTTTTAAGTAAAACCACAGAACACGTAATCCTATTTTTAATATGACAGAGATTAATGTAACCCGAGCGGTATTTTTATTGATAAACTCATGATGATACCCTTAAGACGTTAACAAGGCTGAAATCCCTAGTGATAGTCGCGTACCACATAGAAAGCCCGCAAATCGACTGCCATAACAATATTTCACATAAGCAAGCCTCAGGAAGAAATGAAGGGGAGACTGCAATTTGAAAATGATGCACATGTTTTCTTCCGTGTATATATGCCTATGATGCGTTATTTCTGTAGCAAGTGAATTTGAGAATATGCGATAATAACAAAATTCGCCAGCACCAAAGCGGAATACGTATAATTTATGACCTAAAAATATGTTTCAAAAAAGGCATTTATATATATATATATATATATATATATATATATATATATATATATATATATATATATATATATAAATATATATATATATATATATATATACATATGTATATATAATGCACTCACATATATATATACACATATATATATATATATATATATATATATATATATATAGGCCTATATTCAGAGAGAGAGAGAGAGAGAGAGAGAGAGAGAGAGAGAGAGAGAGAGAGAATATCAAGAATCACGTTGAATGAGTGAGATAATAATCATCATGATGTAGTGTTTACTTTTAACACTTTAATAATTTATATTATGTTAATATAATAAAATTAAGCTCAGCATAAGAAAACGGTTAAGAAATAGAACAAAAGTTCATCGGCCTACAGGTGAAGAAAAGTCAACCGGATGCTCAGAACAGAGTAGTTTTTTTAATATTTATTTTTTAATTGGTTAAAACCGTTTAGTTGCAAGCCTACTATCCACCCACCCACTACTACCACACCTGCCACTCAATAGCAGACGTAGCATACGTGTGTAACCAGCTATTTACATACGGCTGAAATTAGCTAGATTATAATATTCGTGTTGATACTTATTGAAACACTTAAAAATTATTCATATGTATTTTATTTATTACAAATTGTAACAGTCTTCTGTCATTCAGATGTCTTCTTCGGGTAATGAAAACAGAATATAGCCAAAAACAATCTCAATACAGTCATTCATATCAAAGTAATTGATGCAACATCAAATCAATTGAAACTCAAACTGTAAAAAAAGTTTTTTCCCCTTCCACTTCTAGAGGAAGTAGGCGAAACCCTTGATTAAGCGAATAACATCAGGTAAAGGAAATGTATTGAGGCTATATATATATATACCGTCATAACGTGTGTTCATCTCACCATTAGTCAATCGCGTTCATATTTCAGTGTTTCGTGACAATCAATGCAGCCATTCATTACAGAATAATTGAATCAAGTTTTCAAATATAGGACTAAAAATGAGAGATAAAGTTATGAGTCCCATGATTCTGTCTTCTTCGGTCTAACCATACCATATTAGTATCACATTCATTCGGTAGTTTTTTTTGAATCCATCTGATTACTTTCTGTATTGGAATTAATTTTATGTCAAGTTTTGTTCCCTTCTTCTATGTTAAGTTTAACGACGCACTGTGATAGTTTTGTTCTCTACTATGAAAAGGAGAGCAACCAAATAACGGCATATATATATATAACAGTTCTCAATAAATGATAGCCACCTTGAAAATTTCAAATTATCTGTACGTAAGATTGTCAATATGTATGGTGAGGAAAAATTGCTTTCGATATTTTAGGAGCTATAAATTGAAAATTTGTGGTACCGGTAATCAAATATAATGAAAAAATGTTCGAAAATGATAGTTCAATTGTTGGAATTTCCTAACTCATTATATTTGAGATTCATTCGCAAAATTGAACCATTCAAAATATAATAATAATCTTTCAACAAAATGTATTCAAAACCTTTAACTTCACAAGACGTGCGTGTAGCATAATTTCAGCCAGCCAGAGAAAAATTGAATACCTACCCATCGTAATCAAGTGAAATACAAATCCAACAGATTTTCGAAGATTATATAATTGGATTATATTCTAGATTCGAGAATTTATATTTCTTTACCTGTGATGCACCAGGAGGGAAAGTCATGTGCGAAACTACATGACTATCTCTTTGAAACCTCAGACTCTCGCCTGCTGGTAACATCGATGCACTTTGATGCCACAAGTGGTGATCACTGTTTATTGGATACATTTTTGGGTACATAGATGCGATACGAAATTCAACTGATGAAAATAGACAGAAAATATATCGGATGTAAATGTAAAAGATTTAAGGTTAAATGTTCGTTCGTATCAATCGCATGTCACAAAAGTGGTAATTGTAGAAAATGTTGATACAAAGAAAAATGTGTTGTGCTTTTCAATTAGATATGAGCAACATTTGTGTAAATATATAGTGAATGAAATAATAACTCCAATTATCTAGTCGAACACAAAAATACTCAGTGAACTGGTATGATTTTGTACAAAGTTAATAAAAGCACAGATGCACTAATGCACATAACATGTGAACGATATCAACTTTTAGATTACACTAGCTTGCAGAAAATATCTCAAGAGCTAACATTATATGATTTTTTTATGATAAAAATACGATTTTTGAAAAAATATCAAAAATTTGATAAGACTTAAGTTTCCTAGCCAATTGGGTCATGTTTGCAATGATGCATTCTAGATAATAAAATGTACAAACTATGTAATATAAAGTTGAACCCCATTACTCATTACTGAATGGCAATGTAATGAAGAGCATATAATTCCACGAACGAACTTCAGACTCTGAGTTCAGGATATCAATAACAATAGAGTTGAATAGTTTTATTAACAAGAAACTAATTCTAATGGAAAAACTGGATCAAATGAGAAAGATAAGAATGAACATATCAATATAGTTCAATCGGTAATCTATTTTCGCTTGTATTAAAAGCAGAGACGACGACAGTGAAATGGGGGTGTATTTTTCTCTCTTGTAGGGGAACATGTCTAGTTTTTCTATCGTTCATTATAAAATTATATGGGTTTTCAGGAGATAACTTACGGTATTTTGATAACACATTTTCTATAGAACTCTATCAATATATTGGCCAAGAGATCCCGTGCATTTGTAAACTACAAACGCCGGTAGATAAATGCGTATAGCTGGTATGATGATGTGTGAATTATGAAAATGATTACATCGCTCCTATAAGATTCCAGTTTACTGTCCAGAGTTTTCTAGTGCAATATATAAGATTCACTGTATAATATGGGGTACAGGAAAGAATTCACATACGGCACGAAATATTAATATACTGATATGTATATATATATATATATATATATATATATATATATATATATATATATATATATGTGTATATATATATATATATATATATATATATATATTAGCCAAACTGTGATCGACGAATAGAATGAAGATTTACAATATTTTGTGAATCATGTGGAAGCGTACTGGCCTACTTGAATATCACCAATCACAATAGTATCTTACAAGTTATAAAATACAAATATTATATAGGGCCTACTTGAGAAAAGGAAGGCATCCTCCAACAAAGCAATGAACCCACACATATCATCGTTCTATTGGTATAGCTGTGATATTTTTGGAGTGATATAATTTTTCAGATCGAGGTTTATGTTGAGAAACGCAGCAGCATTTTTCGAAAACCTTGAAAAACCTCGAAAGTTGCAGTGAGATTGTTTAATCAATGATGTAGTGATACAATTATTCAATTTGTAGACCTTCTTTCGTGGCTACAAGTGTGATTTCATGGAAAGTTGATCAAAAGAGAAAATTAATACTATTGATAGTCACTGTTATTTTCTTTTATTATCATTATTATTATTATTATTATTATTATTATTATTATTATTATTATTATTATTATTATTATCATTATTATTATTATCATTATTATGATTAATATTATTATTGTCATAATCATTTATCATTATTAAACTTATTTATCTTTTCTGTGTAGTCCCACTTCTTACGATCACATTTAAATACTGAACACATGAACACATGTATATATATATATATATATATATACAGGGGCGTCGGAACGTTTTCAAAGTTGGGGGGGGCAAACTCAACAATCGCGACCCACGCAGGAAGGAAGTGTGGGGTGCCACATATACAATAACATTTGGTATTTTTCAGGATAGAAGGTAAAAATACTGAAAATACCAAGATGGGGGGGGGGAGGGATCTCAGTTTGGAAAAGAAAATGCCATATTAGAACAGTTGTACAAAGGCCAGTTAACGCGAAGTCTGCGACCCGCGGAGGGCAAGGGGGGAATGACCCCTTCTGGCCCCGCAGGGAATTTTTTTAAATAACCCCTTTTTTAACACGATTTAACGTGTTTCAGAGAAGATTTAGATGACAAAAATAATTGTTCTGAAGAACTAGAGGTGCCCAACTGATATTTGCCAATCATAGTTATTTTAACTGCAGGGTCGTCCTGGCTCATTTTCGCGCCACGGCCAAGGACTCAATTATGAGCCCCAAAAACTGTATGCCCATAGTGAAAGTGAATGCAAGTGAGGAAGAATCAAACCCCGCAGGGAAATTTTCAAAAATGTATCTTTTTAAATACGATTCTACGGGTTTAGGAACTACACGACATTTCTGGAATTCATGAATTCTTTAGAGTGGTAAAAAGTAGCTTGTTTTGCTGAATGGCTGATCCAAGAAAATAATACGCTAAATTAATCTATCATTCGATAACAATGCTATTCGAATTTACTCCACTCAATAATGCATAAGTAAAATAGTATATGATTTATGGAATATTATTAATAGAAAGTGACAAATGTGCGCCGATTGCGCCCCTTAAATTTGACGCCCCTGGCAGTCCCGCTCTTTGCCCAACCCCAGAAACGACCCTTATTGGAAGTTTCCTTTCTTCATTTCACTTTATTGTCATTGTTACGACTGTTGGAATTTTGGAAATTCACAAAATTTACAAAAATGTTAATGCATAATTTATATCTGGAAAAAACATATAGGGTTGTTTATTGATTTCTGCTAACTCATAAACTACGCATCAGAGCTGTCATTTCGATACAGTACATCAAATTCCCTCGAATTACATCTTTTTTAATATGGTTCAACGTGTTTCAGATGAGATTTAGATGCAAAAATCAATTTTCTCCTAAAACTGAAGGTGCCCACCCGATATTTGATTTTCTATGCAATGTGAAATATGAATATATGTACGATTTTATCTATCTACATAGGCCTACATCTTTCCTTCCTTCTCTTTCTTTTTTTTCTTCCTCATTCCTTCTCTCTTCCTTCTTTTTTTCGTCTTTTCTGGTTCTCGTCTTTTCAAATTGTGTCTTGCAAGACCTTTTTCTTGCCCCCCCCTTGCCCCCCCTCTAAATACAAATATCACAATAAAAATGTATGAGATGACGAAATTTGAATGAGAAAGAAATGAGTCCATAAATAGACCTAGAGCATGAATAATTTGTGTGTTACTTTTTACGTGAGATGAAGGTACTAGCCGATAAATTCAGCTCTCAACACTCTCCCGCTATTGGAGTATATCCTAGGGTAAAGATGTAAATTATTTTTAAAATGTTTAACTTAATTAAATGATTAAAACTAATCTTTTTCATAAAATTGTTAGAAATAACGTAAGGGTCGCAGTGTAACGAGGCATAGCCTTCAATTAACAGCAGTATAAACAAGAAACGTAATTACTTAGCTAATTCAAGTGACGTCGAAAATTGTGTTTCAAATTCATAACTTCTACAACATTCGGAATTTGAGCTAAATAAGGTTTTGAATGTCAGCGATATTGACTACTGAAAGTATAGTTCCAATAATAGTGGAGTTTTTATATAGCTCTAATATATTTCAAATATATGGTCATTTAGTCTTGTAGAATATGGAGGCATGAATTTTGAGGATTGCTTTCATTACACCAATAAAGAATACAACGAACAGTTTTTCGTCGTCGCGAAGTACCGTTTACTTTTGTTTCTACATTCACAAAAAGCGAGAGTATAAAACGTGTAGTCTATTATAGAAGGCTATAGTTGGGTTAGGTCAGTACACTTATTCAAACTCTTTTGTTTTGATTCAGTAATTCAATGAAGAAAAAAACACAAAAACAATCTCATAGCCGCATGACGGTTTGTTAAGTTATTTTCAATGTGTAGATTTCAATCGAATCTGTTCTGTTCAAACTTCAAATCGAATCTCTTGACTCTTTTTACTCTGAGTGCGAATACATCTCAAGAATGTATGCAGCAGTAGACACAAAAAAAGTACTCAATAAAAAACATTGTAAGAGAGATAGAGTGAGAGAGGGAGGGAGAGGGAGATACATAGAGAGAAAGAGAGAGAGACAGAGTGAGTTGGAACATACTAAAGTACTTTGGATAAAAAGAGAGCGATATAGAAAAACCTGACCTCGCCTAAGTTAGCGGTTAAGCCAAGTACAGAACTTGTCAAAAGTTTTCTCTTTGCATCTTCTGAGGTGTGAGTAACCAGATCATTCTCATTACTCTTTGGATAAAAAATATGCCTACACTGATTTATTTATTTTCGTAGATTTGGAGCTCCATTTCCGATATAGCCACGGTTATCATTCATGTTGAATACTAGACAGTGGCATAAACTGCAGCAATGAGCGAGTGTATACATTTAGTATTTAGTCTCACACGTTTATTGAAAGTTCTTATTACTGGCAAGTAAGATTTCAACAAAGCAACAGTTTTTTCATTGAACTGGTACTCGATAACATGGCAGGCGTGGTCCAGGCGAACCCAACAAGTGGGAGGAATGACAGGTCAAAATGTACAATGGTTGGTGGTTGATCCCAAATTAAATCGGTTAATATAACAATTATGTAGTAGTAACAAAATATGTATTAAAAAGAATGATTCCTTAATGTTACATTTTGTATGCTTCTGTACGTGAATTTTCATTTTATTTTTCTTGTAAAGTCGAGATTGAACTTAGTTTCAGTGGGTATAGAAGGTCTGCATGAGCAGATTCTTTTCTATTTTTATCAATCATACAATAAGAAAAACTGAACAAAGAAAGTTGTACTAGGTAATTCATTTGAAGGTCATCATAATATAAAAGATAATATATTTACACCCTCTGGGCAAATTTAGTTTATGCATCCAAATGTGGGATTTATACAAAAATCACATACATCGTGGATTTAATTTGTTGACATAGCTATAGGACTAGCAGAAGTTTTTTTGTTACCTCAGCAAATGATATCACAGTTTTATAAAGATTAATTATTGCGTGCAATTTTAAACTGTCGTCAATAATATGTCCCATTCGAATGAAATGCACGTCCACAGTTTTTATCAGTGATATTCACAAATATTAAACCTTGGGGTATCAAAGGTTTTTTATTTATCAAATAGATATTTTTTAATCTGTGAATATAACAGGGTTACAACAAATAAACCACAATATACACATAATGTTCAGTTCAATACAAAAGTGTATTCCTGATACCATAATATGCTTCTACGTGTTTGGATTGATTCTTTTTATTTCTGATCAAATATTTTATTTCAGGATCGTAATAATGTGCAAGTTTTTTTATAATTTTGATAATTGTTAGTACATTAAATTACTTGTAGTCTTACAACGAAAAGAGGGTAAATTAATAATAGTTAGTAACACTCCTTCAAGTTTATATCCAATGTACTGTCGTTTAGGAGCTCACAATAATTTATTGTCTCATGTCATCTTGTAAAACGATTGGAGATTTATCGACTGACATAGCTGGTTTTTTTGTGTGTTTTTACTTCGAGTTTGCCTTATACGAAAACTCTATAAATGGTTACCTACACAAGAGCTTCATTCTATTCTGATTAACATACGAAGCTTCACTAATTGGTTCGAGTTCTAACAATAATTTAACGAAGAGAAAAACACTATTTTGCTAGTATTTCGATCAGTTGTAAGTATAGATAAACTACAACATACCTCAAGACATTCCAAGAAATAGCTCAGTCGTTGAGCGTATTTAAAAAACGAACGGATAATCGACGTAGATAATATGATATTAAACATAGTATCTATTGCTTCAACTATTAAAACAGTCACTGGCTCGAGATCATGCATCAGTATATCTCGAAGAGCAATTTTGTTAGTTCATAAATAATAATATAATAAAGTATGAACAGTTTACTATAATACAGTAACACTTCACTTATTAAGAGGTAAAATAAGTAATTATTTCTATTTAGTATGAACAGAAGTAGAATAAAAACTGGGATAATGTTTTTCGATTAGATTATAGTGCAATATCTTAAGCGTGGTTACGTTAAGGCAGGTCAGTAGACAGTATTTTATTATGCCTAAATCTTGCCAAACGGGTTACTATACTCTAAAAAAACATCGATTCTCACACTTAACAATTACGATGATTGAATACGAATTTTCAGAATTAAGATCTTATTTCCCTTTAATTTGTTTTTTTACAGAACAGGAATTTTAACTGTTATTAAATTCTATTGACACACACAGATTAATTTGAAAATGATGAGTCTTGAGATCAATCCTTATATAGTAAGTAGCATGTCACAAAATTGTTCGGCAGATTACTTCATTGAAATGCGTGTAGTTCAATATTATTAATAACGATAACAATAATAAAAACAGAGACAAAAATAATAATTTTCATTATAATACCATCAATAATAAAAACATCAATAATAATAAATAATAATAATAATAATAATAATGGTAATGAGAATAATGATTGTAGTATTGATAATAATGATACAAAAATAATAATAATATTAATAATAATAATATGGATGATGATGTCGATTATAATAATGATAGAAAAGAAGAAATATTAACACCAATAATAATGGTGATAAAAAATAATAATTCTGTTAACATTGGCGCCTAATTTGTCTTCTAGTTAATAAACTCACCAGAAAACTACAGAGAGAGCAAATAAATGTCGTTGAATACCATGAACAAATTGTGAAAATTGGTTTGAGGACGTAAAAAAAACTGCAATGCATATGTAAGAAACCACACATATTGAACTAAAACTGAATTTTAATTCGAGTCAAAACACGCTCCACGGATATTTTTCAAAATTGAAATACATAGACCAATTTCCGAATAAATATTAATTATACATTATACTATATCTTGTATAAAAACTCACTTAATTCACGTGTTCTTCCAACGAATTGAATAAATTTGTTATTTAATCCAATCCGAATATGAATATGAATTACAGCAGCCCACACGAAAACCACGAATTCACGATTTTTCTTAGCTGATTGTAAAACAAATTTCACGATAAGTCTCAACAATTTTTCTCACACCGTCCGAGCCATAACAATGCATAAAAGTGCATCTAGAACTTTTGCAATCTTTTTCAAACTCGTTTTCCACACACAATGACCTTGCGAGTGTTCTTAACCCTTTTGAGCAGTCTCGAAGGTGGGGGAAGGGGGCATGACCATGGTGAGGGGGTGTCAAAGGGGGATAGGGGAAAGCGTCCAACACAGCATGGTCTATCCTATCACGTGATTGAACAATTTTTTTTAGCGTATTTTTAAATATCGCAGCGTCATTGCACCCAGTTCATTAGAATACTGCATAAAAATGCAGCAGTCGTTTCGTGAATGTACAAAGCACTTACATTCTGGTACCGTATATGTTCGGTAGAAATGCGTGTCGACTAGATGGATAAGAATTATTAATCCTGTTGGTGTCAATTAGAAATTGTGTTGTTAATTATTAATGCACGAAAAATAATTTGAAAATAAATATTTGAGCTCATATTCCAATAACATATCTCAATCATCTATGTCACTGTATATTCACACTATTTTCATTTCATACCTAATAAGTAAACCGCAAAATTTGTATTTTTTCCACGTTATAGCAGAATTGTATCAATTGCACTGATTGAAAAATGTGAAATCAACTTCAAATATTCTAAATTTGAAATAAATAAATATTTATGTATACATATATGAATATATATAAATTATATATTGGCCTATATATTACCCACCTAACTGAATATTATGAAGAAATAAGTCCATATTCAAGATATGCATACATATTTCTCGTTTAATGTGTACTAACAGGATGCAATTTCATAATTTAAATATAAAATTCAATTCCAAGGTTGTACCGATTATGGGCCACCCGTTAGCGGTTTGGCTAGATTTTTTCAAGTGCCTCAACTCCGCGAGTGTTAAGATAGGTCGTGTACTGTCTACGTTTTTTATTATCAGCTAAATTCGTCATGCCATAAAATAAATGCATGCATATATGTTTGTGTCTATGGTCTAACACATGTGAATATGTTGATGCACTAAGTTCGATAACCCCGACTCTAATAGTACGTTAATAAGGCTTAACAACTATGACAATGACAGCATAATGTGAATGATAAAACGTCCCGCATTTCGTGATTCGGACATGTAGGTAGAACATCCTCATATCTTGAAACGCGTCAGAAAAAAAACATTTGGATAAGGACACAGATAAAAAATTATCGTTTGAATATAATATAATTATACAAATAAACGTTAACTGTATGTTCGGATGACACATAAAAAAGCGTTGCAGTGAGTAGCTATTTTAGGATCTTCGTAACGTGTGTACTATACTTATATTGGCCCGAAGACAAGAAAATGGATTATTTTACCTTTTTACACTGACTTGAGTGCGTTACTTGTATTATAGGTAATATTTAGGGCATGTTCACTGGTACACTACACAATGTCCAAAAAAGTAATTCATTGAAACCAAGTCATTTGTCAATGAGACTGTTGAGACATATATATCATTAATCATTAATATCCTGTAATTTTTTTATGATGCATTTTTGATTTATTATTAGGATTTTCCATATTGTGTTGAATAGAATACACTGTACAACCATCTCTTTAGTCTATGGTACAACTAACTAACTAACTCTTGAAATAATTTCTTTCATTCCTCAATTTTCTTATTATTTTCTCTCATATCATGTAAGCAGTTTTCAATCACACTGTTATATGACGCTATAGCACCAGTCACACTGCAGTTATAATGTATATCAATAAAGTACACATTTTATTGGTAAAAGAACCCTTGGAAATGATAAAATTGACGTTTTACAAAACGCACCTCTATGTCTTATAATTTACCTCGCTATGAACTTCTTTTTCCTGTACAATTTGTTGCTGATTATGTCATACGGGCTACAATAACGAGTTCTCATCGTTGTTTTCATCGTGGCTCTAACATGAAATATATTGAGGACGGTCGGCGAGGTTCGGACGGTTTTGGTGAACGACCTGCTAATCTTATCGGAACTCAACAGGAGTGACTGAACGATAACAAAATGTGCAAGGGCAATATCAAAAATGCATTCACTATTCTATTATGCAATCAAAAAATATTAACTTTGAGTATAAAAAGAATAACTGATCAAAATCAACGTTACTTATAACAATTGATTCTTTCATCGTTGTCGTAGTTGAAGAAATGTCAATTTATACACCGAAAGTTGTTATTATTAATATAATATAATCTGCCCTACTATCACGGACAAACGTTTTCTGACGAATATGATTATATTAAAAAATAAATGTAAATACAAATTACGAAAATAACATTCAAATGGTTCATGAATAACGTATGACACTGGAAAATAATAATTTCTATAAGCGGCAATTGTATAATGATATGATCCATGACAAATCTTAGCATGTCTATTATTATCAGGTCTATAAATATAGGCCTGTTAGCAAGGCCTATATTATGTATTTTAAATTATAGACCTCATAATTACTAATATCTATAATACGGGTCTTGGAGTTTATACGAGTTCTTTGGTCTTACGATTCAAGAACCATGAACAACGGTTGGTAAAATAAATGGTAAAATATTAATTGTACTTTTTGAAGTCACTATTTTCTAGTAAATATTATGATCCCTACAACCCAACATACGAAAGCTTGTGTTTGACTGTGCCTTATAGAAGAGGCTCGGAATGATGTATCCATCTATGCGTGTGTTTATATGTATGTATGTATGTACGATTTATGTACGTTTGTATATAAACATACACAATTCAGAGAATTATTTCCCAGCTTTTACATTTTGGTATAGGCAAAATTTAAAGTTTTCTTTTTAGTCACTGGACAATCCATATGTACATACTTGTAAGTTATACAAAAGATGTGAATGGAATGAATTAAAATTGAAGGTCGAAAGTTGAATATAAAGTTTCACTTGACGTGAGCAAGCATTGTTGTACACGGAATGGTGATTGGTAGAAAATGATCCTATAATGACCCCAACGACGACTAAGTTATTTTTCATTCAAAAATAGAATACAAAATACAACAGTTACTGCATTGAGTATTCCATAAATGAAAAATACATAAATACTAAACTTGAATAACTAAAATAATATACACAGTTTTTTAGTGGATTGTGAAATGATACTGTGTGCTTTTCAAATGAGTTCACATGTAGAAGCAAATGATATAGAATTATACTGAAATCTAATGTTCACACAGGATTCGAACCCACATCCGTCCGTGCGACTTTAAATATACGACGTCACAACATACACCGCTCTGAATGATGTACAACGAAATCTCTGCAAACAAATTTAGATAAACTAGGGCTTATTATTAGGTTAACTAATTTTCTTCGATTTTCGTGATATAAGTTGGAAGCTGAAACAAGTAGATATTGAATATGTTTTAATCTCAATATAGGATTAACAATAATAATATGTATCTTTGTACAAATATTACCATCAAGTGAACAGTATAGAATCCAAAAAATATGTCCACACATTGGATATGTATTATTGAACAATGTGAATATTTTGATGTTGTGATGATCCTTTTTAATTACAAATCGAATACCTTATACTGTAGATTGTAAGAAACAGAATCCGTTTGGCGTTCGTGGGTTCGATTCCCGTGTTGCTCAGCAGAGCTGCTCACTGACCTTACGCTACTAACATTACAGCGAGTCGCAGCTACGTCGCTTGGCTGGATAATAGCATATAATTTGGGAATAATGCCTTCCTTTCTGACCTTCGAGTATACACATATCGTATAATTGCTAGATGAATATATGCATTAGATCTAGGATCCACTACACTTCGCGGCTAGCTTTTACAAATCAACTATAATCAGAATCAGTTTTACTGTCAAAATTATAATGATACAGTGATACCAAAGTGATATACCTATTCATTTATGTTTATTATATATATATATATATATATATATATATATATATATATATATATATATATATATATATATATATATATATATACATATATATATAAATATATATTTAAGAAGTATATATATATAATCTGATGTCAGAAAGAATTCCATTTATCGAATTAAAATCCTCATGTTACTAGTTTTTGAGAAAAACGTATACTGTAAATAGAGTTCACAAAACTTAAGTACATCCAAGCATTACTTTTAAAATGTTCATATTCACTTTTTCTAGTCGAACTTCTGTTATATGTATTGTTGTTACAGGGAAACAAATTTTTGTCTTCTGTGTTGATATAGTAGGCCTATATTTGAATTTGTCATCTATAACACAATATAAGCTTGTTGATAACAATTAGAGCTACAGTCACTGATTTCAAAAATTCATTTCAAAAGGCTATTGTAGCAGAGCTGATATTTTATTCTGGTCCTTATATACGCATTACATTGCCTTACTACATGAGCTTCAAATATGCGGTTGTGATTACCAAGCTCCAATCCGTTGTACTGCATGAGAATCGACGTGTTTTTTATAGATACAGAAAGGTATAATGAATAGTGTTCTAGAACTGGACAAAGATCCAAGGGCTCAGATGAACTATTATTGTTAATTTATGCATATCATCATCCCTTAAAGGGATTTAACGTGAACCCCTTTTGTCTCAGTGTAAAAAAATTAAAAAAGAACTCAGCCCTTAGTTTGGAACAAAAGGTAAGGCACCCCTTTTTAAATTCGAACCCTGTCACCTTAGTTAATACAAATATGCTCAAGGGGTATAATTTTCTAGTCCTTATTTCATAAGAAAAAAATATGTGTCATATCCTTTAAATCTTTCATAGTTTCAATGAATGGAGGATTTTTTATAATTAATTTTTTGTCACTTCTTTGAGATTTTGTCATAAACCATTTAAGAACTAGACTAGCTACAATACAATCGTCTGAAGAATATACCTATATGTCGGTTAGGCGTTATAAATGTGATATCAAATATATTCAAAAGCATCGCGATCAGATTTCTCATCAACGTTTTAGGACGTACATTTTCTGAGCTGACTTGAATCGTACAGTGGAAATAATGGGCATGTAAACTGGTTTTAATTAAGCTGCAATAACGGTGTAACAGTATTTGTGTGATGTATTTGATTGTTAACTAAACTTTCATCAACCAAATACCTCACGACGTTATATTATATGGATTTTTGTTAGAAAATATAGGCATTCACATATACTTGAAATAGAATTGATTATTATAATAATACAATAGCATTTAGAATGTATTTTAGGTAAACTCTTCAAAAACTGACTGAATACAGAAAATGATTCTATTACCTCACTGAGCCATTGTTTCAATCTTTTACATGAGTGAATATGTATATCCAGCATTAAAATTCGAACAATTTATATGATAATCAATAAATATATAGGTTCTATGAAATTTGGGTGAGCTATATCTAATTTTGAAACCGGCAGTTACAGTTTTGTTTGTAGGATAAATGTGTTGGAGCTATATGATTGTATACCTTTTTAAAGATATGTTTCAAAGTTTGCTATGGAAATTACGATCGCATGTTGTTAGTTATCAAGTCAAAATAGATTTTGTGGCGCCAAATTTTCTTGTTCTCACTGATCACACACACACACACATCCATAAAATACACAAAAAAAACTTGTAATAAGTATAATATGAAAGTTCTTGTATGAAAAAGGGGTAGTATTTCTCTATTACCTTCAGATTATCCTATGAAAATGAGCCCTAGCGAGACTTTCATGCGCGGTGTCTTATATATTGCAGCTTATCACGAAGTACACTCAGTACCTTAACGCTGACACCTTTACAATACGGTCCATCGCAAAGCTAGTAAATGATAACCTCGAATAGATTGACCAATTCAGAAATGGTATATCACTTTTTTATTTGTTTGCAAATATATTGATTTTTTTGTAATCGTGGTCGTTAATTTTAATTTCAGGCTAACCATACCTAATGGCAAGTGCCCAAGTGAATGGTACAAAATGAACAAATTAGTAAATATTTGTTATTATTATATGTACATATTATTGAAATTCATCGGACATTTTCAAGAAAGTGAGTTGATTGTGTATATTTGTTACTTTATAATTTTAACATAATTGCTTGTTATAACAATTTTTGTGGTATTTCCTGTTATGATTCATTGACTTCATCATCCAATTGACTTAATTTTAATTGAAATAGATTAAAATTGGAAATGTTAATATTCGTCAGTGAAGACGTGTGAAGACATTCTATAGATAATAGATATGCAATCTAAAAAGTGCTCGAGAGTTGGAATCATATAACGAATAATTGTGAAACATTAGTTCGTGGGACTATAACACCTGAAATATATGTATTTCTACCTGTATCCAGTATTACGTACTGTATATAGATCTCAAATGAATCGACAACTATTTTCCCATTACACGATTACATGGTTATTACTGTGAAACGGTCTTGTCAAGGTTCAGATCACTTAATTTCAAGTCAGGACCAACAGGACGCCATGTATTGTATCGAAGCTGTTCATACTTGTATATGTGCTAGTGTGTTGTGAGTTCCCAGGAATGGAATTCTATATTTCATTAGGCAACTTGAAAAAAAGAGAAATAGGCCTACAGAAGAAAATTGATAAAAATATCATTCATACGAATAACGACAAAGATGTTTTATTAGAGTGGAATTACCGCGACTTATTGTTAAACCTTCCATTTGATAAAAAATAAATGGTACCTCATAGCGGATCATATTATTACAGTCGAATCTCATATTCAGAGATCTGAATCATATGTGTGTAGCTTTTTCAAACGCTGCAGACGGGCAATAATTCAAGTGGTTTCACTCTGTGTTTTAATTTTTATTATTTGCAAGAAATCTAGACTTCATACCATTCTAGAAATCATTTCTTTCTGTAACACCATGATTTATTTAATTGAAGTTTGATATACAACGCAAATTTAAACTGTGTTACTTTTGGGTCGCAAGGAGCTTATTGTAACAACGATCCAATTTTTCAAAACATGCATCCATTATGAATATATGTATACCCTATATATGAAGTCTATTTTATGTTGCTCGCGACTACGAATGTGATTCTCATCGGGTGTCATTATATTCGTTGAAATTATTCTCACTTTTGAAATTGGAATAGAGTCTCGACTGTATAAAATTGGGTCTCCAATTTGGAAACTATAACCACTTTGAATTCGAACTAAATTGTCTTTTATAAAAATTCACACTAATAAAAAACGAACATTTCCCTAACACGCAACTTTGATAAGTTGATATATATATATATATATATATATATATATATATATATATATATATATATATATATATAAGCTTAAGCTTGATTTCAAGCTTAATTAGCACTTACATTTATATATATATATATATATATATATATATATATATATATATATATATATAAATGTAGGCCCAAGTATTAAGCGATAAGTTCAAAACGACAATATGTTGCAATCATCAAATAAAAACATTGATTTTCTCCTATTGACTTGGGTAAAAACATTTTATGAAACCAATAATACAATAATAAATAGAATACACAATTCTATATTGATCACCATAAATCAGTGAGAAACTATTCTCCACGTTTCATTTTACAACTCATATCAGTGGTTATATTAGTGAAATTTTAGAACTGCGCATATTAAATCAATTATATAAAGAGGTAGCCTCCGTGCGGATACTGGGAGGGGAGGAGGCGCATCACAGCCCCGCAGGGATTTTTCTTGAAAAACTTCACTTTCAAGTATCTTGTTACTATATGGGAATAGGTAGGCCTAAGGCTATAACTTAGTGCATTATTTGCGCCAAGTATACGCGTATTTATTATTGGGAGAAGAATGGAAGAATCATTCAAATTATTGAGCATGAACATGAAATAATGTGGTTTGAAGAATATCGATTTACTCATTGTTCAATTCTTCCTTGTTAATGTTAATTATTTAACGATATTCGTTATTTTACAACTGCGCAAATTGAAATTAAGAGCTGTATTTTCGAAGTTTAGAACTGCGCATATTAGGGCCAACTGCGCACTAATATAACCCCTGACTCATATCATAACTCAAAAGGATTTTCAATCATAGCCATAGGCCTAAATATATATATATATATATATATATATATATATATATATATATATATATATATATATCTGTGTGTGTGTGTATACTTTCTTTCATCGAAACATTGCTGCGAAACCAATCATTGATAATTGTAATAAGTATTTGTACGAATTATTTCTTTGTATCAAGTGCATAAACTATGAAGAGTTCATCTATAACACGACACCAATATTGGAAATATATCCAGCATGAAATGAAGCTCGGAAAAACAATAATAGAATAACCCAAAATTGTATGTAGCTCGTGTTCTACCGAGGTATTTTTCTCATAGCTTTTGACCGTACAGATGATTGCGGAGGATAGAAACCGAACCTCTTGCTTTATGTGACTAATTCTCCCTCTCTTTTTTTTTGTAATTTTCAAGTCGGTTATGAATTCCATACATTTTACCCTTTGCACCTGAAAATAACTCAACAACTGTGCGACTCCCAATTTGCATTGCATTCTCCTGATTTTGTGCTAGTATGGTAACGTCGTGGGTTGTCTACGTCTAATCTCTTCGTCTACTTCTGTCTGTCGTCCAGTTATCTCGAACCTCAATGTTGGGTTGAGTTAATTTAGCATGATCGGATCTCATCTAATTATATTAATCCTGTATTATCTCCATTTTCGGCTGGGCCGTGCTTTCTTCAGACACATCCCAATAGCCTTTTACGAATATAATGAAAATAACAGCCGGTGTCTGATGTTCCTGAGAACTGACCCATGGGCAGAAGCCGAGATTTGTGCTAATATTTCAGTCTCTTAACCGCATCGGCGGCAAGAGTTACAGTTCTTATAGCTTCGTTTTCAGATAGTCCTAATAGGGCGAAACATACTGTGACTTCAATTGTATCACGCCACTTGGTGCAGAACAGTTTTTTCCAGACTCAGACCTCTAACTTGTGGCGTATGTTTAACGTTGTTTGGGTTCTCAAACGGAAGAAACAGAATATCTTTCATCGTTCATTCCATGGTTTTGTCAGGTAAATTTGGAATAAGGTGAGTTATTTTGATATAGATTCATTTTATGAGGGATAAATAAGTAAAGCATATGCATCGGTTCAAGTATATTCAATAGCTGGTATAACATTAGAAGAGTGATCGATGAAAATTCTTAGCGTGCAATATCTGTAGTTCATCATTTAGTATGATGCTTTCAAAAGTTTCTGAACGTTTCCATATTCTCTAGGCCTAAGTACGAATTATCTTGACGCATCCTGAAATTCTTTATAGGTAAAAACTGTACAATAGAAGCACGAAGAAATGGAAAACCGTTCCCATCAGGATATTCATGATACAAAGAAATCACGTTTTTATTTTATTTATAGCCACTTCATCATTGTATTATGAAGATACCCAGATATATGGAATGAAATGAAATTTAATACAAGTTAAGAACGTTTGATATTATAAAAGCACTAATTGAATACACTTTTATACATTTCTATTCTATGAAAACTCTCACTCAAAATATTCGTTTAGAATTGATACACTGGTCTCAAGTACAAAATATCAATATACACTTTTATATACTTGTGAATCAAAAGCTTTCTAGAGATAAATGAGCTCCAATATAGTGTACACTATAGTGGAACTTTTAATGCGTTATAAAAGTGCAGTGTTTTCTCACTCTGTAGAGTATCTGCATACATATGGCGGGTATTTGATTCGGAACTCAGCACTAGGTAATACTTGTTCAATTTTTCACTTGTTTATTCGACATATGCCTCCATAGCCCCAAGGATTCGTTACACGAATTTGAAATGAAAACAAATTTAGTGAGATCCTTACCTCAAAAAGTACTTATGTATGTATCCATAAATAGGCCCGACATATATATATAAAACCGGCACACTTAGGTCAATTGCTAATGCGCTCGCCTCAGCTGTGATCCGGTAGATGAGGGGCATATCCGGTCTTATAGTTTCCTCTGTATAGTCTAGGCTAATACCAGGACGGTTCGCTAATATAGGCCACGACCGCTTCCTTCTCACTATCCTTCCAATTATACCTCCAGAACCTATATCAAATCATCATGTATCAACTAAGGAATCATTCATCCGACGCCAATAGATCTCAGTTATCATCACGATGCGCCATTAGCCCAATATGAATGCATGTAATAATATTTTATAACCAAATAATACGAGAAGGTTCTCATATCGCTCAGTATGAAGAAACGCTGGATTTTTATGTTTGACGTATAATTATCCGTCGAATTTAAATTATTTCATACTTTTAACAAACATAATTTCAAGAAGACGAATCTTTCATTAACACGACCTACCATAGGCCTACAACTTTAAACGTACATTATTTCAATAAAAAAACTAGTGATGATTCTCTAAAATGTACAATAGAACTATAAGGGATGCCTTGGATTAATTTAATATTCATCCATGCCCCTAATCCACCTCACCCGTTTCATACATAGCCTTAAATATTTCTCACACTCCTTTCATTCATACAACGCTACGAAACGCATAATATACATATGGCTAGTGACTTGGCAACTTAAAATAATGAGAACGAAATTAGAAAAAAAAAATTTTTTTTTTACATCTACAACAGATTGAAAGTATAGAAACCGGTTCCCTATCACCTGGACTATGCGTAGTAGAAAAATATGTATGAGGTGAAACAATAAAATATACTGAGATACGCGGCTGCATATAGAGTATGCCAATGTGGAAACAATTAATAACTTAAATCATGAAGATATGTTACATTTGCATAGATCTTTATGGTGCTTCTTTGTTTTTATAGCATACCCTATATTTATATAATTGCACAGACACACATGACATATATATATATATATTATATATATATATATATATATATATATATATATATATATATATATATATATATATATATATATATATATATATATATATATATTTGTGTGTGTATGTGAACGTCTTCGGCAACTCATAGAAATATGCCCACTCTGCATGGGACTTCAACCCAAGAGGTCCTGGGTTCAAGTCCCAGAGTGGGCACATTTTTCTGATTCGACAAAAACGTTTATACTTGTCGGTAACGGATCGCGTCCATGAGGACATCTTTCGAATATATTGGGGGATGGATATACCATCTGGCTGTTCTGGATAAACCGAACCTATTCGCCCGCTTGCTTCGGTAGCCTATTGAGGAGGTTGACAATTGACCAAGCAGGTAATGAAGAGTTGGTCAATTCACCAGGCATAGGCCTACATGAACTACGAAGTGCGTGAAGATCCGTTTTCAAGCAGGATGTGTGAATTATGTGGAATTGTCATTACGACATATTATCGTCTCTCCACAAAATAATGTAGCTATTCAATAGGCCTAACAATATATATAAATATATTTATAAATATATGTATATATAAAAATTATATATATATATATATATATATATATATATATATATATATATATATATATTTATACATACGACGTATATTTCCCTCGTTTTGAATGAATTTCCAGTGATTTAGAACATTGAAATTGTTCCATAAAGGGTAATTGTCAAACGAATTAAAAATGTATTTTTGCGATGAAAATATCGATATGTTTTGTAACATGCACCGAGAATCACGTGCGTGACTCTATACACCCGTGCATGCATACCCCCTCCTTTATCTCCCCCTCCTCACCCACCCGCGCTCCCTTAACCATCACCATTACCATCACCAACCCCACCCCTTATCACCCCCCTTCCCCTCAAAGAGGGGTAGACGAATTCAAAATCAATTCTTTCAATATTATCAATCGCAAAATATAGATGAAAAAAAGTGCATTTCACTATGTTATTTTAATCTGATGGTATTATAGTGAACGCGAGAAACATTACAAATAAAATACTGGCGTTGTTCATGAAAGCTTTATGAATTAAAGCTTGGTTACCCCTCATATCAGGGATTAAATCAGCTTTTTCAAGTTATTATGATATATTTCTTATTTCAAAATTGGCATTGCAATAAGTTTGAATTAATTATTATTTCATTGAGTTTATTAATCCCATGCAATTCTACAATGTTGCTTAACAACGTCACCCTCAGGTAGGTTATGCATGTGGGGTAATTTACTCAGTCCAATGTTATATTTCAGAAACCTTAATATTGTTCATGCAACAGTTGTTAGTCTTGTTCTAGAAAGTTTTATCATATACAAATAGGGATATTATACATATATGAATCACAAATATTAATTAATATAGCACATTTTAATGAGAAACAGACACTTCTAGCGTGTACGAGGTGAGAGGAACATCCCCTTCCGTGCCTCAAAGGCCCGACTCCCTCTTTCTCTTTTTTTTCTCTCTGTTACTCTCGTTTCTACTGTTTTTTCCAGGAAAAAAATCGAACACACCCCAAGTTATTAATACAAAAGCTTTTGACACCTCATTCACCAATTTCCTGAACGGTTACAAAAATGGTTTGGCCAATGGTTGAGGTTTGGGGGTGGGAGGAGGAGGAGGATGTATAAAAGCATCCTTCCTGCCCTTTTGATTATTCGTTCTTCGAGAGGGAATTCATACAAAAAATCGTATACTTTGCAATGCACGTAATTGGAAAACCAAAAAGTACCGAGAGTTGTAATAATTGAGAGGGTAATAAGATTGACATCTTTCACAGCTCGTGAATTATTACTAATTTGTGAAGAAAAAAACTCTTATGTCACCATGCATCCTCTCGATATAACATTTGAAATCTTGATTGTTGAAACATAATAATGGGCGAATACGGTAAGGTATGTTCGAACTAAGTCAATCAAGTATCACTATAGGATACATACATATATATATATATATATATATATATATATATATATATATATATATATATAAACATATATAGACCTATATGAGTACATGGCTTTCTGTTGAAACGTACAGAACGTGAAGTTGATAGGACGTATATTATTATCTTTGAAAAATACCACCCCGTCGGGGAATCGAACCTCGGACCTTATGCTTGATCCGCATAAGCTCTTACCATCTGAGCTAACGGAAGGAGTATCTTCCAATGGTATTAATAAGTGTGTAATGGTACAGATGGAGGTTGAGGGGTAGATATGTTCTACCAATTTAAGAACTCAGTTCCCATGTGATGCACTTTGGCATTCACGACCAATTATACACTATTCTCCGGATCCACCAGTACTCCTAAGGTTATTCCGGAGAACAGTGTACAATTGGTCGTGCATGCCCAAGTGCATCAGATGGTAACTGAGTTCTTGAATTGGTAGAACATATATCTCTACCCCTCAACCTCCGTCTGTACCATTACACACCCATTGATATCATTAGAAGATACCCCTTCCGTTAGCTCAGATAGTAAGAGCATATGTGTATCAAGCATGAGATCCGGGGTTCGATTCCCCGTCGGAGCGGTAGTTTTCAGTGATAATAATATCCATCCTATCTTGTATGAAGGATATAATTGAATGTTCTTGAGCGAATAAATTACTTTTTAAGGAATGATGCGATTTCTGTTCGTACAATTATCACTTGGATCACTCACCAACTCAAAAATGTTGCTTTTTCCCAGTTTATTTTACTTCTTACCTCCATATGATTTTCTATAGTTCAGGTGGGCCTCATACATTCGTAAATTCAAGTAGTACTACTTATGATATTCTGCTATTGTTCAGATTTGAAACAATGGTTTCAACGATCAACATGGTACGTTAGATTGATATGCCCTGAATAATTAACCTTATCTATTTTAGATTTCAATATTATATTTTTGAATAACTCACACTTTTAAAGAATGATTTTACGCATACTGAGAAATATCGGACCACCAACAATGAAGAGACGTATATACCTGGTTTACAGTACATGAAACAATCGGATCGCTTCATTTCCTTCTCTTCACGAGAAGTTAGTATTCAAATTGAATTTTTTGAGTCTGCTTGGCAATGAAAAATACAATTTTGAACTGGTCGTAATTTATTTTACACTGTGATACCTTGTGCAGATATTTGTTTGATTTTTCATAAGTCTAGCACAAATTATATTGTATAACCTACTTGATTTCTTCATATTCGAAGTAATACTTACATCTTTTTAGTCTAAGCTGTATACTAAAATAAGTTATAGGATTATTTTTTTGTAGAAAACCAATGAAACCAATAAAACAATCCACAATCAAATAAATGTAATTCATACATATACTCAATATTTCTCATTATGCGTAATTAGGGTTAGTATTTTGTCTGTGGAAAGGTGGAGCTTTCACCGATAATATATCAGTAAACTCATGCATACGTATACCCCTATGCATGCCAATATTCTTATAGGCCTAATATGTTCCTAGTGGGTATAAGTATACATCTACTTTAAAGTAATATTATGCAAAATGAGAAAACTTCTGTCAGACATATTTTTGAATATTACACATGAGATTTTTTGGAAATATCACCATTCCCATTTTGTTCTAATGAATTGTAATCAATCAATATTGCCAAAGGAAATCTGACTAATTTTTCTACCAGAAACATTCGGAAATTTTCAAGAATAATTTTAGAAAAATACAACTTTTGTTACAATGTCTGAGAGAGTTACGTAATTCTGATTTGCATTTCTTCAAGTATGCAATACTTTTAATCATATTATTATAAAATACTTGGTAGTTATATAATAATATGTAATTTGTTTTGGAAGAATACTATACACAACGGAAGAGGTTCCCACTCACTCGTTGTAGCGTCGACCAACATTCTTCCAGTGTTCGGTCAGAAATGGCCGAGTTTGATCTCGAGAGCTGTTGTCATACATTACCATAATCCCAGCACCGAAATGTAAGCAATAAGTAAGAGAGAAGACAAATACCATTAGATACATTATTATTACACAACTAAGCACCAATATTATTATTACAAGTGCACAACAGAGTATAGCAGGCGATGTAGTGGATCATGTGTCCTATTGAAGAATCACAGACGACACAATAGGTTTATATATATATATATATATATATATATATATATATATATATATATATATATATATATATGTACGTTTTTGTCAAATCATAAAAATGTGACCAATCTGGGACTTGAACCCAGGACCTCTTGGTTTGTACCATTTATTTTTTGTACCATTTATTGTACCATTATTGTTGTATTGTATTTTGGATCCATTATTGTACCAATGAAAGTAATTGCTCTACCACCTGAGCTAATTGACCACCTAGATTCAAGTCGAATATTCGACACATTTATATGATTTGACATTGTTTGAGAAACGACTCTCTTGGGCTTTGTCTTTTTACAGATCAACAGATTCCAAGGTGTAACGATTAGACGTTACCACAGGTCCTTGTGTTTCTCTTTTAACCATCACCTAGGCTCAGGATTTGTATTTAACAACATTTCTTTATGAATGCGATTCATTAACGATATGTATGTACGTTTTTTATGAAAAACGTACATACATATCGTTAATGAATCGCATTCATAAAGAAATGTTGTTAAATATATATATATATATATATATATATATATATATTATATATATATATATATATATACATATTCATAGAATGCATGCCTAAAGAAAGTTGAGTTAAATGATAATACTGTAGCAGCAGATGCATTCAAAGCAAGAGGAATTGAAATCGTATTGATAACGGATGAATCTCAGTTTTGAAAAATGCACATACACCAAATTTCGTGCTGGATATGAATAGACCCATTGCAATGAATTATCAAACGAAATCCAAGAATATTATCGATAAGATGATAGTAATATTACAAAATGCAGTTTTTATTCCTGATGATAAGGATCATGGATTGTGTTCACTTAACGTCACTAACAACAGTTGGGTTATTTGGGAGTGCGAATTAATTGAGTTGACCAAAGTAATAACGTGTAAGTCAGGATATCAAGTATATCTGGATACAAAGAGAAAATAATGGTACATATTGCTGAGGTTTAGGCACTAAATAGGGTAAATTCAGATTTAGAAAATGACACAATAAAAAATGTATATACACATATATATATATATATATATATATATATATATATATATATATATATATATATATATATATATATATATATATATATATATATATATATATATATATATGATCCCCGTATAACATATCTGTTGGTGGGGTCATTAGGCATACAATAATCAATAAAAATATGAGAATAGAAAATTGTAATCCAAAAATAGAGCCTACTTGAATTTTTAAAAGCTTTCACGAATGCATGTATGAGCTGAAAACGTATCAATTGTCTCACCGTTTTACATGAGTATTTTTAAAAAGTTGATAATTCATGTTTCACTGAATGTGCAGAACAAAACCCAGTAAAATTCATTATCATTTATATTTAGTTCATTTTTATTCTGATTCCATTTACATTCCATAAACTACCTTCCTTTAATTGCATAATGAATGCACTGCACACTGAAGCGTTTTTTTACTGCTGACAAGTAATATGCAACATTCTAAGATCTTACTATTCGAAGCATTTTTGTTGTATACGTTTTGTGTGATATTATTTCATTCTAGAATGTAAGCATTATATGTATCAAACTCACCATTCTAGGATAAACCAAGTTCTTTGACTTATGCGATATAAATTGCATTATAGAGCCAATAAGGCCTACTGTAAGAAATGCGATTGGAAAAATTACTAGCCTACCGTTATCAAAAATATATAATTCTGTGGACACCGAAGGACCGGTAGAAGTATGCTGTTATCACCAGACATCTATTGATTCGTGGGGGGTAAATATTACCTCGAATGGATGATGCAATTGATGTTAAATTGCACAGTGATTATTAAATATTGAAGAACATTTATAAATTCATCTCAATTCGGTTTAGATTTTTCAAATCATTTCAAATGGGCCGATCAAAAATGAAATGTTATGAAGTATATATCAATCTTTTCATCAAATAATCTTGATTCACTATTATCAAATGAAATTTTTTACAATTTTACTATTCCGCTAACGTTCCACAATTTAGCAGTGGTGAGTTATTCCGTTTAAGAAATTCAAATATTTATCAATTTGTATGTTTTACGTTCGTAAAAATACGGACGTATAATTATGAGTGAATGGATTTTCTCTTAACTTTTACTTTTATCTTTCGAACACTTGGGGAATGTATTGAACAATCTTACTTTCGTGTGTTTTCTTGCCATGGCAATTATAGATCACATACATGTTGTCAGAAGAGGATTGCCCAGTGCACTCCTCTAGGAAGAAAGCAAGGACGATCCAGAGAGAAATGGAATTGAAGCGGGTCAGACTGGACATGGAAGTAGGGCGTTTGGACGATCAGTTAAATATATGGGTAGAAGATACCATCTGGAGTGCGGGAGACGGTCGCAGAGCTGTGACGAATCCGATGATATATGCAAACACACACACACACTCACATATATATATATATATATATATATACACGAAATAACATCATTAACAGATATTCCCCTCAAAAATATGAGAGATAATTGAAGATGATTGCAAGACGCGTTTCGATTCATTTATCTAAAATCGACCTCAGGTTCAGTTCTAATACTCTTACAACTGTTGAAACTGTTACATACACAGATATGTTGTCAAGTTGAGTCTACTGCAATTTGTCCCAATTCGAAATTATATAATTATTAGCATATCATACTTCATAATGATAAGAATCTTCGGAACGAAGAAAGAAATCAATTTCAATTTTAGTTCTATTACTTATGATACTTCATTTTTACGTTTTATATCTTCAGATCATTTCATTCCAAATCTTGATAACGGAAAAAAAATTCATTCGGATATATATATATATATATATATATATATATATATATATATATATATATATATATATATATATATATATATATATATATATATATATATGTTATATAATGTGTGTGTGTATATATGAATTGATATATCTTATCAATGAATCAATGAAGACATCAAAGAATGCCGATACAATTTCTACATTTTCAAAACAATTCTGGCTCCAATCTACTCCCCATCAGTTTGTAATACGGTATAAGTAAGCAACGGTGAAAAGCGCGTGTTGTATTTCGCGAGTGGGTAAGCGGCTGGGTATTCGACGCAGTAACGTGGGAAGCGTCGTCTCTTTTGGACGCGTGGTCTCGTAGTGTTATATTGTAAACAGTCGAATGTCGTACGTAGCGACGCTCACCCTCCCCCCTCCCCCCTTCCTTCCTTCTCTTACACCCCTACCCCACAAACCAACCCCCTACCGCTGTGATGTCAGGCTGATACGCAGGCGCTGGAAATCTCTTCAGACCTTATATACGACCTATATTGCCATATTTCACCTAGTCTTCAGCCAATAATGAATTTGATGAGGCCCACATAATGAACCACGTTTTTATTTTGTTAACTAGAAGTTAAGTGACATAATTATTATTTTCCTAAATTGATTCGGAATGTGTTGATTAATCTGCATGGTTCGACAGTAACAAACTGACCGAATTTTGATAGTTGTGATACTACCTAAAACTGTCACATAGGCAGACCTGTTATCAAGTTGAATCTACTGCAATTTATTCCCGAATATGAATTGAATCACATTATCAAATCATACAATAGAATATCTAGAATGTTCGAAATGAAGAAACAAATTAATTTCATTCAATTTCTTATGTAGTTTTGTCAAACACAGATTTCTGTGAATTAAACAATAAAACTATACAATGCTATGACAAGTAATTGAATTTGTATTTATAATTAGTAACGGTGAGAAATTTGTTCTAGATAAAAATCTTACACTATACTTCTTTACGTTGGCTTCTTTGAAAATTAATGAGCCATAACATTTTTGTTACTGGCCTCTTATTTTTTTTACTTGACCGTTTCGTAATATGACGATGTAAAGAGGAGTGCTAATAAAGTAAGAAACACAATGAATAGCCATACGAACAATACATACACAGTTAAAAATGATGTTGAACTGGTAAATTAGTTGTAACATGTTTTTGTGCATATACCGTAATGAATTTACAATCGCATTTTGGAATACCCAACTCAATTTTGTAGGTCGTTATAAAATTAAAACGAAGAGAGCCAACAGTGTTTGAATGCATCCCAGGTTTTGGTTTGTACCTGCATTTAAGCAATCGAGTTATGATTTATGAAAGATACGAATATGTATCCGATAAAATAGGATAATAGTTGCCGGTGAACGAGCGTACCTTTGCCGACAAATCTAAATCATCCGGTCCCCTACTTTATAAACTAAGATAACTAGTACACGGAAGCAGATGAAGGAATGGCATAACCGATTTCCACACGTCATTTGAAAATAATCCTTGATTGAAGCCATCAATTAATTATTCAAATTGAAAATTGAAGTCGAAGTTAAATGATATAATATGAAAAAATTGATGACACAGTAAAAACTTAAACCTAATAAGGAATAACGAAATAGGATATGGAAAACATCATAACCATAAGAAGGTTGAAAAAAATAGATTGGAACTAGGGCTCACAGACCAGCAAAAACTAAACAACATGAGATTTCTTTCGCATCGATTAGAGACTAATTAGACCAGAATTAATAATGACATGGCTACAGCAGGGGATTTTTAAATAATTTGTTTCAAACCGTTGATTTTACAGATATAAAGAGTGATTTCTGATTTACAACTATAGGCCTATGTACGAGTTGATATTATCGGAAATTTAATAATTCTGTACAAACGAGCTGGTTAATATATGTAATATTTGAATTAATACGTTTACTGCTATTGTGTAACCTATAATGTAGGCCTTTTGCAACGGGTGCTATTTGAAATTGATAATTTAGTTATAGATTACAATTGATTTATAAATAATTGAAGTTACAATAAAGATAAACAAATATGATTGAAAAGACGGCAGCTTTGATTCTTATAAATTACCACTCAATGTTTCATACGTCATTTCTCACGTGAAAAACATCTCGTTTACCAATGTGCCCTCTTTTCATTCACGCTTGCCCATTGTACTGTAATATTGACGAAGGAGGGCACATTGGGACAGGACTCGTATTTCCTAAATCACAATACTCTCTTTAACTGGATTGGTCTACAGAATTGAGGTTGATGAGTACAAGACTTTGCAGATGTCTTCTAGTAATGTGAGATTGTGCACTACTTGCATTACGCGGATAAAGAGCGTACTCTACATATAATTACACTCAGAATCCGCTACTGACGGAGACATTTGTGGGCAAAAGATGTCACCTCCTGTTTCTAGGCAGGCCATGTGAGCTAGTTGATTTGGTCATGTGGCTAGGAAGATAACTCAGGAGGGTAGATTTAGTATTGAACAAAATGCATGAATGTACCGAGTCTTTTGAAAGTAGGAAGTAGGGTGATCTTCGAGGATACGCAAACAGGTTACCCGAAAGATTTCCCTTTTCCTACTTCCTATATTTTATATCTAGAAAGAAAAGCATACCTGTAGCTCGTTGACCAGCTTGTCTGTCATCATTTTTGAGTCGGGTGTGTTGTGACCAATCGAGTTGTTCGGTGTTGTTGGATTGGAGTTGATGCTAGAAGATTGTTGTTGCGCCGTGGGAGTAGTCGATTGTTGACCATTGTTGTTGGGTGGCGCTGGCAAAGCTGGGGGGCCCCTCGCTTGTTGCCAAAAATCTGGATTCATTTTGAATACAGATCTTTGGGGAATTTGTTGGTGGTGTAGGCCTACTTCGGTAGACATCGGATCGGGTAACGGAGTTGCCCGAAGATCGAGGGGTGTCGAAATCGGGTTAAAACTTATGTCCGTAATTTTGACAATTGTTTCGGCACGGAATTCCTTGGAAAAAATCCGAACTTGGTTCGGAAACGTTTGGTTTTAATAACCAAGTAGCGCGTTGATTTCCGTGAATTTGTTATTATACAGATCTTTCTCGTCGAAGAGAAGACCTATTGTATTAAATTATTCTGAAGTCTTAATGCGTGTAATTTGACTGACATTTGATAAACACTGTTCCTGTGAAGTCAATGTGCGTATATTTTATTGAAGTATTTTAATAGAACATTAACAGTCACAATGTATATTCTTGATGTAGATTAACGTTATTTTGGGTCATTAAGCACGATTGATGGTGATAATTGAAACAGCGGATGGTTTCAGTGGTGCTGTCCACACACAACACGTTGTACCGAATGTCACTTTTTAATTCAAAATTTTCACTTATTTAAACGGATAAAATCAGTTCACTTGTGGCGCACATGTTTTTCGAGACCATCTTTTGGCAAATATTTGACCTGGCTTCACGTGCGTTTTAAAAAGTTCTTTAGCTGTTTAAGATCGAACATCAAATGATTCATAGGGTTTGAAAACAAAATAGCCGGCAGGAGCGATAAAAATGCACCAGTCGTTTTTTTCGTGGGGTTACTAAGCAGCTGTTTTCTAATGGTCGTCCCTCTAGCGGTGATCAGGCAAACTAGCACTATCTTCCCCTAAGGTGACGAAAGCTTTTTTCTGTTTTCTTTGGTATTTCGGATGACAGCAACCCTGCGAAATGAAGAAAATTTGCATGAGAGCGATTTACTACATTTTCATTGTTGTATTTGTGGCGAAATTCCAATAATGCTATTATTGTAGGCCTTACGGGTAAATACAATGATAGCTGTAATTGCTCACTTGTTTTTATTGCTTAACACTCTTATTTCACTTATTGGAGAAATTAGTTTTTGGTTTTCATGAAAACCAACATGCTTAATTTTATATGTAGACAGTTATATAGTAACTAGAATATGAATAGAAAAATGGATCTTGGAGGGAAAAATATTAGTACAATCTCAACAGCATTCGATATAATTGATAACTTTGTCAAGTGATAACATAGAATGAAAACCGAATCAGTAAAGAAGAAATAGAAACCGAATTTTAGGAATCGCACATAACAGAGGAGATGACTATCAGCATATTAAAAATAAGCATTCAGAATTTTTTAGATGAAACACATATTTACTAATTACCCAACGGTTCAGGCTCGTTTTATTGAAGCCTGTATGCCACTTCTATAATTAAAAATCACTGAGAATGCAACAGAAGTTGATGTAGTATCCACAAATTAACACTCTGAGAAAATCCACCATACTTCTTTACCCGAGCCTAAACATCACTGTCAAAATTTGCGATCATTCTCAACACCATAATAGCAACTACTATATAAACATACAAACCATCCAACCTATCAAGTTTAATTTTGATCCTTAAATTATAAAAATAAATTTATCGTGTTCTAGAATAAAATGTTCTCAAATATCATTGACACAGTTTGATATGTTCACTACCACACGAAGTAGACACAAAATATGAAAATATTCCCAAAATCACTGACCTATATTAATTATTGTATGACCGCTTCGATCTGAAGTAAAAATATTTCAATATTAATTTTCTTGCAATCTATCAATTGTACGACTAGTAATTGTCATCGGGTATTTAATAGCAAGGTGGCACGCAGGTGGACCTCGACAAGGGTAAGGTGTTCCACCTTCAAGATCCAGACGCCAAATGAACTATTTCTTAGACACCTACCAAACTTATACGATAAATATCTTCGTATCTATGATACTGACGCACATACGAAAGACACCGCGTCTGTAAAACCCGACGCCACCTCCAAAAAGCGACGTCTTACGTCTTTGGGGGCGCGACGCGTACTGAAAATCGTCGACGTTAGATATTTCTACCCTTACTTCCTTCTCCAAAGAACAAGGAGAAGATAGAATACGAAGGAGAGAGTGAGACGGTTGTAGGAGAGGGTTAGAAAATCTCAGAGATCCATTTTCTCATTTTCTCAGATGCGCGCAAGAGCTCCACTATACATTTTTATTACGATATGAGGGAAGGGGTATCCCCTCTACCCCCTTAAAAAAATATCGGACGCAGGGTAAAAAATTTCTTTCTACTACCCCTACCTCGAGTATTCTAAGAAGAGTTGTGCGCAGCTCCGTCGCGACGCCTGAGAGGCTGCTCATAAGACTCCGGCGTCGGTTTCTCACATACCCCCACTACAGAGTTTCACCCTCTTAAACCTCCCCTCGCTTCCCCTAGCATCCCTTAGATGAAGAGGGGAAAAATCCCTCGCCTTACCCCTACCTTAGCTGTAATTTTTATTTTAGAACATCCCCTATTTTCTGAGAGGAGGGGATAAGGGGCAAATAAGAGGGGAGAAAGATGACCAAAGCATGGAAGATTTTTGAACAGAGGGGAAATCAGACTAATATTATGAACGGAAACCTCGTAACTTTTGTATCTTGGATAAAAAAGTGATTAAAATGTAACTTTTCAGCTTTTTTCCACTTTTTCATCAATATTGGCATTTGAACTGTATTATATATTTAAAACTGAGAAGTGGTTGCTGTAAAGCGTAATCCTTTTGATTCGAACAATTCAAAATAATTGGGAATGTATTGAATTGTAAACAAAAGTTGTTTAAAAACTAAAGTGTATGAAGCATGCGGAATGTATACAATGAAATACACATAGGCCTATATAATATGTAAAATACTGTCACAATATTAGAGAAGACGTTCTCATTTGTATATTTGTACATCCCATTTTTTTTCACCTTTATCTTGTAGAATACAATTTCTATTTCCGTATTATTAATTTTTATGAGTGTCATTTCAACTGATTCATCCAGAGTTAATCTAGAGATTATATATATATATATTTATATATATATATATATATATATATAAATGATATTATGATGATATATTATATTATATTATAATGATGATATATATTTGATGAATACAATTTTTAACGATCGATACTGATGAATGTTAGAAAGCAGGGCCCATCATTCTAACCTCACCTGAATCTCTTTCTTTCTCTCTTTCTATTTTTCTCTTTTTCTCTTCTTCTTTTTTTCTCTCTTCTCTCTCTCTCTCTCTTTCTCTCTTTCTCTTTTCTCTCTGTCATAATGTTGATATGACTTGTCCTAAGCCACATGTGATCAATCGAGACTATTGAAATATGTGATATAAAATGCTAATAGGCCGTATGATAATGATAATTATTGTTAATTGTTGTTATTTTTCTAGCTCTATCTAATCGATCGATTATTGATTATCAATTACCAGACATTCGATCACTTATCGATTTGCATCACGCAGTGATCGATTGAAATCAATCGGAAATGATTATTATGTATTCCATAATTCTTCGATGTATTGAACTCTGTTTGAATTTGGCACCGTGCTTCCAAGATGAATGGTTAAGGGTTTACAATTGGCTTGTACCGCTTTCTATCTCCATGCTTTTTCTGTAGGTGCGTATGTCAAAAGTTTGTTCAAACAAGTTTGTTCCATTGTTTCAAAACCAGTTCTTCGGTCCAAAATTCCCAAAAACTCGATGAAGAGAAAAGGAATTTGAATGATATGCATGTATTATAAATTTATTTATTTATATTGCCCTCAAAATTAGCTCTACAAGCCTAGACCTACGTCATACTTCAGAAACGAAGTTCAATCTATCGCATGTCCTAAAATTTAGGGAAAATATAATTCATTCAGTATATGAATAATAATTTAAAAAATGACTCTAGCTTCAAACACTAAATACATCACAATAAATATATTATCACACTTTCAATATTATATCTGAAATTTATTTCTCAAAAATATAGTGTGAGCCTTCGCTCATCAACAACTTTCATTATCCTAATCATTACAAATTAGACTATAATCATTAAGTAGTATGACTTATTTTAACCCTTGTTCTATACGTTACACACAAAATGAGAAAAAATTGGAGAAAATGATTATAATCGTATAAAAATAAATCTATGTTGTACGTTGATGATAGAATACTCTATGAAATTGGAATGCATGAGAAGTGTCACCAGGCTTAGCGGAAACTGGTTCTTCCAGCTAACACGTATCCTATACAAAAGGTGCAAAGCATGTAAAGCCTTTGAATATGTCGTTTACCTTTCACGCTATTACACACAAACCTGATACACATTAAATCAAACAAAAATTCCAATCATTTGCAAAAAGCTGTTTCAATAGTTTTTCAATTTATAGTGCGTAAACGTAAGTTTAAATTAACTGTTGCATTGTTGTGAATAGAATGAGCATTAAATTGGCCAGTATTGAGATATGATTTTAACATGATTACATATATATATATATATATATATATATATATATATATATATATATATATATATATATATATATATATATATATATATATATATATATATATATATATATATATATATTCCAATTTCAGGATATTTGAATGTAAATATGTTCAAATAAATTTCCCTGAAAATTGAGGATTTTTGTTGAAAATATATTCATCAAAATATTTAGTCTGAATCGCAGGTGACGACACCGTCCAATCTGTGGTACATGACGGAAGTAACACACCGACTCATGTTACTTGAAACAAAGAATGAAATACAATAACAAATACTATTGGAGTCGTAAATATTCAGAATAAACGAGAGTGCATAGTAGTATTACTATGATATCGATTACTTACTATCAACATAGAAGACCATTTTGAATCATATTCCAGTAGCCATTAAAAATTGTCGAAAGTAACATCGTTCAAGAATGGGTCTAGTCATAGAGTCTCATTGACGCTTTTATGTTCCATACATCACACATCTCAAGTCACCTTCAAATTTTGAAATGAATTCACTCAAATCTACACGGGAATATTTTCCATCTAAAATATATTATTGCTTAGTTATTAACACTTGAATGAAAAAACACTATTGTATCGTTTCATAAAATGTCCGTACATTCTCATTTTCAGATCACGTACATTAACGAAGACTACGAACACGACGAACGATGATGGTTCAACCTAAGTACCAACCCTTTCAAACAAAATGTGGAAATAAAATATTCATATTTTTTGAAGAAAATGAAATATTCTCAAAAATTTTCATGACTACATTATAATATTATATATAGTATCTATGTAACAATTATATATTCAGGATTATTATCATATTAATAAATAAGGTCAGAACACTGAAAAAGTTGCTATCGTAGATTTCACGTGAAAGTATGAAAGTATAAGGTACAGGGGACAACGGGGCAGGCTTATCTTGCACACATTTATATTGTGGTAGTAAATCAGCGTCAATGTTGGATTTCAATGCCACGCCATTATATACTCAACACTGCATGTTAATATGATTTGCACTCATTACCTAATTCTCAATTCTCACATAGTTTTAGTTTTGTACTTCGTATTTCACTTTCAATAGATCTTAGCCTAATCACATTCAATCAATTCACTTGATATCAATTTTTAATTCTCAATTCAAATGAATTTGAATCCTGAATTTTTTCATAGACCAAGATATTTTGTTTCATATAATACGAACGGTTCACACTCGATGAATTTCAATGAGATTATTTTTGTCTAGGTTCACATTTTGCGAAAGTCTGTTTTCCAACTAAGTTGGCAAACTGCATTTAACTAACTGCAAGGCTAAGCTATCTGAACTGCATTCGAACTGAAGATGCATCCAACATGGCTGCTGTAGAAACCCAATGTCAACAATATAATATCTATTCCAAAACTTTTAGGCCTTCCGGAAATGTATTTCGTCGTATATAAAATCACTGTAATATCTTGAAAAAATATACCAAGGTTCTATTTACGTTACCTGCATGTTTATAGTGAAGTAATGGCGAATGATTTAAATAGTTATATTTATTGAGATAGATATACTATTATATGGAAATACACATTTGTATCTACATGCTTACACTTACTATTTTATGTCGCATTTCAAGTTTTCCTATGAGAATTTTCATCTTTGTGAAACTATATTAATGTGTGAATCTCCATATTGTCATATTGTGATCGATCAAATTGTAAGAAATCATAGTCCATCAAACGTATATTGATATAATAATACTTCAAATTAAATCATAAATTCGTCATTTTGCCTATTTACTTCAAACAGTCGTTGTTTTGACAAGTGAGGTATAGTGTAGAGAATCAATATTCTCTTACTTATTCATAATCAAATTGCTGTGAATAATCAATTGTAATACTTATTCAACGTGCATACAAGCTGAGAAGTGTTTTTATAGTGTTAGCAATGTTATTTTGATTTAAATTAACGATACACTATGGTTTCTATGGATAACTATGGTTACCTTATACCACATTTTCACACATAAAATTGTTGGATGAGTATACATGTAAATAGAAATTGAACGATAAATATATTTCAGAAAATAGTTATTAGAGACAGGTTCAGGAAGTTTTAAATATTTGAAGAGAATTTACCCATAGTTTAAAAGTGACTTACGTCTTTTTATAGTTTAACAAGCCTCAATCACAATCAAAAGGCTGTGAAAGGTCTTTATCAAGCAACAAATGTTATTGAAATGGAATGAACATAATGCATACACATATGTTGCAGTCTTTTGGCTTGTGACCAATTTTGAGCTCTTTCTCTTTCGCTCTCACATCTCCTTTCTTCCTGTTTCGTCACTTTTCACATTTTTCTATGACCTATTTATTATAGATTTTAATGTCCAAATGAACTACTTTAGATTGCAATACACGCGCAAAAGTCTGACCCAAGATAAAGTTGTTAAATGCAATTTCTAAGAATAGAATGTCTCTTCTATCATCATGATGACCGTGTTTTCAATAATGAGATACAATGTAAATAAAAGATTATACCGTAATATCGTAAATTCATACGAACTAATAAGCTAGCTCATGAGGTATTATCGTCCTAACCACACGAGAATAACCTTGATTCATCCTACATTACATTATTAACACTTATTCAATATTTCGAACAAATTCATATTCTTTGCAGTATTGACATGGATGAAACAATCGGTAAATAATCAGAAAGTACTTGCGGGATAATTGAATATTCAATTTTAATTGAAGTTGAACACTACTTTATAACTGATGCAATTCTAAAAAAAATCTCAATATGATTTGGTTACAACATATCAGTAACCCTATTTATGTCGGAAGATTTTCAGCATCTTTCTGGTTATTCCTGTAGAAAGCCTGCAAACTGATATTTTTGCGAATTATGTTTTAGAGCATCTTGTGAAAGATGCGCTCAAACAGTACCTGATCTGAATTTTTTGTTTAAATAATATTAAAAGTTGATGATTTCTGATGTTCTGTATGATCAACGAATACGTGATCATCCAAACATTATGACTCATTGAGAGCAAGATATCATTTTGCTTTCCGTCCTTCCTCGAAAAGAGGTGGTATAAACGAGCATACGATTCAAAAAACTTGGCAATAAATTACCTAATAATAAATATGCCAACGTGTAATCGGTACATTTAACATGCATATTTAAACAACATACGTACGTTAATGGTACTTTTCTTTTCCCTTGCGATATAATTAAAATAATTGCACAATGAAACAATGGGAAACATATCATTCTAAAGAGCATTGAGCTACTTACAAAGATTTGCAATTTTCATAGACTCAAGAAATTAGTTGTAAGTGTTATATGGGCGGAGTATAGAACTTATCACTATGGAATAGAACAATGTTTTGTCCAATCATCCAATAAAATGAAAAATTATACAGAAAAAAGAAGTGTAAAAAAGTGTTCGACGAATCACAGCTATTCTTACAAAAAGCGTATTTTTTAATCGATTGTAACAGACCAATCAGAAATTATATTTTCATCAGTTAGGAGTAAATCGATTGGTTGCTATCTGCAAAGTGATCTATGACTTTCTTTTTTTCGACCTTCCGTTTACGTAATTCAACTTGGTTTCAGTGCCAAAATCGATAAAATATCAAAGTGTCTGTAATCTCAGTCTATGATAGAAAGATAAGATAAAATGAGGTACAAAAATGTATTATTATAACTAATAATAAAAATTGTGACATAGTTGATGGAATCTAGCTAATAGTTTTCAAGCCTGCTGTGTAGGGAATGATTAATTAAAAGTAAATTGAATTTGTTGGAATAATAATCAATATGCTCACATATGTGTACTTGAAGTGTGATTTTGCCCTCAAAAGTAAAACGATGAATAATTCACTTGATTGGTCATAGGCAGATGTAAGTGCCTATAGTGCCTACATATTGACCAAAAATGCAACAAAAGTATATGCCGTCAGAACACATAAATTGTTAAATATTTATTTCCGCATATATAGTCCTCTAATTCTTCTATTGCTGATCATGTCAGTTAACATTCACTTTAAATTTTTAATTAGAATCAGGAATGTCGTATTTTCATTCATAAGTACAACAACAAATGAAGCATTGAGTAGATTTTTGGAAATTAGTAATAGCCTATTAAATTACTTATTACCAAAGATGAATTGAGCGTCAAAAAATGTATTTCATCAAACAGACTTGACCATAGCATATTCCTAAGGACTACTAAGAGACCTCTTGAGTGTATGGATGGACTTGGCAAGCGAGTACGTGTATCTCCGATAGTATAATGATACATGAATGCAGCCTGGGGCCACATAGGTAAATGTGCATGGTTACGTGCCGCTTTGGTACGGCGTGAACAAGGATGTGCCCAAGATGCAACAAGAAATGCATCCTATTGATGAGAAAGAAAAAGAGAGATGAATCGTGAGAGGGGAAGAGTACATGTGGGGAGAGAGAGAGAGAGAGAGAGAGAGAGAGAGAGAGAGGGAGTTAGGTGGTGGTGGAAGCAAGAAAAAGATGGAGAACATTTTTTCGAGGTTATTAACCCGTTGGTTTATTTGCAAGCTCGAAATAGGCAAGTTGTTTAAGAGTGCAACTGCAATGTAAATATTTTTGACCTATCCCAAACGACGCATAAGCCAAATATCTCGAACCTGCCTCAACACAAAAATAACCCAGTTTTTTCTAGACTAGAAATAAAAAACATTGAACTGAATTGTCTGTACATCATGCACTTGCTGTGGAATCCTAGCTTATGGTATACAATTATTATGAAGTAAGAAGCACGATCTTGGAAATCGACAAGAGAACGCTATTAACAGAAATATGAAGATTTTCAAAAAGACACACCAAGAAAATGGTATATATTTTCAAGTGATCGGTGTGAGATTTTTGTATACATCACAAGAAATAGCTTATTCATATTTCAACATTTCGAAATTTCCCATCAGAATATATCCAGGCTGCATTTTTTTAAAAAAGCAAAAATATTGCCATTTAAAATACTCAATTATAGGCCTACATCCATAATTCATCGATTATGTTTTACTCCTTAAATGTACATACGTGTGTACTAGTTTGCGTAGTATAGCAGTTTGAATTTTGGTTTGTATAATCGCATATTCATTGAGGCACCAAAAAATATTAATGGAACTTTAAAAAATAATAATAATCCCACTCATTTTCTTACTTCATGGGAATATTATTATTCACATTTTATACTATGGGTAGTTCAAGAAATTATGCAGGCCTACTCAAATTATTATAAGAAATGTTTTGTGAATATGTTTTACAATATGCGCTGCGTTAGTCTAGTAATACAATTTACAAAAGATTAAAAGACTGACTACAGTCACTTTCCAAGTAGTACGATTACACGCTCCTAGATGGCTCCACTTGTAGTGCGAGACGCAACTCTTATAATGAATTCATAGTACAGTCACGTCACTAAACGTTCGGAACTACTTTGATCGCGTTATAACTAACTTCCAACAAAGTAAGCACCACGAATATATTTGTTCGTTTGCAAATAAGACATTTAACAATATAGTTTCAGGTGAACTTTGAGAATCGAATTGGGATTTATTATAGGAACGTTATTTTATTTAGATTGTGCCAAGGCGTTGCACTATAAAGTTTCAGGTACATTTTTAACGTTGATATACGTTGTAATTTGGAAAGGTCCTTCAATTATTCATGGATTTTGTAATTGTGTGAATTGTGGTTGAAAATCAAGATTTCAGCTACATTTACCACGATAAATTTCGATTTATTACGAAAACGTTGTTTTATCAATATTATTGAAAACATTCATTTCTGAAATGTTGAAATTTTGTAAAAATATTGAAAATGTTTATGTTTGAAATGTGAAATTTAGGAAGAAACTATTTTTACATTCAGCAAAATCTTATCGCTACTTTGTACTTCGGTATTCTGGAGATCCAGATTCGACTCCCGAAGCGGAAAGGGGGAAGGGGGAGTGTGGGGGGTGAGGTCCCAATTTTCAAACAATTTAGAAACACACACACATATTTATATGTATATATATATATATATATATATATATATATATATATATATATATATATGTGTGTGTCTGTATAAAAATGGTAATGTTTAATATAATAGTATCGTTTCAAAACTTGACATAACGTTAGGCCTACATGAAACAATCAATTCCAACGTTCTTATTTTAGGATTAGTCTCACCTATTGGCGGACACTAAAGAAACGAATCGAAGAAAAAAAATCATTCAGTGAACCTGTACAGCTCTGTATTGATTATACTAATGTAGAAATTTATAATTGTCAAATTCGACCCCGTCTCGGTTGTCCTCATGAGGTTCATTAGCGTTTAGTGGGAATTAAATGTATGCGGGCTCGAATGCATCCATACCTAATGTCGACCCAGTTTCGGTTTTAGCCGTAATTGATATTAATTTTATCTATAACATTAAGAAAGTGAATTTCAATGGTAACATCATTGGCACAAGGGTGACAGCAGGCAATTTCAATCACCCGTATCAATAATACGCCGGGAACAAAACTAGCAATAACTGAAAGATTAAAAATCTTCTTTCATTCGTTATTCACATCGAAACCTTCATATATAGGCCTACAATCGTTCTTGCTCAAATAAGGCTAGAGCAGTTAGAAGAGTTAGAGCAACCACTGACATTGAACCACCCACTGGCGGGGGGGGGGGGGGGATATATTGCCCACCCCAACTTCAGGTCAAGGGGGGCAAGAAAAAATAAGTTTCCTAATACACAATTTTAGTTCATTGGTTCTATCTTTGACAGTCGCTGTGTATGAAATAAAAATCTAGAAGTGTATGAAATTCTATGAAATTCTATCATGTTTTGGATGCACCATAACTGGGATGTGGCTAAGGAGTCTGTCTAGTGATCTATTGGGATGAACCTAGCCAGGTGAAAAATTTGAATTTTCCAAGAAAAGTATTTATTCCATAGAAATAGGAAACCACGCTTATTTCTGGAGACATTTTGTTCTAGCTGGACTTAATTACAGTATGGCACGCAGTTTAAAGTCACTATAACATGTATTCAGTGTTTATTATTGATGGCATTATATGTGTATACGTGTTTTACTCCTCAGCGAAGACAATGTGCGAAATGTGACTATCGAATCAAAAACAGAATTAAAAACATATAAATAATGAATCTAATACTTTTGTATGCACTTTTTGTATCTTACTTTACACGGCTCTCCATGAATTGCTGACTACTATGAAGACGCAGTACTTGCGTTATAATATGAGCAAGATATTTGTATGAAATTCAATGGAATGCTTTACACACACCTTGTTTTTGATACTGATAAGTCAATGCTTTTCTGTTTCACCTGTGGATTAGTTTATTCGTTTCACAGTCTTTTTGGTTTCACTCGTTGATTTTCTAATATCTTTAATTCATGTAATAAAATGATAATATTATTTATTTTTTCAAAAACGGCTGATGAATTGGATGCAGAACTATGGAATAACGTTAATTGTTTGTGTGATTCAATTTCCTTCCGAACTTATTTGAAGGAACAATTTTCCACATTTCTTCCTTTAGGTTTTTTATGCTTTTTGAAATTTCGAAATTGTTTTTCTCAAGAGTGGTTTAACCTCCTACTCTCTGAAACTATTTGGTCTTGATCTAGATGATGAAATATACGCGTACCAAGTTTTAGCAAAATTTGTGCTTCCGTAAATTTGTGCCTTGTGGAGCGCGAACCAGAACAATGTAACTTTCTTTGTTTCTAGTATGATGCATTTTAGTGTCAACGTTCATTCAATTAAATTGTTCGAAAATTAGGGATTTTGGCAGAGTAATAAGAAACATATTTCACATAGATTTCATTCATCTCATATTTTTCGTTCTTGAATGAAAGATTTCTTGAAAATGGAATCATGAATACAAACATCACTTACCATAATCTATACATTTCTAACCGTACCAATAGATTTATGACACTTCTCACTTTCCCGCAGTGAATGTAATAAAACAACGTTTATATAATGAATTTGTTCAAATACAACCTCATTTCTTCAGGAAAATGTACAATTTATTTGTTAATTTTTAATCATATCGAAACCTTTCGAACAACACAAATTGAAAATGAATGTGGCGCACATGAAAAGCCTTGCTCGAACTTCACTCTCTCCCCCCCCCCCCCTCCCTCCCTCGCTTGCGTGACACCTTGGCCGGGCTTCCCACCTCTCACAACGTTCCGACTTCCTAGAGTAGAACCCTTTAGAAGCAGCACCTCAGGGTTGTTCTAGACTTCGAGGCAGCCTTGTCACCAATATAAACAATTATGTTTAGACTATTTTAATTTTATAACAATGATGTATGACACCAGGACTGTATGCACTCTCAGTGGCCATAATCACTTACCTACATCCTTAAAACAATTATCAAGACCAGCTTTTGAATGTAAATTGACAGAATTTTCAATAAATAAATGTTTCTATACTGCAAACGCTTATTTAACAGAAACCATTCAAATTCAGATGCCAGAATTTTAGATTTCAGAATTTCAGACCAGATTTAGATTTGAAATTCCAGTTTAGAAACCATTATTAAAAACATTCCAATAGAAATTAATTCTGATTTTAATTATCTTCTGATATTATGTCATTGACATTTCGAATATTTCACAATATAAAAACGAATATATAAGTTTCAGATATATTTTTTAATGCTGCTTAACGACCCACCAACAGCTAGGTTATACGGGAGTACGAATGAGCGGGTGACAATGAAAAGGTGAAGGGATGATGGGTGAAAGGGCGTTCACAAAAATCCATGCCTTATGTGGGATTCGAACCCACGCCCAACGATGACTACAGTGTCTGAAGCGTGTCTCAGCTGACTGATCTAATGAGGGCGGCCGAATAATTGGAAATAAACCATATCATTATTATTATTATCATTAATATTTGTATTATTAAATAATAATAAATAGGTCTAAAGTGTATTTGTTCTGTATTATACATTTCAATAGACCCGCAGACAAGTAAACATTCTTGACTTTGCGAGTCCACCATATGTGAACATACACGTATTTTGTTTGATAATAAAAAACTTCAAAAAAAAAATCTAAAATAATGATTCCATAATGTATTCTAAAATATTATGTCAGTAGGCCTATCACTTAAAATCTTAATATCGTGCTTTCGGCACTTAACGCATTTCTTGCTCATATCACACTCACGCTGCTTATGATATTCTCTGTTATTTTTAACCCACAGATAAGCTTTTCCAGGCTTTGTGGAAAAAAGTTTCATTCTAGATCAACAAATTATTATCATTATTCTAATTTTTTTAACGGTATTTGGTTATTTATTACTTTTACTATCATAAAAACTTCAATTGAGGTAGAGAATCAAAACAATCAAATGAAATGTCTTACTTACTGTAAGAAATGAGTATAATATGAAAACATGTGATTGAAAAAAGATATATTATCATACTTCTCCAGATGAAAGTCAAGGCTGAAAAAATTGAAAATTTACTGAATTGAGCAAAACCATGGTTATTATCAACATATTGTAATCAGTATACACCTTGAAGCGATACTATTGAGTTTTATTTTCTAAAAGTTCCAGTTCAGTCATTATATATTTTTTTCTTTCTTTTCATATTACACTTTTCATAACGACTTCCTAGTTAATATATTGATATTTTAGTTTTTCACTCAGAGAAATATTAGTACACACTTGATTTACCATTCGTTGACTTGTATAGCTACAAGCGCTTCATTTTTCATATCAGTTATTGAATCTCATGAAATTTTAAAACCATCGATTTATGAGTGTATCATTATGGTAAACAGAGTGAGCAAAAAGTCTGGACACGTATCCATATGTAGGTAATATATATATATATATATATATATATATATATATATATATATATATATATATATATATATATATATATATATATATATATATGTGTGTGTGTGTGTATGCCTATACATACGCATATTACGCATATACATGTTATATACCCCATGTGTCCAGGCTTTGTGCTCACCTTATATAATAATTTGATGACTATCACCATCTACTTAATTTCGTATTCATAAAAACATGAAATCTAGTTTCCAGACATTTTTGAAGTAAATTTTAAGTTAACTTTATATTCAGTTACGTCTCAACGAATTTTGTGCAAAATCTGATTAGATTCAATCAACGTGTTGAGAACGAGTGAGTGACAATGCCTTGTTGTATGACATGCGTTCAGAGATTTTCTATTCAAACGGATGAAACATTAATTTGCATCTATTTATACCGATACAGCTTATAGTAGGTCCCCCAGGTCTAAGCGTGGATTAAAACGATATTATACAGATGAATCATGAATATTGAAAATCATTCTATAATTCATATATTTGAAAATATAAATTGACCCGTCAGTTGAATTTTGTTTCAAGTCATTTGAAACAATCTGAAAAACTAGTGCGTTAGATAGAATATCGTTACAATGTATGGTTAATGGTGAAAATATATAGTTGCTCGAACGAAGTTGACATCGAACCTAAAATAAGATCGTTTCGTCTTCATAGTTCAGATATAAGAAATACCAGAACTAATTTTATGCTTTCAACTTATTGAATATAATCAACACGATCTTCTATTAATAGTTTGTTTGCCACACTTCTTCAGTATGCAGATATGTCAATATCTTTCTAATTCATCCACATTTCCAGATCCACATATCGAGAAATATAAAATCGCTTTTTTTACCATTGCATCGATATGTGACAATGCAATAGCAATGTTATACAGAGGTGAACACGGAAAATTAAGATAATAATTTACACCATTATCATTTCCTATTTCCTTGATATCCCTCCATATAGTACACTCCGTAATCGTGCAGAATCAATTGTATAGTATATTCAAAACATGATCAATTAAGCATGTATACCAAAACGAAGAGAACTATTCAGATATATTCAAAATATATATGTTCATATTATTTTGTCCGTCTCAGTCCTCGTGGACTGTCCATAAATCACATATATGATATTCAATATTCTTGAAATAAATCGATAGTGATAACAATAACTTGGCATACCATTAAATTAGTATTGAAGAACGAGATCAATTTTTCTTGTTCAGTTTTCCTACATTATACTTCCAAGGTAAGGTAATAGCAACGAAAGTGAGGCAACGAAGGTAATATTGCTTGAGCTACCTAGCACAAAATAGCTCAAAATTGGACATAACAACCAAGTGTTCAGTACGATTTTTATGTAATTTGTTCTTCGTTATAAGATTACTTGTATATATGATTACTAGTAGGCCTATATATGATTACTGAAACCAAATGATTTTTGAAAACTTTGAATTATTATATCATGCGATTTCATTGATGGAAGAAATGCGAGGTAGGCTCCTACTAAAATGTTCTATTGATAAGAATACTAACAATTTATGTGAAGAAATTTTGATGATTTTCAGTATTCTACGTTTCTATCTGGTCGATTGAAGTCGGGCCTGGGTTCGTGTCAATCATCTAGCATCTGTTTTTTAACCATAACATTGATGTGATCAAGTTTAGGTCTTGAACCAAACAATAATCGTCATTATTATAAATAAGATCGATACTTTTGATACAATTTGTATCTATATTTTTGTAGATAATCGGAACAGAGACATTATCGGTTACATCAATTGAGTTGCCCTTTTGAATCAGTCGATTTCGAGACATTACTGTGTAGAAACTGTAGTCAAGTCGGGCGTGGGTACGAATCCCGCATAAGGAGTTTTTGTAAACATCGTTCATCTCTCAATCGTTCATTCGTGCCCCTAAGTAACCTGGATCTTGGTGAGGTCATTAGGCAAACAATAGTAGTGCAATAATTGCAGTAAAAGTTCAAGTTCAAACAAAACCGTTCAAGTTCGCCAAGGCATATTCTTACGCACAGCCTCATATACTGCTGTAAGAGTATGGCATCCACCAGCACGCGTACCGCACGCACAGTGAACTGTGATGTTGACAGATTGGATGCGTTATCGAACGCGTCCGTGTGCGAGTGCGTCACATGCGTTTTACATGCGTATTCGCGCGCACAATCACCAAGTTTTGCTATTTTCATCAAACGTGTTTAAACCTATTATATAGACGACATTGGAGCTGGCTTATCAAGGTCCAGTATTCGCGTTGTCTAGACGTAGACTGAGTTACGGTTATACAGTTGAAAACAGACGCATGCATACTAGAGATAATATGAAGGGTGGATTTTTTTTTAAATAACGGGGAAGTTAGAATATGTGATTTTCTTATACGTTCAGAAATGCTCCTGATTGGTATCAGATGCGAAAGCCTTACATTTTATTGAAGCAAATAATTTGATTATTGATATCATTCATATAGGCCCAAATGGAAAAAGTATGAAAAATATTTGTATTGATAAATCGACTACAAAATAATTCCATTATAATAAAAAGTACTTTCAACAACGATAACTTGAAAAACCTCATACAACTTGAGGAGAAGTTAGGGTTTGTAAAGAATCGATGAAGTGAATGTGAAATATAATGTAATCTTATCAAAAGTCAGTGGTGCGTATATAAGGCTACATTTCAAGGAAAGAATATGCTTGTATGAAGTTGGAAATAAAATAAATATGTCAACTGATATTTCTTTCCTTGATTAATTATAGGCCTGTAGAAATAAATGGAATATATCTTTGATGGGAAATATTGCTTTTGTTTCATAATGTATGAATAGCCCTGATGTAATGTACTGTAGTTTAAACCATTATAAAATTATTGAATACAATTTAAATTACTGTTTGCTGAACTTCTAATAACTATTCAGCAGTTAGGTTGAGTAAATACCCAATTACTGTTGAAAGGAAGAACGCCTTATTCTTATGGCTATATATTTTGATAATGTTACTGTAGATATTTCTACAAATAAGCAGCTGCAATTGAAGGTACACTCATCAACAGGCCAAAGCTATAAGCCTCTACGTACATAATAGAATAAAATGCTTTTTGAAGGGGGAATAATCATTATTTTGTTTGACCTGTGGCTACAATGCGATAGGGTGTGTAAAATAAATGATTATCTTCAAATCTTCAAAGAAATATATTTCAGAACAATCTACATAGTAGTGGACGCATGATGTATTTTGGAGCACAGATATTGTAATATCAAAATATATTTCGATTGACTGGGAAGATATTTCAAAAAGTAATTCCAGATATTTTAATCTCGTGAATTATTGGTCAGGATGTAAATATTGTATTTTTGGTCCTAGATTCGATGATGTACGAAAGACCAAGTATGGGGTATGCAAAGTATTGTAATCACATCGACCTTATCGAATAAAATCACTAATAAACGCTAAGAGAACCACGACATGGAGTTTGTAAATAGGCTTCGACTGCAGCCTAAGAGACTAGACTATAGTCTCAGTGATGGATTTCGCACGCAATATCCGCGTTCAAACCGTTTTAAACGACGATGTATTATTATTATTTTAGTGTTTGATTGATAATTATAATTTTATCTGTCGTCTCTATTCGGAAAATGTGATACAGCAATGACGCTCATATAAGCTTCTTGACATCTTTTTCTATAACATGTAGCATATGATCATGGGTCTATATCTCCTGACAATATTCAATTAGAATTATTTGACGAATATAATTTCACTTATTGTAATACATCCGATGGCAATAGTTTAGACAATTGGCAATATCACTCAAAAGAACCACAACGATGGTGGCTTTACACAATATTTATTCTAGAGCTATTCTTATAGGGCAACTTGACTGGAGTTTGAAAAATGAGAACACAGTTAGATTACGTTATAGTTTCTTTCTTTCAACCTGTATCATGAAACTGGTTTTCACCACTGTTACCAATAATAATATGTCCATGATCTAACTATGGTTACTTCTATGCTTATATTCATGATGAAAAAATACACTCAACCTTATTAATTTTCCTTATTTCTCAATACACATAATGCTCGTAGAAATTATTATCCATTTTAATGGGTATTGATAATTATAATATTGTGGCATCGGATTGCATCTGCTCATATATGAACAGATGCGTTTACCTATTCTTTGCAGTCATCCTATAGTAGAATTACCCAAGCACACACATGGTCACATATGCACATATGTGGTTTGTAAATAAATAAGTTCAACGTGGGTGGAGGTTACCTTTTCTCAACAATATAGAATTCGAACAAGGCGAATGTCTGTTTTCGATTCTTCATGTTCGATCGCAGTAATAAATTAGATTGTATACTTAAGATGCCCTGAATAGAGGCACACTGTGGTACGATATGATGTATATATAGCGATCGATTATGATTAATACAAGATATTCCGGCCCGTGTTAGCTTCGCGTTATTTTGTTTGTTGTTTAATTAAAATGTGTGATTTCATCAAAGAAGCTAGTTACGTTCTAGAGATATACAAATAACCAAATGAAGCCTTACAAAGGTATATTTGAAGTATTACTTCGATCATCATATAAAGTTAGGAGGGCTCTCAAAATTACAACATTATATTTAACCACAACAAATGCATTTTTCAATAATAATTTAGCCAATTTATATATAACTGGCTTTGAGCTGGATAGTAGGTTTTTAACAAAGATCTAACGTACCCCATGCATTTCAGCGTATATGATGGCATAATGCTAACTAATATTAGTCCAGAGTTCTTAGTATCGATCAATCGAGGTGATTTTATGGAAAACTCTCAATAAGTTCATGCCGTATACATAAGGTTCATGAATGTGTGGATTTTTCATTCATCACAACTAATACTCTCTTGAAATCATTAGATACTGTAGGAAAAACGAAGGTCCGTTCACGTATTTATGTTTTATGTGCGTGAAGTCCACGATTACGTGAGTTTCTCTCGTCTAGTGAAGGAAAATCATGGAAAGCTTGACGGACACATACATGCAGGTTCATCTGACGCGCATTCAATTTCAACAAACAATAAAAGTTGAATCTCATTTATTTGCTCATGAAACAAAACATTACATCTTCAAGTTATACATAACTGTCAATTGATGTCAATAATCTGTTATTGTAGTCTATTTTGCCTACTCTTGGGTAGCAATTTCTTCAACTTGATTGATTTGATTCGCGTTTATTTTTTTCATTCTGATTACTACAACTGTATAGTAAATTGATAGATTGATTATTTATAAGGAGGGCCAAATGAACCGCACAGTGATACAGGAAGGGTAACAGGAAATAAAAAATCTATTAAAGATCTACACAAAAATCTATCGAAAGGATCAATCTAAGAACGCGATAGAGAGCGTTTAATTGTATCGCATCAAAAGAAAGTACACGACTCTTCGAAAGAACATTTTCACTGAAGAAAGTATTGACGTGAGGAAATGATCACGTTTTCAGAGTCTCAAGAAGAAAGTATTTGCGAGATTATTCAGCAACTTAATTGTTCAATAAAATTATAAACGATATTTAAGAACTCGTGTTACTCGAATAATTGTAGATCTGAACGTAGAATAGAAAAATGCCACAGCAGTATAAAACAACTTTTCATTATTCCCCTCAAAACAATTTGATTATGAACTTGTATCAATTTTCTTCTAGCTTGTATATTAGAGCCACAAAATAATGCCTGTCAAAAATTACATCAATTTCCTAATATTAAATCCCTTAATAGCAACATTCAATATTTTTTCGCATTTGGTACAACTCCTAATTCAAAATGACATAATATAAACAATAGGTCTACAATTCCAATGGGAGTTTGCTCTGTACCAAAAAATGCTACAATTAATAGGGTGTGGTCTTCTACGCTAGGGTACGGAGTTCGACATGTTAAATCATTTTCCACATTGGCTGTAACAGTCATTGAAAATCATCGTCATTGGTTGGTAATCATTCAGGTTGTCGGCCATGTTTGTAAAGGGACGCTAGTTCGAAGCCCCTCCCTTACAAGGGGTCTAGTTCACATGGCATTGCCAGAGGGCTAGGGGGGTTAGGCATGTTGTGTATAGGATGAACACGCGGACCGGGATACGAACTCAATACCCCCTACCAATACAATGTAATATATGGCTAAATCATCATGCATTGGTACAGTTTGTTACAAAAACACTAGACATCCAATGAGTCAATATACTGCACACCATCGTTATCTGCTGTGCATCAGCATTTGGTGATAGCAATTGATATTTTCATCCATACATGTACAGAACAGATATCATTATTATTCAAGTAGTTATTGTCGATGTAGATATTAATTCAACGTATACTCCACACTTTTCATTTGTTATAAGATAAAAAAGTGTCTATTCTACAAAACGAATATCAGGACGGAGAAAAACGTCTTCATTTAATTGATCGCAAAACACAATAATGAAAAATGAGACCTCAATATCGAATTGATTATTTTCATCAAACATTCGAAGAAGTTCAAATAAAATATTCAGAGACTCGGTATTGTACTGTAAATTCATATTTCACTTCTTAATTGTAAGTGCCGATGCAAATAATTGGTGGAAGCGCCAGGAATAAGTCGATTCATGGATTTGTAATTCATGAAAATATGTAACGAAAATAATGGCCCATCACTATATTCTTGTGGATTCATGGCGGCTCATGAGAATAATGAAGGGAGGGAGGAGACGATACGACGTGCTAGTTATTGCCGTTCCTTAAAAAAAGTAGATTGTAGTTACAGTATTTTCCTGTGAATATTGCACGCTTGCACGCCATTCGACGGGCCGTGATTTAAATGCAGGAAAAGCTAGAAACGCTTAAAACAGATTGAAATGGTACTTAAGAATGACGCTTCACCTGCTTCTATCTTGAGCATTCTTATTGATGAAGGTACACCAAGGATTACCAATAATAATATATTATATAAAAATGACAACGATATGTAGAGCCAGTATTAAATTATCGATCATAGATTATTCAACTACAATGTCACGACATGAAAAAAATGGAACTTCTTGCGAGTGCAGTTGTAGTTCACGAATTTTCAACATATTCTCATCATGGTAGTAATGTTTCTCATGGATACTCAATATTTCAATATTTTTATGTGACACAAACTTTGTACATATTTTGAACTATGAATGAATCTACCAAAAGCATCGAATTTCTCTTGAAATAATGAAACGGAAATGAAAGAAATTACGTTATAAATTCGTTTCAAATTCTTTCTCGATTATGCATTATAGCACGTATTTTCCAAAGACTATGTCCATTTAGGTATTGAATGAATAACACTTTGTGTCAACAGATGCTCAAAGAATTTAATCTTGTGAAAAGTTATAGTTGGTTAAATATGATCGCAATTTTCATGTACCAGTATATCTACTTCTAATAATCTAATTCGTCCATAGCTAATATTAAAGCGGAAAACTGTATGGACAAATTATCGCTTGAGGCTTATTGGTTATCACTCACGAATTATGAGTTGGTTAATCGAAATTGCCCCGTAATCTAGCTTCCATTCCATAACTTATTTCGTGTGAATTTTATTTGGAAAAAGTGTCTCCATTATAACACCGGGTACGTGTCAACATTCCCTTCTACCCAATAATGAAAAGTAAACATTTATTTATAACAAAGACCTTCGCAGGCTTTTTCAACACATGGGTTCTAATTTTTCACACTTTTCATACACCAATTACATGAAACAACTCTTCACTTTCAAGACTTTCAACTTCCAATACCGCCCTGGATGTCAAAGAGAAAATGACAACGTAACTATATATATAGGCGGTAAATATAGTATGCAAATCCGTATAACTATGGTTTACATTTAAGATCCTCGCATGGGACACTGGTTTTGAGTTCCCTATATGTAGACATAGTCGAAATTTGAAGAGATGAATTCACTGTCCTATATTCTGCATTTTATACATACTTGCGTATTCTCATGCATGAAGAATCAGTTGTGTTCAATTATTTATTCAGAAGCTCTATCCAGAAAAACCTATTGCTTCTGTCGGTCAGGTATACTAACAATTTTTTGAACCAATTGCACTGCCGAGTAACTTTGACATTCGAGTTCAAGCATTACGTAGGTGCACATCGCCAATCAAATACGGACCAAGATCTGTAAGCCTCTAAAGACAGAAAATGCAAGCCTAATCACACCACATCTAATACCTGAATAAGTTCAATAGTTGAACCATAATTATTTGTAACTTTCATAACGCATTTCTGAGAGTTACATCATTATTACTCTCATTACGAAGAAATAGGAAAGAACGGAGTGGTAATGAATCATTCGTGAACATTCCAAAAGTAGAAGAAAGCACTCCAACTTTATTTCAAGCAACATTCAACAACAGGCACGAGAAGAATGTTATACTTGTTAACGTTTATTTTATTTTCTATATGAGAAAAATATGAATGTATTACACATCTTCAGAGATTTCAATTCAATTCAGTATTCAGAAGTCCACTCATGAACTAGATCTCAATAATTAATTGGTGGATACCAAACACGTTGTTGATTGATTGAACGCATGGTGTTTGTAGAAGGTTGAACTATACAAAACAATCGGTTACAAAAAATAATCGCGCGTCATTTACTGAAATATCATTTTTTTCAAACTGCAACCGAATTAGTTGAAAATTCAAAATAATTCTGCTCATATTTTTAGTGACAGTTATGTGTGAATAATATAAATGAAATTGATTGAACTGTGCACAGGAGAGCAATATTTCGAACGACACATATTGGCTCTCCTCGATTAGACCTCGACAAGGAAGGAAATGTTATTTACTTCTTGGGGCACTTATTTAAAGATAGTTGGCCGTCTGAAGTTATATAGCTTGCGTTGCTGTTTCTCGATAAATAACGAATACTATCTTGAACAATCTTCATACATTCTTTGTCGTTTATATATACACACACACATATATATAAATATATATAAATATATATATATATATATATATATATATATATAAATATATACATATATATACATGAACCTGCTCATTTGCCTATGGCAGTATAAAACCATTCTTCGGTCAACGTTGTACATCTGCATAAACTGAACGATTTCATAATATATTATTTTGTCTGTACAGGAGGAAAGCGCTATTATAGTTATCGGCTTATACAGTTTTTTTTATACACTCATTAAACTACTTTCTAGGAAATGACAGATCATTTCATTCTGAAAAGTTGACAACGCTGAAAAAATTGCAATTCTCCAGTTCATAAGTTATTAAAATGATATTGGATAATCTTGTTTCAATTTTCTGCTTATTTCATTTTCAGTATTGGTTGAATAATCGATGTATAAACAGGAGATGATGAATGAAAGTTATTCGCCCTATGCTCTTTATTTTCTAGTATTCATTACTCGTATTATCATTTTCGTGATATATTCCATATATTATCATTTGAATAAACAACGACTCTGATAATTTAAATGAAAAATAGGAAGAAATTTTCTTTTACAATGATACTCTAAGATATTTGAGCTATTATTAGGTACCTACATGAGTATGAGAAAAAAAAATCTGAATATATATTAGGTCTTTCAAACTTTCACAGTTAGTATATGAAGTCATACTTTTGAGAAAAGAACTGTGTACTATACAAATATCAAAACTCGATGAATTATAGAAAAAACTATAAGATATTCAATCAATATGTGTAGAACAACACGTTCCCGAAACGTTAAATATTTAAATAAAGACATATTGATTGAATATTTCATAGTTTTTTCTATAATTCATTGAGTTTTAATATTTGTATAGTACACAGTTCTTCTCTCGAAAGTATGACTTCATGAATATATATATATATTCGAAGACTGACAATTTCAACAAATTTCAAATACATATAAAACAGAGGACTGAACAGATTACCTGCTGTGAAGGTTTCAATATCAAACTGATCAAGTTTATGAGCAGAGAGGTGGTATAACAACAAGGTTAAAGTTCAACACTTATAGTGTTTTTATTACAATAACTTGCAATTGCTCTCTACACTCATGAGACTTGAACATTGAATCTAAATTGAAACAAGAATTTGTTTCCATATGGAGTAATGTTCTAAAATATTCCTCATCCTTGTGGAAAATATCGATGTCCATCAAAGTCACTATTTTGTTACTAATTTTTTCTCTGTAATTCTCAATCAACGATAATTATTATTTTCTCTGTTTAATTTTCAAATCTGTGGCGAAGAAGTGTGGTCACAGACAGCGTAGACCTGGTGTCAGAGTTAATTGCTTTTAATTTAAAATAATAATAAAATGGGGTTGTACGATCGCTCTTGTGGTGCCCCGTCCGAATGATCCTACTTTCATCCTTAGCCTTAATAGGGGAACAATGATTTTGTATCAAGTTTCGATGTTATGAAAAAAAAAATCACAAGGAATATATGAGAGGAAACTGTTTCACTATTACTATAATTTTCCCTAACGTAATTTGTTAGCTAATAACAAACGGGAGTCAATGTACAGAGATAGGCATATTAGTTTTACTGTATGGTGTGAGATAATAGATGACTATAGGAACACATCAAACTTATAACACACGCACCACACCACACCATACCACAACATACACATTATGACATGTATGACTATGAAAAATGAAACGAAAAATCACAAATATTTTTCATACCTTCAAGATCGTGTTGAAGTAAAAACTATTTTTGAGTTATACCTAACGTGTAATTTGAAAGGTATAAAGCTAATTACCAGAATTTCTAACTGTGTATACAAGTGAACATTTCAAATCCCGAGTTTGAACATTTTATTTCAAATCTTTCAACGAGACCCTTTTTCCTCCTGGATTAGAATTTTAATATCTAACATAGTTCAGAAGTTATCACGGTATGATATATCAAAATTCTGATGTGGGGAAACATAGATATAACTTCAAGATGGTGTGAGTGAAAATTATCCAACTTCTATACTTATATATCTAGATTTTCACAGGTATACAAAAACACATTTTTAACTCTAGATTTGAGAGAATGTTCGAAAGATAATTATTGTACTTGACATGATTTTGGAGGTATTAAATCTGTGTTTCTTCCGTACAATTCATACGTTTCTTCATACAATTTTGATATCTGTTGTCGTTTAAAGACTATCAAAATATTAATCTCTTCAAATCGACTCCCAGATGAATGGGAAGGGTATCAAAATCAAAGTTATATGAAGAATAATTTGCTAATTGTTTTTGAAAAATTGGGAGAAGCACGAGAAAGTACATTGCAACTCAAAACTCAGTCTTCAGATCGAAAAGTCTTGTTCAAATAATTTTTTTTTTAATAACATCGAAACTTGATACAGAATCATTGTTCCCCGATTGAGGCTATGGATGGAAGATTGGATCGTTTGAACGGGGCACCACGAGGGCGATCTTACCACCCAAAAGAATAATTAAAATATGATGACTCATTTAACAAACAAATCAAATCTTAAATAAGGTAGTAATTTCAGGGTTAGAAAACAATTCAAACATTCACAGTATTGTTCACAGTTTCATATTATTGCTACAAAAGAAGACAAAAAAATGTTTTGCCTCTTGACCCTAATATTCGATTGGAAAAGAAAGAATACCACTCGGAAGAGGTAGATATGGAGAAGTTGGAACTATGACATTCCTGTATTCCTGACTTCTCGAAACGTCACGAGAAGTCGGAGGAATACTGGGACGTTACAGGACTTCTTTTGAAGCAAGGGCAGCTATGCCCACATTTTTTATTCATTTTATAAAATCATACACTCGATCTAAATCACTCATTCACGTATTCTTTCATTCAGATCTTACGCAAATCTTCTCATACTCTACATAATCATCTCTTCAACGCGTCTTAGATCAACTTCGAATCCAATTATAATTTATCTCTCTCATTCATCATCACCACTTTTGGTATTACAAATTTGAGTTTCTATTTTATAACCATACTTTTACTACTCATTTTCATTTTCGGCAGATTTAATTCCAATTTCATTGAAAGCTGGACAAGATAAAGACCCATCATGAATGAATGATTTTCTTCTCTCTCTCTCTCTCTCTACTTATATATTTATATATATATATATATATATATATATATATATATATATATATATATATATATATATATATATATATGTATATATATACGTATACAATAGGGCCGAACTATTTTTTGAACATATTTCTCAATTCTGACCCCAGTTCAATCTGTATCCTAGTACGTAAGAGTTAGTTGTAGTATACATTTTTCGACTGTCACCAACTTTAATCTTTCATATGAAACATTTTTTATCCCCATGTTTTTTCCCCCATGCACCTTTTTTATCATCTTTGTTTGGTACCTAAGGGTACACGTTTTTTGTGTCGGTCGGTATAAAAAAACTCTATTCATAAACCCATTTATCTATATTTTTTACCCTCGGGGTAATCAAAGAGTAATTTGTTTTGCTTCTTGTTTACACGATTGCTCACGGTATTGCATACTTATTCACTCACTTGTTAAATTGATACGCTTTTTTTACCATGTTGTCACCACATTAGTGTGACCTTGGGGGAGAGGGTCGTAAAAACGTATCATAAAAACTAGAATCATGATCAACCCCCATAATCTAATGATTTCAAAGCTGTTTAAAATTATGCATTTGCGAAGCAGGTACACCATTTTTCAACTCGCAGGTTTTACTACCTGTGACTGAATTAAAAAAGTAAAACCACGCAATTTATTATTATAGGTGTCTGTCTACCACCAAAAGTTCACTAATTGGTTTTAATTTTCAACATTTTTAATCAACATAGATTAAACTCATAACAATTAGCTATACGGCTAGATTTACGACAAGGTATCTGTAGCCCATAAATATTAGATGAAACAAACCGATGAATATAGGGAAATTTCATAAAATGACAAGTTTAAACACTGTTATTGCTAAAAACTATATTCGCCACATTGATGAACATTACTGAATAAATATTCTATCACTTTACTATTGTTGACTTTTTTCAATCAAAAACAAGTTTTTTCCCAATTAGTTCGAAATTGAAAATAATGTTTTTCACATTTAGAAACTTCTACCTCTGATATCATGGTCGAGTCATTAAAAAGTAATTGAAAACAATTATTTTCCATCTTCCATGATTCAAGTTGGCTATGCTCGTAGTTGTTATCAAAGTCAACATTATATTCCAAATATAAGAAGTCAACAATTGACTTTTAATAATGTTTCACCATAAATATCATTGACGTCTGCTTCTCCAATCACTAGAACACGTCACTCACGGTGATTGAATATATGTCATTCATATCCATACCACTAGTTGTTTATATTTTCCTGATTCGATCAGTAATGTTAATTCAAAGTTCCATTAAATTCCTAGAGAATGCTGTATTGAACATGATACATTTATATCAACATCCAGAATTTTGCTATATTAACATCATGCATTTTCGTTGAAGAAGATATTACCTTGAAGAAGATAGTCTTTTTCTGGGCTCATCAAGTAAAATGGACAGGCGCATGCTTGAATCATTCTGACATTGTATGCATTCTCCTCTCATTATTATACGTACTAAAGCTGAATCAGTTTGTATATACTATATATTAAAACAATTGAATAGTGTATCCGATTGAGCAGAGCTCTTTGTAATAATAAACTGATGGTGACCAACAAACATCTTCTTTCGACTTAACTTAAGAGAATTAATCGAATCTGGTGTTTATTACCTTGCAGTTGATTAATCCAATCAGCGTCATAAAATGTGAACAGGAATCTTGAAGGCAGAGTAAATCACTTCTATTTTTATAATCTTTGTAGCTCTTTTATAGCACGTTTTTTTCACACTGTTCGTCTTCTTTTTTGTCGTAGGCACTTCGATATTCTCAAGTAATGTGTACTAACAGTTAAATGGCGATCTAATATACTGTTTATAATCATGCGTCAATCATATAAATCATTTTCTTTGATACGATTGATACGAATAATCAGGCAGCTAATGTCGCATGAATTATGGTTCATCAGAGTATACCTTCATTTAGGTTTCAGTTCATCTCTAGTTATTGTTATTTTAGTGTTTCTTAATTGTCGTTTTATATGGAGTATTTCGCACTTACAGTCGTTCGTTGGTTGTGATTCAACATTCGTGATTAATAGTATTTTATTAGTTTCATTTTCTAAATAATTTTGAGGCACAGTTGTCACGATATTATAGTAATAAATGTAGAACCAGGACTGGATTTTTTCATCAGTAGAATCGGTGAAAATAATTGTTGTGAACTTAAGAATTGTATCTACAACTGAATAAGCCAATCTAAGAAAGTGAAGGCCAATATGGGTCAAAAAATTAATTTTATTGTTTGTCCGGGTCCTGTCATTATGGAGTTATCTTTCTTTTCCTTTTATTCGCAAGTAGTTATTCGAGAAGTTTCAAAGTGAAGCCACAGGTGTCTATGTTTCTGATAATGGAGTACCTATTTTTATAACGGCCGTTTCTTTACAAGTGAGGTTTGAAATTAGATTAAAAGATGATTCCTTTTGTAGATGAAGCGATATTTTTCTTGAGATTGTTATTAGAAATAACAAACTTCATCGTTTTTTCTCGATTTCGTAGTTTCTAATAGAAGATCGTTGCCTATAGTACAATGTCGTTTTTGTTGTTGTTGATGTCGTTGTTGTCGTTGTAGTCTTGATATTTGCTATTGCCCCTTGCCCGCGTGACTAACGTAATTTGTGTCTCTTTGATGTAATGTGAGGAGAGTCAGTCTATATTGCGTCCCTCACGAGATCAACCATTGTCACTGGAAATAATGACATAGTAAGCATTAATATTTTCCTTTCAAATTTTCAAGATTCTATAAAATTCACGTTCCAGGGAAAATTCATTCGGAAACTAAGCGTATGATATTTCATTTTTCAAACCCATAATCTAATTTCTCGGTAACTATAAGCTACGTAACGGTAATATATATATGATAACTTTCCCTCGTTGCTCAGTGAGCCAACTCACGGCTTTAGAAACTGAACTCACCGTTGGGCGTGGGTTCGAGTCCCGCATAAAGTATTGATATTTTTAACGTCCTTTCACCTATCATCACTTCATAGTTTCAATTCACCTTCTCATTCGTACCTCCTAATAGTCAAGATGTCGGTGAGGTATTTAATCGAACAATAATCATCATATATATATATATATATATATATATATATATATATATATATATATATATATATATATATATATATATATATATTAAATACTTTATTAACATGAGAAGTCGACAGATTGAGAACATACTAATCCTTTTTCTCTGTAGGATCATGGTGTGCACAGTGGCCATAATATTTACACACATGATATTTATAAATGAGTTGAAAATGGAATCAAGTAAAATAATAGAATACTGCAGATAAAACGAGGAAACAAATACCTAATCTGGTATAAAAAATTGTATAATCTGTCAAACCAAAATCTATGAAGCAAAATACTTCCAAATTGAAATGAAAAACGGACGTTTGCAAATAAGTTTGGATAACGTTTTTCGAAGAAAGGACAGTTAAAAAACTAACGTCGACACAGAGAAAATAGCTGTCTCGTTCTCACTCCTTGTGTTCTATGAGAAAAGAGGAGTGGAAATATATATTTTTTGAGAGAAACACGTTTGGATTATGATCAGAATATAACATTTGAATTTTGAATTCGCACGAGGTATTGAAAATAGTTTGAATCTAATACACAGAGTGTTCGAAAGACTGACGACGAGGGGAAAAGTCGCACATGGCCGGCGTGAGTCAATAGTTCTGACCGGTAGTATAGAACAGGAAGCCCGCTATCTCTACCACGGCTCAACACCCTGCCCAGAACAGTCACTAAATGCCACCAATTAGCACTAGTCATAATTTAACACTCCGTATATTTTCTAACAAAAGTGATAAGTAGGACACGTTTTATGGGCAAATGAATGCACACGTAAAAATCAGAACGTAATTAAACAGTATTGAAAAACTGCATACAAATTGCATTGTGTGATGATTAAAAAAAAATGTGAAAATGATCTTCGATATAGAAATGATTTGAAGTCGTATTTATATCTAATGACCGATGACTTGAAAAAAAAAACGAAAACTTTTCCCGCGTTTTTCTAAAAACACGTTTTGCAACATCGTACGCTAAATCAACCCCTTAGCTACTTTCCATTTTTAATCCCCACATCGCAACACACTTAACAAGTAGTAAAATAATAATTGGAAGCACACACATATTAACACAGGCACACACACACACATACAATCACCCACGCTGTGAGTTCGTTGGTAACATGTTATCTACCGTTTAGTTGTCGGTCACCTAGCACGACGCACTGCACTTGGCCCTGCAACTACCCTGCTGCACCAAACTAACTTGCACTCACAATGCACCGCGATGCACTCCTACCCCCCTCATTTCCCTCATGCACATTCACATGCAATGAACACTGCGAAACCTGCTTGCGTCAACCCTTCGTATAGTCAATGCCCATACTGGCTGCACTATTCAACTGAAATTCGCAAATACATATACATAACATGTGGCCAAAGGGGAAATTGTCCGAAGAGGAGAAGGAGGGGTTGGAGATTTTTTTTAAAGGGATGGTTTGTGCGAAACCGTCACACGGTAGTAGGCATAACAAAAGTAGAACGATATAGATGTTCAAAATGAAAGGGGTATGATATTGTAAACATGGCGAAAATGCGCATCGTTTTTTTGGCATTCGGTATTATACAGATAGGGGTGGTAGAGAGGGTGGGGTGAGTTGGTGGAAATTGCATAACTAGAAATGCAACGTGGAACGGATGTAGTGATGCTAAAAACATTAGCTCGCCCTCGTGACTGAATGAATTGAGCGGGAAACATTGATTGCAGTGCAGCAGCCACCGAATGTATGACAGGAGACAATTGTTGAAATCGAGAAAAGCTGTGAACGCTGTAATCAAATTGAAAAATGTTGCTGACAGTTTCGATTGTCAATGAAGGAGAAAAAAAAATTGCTCGAGAGTGAAAATATTGTAAATCACTTAATTCTTATTACCAATGTATTGTATCATGACCCAAAAATTGTTTGGATAACTTACATGTAAGAGATTTGATAAAAAAACATTAAATATTTGTGTACTTAATATTTACCCATGAATTTTTCGTTCATCCTACGATCATTAAAAAACGACAGCATGTAGACGTCACAAAAAAAATTGGCAGAAATTTAATCAACCTATCCTTTTTAACAATAAATATCAGGAACTATAAAGTGTGTACGAGATTGTTACGTTTCAAGCATCACTTTTGATACTGATAGATATGCAGCATGCATTGAAAGCTTCGGTCAGGGATGGGGGTGCGCAAATACCGTAGTGAATCGACAGGCAATATATTTGCAATCGGTAATGCGTATTGAAGGGAGGGGCATACAAGTTTGGAAAGGGCTTCCCTACTTCCACCCTCTTCTCCTATCCAAAAAGCCAGCCCGGCTTGAAGTGTGAGGGAAAATCCCAACACCCCCACCCCCTCTCTCCCTCCACCCCAACCCAACACACATTACAAACTTGCATATATGCAATTTGCGAGCTGCATACACCCCCTCTGTCGCCCCTCTCGAATTGCATCACCCCACCCACTAAAAACACACCACCCCTACACATATTTTTTATTGCAAAATGCGTATACGTATCTATAACGATCGTGATCAGTACAGTCCCATAAAAACAAAACGACTACCATTTTATGTCAGAAATAACACGGAGAGAAAAGTTTTAACTTGTTGAAAAACTAAGAATCGAAGATTATAGTAAAATTTGTGTGAACATTCTGCATTGGAATTCAGATATAATCGAGACACTTTAGTAAATCGTTCGTTCATAAATTTTTGTCCGCATATTTTCACATATTATAGCTTTTGTTTGTGGGACATTCAATAAGTACAAAGTTGAGAGTTAGAATGAATGTATCATTATCGCTTTCATAAACTATATGCGTACATTATATATATATATATATATATATATATATATATATATATATATTCTATATATATATATATATATATATATATATATATATATATATATATATATATATATATATATATACATACATATATATATATATATATAAATATATATATATATATATATATATATATATATATATATATATATTTATATATATATATATATATATATATGTATGTGTGTGTGTGTGTGTGTGTGTTGAGCAGAAGTCTTTCCGACAGTTTTTATAATCAATTACCATTTTTATGGTCAATTAAGAAGTCGCGTTCAAACTTGAAAAATGTATTCAATTTTCCGACGTTTCAACTACATCTAGTACCAGTAGTAATTCATTTCAAAAATAGATGAGATTTTTATGAATAATTCGTATCCCTAGTGAAGAAGCTGTGTACCTTACATTTAAATGTTCCTGACATTTAAATTATTATTTCAGCCTTTGATAATGAAATGTATGTTGCTAAAATGTAGTTGAAATCGGACAACTAAGCATATTTTTCACGATCGAACACGACTTCTTGATTGATAATGAATAATCGATGATTGATATATGTATATCATATATATATATATTATTGTTTCAGAACTCTCAAGACGTATAGTGTGATTGATCCTGATATTATTATCATCTCTCCGAGAATGTCCATCTCTTATCGAAATAAGAGTACATTTCAATAGGAAAATACGTAATTCCTCAACGTTTCAGGTTAATATTGAGCCATTTTTCAAGAGAAAGGATAAAGTCATCCACAAAATCAAGAAGATATAAAATGAATTAATAACAAAACATATTATGGAAGTTATTTACTGCGCTGAAGATTTTCTATTGGTAGGCCTACGACAGGTGGATGAATAACTGGGTTGAGGTAGCTGTGTAGAAGGCTTACTGTATCTTAGACTATAAACTGATGTTGTCGCTTTTGTTGAATCGGTAGGTTTAGCTGTTGGTTGTACTCTTGGCAAAAATGATTATTCTTTATTCAAAGTTTGCAACTGATGTGAAATGAATGAATTGGTTGCTAAAACAGTTAATGATGGAATTAATAGCTCGTTCTATAATAACGGATACGTGAATTACCAACAAAGAAATCTCAACTCATAACTGTTTGTGAAGCAACAAATTATGTCTGTATTTACCTGTATTTACCTTCAATTACTGATAATGGTAACAGAATATTTTGAAACAATCATATCAAATCCGTATAAGAGGGAAGAAGGAAGTATAGACGGGTGAGAGAAAGAGACAGAGAAAGGGTGAAATGCGAAAGGTTGATGGGGTGTGACAGAGAGGGGAGTGAGAGTGGGAGAGATCTTGTGTTTACCAAACAGGAAGTCTTGAAATACATTCGACTTTGGAAGTTTGCAAGTTGCAATTCCTAAGACCTAGTTTTGGAAACCACGAATCTGACGCCATAAATCACTGACCCAAAAGGGTTCAATTAAAGGGTCAAAGTTTGATTGAAACTCAAAGTTAAGAGCATATGTTCTATTATTATTACTAAGATTTGAGATTGAAATTGACAACATTGTGAATAATAGAATCACAAAAACAAAATACAAACAAATTTACTCGAGGTATTGACATGTTGGCTTGGGCTTGGTTTATTGTATTGTATTGTATTTAGTTTATTTGACCATTTAATTAATCAATTCAGTCGTAATAATTGTTAACAGTGCGTTCCAAAATAACAGTGCGTTCCAAAATAACAGTGCGTTCGTAATAATTTTTCAATATTGTTTATATAATCATGTTTTCATTTATATCATAATAAATTATCTTTATGTTGTCTCATGTGTTCTAATATAATCTGGTTGACATAAGTCAAAAGTGTTCAGTACGTTCAATCTCATAATAATTGATTTTAAAATTTAATAAGCACTGATGATTTAATCATAACAATTTCGATATATCCTTTATATTTCTCATCATTAGGAATCAATATTTTGTCTCAATTTCATCCACAGCTGAAGATAACTACCGACATAGAAAATGCCATGTCAGTTTACGTTCACTATGGAGAGAATCCATTTATGCATGATACTGAAAAATCGGCAAATGTAGTCAGCAGAATTAATTCGTCTTAGAATAATCATTCCTGTATTTCATCCACAAACACAATTATTCTAGACTCAGTTGAGAGCTTCAGCTATATATGAACTGCGTTGGTACGACTCTTGATATTCCCGTAACTAATAAGTTATACAAGATAAATAAATTAAAGTCATTGAAATTAAATCAAATGATATGAACAATGACGGAATGGAAATATAGTCCGAAACTATTAGTGTATTTTCTGAACGAGTATCATATTTAGAAAATTGACGATTTCAGAATTCGACCTGTAAAATAATTTTCCAATAGTGATTAGAATCCTCAAGATGGCATATAAATTCTCTTGACTCCAGTTTACTCCTAACCCCAACATTGTTACTTGTGAGTTGGATAATACTAGATAAAATTGAGATTGCAATTTTTGTCACAAAATCGTTTGAAATTAGGGGTGAATGTGAAAATATATTTCGGGTACGATCTGAACTATTATTCAAGAGAGCAGGGTTCGAGTCTCGTCGATTGCCCATTCTGACTGAGGTTTTCGATTTTTTCCTCAGCCATTGAAGACAATTCAAGGAAGATTCCCTAATGTCGGGCCAAGACCGATTACTACCTATCCACCTCCGCTCAGTAAATACTACACAGAACTTGTCTGCCCTCCCAAATTGAGGCTGCAAAACAATCGTTTCTCATAAATTTGTCACGTCAGTATCATAGTGTTCGTCACAAATCTACTAATTACAATGGAATAATTTTTTCTAAACGTCAACATCCATATTATTCTAGTCGAGCGGTAGCTCGGTTGACGGGTGACAATTAACCCGAGCGGTCACCTATACACTGCATTCGCTAAGTAGCCTACTTTTAACTGCCTACATTTTTAAAAACACATCGTGTCTCAAAATCTAAAAGACATGGAATAATAAGAAGAGTTGTATTTCATTGAAACAACTCACACTTTCAACTATACTGAATTTCAGTACAATCGCAAACAGTTTCCAGTGAGTGTTGTAACTTTTTGGTAGTTTCATCTGGAAGTGATATTCCAAAATCGGATATGACTAATCTACTGTATTCATTTTGGGATTCACAAATCGATTGATTTGACAGTCATTTCTAGTATATATTTTTGCATACCATTTGTATAAATAGTTGTGTTTGTTAGAATGGAAGATTGTTTTTCTGACCTGATGTTATCCCTCTTTTGACTGATTGAAACCATTTTATTTATTCTGAAATAGGCGACCCTCTGAAGATCGTATAGCCTTTGCATTTTTGTGTGCATGGTATGTAATGCAACAATGAAATTGGTATGTTACAGTTTTCTTCTGCAGTTTACGCGGGTTGCGTTTGATGAATAAGGGACTCATTATCAGCGTTGAAACTCACGACCGTATCTGCTAGCAAATATACGAAACAGACGATCAAATCGTCACCTCTCGTAGCACGTTTGTTGTCATTTGAGACACCGAACTTGTAAACAAGTCAGTAACAAAGCTGAGACAGAATATCATCATCGTATATATCGTACATGGACCGAAAACCTGTCTCCCGTAGTCAGCAGCACTAACGGTCGGAAGTGTCGACTTATATAACGAGAAGTAATTTATATATGAATATTTAATATATATACAAAAAATTATATATATACATATATATGTATCGATAGTGTCTTTGGTATTCACTTATTTTATAATCCCTTGAAAATAGCATATACAAATATAGATATGAATTATACCACTAGGTATAGTCCTGATCAATGAATTCGTTCTTTGGTTACATGGAAAGTAATGATACATCCAGAACCTTCAGTAGTAATTGTGAATAGTATTTGAATGCATACCTAATTATTAAAATGCTCTGATCGTCGCGCTCAAATATTTACAGATGGAACTAAATATATATTCAATGAGAGCTTAACGACTTCTTACAATCATACAATATCCTGGTTTGATTTAAGTGCAATGAACAATGTACTTGATTTATTTGTGTGCTCATATACGAATATTATTCAAGATCAATTGAAGGATCCCGATACATCATTAAATTTTAGATCTAGCACTCACACAATCATATTATTTATATTCACAAATTTTTTTTAGATCACAGTTTTTGTATAACATTATTGACGCACTGTGATCTTGGTTCAAATTCTTTTCACAAGTATTTGGCTAATATATTTATACAAATAAATTCCAGTCGGCCGGTTCTAACAAAATAATATACCCTTGAACGAAGGTATACAGTGCGTAGATAATATATGTACTTCATATGACTTGAAATGTAAAAATGATATGTGTATACGTCGAGTGCAAATTGTTATCTTCTCCGAATACTTCAATTCCTCACATTTTACCTCAGTTTTGTTCGGCATAGTATCATTATATTGATGAATTTAATGCATGAACCAAACAATTGAGGTAAGCATAGTGAATCTATGGTGATATGAAGGCATACACAAACAATTGCTTCCAAAAATCAGTCAAATTCCTTCAAGATAATAATACAACTTGTTTGAATTTCATATGAACTATATTGAAAAGAGCATTTAAAAAAATGCTTACCCATTCTACACTTCTTTCTACCAGTCAACGCCTGGAAGCAGCTGTTATATAAGGTAGTACAAAAACATTCAATTATTGATAATAGAATCAACCCAAAAAACTCTTTTGATAGGTAAGATTAAAAATAGAATTATTGATTTCTGCGCGGGCTGTTTTCTGAATTCAACTCGAAGGATTGGCTATAAGAGAAAGGGTTTCCTGTTATTCCTATATACCATTAGGTGCCAAAACAAACAAGTTAAACACTTCTATAGAAGTGTATTCAATCAATACTTATACATCCAGAAGAAGGTGGACATTCAGACGATAAAAAGACCTTGGGTAAAATTGTATTCATATCGCAAACATATAATTCATTGACAGTGTGCCTAATCGTCATTTGTTATAATAATTTGAATGGATGTTTTGCCTACTGACTAAATTATTTGCGTTTCCTTATCACCAACAATAATGTCACTTATTTCTATCCGATGACACAGTAATTAGTTCTGAGAAGCTAATTGATCAATGCACTCTCCAAATATATATAAATAGTACGCCTACTATCGAAAAATCCTTAGATCTCGTTTTACATATAAAAAGATAGTATAAGGACTTAACATATGATCTCACTTCAGGTGTTTCTCTTACACCATCTGCATCGTATCTTCAGTTTACCAATGACTAGTATAGATTTCATATTCATAGACCAGCCTAATTGAAATTTATCCATTTTTAATTCTCGGAACACTTATTTAACGCTTCTAATATCGGCCTAATCTTATTAACTGGCGTAATTATCAGAAATCAAATTCAATGACAGTCTGCCTTAAATTTCCCTGGGTGATTTAAACAATAGCTCCTTTATGAATATTCAAATATAATATACCTGTGTTTTTTCTATGTTTTTAATAATGGTTTTCAGAGAACCCTAAGCGGTAGACGTCCTCATGAAGTTCATATACCCTAGAAACAATATAACGCTATTATATTTCTCCATTATACCTACCCTTACAACCCTCAACGTCTTTCGGATATTCACTATTTTCACATTAATTGTTTTATGATTTTATAATTTTTTGCCGGTCTGTGGTTAAAGTATAAATGATTGAGAATCTCTGGACAAATTCAACCCTTAATTCCGTTGGTATATATAATAGCCAGGTTTCACTTTCTTTGGCCTTATAATTTAGATAAACAATTAGGGTTTTTGCTTAGTAATTCGAAACTAAAGGGGGAACCGTATGTGAACCTTCACATTTCAGTTTCTTGAATGTATCATACTGAATGTGTGATTATCAAAGACTATAACAAAATTCGGAATGACAGATTTTTGAGATGTTAGGGTACGTGTAGAAACCTATACGTGTTGTATCCGAACAACGAAATTCTCCGTAGATGAAACACGATTTATTCGTATCATTCGTTTCAGTTAAATAGCGTTATATGAAGTGAATCAAAAACAAAATGTACGATATTCTAGTCTAAAATATGTATTACAAATATGAGAGAGTTAAAACGTTTTTTCACGGAATATGTATGCCCTATAGTTCTATCGATATTACCGAATTATACCGAGTAGAATCAATTATGGTGTGAACTTATCCAGGGACTTGTTTAAGCAACCCTCATGGCAGGTGCTCGTTATTTTGGTGAAAGACATATTTTTAAAAAATAATACCATGTAGTTCTATAAACTACATAAGACATATTATGTGAGTTATTATGAAATGTTCCAGGTGATATTGAGATAAAAAGCTGCACAAGAATATATCCAAATCTTCACGTTGCTATATATTACATTATTCCGTTAATAATTCTATGATTGTTCTAATGTGTCTGTATGGAATTGTTTGTTAAGAAATCTTTCTATCAAAAATTTCAATGATATTTCGAAATAATGTACCCTGATTAGGCCTCTATGATTGCAGAACATTAAAAAATGGAGTAAACACGAAACACTGTAAGAGAATATCAATACGAGTGCACTCTTTTAGAATATCCTATAGTCTACGCACTTATTTGGTTCACCCTATACTCTTTATTTCAGGGTGCTGGATCGCGGTTTCTACGAGAAGATTTATAAAATAAAACTTTTGCAAAAGTTATACATTTTAAAAAGCGAAAGTAAAGTATTTTATCACGTTCCAAGTTTGAAGAATGAATGTTTAACCTTTGGCCTGACAAGGGAAAAAGGCAATCCGTCTCGCAAAAACTCCTCCAACTGATAAAAACCGCTACACACTCTCTTACAACGAATTGGAGCGTTAGCTCTTCAAATAAAGATGAGAAAATGTAATTTAACTCGAAAGTAACATAAATATATTTTTAATGTTTCTGTTGAGAGGAAATATAATGGAAAATATCAGTAACTATCAACTATATAGGTCGAACTATATAGGTATATCATAGTCTGTTTCATGTATAACTCATTCCGAATGAATAATGTTTTTATAGGAAAAGATCACTCGATTTTGATGAAATTGTGATACCGATGATTGAGTGATCATTGTTCCTCGACAAAACCATGCATACTATCGTATACTCATGAGTCACTTAAAATTCACTTGATATACCATTTATACTGGAATAAAAAATTGAAGGGGCCAATACATATATATGTTTGTAATATGATACATTTTCCTCGTTACAACGTACTTTCATTGCAGTTGTTTCGCTTCATCTGACATTTTCATATTGGTTCAGATAGATACAACATTGCACTTTTGAGGTTACATCAATTTATAAAATGATGTTTACCTACTCTTAAAAATATAAATTTCCAGATTTTTCTGTATGCATTGACGAAGATTTACATTCAAACCTACTTTTTTCTGTCACGTATTTATTTTCACATTGCATATACAAATATGTATGCAAGAAGTTTATGTATATATTACGTATATTGTGGAGAAAATTTAAAACATACTGGCAGTAAACTATCTATAGCATTCAAATCCTATAATAAATATGTGATTAATCGAATCAAAAAGTTGACGCAAATGAACTTGTATCAACTCAGTTCAGTCATAAATTAAATAATTTTTTAACTGAACATATTTCTATAGATTTTCAGAATTCCTTTGCTCAAGTTCTATAGATTCAAGATGTTAAATTAACGAACAAAAAGCTGACATTTTCTCTCAGCTTGATGCCAAAAACGAAGGAAATTAGTGAGAATTAAAAAGGTTTTCAAGTGGATTCGACGACACTTTTTCTTTAAAAAAAAACATCAGGAAATGCAGAAAAAAAACAATTGAGTTCCTAATGATTTTCTTAACGAATCGTTGTATGAAAGTTGTTGAATAGGTTTCCCGTTTGTTTTTCATTGGTTGCCAAGGCGATCGAAGCGCCACTCTTGAATGGAAGTGGCAGCAATTGGTACTAATAACTTTCTGAAGATCGCGCCAAAAAGGGGGGTAGAGTGGAACTGTGAGACATAAAACAGAAGAAGGGTGCGAAAAAAGGGTAGAAATGAAACAGAGAATAATAATTAGAAAGACGTTTTTCAGTTCAAAATATAATGCAGACTTTATCTAATATGCATAGCTATAACTACTTGTTACCCGAATTCTAGAATGAAACAGAGTCCATTTCCTAAGAACAAACGAAAATGTATTACAAACGTATGATTGAGTAGAATGCAGGTGATGAATTCTCCATCATTCATGAATGGCATCATCGATTGGTCGACGTGGAGTTAAGGACTGAAAACATGTTATTATGGCATTTAGATATATGTGACACTCGTCAACAGTTCCGACTTTATACTGACGTTTTGTATTTATTTTTATAATAATCATCAAGACTTAATATTTACTCAGATTCATCATTGAATGTGGATAACTATTGTAACATTAATTATAATGCAAACTTGTCACTTGGACATATCGCAGAGGAAATTGAATCCTTAAAACTCCTTGAGAAAATGTATGCAATAATAAATATTTATCAATATGAGGGTACGTATAGCGAACGCATATAATACTAATTTATGAATGCTGGTAGATGGTAATGAACGAACAAAGAAATTGACTTCATCATTATCCGCTTAGGGGGATTGAGTGGTCTTGAGATTGGAATCGAGGATACACGCGTAAGGGAAAATGAAAAATAATTAAATATTACGAAAAGCTCTAGCCGTTGTTTTTTCAACAATCTTTTTGAAAATTAGGGAAATTGATTGCCTGTCCGTAACAGACGACATCTACTACCAAATTAATCTTAGGAAAAAACTTCGATTTTTGGGAAGCGAGAAAAAACGAGGAGACCAATGAGAATATGCATCAATGAAAATAAAATGACCTACGGTTATTTTTGGTTATAGGAGAGATAACTAGAATAAATTGCGATGGTAGTTACATTCATAATTAATAATCTCGGTATTCACTGTATCTTACTTTTTGTATGACTCATTGAAATATTGAAGAGAGATAGGCCTATACCTCAAGATATGTCACATGGTATTCATAGTTCTTGAACTCACTCCCACTACTTTACCTTCATTGCGTTCTACCCCTCACCCCGTATAGTGATGCTTATGAGAAATGGCCACAGCTGTACTGTCATCAATCATTATTAATAACCAACTATTTAGATAGTTATAAATACGTTGCATTTGGTTTGTCATGATTCTTCGCAAATCTACTTGCATAATCTTTTGCATGTACTTCTCGTGTACTTTTGAAAACATGCAAATCTTATCATATGGTTCTTCAGTATTCTTCCAATTTTTTCTGTGGTTTCTGACATGCGTGCAAAAATAGAGTTGAAGAATTTTCTATCGTTGTTCACTTTTCGGTCTTTTTATTCGTGTATTTGAAGAAAAAAATGAGTGAAATTTTTGTTCTTAAGTCTGTTCAGTAGGCCCTAGTGGTGATATTTGTGCACGTTGTCCTTTGCAGGTCGTGTCTACATACCAGTTATCATATTCTCGATGTTGAGCAGTTACTCTTTGCTAATTCTATTGTCGACTCACAAGAAGAAAGGACGCCGCTGGAAGATGGGTTTAAAATGTACCTGTAACGTCGCGAGTTGATCGTCAAAGATCGAATATCATGTATGTATATATATACATATATATATATATATATATATATATATATATATATATATATATATATATATTACGTAAATACACTTTGCAATTATATTTCAGTCACAAATTATCTTTTATCAAACTCACTTCAGCATTTTTCATTTATAATGGGGTAAGTGTTATTTCAAGGGGGGTTGGTTGAGAACAGTTATAAGAAAATCTACATTAAATTAAAGTCGAATTATAAATTGAATTTAAATATAACTCGAGATTTCACAAAATTGATTATCTTGCTACGATTCGTTATCATGTATTTTTTAATTAAGATTTCACTCGCCTCTACAGACTCAATTCTCTTTCACTCGTTTTATTCACAAAAATGAATTAAACCCGATGGAAATGCCTTTGTTTCTTTTACACACGAAAATTGAAATCAGTTATTTTCTTCACTAAATTGATTGCATTATCTATTCTTAGATGTTTCCTTGATCCTTGTACAGTCGTATTTTCATAAAAATGGCATCATTACATTATACTAGAATATCCGTAATAAATAAAAGTATTAATTTTTATTAAGAAGAAATAATCATGGGGACTATATCAGTGAATTTGATTTTTATATTTCTTGCGTTGAACAAGGGGATGTGGATCATTCCAAATGACTCTAGTAGTAGGCATAGCGCGACGTTGGAAGACGAGGGGGTGGCTTCTCTCTGTGTGAGGGTGGTGTTTGTTGTGGTGTTGTGCGGCGGTGGGTGGCGGCTGGGGGGAGGGGGGAGGGGGAAGTACTTATAGGTCAACACTTCAGGGGAGAAACCGCATAATCTTTGGAATTGACCTCTCACCTCACTTATTTTAATCCTTTATTGTATTTGACAAATCCTAGCGAATAAATGGTACGGTTCGTTTTAAAATAGAGCTTGCCTATAGGTTTTGACAATTTGTACTTTTTCTTAAAACAAAGTTTGTGGTATGTAAATACGGAAGTATTTTTTCATGATAGATTAGTTGGGTCTAATGGTTGGATATAGATGATATTTCCTGACCAAATAATATAGACCACACCACAAGGCGTGGTGTGACTATATTATTTGGCGATATATTATGTGACGTCTGACTATAATTTAGTAATCGAATGTCGAACGGAAAGTCAAAATCCACTGGTCTGCACGATGATGGGTTGTGAGTGTGATGTCTAGGTTCACCCAAATGGTCAATTTAGTCATTTTATGACAAGTTTATTTTACGCTCCAACGGCTTAATTGAATTCAAATCGAATTCAGATTCGTATTCAGAACGACAAAAGACAATTTAAAATGATTTGTCTAACCTTCTATGACATATTGAAATCAAAGGTTGGTGACTTGACCTTTTTGAGCACTTTTGTGTCAGAACCTACTCGAATTTATCTGCATCCTGCTCCAAAGATGTGGATCGAAGAGTTATATCGTAGTAAATATTTTGTCTTCATTCAAAAAAATCGGAATAATTTGTTCAGGTTTAATTGAAAAGTTATGTAGAACAAGAAGTATATAGGTAGTATGTAGTATGGTATAAGTTCTATTGTATTTATTTTCTTCCCCTCATAAAAAGTTAAACATGTTCGACCAGACAACCAATCGGAAAAAAAAGAGTTTAATTCAACTCGAAGGAGAGAAGATATGATCTCTTTTAATTGCTCGTTCTATGTGAGCCCGATATATGCTAAGCAACAATGTCAATGAATTTAAGTTATCCATTCCTAATCTAGGCTACCTATCTGCATTCGATGTTTCGTAATAAAAACGATAGTTGTTCAGATTTGGCGTGCTTTTGGAGACGTTTAATTCTAATGAACGACTTTTTTTGATACTGCGAATGTACTCTTCTTACGATGTAATAAACCCCTCCTTCCTCCTTCCTTCCTACAAGCAGTTCCTGCAATTCTTTTTAACAGTGTTCTCGCGTTCATAATTGAAACGATTTTGTTTGGGTCAACATTTACTTTGAAGGTATGGGTACATGTAATTTCAATTAATATTCCAAGTCCAGGTATCTTAAAGAGCTTACACATAATTCTCTATTATATGTTATGGTTCCAACCAGACGACCATCATTCTTCTATCAATCTAGTGGTCTTGCATCAACATTTTAATTAATATCAATAAGAAAAATGAATATACAGAACCTTTACCTCGCCATGTATACAAACATCATAATGTCTGATTATTATTGAATATAATACAAAAATGACATGCATATAAATATCATTGCTTTTTTCGTACTTTGTGCAGGTATTGAGCCGAGCTTTACTCAAGTATAGGTCTATTTACAATACTTTGATAATTTTTTTTCTCTACTTTCTTTATCAAATTTTAATTTGATAGTATTTCACTTTTTTTCTGTATAACTATAACTTATTTGGATACGATATCACCTGATTGCTGAATCTTCATCACACTGGTAAACCCATAGCTAGATGAGTCGACTCAGTTAACTAGAAGGAACATCCCTCCATATAGCTTTTATTTTTGTGAAAGTTGACATAATTCTTCAATTTATACAATGATTTGTGTATACCCAAATAACCTATCTGTTCGTAGAGGTTTCATGAAGAAATATAAATCTTTATTAGACTGGACAACTATAAAGATAATCCATATCTTTCTATAATCTGTATCTATGTAATAATATATTTATATTTTATTTGTTTCATCTGTAGCGGGCAGCTGCACTAACGAACAAAATTGAAGAGGACGATTACCCAAATGTTTCAATGCCGTTGAACCTTTTAGGTGAAAAATCAAAACAAAAGGATTCTGAAACTTGAATGTACCCTTAGCTGTATTACATCCCTTTTCTGTCACACTCCTTCCTTGACGCATATGGTCAACTGACGGACCCCATTTGTACACAAAAAACAAACAGTTCATTTCACTCAAGCTTTTTAGACTGGAAACACACTGGTAGGTCTAAATATGTAGTAAAATATTATGGATTGGTAACCATCGATATAAAACTGAACCTAATAGTATTATATAATATTTTTTGTTAATAGATGTAAAATCATATCATTTGAACATATTGTTCCAACATCTATAGTAACAAAAAAAGAATTATATTTTAGATTTATTATCTCAATAATGATGAAACATTGATTGATTTCTTCGAAACTGGACATAAATTCGTTCTCCTGGATTAATATGAGAATCATGATGATCAAATCTATTCTTCTCAAATGATCGATAATGGTCTATATAATTGGTCAAATGTAGGCAATTATTATCTAAATGTTTGGCGAACTAAATTTTCAAGCAATGGTAGAGGACATATATCATATAAATGTACACGCATACAAAACCTATCCTTGTGACCTATAGCAACCCCTGATTCTGAATGTATGAACGACCCTAAATTTAATTGCTCTAAAGTTTCACCAACAACGGATCGGACGTCTTATACATTTTTTGTCGGGTTTACAACCAAGCTGACCATAACAGCTGTTTTCGGACCCTATTCCCTTCTAGTGTACAAAACATTTCAATGGTCTATAAAGGGTCAACTGAAATTATATGCAACCCATAAGATCCCCTCCATACATATTATTACATTTATTATTACGTTATACATTTGGGCAATTCAATATCGTTACATATCAAAGAAATCGGACCCCCGAATTGAAAAGAGGTATGACCGTTTTTTTTTCATCATTTCGTGTATACATACAGGGTCACCCCAAATACAGGTAATAGGGTTGTACGTATGCTTACGCGCGTGCGTAAATTCAACAAAGGTGCGAGTAAATATTGTCAATAGTAAATTCGTACGTGTGGAACACTTGAGAGATATTCTTATAATGGTCAGCACGGGTGAAGGGTCAGCTAATGTCCGACGAAGGGGTCAACATAACGCGTGCCTCATAGAAAAGGGTCAATAATCAGAGGTATTTAAGGGGTTTGTTGAAATCTTATGCATAGGGTGACGACTACTCACAATAGAGTCATGTTTACAAAATTTTAGAGTGTTGAAATAAAGATTTCTTCTGTTGACCACTATCCGCATGGATGGACGTATAATAAACTTTCGGTTCAATTTTTAGAATACACGAAGAAATTTGATACTACAACTAAATTCTACTGAAAAACTAGTGTCGAGTTATCAACCATCAGGAAAATTCAAAACAGAATGTTCAATTATGATCGATTCTCAAAACTAAATCACTTGTTTTATAGAAATGTTCATTTGTTGTTCTTATTTTTTTGCATAAAATTCAAAGTCGGGCTACAACCATGCTCACCAACTGGAAATATGTTTTCGAGGTTTCATTTTAAAATGAAATCGCACGAAGAAACATTTTAAATCCAGGAATATCGTTCAATTTCCTTCGTCTAATATTTAAAACAGTGGGATGTTGCCTTTATTATGGCATAGTTCAAGCAAGCGTTCACGTGGACGCTGCCAAGAAATTGATTGCGCAAAGCTTGTTCCATGGCCTGCTATTGTTTTATATAAAATATTATACCATTCATTTTTCAACAAATGATTTTTGAAAATTATTTTCATCTGACTTCATACTATCCATTTCTTGAAACACAATAGAGGCTACCTCCACGCGGACAAGATCATTATACGAAAAGGTCATATTTTATTATTTTGACATTCTCGGAGTTCTTTAGTATAACAATGTCCTTTTTCATCAAAAAAATTACATCAATATAAAGATACATAAATATCTCGAAGACTCAAATGCCGCATGGTTATTGCTAATTAGGAGTATATTCTCTGGGCATGCTGCGAAGCTATAGAGGAAGTATGGTTGATTACTTTTGTCATGGCCTTTTAATTATTGGCTAAGAAGGCTAGATTCACCTTTCTTCTGTATTCCCCTCCCCAACTCCTCCACCCACCACCCGGAATATACACACTGAATATATATATATATATATATATATATATATATATATATATATATATATATATATATGTATATATATATATATATATATATATTATATATATATATTCACTATTTTTTTCGCAATACCTTGATTATATTTATTTCATAGATCGTTTTCATTCAAGATACCACGATTCACCAGAAAAATAGTGTTTGCTATTCTGAAAGATATGAATGATACTGATACATTGTTCTAATCGATAATCGAAAGTTACCTTAACTTACAATCGGATCGACTAGGGCTCTGTAAGCAGTGAAAAACAACCATCCCAGTGCTGTCTTTCTATTCACATTCATAGCACATCGAACAGTTCAAACTGCTGAGTGCAAACGTTGACGTTTTTGTTTTAGAAAATGAGATGCTCTGGGAATAAGATGAATGTGGGGGTGAAAAATGGACGAAGTAGGAAAAATAATTTGGCGTCTGAAGTTTTTAAGGGTGGGTTGAAGAAGCGTGGGGTTGGGTGGTGCTGGAGTGGGGTGTTTTTGAAGAGGAAACTTAATGGAACGTAAAGGGTTAAAAATGAAAGAAGAGTTTAGGGGAAGGAGTTAGGAAAAATATTGCAACCTTTAAGAATAAATGCCTAGAAACACGGGAGTGGGCACTTAAAACAATTCCCTCAAAAATAGTTGTATTCGGTGGGGGAAAAATCCAATTCAAAGGTAGTTACCGTATATTTATATCACATACTTTATATCATAAAACAATATTCATTCGGATTTTATCATTCAATGCAATCATATCACGTCGCTGATACAATATTATAATAGTGTGTATAAACACCGAGCTTAATTATATAAGTAAGTTAAAAGGTCAATTTAAATGAAATAATACAGTTTGTTATTACTACTTTCGATCACATACTGAATACAACTCCATTCAAAACATCTTAGAAGGTTGTAAGTTATTGTTATTTTTTAATGAAATGATGATTATAAACTAATACACATACAACTCTTTTCCCACCATGCACACTATAGGTATTAGCATATTTTTGTGCGATAATAACGTTGAAGGTCTACCTGGGGGCACTACAAGATTATTGCCATCCAATAATGGTATTATAGTTTCAGTTTATAATTCATACAGACTGTTCCAGATTTCATGTGTACACATCATTAAGTAGACTTTTAGTCTTTTATTACTACATTATAATACTAATATAGATAATAACGACCTCAAGTATTCAAATGGAAGAAGACCATCAGGCGTAAATTATTCAAGATTGTTAGCCTGATCGACAAGCGATAGAAATGAAAATATGTTTCTCTTGAAGCATTCATAATAAATTCTACACTCTGTATGGTTCTTTTCCACATTTCAACCTTTTTTCCACGCCCCTCGATAACTATTTCCTGAACTACGCCTACTGCCGGCTCCCCTATTTGGGTATTTTCTAGGCAGCCATTTTGTTTCCTATAGTGTTCCTATGATAATAGTCACAGATGAGTAACTATTATAACAGACCTTGTATAATACAATGCATTGTGTATAGAGGCGAAATTTGTAAATGGGAGAACCTTGGCGAACGAAGCCCGGGAAAGTGTCTCCCTTTACAATAGAATACAAGCATCAACTACACGAAACTTTTCTTATTGTTTAAAAAAAAGCTTTTTTGAATAATGAATAATGATGACTCTACCGATTCTGTCTTGTTCAATTTTCTACTGAAATATGAATATTATTAAGTGCTCTTTATCAGAATTGTGTAATGCATGTCACAGTTCGATAAAAGTTGAGAGAAAACGTCGGAAATGTATACATAAGGGTGTGACAGGTTTGTATGATATCAGTCTTGTCAGTGAGACATTGAAACATTTATGATAATTCAATCAACTAGAAGTAACTCCCATTTTAAATAATACACATTAAAGAGAGAATTTAGTCAAATGGAATATGAATAGAATTGTAGGTTACAAACATTTTAGGACTAAAAGCAGACACTGCATTTTATGAAGTTACTTTAGATTTAGATTGAAAACAAGATGATTTTCACTTTGATTATGTCTGTAATTAAGCCTATAATTATATTGATTCGATTTGTTATACTTATAACCAAATCATGCTTTTAAGTGTTTCAATCACAACATTATTCTGTCAACTCTATTTCTGATTCATTTTCCAGCGACAGAACTGTCAGAATTGCAGTCAAAATACCGAGAGGAATGAAATTTCTCGTAAGAAAGTTGATTAAAAACAATTTTTAATACTCGATTGATATGAAATATTATGGAATATTATGAAATGTCTTACTCCATATATAGAATTTGCGTGAATTAGTAGTCATTACATATGTGCTGATAACTAAAATGTATTAAAATACTAAATTAAATCTAATAATATATTCACAAATATATATTTAATATAAATGTGAATTACATTTTGTGGTAGTATAAACAATTAATGCTCATGATAGTATCTCTTTTCTCATGGTCCCCTTATAGGCCTATATACATATCCTCATCCCTATTGTAAACATTACTGTTCAACTATACAATGCCAAGATGAAGTATAGAATTTTCTTGCCTCTAAAATCTTTATTATCTACTAATTTCTTGTGTCTTTCAAATTTTTGACAACAATAGGGACGTTCTCTATAAACATTAAAAAAATAATTCATTATATGTTGTATTAAATTAAAAACATTCATTACAAAGGCAACATTCTACTTAGTATTTAATTACGGTAGGTCTATATATAACACGAGTCTTGAGTAAGACATTCTAAAGTAATACTAGAGAGCGTATTTATACAAAACGAAAAAGAATAGTATTTGCTTTGCGGTGGAAGCTTTGAATAGGCCTATTAGCCATTGAAGTTCCATCGAAAGAAAGGATGTGAATTTCATGTGATATAGGGCCTACCAGCTACAAAAACTGTTCAACATATAGACATAGCTCTTTTTATATTATTTATTTATTATTCATTTATTTGATGATTCAATCATGTGGTTGAAACAGGTTTTTGACGAATAATTGAAGATTTGATTATTAATATATTATTATGATGAATATATCTGAATAAAAATCTATGAATATTACAATTATTGGAATAATATAATCAGTTATTATCGATTCATAATTATGTACAGTGATAAATGTTTGAAATATATATGTTTCAAGGCATGTTAAGTGCAGCTAGGCAGATGAACTGCACGCGGCTACTTGAAATGAAATGAAATTACAGTACAAAAAATCGTCAACGTCTCGCAGAATTTAAAAATAGAAAATGCGATTCTCCGATAGGGTCGATGACATGGTACGAAAGTACTAGCCAAAAAGAGAATGCAGTCAATTTTTAGAATCAGTACATACAACCATGTCCTTTCCTAATGTAAAGTATCTTGAACCCGATTGTGAGTTACGACTGTGAGCTGTAGCATATATAAGATAAACCGTTGCTTGTTATTATATATGTATATATATATATATATATATATATATATATATATATATATATAATGTATGAAAAAGAAACATGTTTTAGAAATCTGTTCATGTATTTACGAATAGTAGTAATTCAATGCAACAACAGCCCAACTGCATGGCGTATGAATCTTTAGAATAATGTGAAACATCCGTAACCATTTTGTAACAAATATTAAAAATAACGTGATAATTTGATGTTTTATAGGCTTCATAACCTTGAAACATGTTTTTTTTAACTATATGGAATTGTAAATCGACTGTGCCAATCGATGAATTATCAATATTTTCAAAAATGGAAGATTATTTCCACATAATGCGCATTATTTTCCTCTTTATGAATTTCAATAGATTGCACCTGATGTGAATATGAAATTTGGGAAACTTCACTCAGGAAGAAATGTGTGTATTGCTTCCATTCCATGACAATAGTAGCAGTGATAGAAAAGTTGATATAATATGTACATTTGAAAATCCAAATGATGGAAGCCAAACATATATATATATATATATATATATATATATATATATATATATATATATATATATAAGCTTATACATGGCCTACCTATACATGTATGATAAAAACACTGTTTCATCATACACGCCATAACAAAAATATAGAAATCATTATTCAAGGTGTTGAAAAAGTACAATTGTAACATTAGGGATAATTCAATAAGTTGATTATCATAACTCATGCCATATATTTCATATATTCTGCATTACTTCAAGAATAAATAAAAAGCGGGTTGTTACAACTCTCGACAAAATCCGAGTGAAGCGTAGTGAAAAATTATTTCAATTGTGTCTGTGTTTCCATGTTGTGTTCTGAATGGACATTCGAGTCAAACAAAGAAGATTGCATCAGCGTTGTATCAGAAGTAGTTCTCTTTCAACTATAACTTATTGGATCTTATGTAATACGACCGTTGAATCTATTAAAAAATGAACGTGTAAAACATTTTTCTACATGCAGTTCAATTTAGAATATCAATTTGATAATGAAATAATAATGAAATACCGGTAAGGCATAAGAAATTGGTTTGAGGTAGGAATAGATCTTTTGTACGAAAACATAATAGCATAATGGATATGCAACAAGATGAGATAAATGATTTTTAAAATTCTTTGTTATAAAGTTTCTATTTTCATGCTGTTGATAAGTTCCAAAAAATAAATCATTACATCCCATCTGATTGGTTCCGAAGTATACGTTCGATTGAGAAATTACGTTTAGACCCGTTTTGCACTGAGGAATACAATTGTTTTTTTACCTTAACCTAACCTAACCCTATTGTCATGCATGATTTTCACAGCCGAGACATTATAGAATGTAAGCTCGCGTACACATGAATAATTGCTCTTGAACGACATTATTCATTTAATATTATCTTACATAGTGATCTTCATATTGATGTTATGTCTATATAAACAACACGGTAGAAATCAAAATTAAATTTCAAATGTTCATGAACGAATGAGAAAACGCAATAAATACAAGACACAAATCATGATCATTGAATTGACAATTGGTTGTAACGACCTGTAAATATAACAATTAATACATTGCTATTTATTTATCTCGCTCTCTCTATATTTTTTACTATAATTAAAGTGATGAATAATTGACCACAGCTCTCTCTCTCTCTCTCTCTCTCTCTCTCTCTCTCTCTCTCTCTCTCTCTATATATATATATATATATATATATATATATATATATATATATATATATATATATATATATATATATATATATATATATGAATATATAGGCCTATATATATATATATATATATATATATATATATATATATATATATATATTACGTTTTAGTTGTAACAAAATATAAATCATTCTTGACGATCACAAGCACCCGGTCCAGGTGAGCACGTGCTCCGTCACATGACACTTGTATAGTTTCTTCCTAGAGCATTGTCGATATACAAGAGACATGCTTACTGCTCATATAAACAAAATGTCCAGTTACGGTAGAACATCATTTGCGATACTTTATGATTACACCCTTTTGTTCAATTTCCGACTGATTTCTAACCAATTTATATTATTGATTGTTTCACATTATACTTACATATTGTGATTAGTAGTACAGGTTTTATTTGTTCATATGTTTTAACTATGACAATGCTGGAATGCATAGAGTAAACGTAATGAAAACACGCCGAAAACACTTCTGTATTTGATAACAAAATATTGAGATAATTCAATAAATAATGCAAGGAAGTTGTATTATATCTTCTAGACCCTTTGCAGCATTGAAATAAGTTATGATTTGTGCACATTTAATAGGATCGCTATACCGATTACATGAACATGCAAAACTACAATGTATTGCGTATTTGATATTTCAGATTAATTGTATATTATTCTTTTCAATATGTTCAAACTCTAATGCTTATTGTATAATGTTTTTACGTTTCATCTGAACATATGATATTGTTTTGTGTACGCCATCACTTTTCATCAATTATCATTCGCTCTTGAAAATGTCATCAATTCAATTATGATTATTAATTCAATGAAGGAAATTTGTTTTCTGGCTGTGCTCAAGAAGGCTTAAAATAATAAAAACACCTAAAATACTGTCAAAATTTGTGCTCATATTGGTTCTGTGCACGAATACCCAAACCTCAAATTCGTATGCTAAAATCGAATGATTATTTTCTTGGTGGAACAATAACTGAAAGGGTATTGAAAGTTTCATTTGACATTATGTCTGGGAACTTAATTTAAAAATATATACCAATGCAATGTAGGCCTATATAAAACAAATTTCCATACATTTAATAATAAGTTCGTATAACCTAACATTAATATTTATTTACTGTTTACCTTATTTGCTGGTCGAAGACTTCTGTCAATCATCTGCGTGGAACATGATTTTCATGTAATTTGAATTTTTTCCTTCCTACTGTCGTCAACCACAGGGAGCTTGCCAGTTCACAGAGACCTGGTAGATAGCGTCCTACTCATAGGCACGCAGAAGAAGACTGGCACACTACGAGACGAGAGAGATAGACATGTTCCTCCGAGTTCGCACGTCGCCATCTTAAAAAAAATACAAAACCATTTAAAATTTAATTGCTCCATAATAAGAGGGATATAGGTTAATAGAAAAAATGTAACCATATTGTAATCAGCAAATACATGTTTTAAGAACTATAAATATGTAAATACATAAACAAAATGTGTATGATATAATTATTGAATACGTAGATCTATAATAGTGAATAAATTTCAACATACAATGGGATGATAAGAAATATAGACCCAAAAGGAAGACATCTATCGTTCAATGATTGATAAATATATAGAGAACGGTTTGATAAAAGCATGACTATATTTAAATATGAACAATCAACTGTTTCTTATGCTTATTTGTATGTGGTTTGTATTTTACAAATCTATGGAAACCATTGAGGATTTGTCTAAATAAAGGCAATTTCCTCTAACAATTGATGACCATAAACAAACGATACATACACACAGATATACATACATACACAGATATACCTCGGAAATAACAAATAAAATAACATAATCAGAGTTCATAATGTTACTGTCCACACACATGCAAAAAATATTGATTATCCGTATGTACCTAGATGCCGTTGACAATTGTTCGGTTAATATTGTTAGAATAGAATGTATCTACACTACAATATATCATTCTTCACGAATATAAAAATAAGTTACTGATGTAAAACTATGTAATATTCCAGCTCTAAAAATCGTTTGAAGAACCTATATTTTGGGTAAAATGAACAAATTCCAGGAGACCCTCAGTAGATTATAACTAGATTGATTCCAGGAGGCCCACATTGAATTAAAACTATATTGATTTCAGGAGGCCCTCAGTGAATTGTAACTATATTATAACTATCTTCCGAACATTTATTCAAGTTCACTGTGATGAGATTTAGTACATGCAAAGTTCTGGACTTAGCAATACTACTCATATATTTATAAGTGACAATTTTTTTTCCAACACAAGCAGATTCATTTGTAACTAGGCCTATATGTATTCAGATTCATTATAATTCATCCTTTTAATTTTTTGATATCATCCATTTTCAACTCCTACATATTGAGTTATTTCAATCAATCCTACTACTGGGTTCAAAAATACTTATTTATATATTGAATATTGTTAACGCCAGGTGCAAGTTCAGCCGATTTAAGTCACGTTTTTTTGATATATTTGAATATCTAGATCTATGTTATTATCTATTTTGCTCTCTCTCTCTCTCTCTCTCTCTCTCTCTCTCTCTCTCTCTCTATCTATCTCTCTTTCTCTCTATCTCTCTCTCTATCTATCTATCTCTCTCTATCTCGTTCTCTCTCTCTCTCTCTCTCTTTCTCTCTCTCTCTCTCTACGTCAATCTCTCGAGTCAGTTGTACCAACTGATAATTAGTGAATTAAGCAATAATTACAGGCGGTTTTACCAACTTATGACCAAGTATTAATTAGTTTATCATACGTGAGGCACGAAAATAATATACGTAACCAAGGGTGATATAACAACTCAATTCGCTAATTATTGATTAATTCCTACAGTATCCGTTGGCATAACCAGCTCTTCATCTGATGATTCCAATAATGAATAAGACGTATACACAATGCCGATGGTTGCAAATATACATAGATTTGAGCTCGATAGGAATAATGTTGCCTTAATATATATTATTTCAATAATAATAAGTTCAGTTGGTGTTGAAAATGTGAACATGTAATATGATCATCCTGATTTTAACATTTGCATTTTCCGGCAAATCAGTAAGACTTTATACTTTGGAGTAGAAGTACAAAAACAATCGTCCAAGTGGTTTCTGTTGAGGACATACCTGTGATGTACCATTCAAATTGAGGTGATGAATGGTATTTGCTCAAGTTATACAATTTATTCAAGCGGTCAATCCTTCTCGTCTCCGTATCTGCGCTACACAATCGATGATAATAACTCAATAATGTATATATATATATATATATATATATATATATATATATATATATATATATATATATATATATAAAATAATGATGATAATAATACAAATACTAATAATCATGATATTGAGAATGATGATAATGATAGTAAGACTATTATTTATAATGATGATAATTCAATTATTGACAAGTCTAAATTGGAATAAGAGAGATTATATTGTGTAAATCGTCACCATCAAAAAGCAATAGCCACATACCTTGTAGGCCTACCGTAATTTAAAGTATTTCACTCATTAGACCCTTGAGATATTTCGAGTAAGACGTATTTTTAGCCTAAATTCAGGTGGTTCACAGAGACAATTTTCGAAATGTCTATGTATACATTGCATATTATCATTTTGTGTCATCATATGAATTGTCCATGTATAATTTATAGTAAAATAATAATCAATATACCACATTCATATTGGGATGTTACTACATTATTTATGAATAATACTATTTTTAGGGATATTTTTCATTAAAACGTATTAGTAGGTCTTAATAATTCCATATATTGCGTTGAATATGAAAAATGAATTATTTTCCGGCATTTATAATGTTCTCACTCAATATTGAATGATGAACAATAAATATATATAGGCACACACGAAGCTATTTAATTTTTATCTGAATTGGATAGCGATATATCATTATGAATTTACTGTTGAATACTGTCTAAATAGTTATATACAACATACATTTCTTATGATAATCTTCCTTTTTTTGCACGCTAGTGTCGGTAAAAGAAGAGATAATACACATTATATAGGAAAATAATAGCAATTATCTATTCACAATATGTACACATTCGATATTATATGCTTGTATCCACGGAATAAGAAGGTCATCCAACATAATTATCACAACACAGCATATTCATTAGTTCTCAATATGAGTTCATTTGGCTGTGACTCTCGAAATGAAAAATCCTTACATTTTAATAGAGTATGTGTTTTTTTTCATGAATCGCTTAAAATGAAAAGATTTGAAAATAAATTGTAAGAGAATAGACTACATGTATTTATCAAGTTCAACTAGAATATTAAAAATATATATTCATTCATAGCCATACCGTATGCACTTGGGTGTATATGATATCGACAAACTGATCGTAATGGATGGAACGAAGTTATTTTATTAGGTTAATTCGATTGAACATTGAATTTCTCACGAACGATATAATATTAATCCGTGATTCAATAATTTCACTCGGGAATCATCTGACAAAATAGTTATATCTTTAATTATCGTCAACTTGTGTAATAGACTTCCTCGTGTCCTAGCCTGTTGATATATTTTCTTTGTCAATTGAACTCTATTTGTATTCACCATCCATGTTGTTCATATTCCATTTTATACACCTAGTATAAATAATATATTGGTACGTTATTATCGGTTTCTGTGCAACCAATAATTGGGTGGTAATCGTAATTGTAAGATCACCTTTTAGTAATGTTCATAATATAAGCTACATGCAACTAATTCAATTTTTCAAAGTATTTTATTTGACATTCTACTGACACTTCTACCATGAATGGTTCTCATTAATGATGTTCAATTACTAACTATATGTATCTTATTCAAAGCAGTTATATTCGAAGATTAGTGTTATTCATGAGATTATTATAGTTTGCTTGGCGATTCTTTTTCATATATTGATTATTTTAATTCCGATTTAATATATAACCAGCAGGAAACAATAAGAACTATATATATATATATATATATATATATATATATATATATATATATATATATATATATATATATATATATATATATATTTCATATTGTAACAATTTCGCGTACCGGTGAGTGAATTCATACCTAATCCACAATTTCGTTGATTTAATGTACTTTCCAATTCTTGATTCATCACTTATATTTACCCGTTCACAGATAAAGTAAATAAAACTCAATAATGTAGCACAATATAATAAGTTAACCACAGAACCTGAAGTTAGTTTCATCAGAACATGAGGGTGACTAGTATAGCTGTTGGAACTTGGTTTTGAACTAAATACATCCTGGATATAGCTCAGTGCTTGAAGGCACGGTAAATTTAGATGCTATTGTTTTATAAATTAAAAATATAAAAATGTTTAATTTATTCAGGAAGGGGGTTGGGATTGTCAAAATGCAACCTTGGTACTTACCTAAAGCAAAAAAGGGGCGTCAAAAATGAAATTACTCAAAGGGTTAAAGTGCTGCATGTGGGTACAACTAGTTCAGATAACGTTGATTCATATGCGACGATTTTATTCTGAGAATATTGAAGTGCAATACGTATTTGAAAGATTGTACTGTGAACTAATTACGAAATTGATGTAAAAACAATATATGATATCTGAGGGATTTGTAGTGACTTCTATATATAAAAGTTCAATAATATGAAAATGAAATGAAAGGTGTCTATTTCTGTTTTTAAATCAACTATAATTACTTTCATTATTATAGTGCCACCCTGATTGAATACGTTATTTCTGATGAATATTTATTCTACTCAAACAAACTCATTTGAACATATTTCAATTAATGGATGCATTTGGTAATTGGGAAATGTAGACTGTAATTGTCAAAAAGGATGGAAAAATTATCTCACACATTCATGTTTTGAGCTTGAATCATCTCGAAAACGTATCATTTTTTGTCAAGTCCACGCGTACGTCCATTTGAACCCTTCTTATGGACTCATGTTATGAAAGGTAGTGGTTGAAGGGGAGGGGGGGGGGTGTACCCGAATCAGGAATGGGATGGGGACAGGGAATTACCCAAATTGAATGAGGGGCGATTTTTAACCTGTCAGAATATCAGCACACATGACGACTATACTTCGAACAGAAACTTGCATGAATAGATTCAATATATGGAAGTAATCTAAACGTATTGATTCATAAAGAGTTTGTCTGAAAGCCACTATGCGGTTTCATCATATTTTATTTTAATAAAATAATACACGATTGTACTAACTTATTCAACGAATATTTGATTATCAATACTGAAATGCGTCGAGATAACATACTTACATCCACACTTAGTTGTACCAATATGTGTTATGTTATACACGGTCAGTATGGAAAAACAATCCACAACAAATGTCATAATAAGATTGCATCAAGATTTCTATGATTTTTATATATAGAATCGTGCTTCATTCACTATATTCAACCTAATTTATAACTGCTTCGAGAACGTTGAGAACATACACATGAAACTCACTGTCAAAAAAAGAAAACTTTAAAAACAATTGCGCACACACGTTGGTAATTATGAAAATACATTTGGGTTTATACAATTTCACGCCAAACTCTTACACACTTTATTAGCCAGTAACTTGTTTAGTATCATGGAATGTTGTCAAAAACACTCATCACACTCAAATTGATATATAAATACCCAGAAAATAAAAAATGTGAACATTTTTAATGGGTATTGCATTTTTCTTACGAAACAGAATTCTGCACAGATTTATATAACTCCAAAACACAAATCATAGCCACTCATTACTAATTGTTCACCAGGTTTTCTGTGTACCTGAATGAAATGTATGATAATAACAATCAAATCTGAAGTCGAAATCGGATGCACCAATTTTGTTTTCGAACATGCCCTTGCTCTTACGCATGGCATACTAAGAAAGTGCATCGCGGTGTTACGGAAGGGGGAAGTAAGGGGTAAAAGGGGAAAGCAAGGCGTCATAAGAAAGAGAGCGAGAGAGAGAGAGAGAGAGAGAAGTACACTCTGTGTCAAAGTAAGACCTTTAAATATAGCGCATGAATCAATAATTATGCTGTTAGAATTATTGCATTCAAGTGCTGGAGCATGTGCGAGGAATGAATTCACGAATTCATGCAAAATTAGGGGTGATAGGAGTAGGGCCTATAGGTAATATTGTTTCGATGAGATTTTTTCAAAGTTGCCTAACTGATTTTAATTGTTTGAAATCAGGATTGCACTACATTTTCACCATATTAAAGAGTTCATCTATGAACCTGCAAAGTGATAGGAGGCTATAGTATAATCAGAAACATACATTTCAACTTGCAATTAGTTACATTCTGTTTTCAATTATTTTTAATTCCACTTTATCGAAGTCCTACGACTGTTTCATAAGTCATATTTATCATATTCATTTATGAAGGAAATAATTGACTTTCGGAAAATTGATGAGAGCATCGAAGACCTTTAAATGTACCTGGTGCACATTTTACTCTCCACAACATTTAATCGTACTATGACAATATGCAATCTATCTCAAATCTTGACTATATCTTTTACTCTATCAATCTTACCTTCAACTTCAGGTATCGGTGGACAAAAAATGAAGATAGCTAATGGATAAAGAACTTTGAAGATGGCAAGGGAAAAAGGTCCATTTTTTATTTGTAAGAAACCTTTCTAGTAAAAAATGCATATAATGTCCTTCGTCGTAAAGTGATGCATAAAAATGCATTTTCACTACTACCAGTTGAAACAAAATCATCTCATAATAAATTGAATATTCACTCCGAGATAATGTTTCGGTAATAATTCAATTCATACCAGCCAAATGTATTATATTTGTTTCATTACCAATATTATCTGATTTCTCTTCACTCCGAGTGTACGTTTAGTTTTAAATATGCTTGCCCTCCGGTTACCATTTTATTTGTGCAGATGGACAACTGCACGATGTTTTCAGGATGAATGTACTACACATAGAACTGAATAATATATGTGTTCTGCATAATCGAGTCATAGGCTATAGTAAAACTCACAATTTTTAAAAAGACAAAACAAGTTTTCAAGGATTTTTTTCGTTTTTCAAATACAAATCCGTTATATGAAGTAATGAATGCACATAGAAAGTTCGTTATCTACACATATGTACCTTCGTTTACAATAGTCAATGACACTAATAAAGTAATCACAAAGTCGATACAATAAACAATAAACAATGGATCAAGTAATTTCATCAATCGATAATTATTATAATGGTCATCTTTTTACTTAATCACTTTTCATACACAAATATGCCTATGTTGTGAAATGTAATTGGCTTGGTCATATGGAAAGTCCTATACAACTATAGTGATTATTCCATTTTATCGATTGGTGTATATTGTTAATATTAATATATATATATATATATATATATATATATATATATATATATATATATATATATATATATATATATACATATAATACATTCTAAGCAGTATTACTGTCACCAAAAGGTCACTACAGCTTTGGCTTCATTTTCTTTCTATAAAAAGTCATAGGACCTCTCTATAGCTTCCCACATCATGGCACACTCTTAAAACCAGTATCAGTTTCAACTTGCCTGTGGGTCTACTCAAAATAGGGTTCTAAACATTCATTCTTTCTACTCGATAATGCGATAAGTATAAAAAGTGGGGAAGAAATCACTAAAGAACAGCAACTGAAAATAGTTCTTTTCCACTTGATTATAGGGAAATATGTACCCTAATTCAGACACGATTTTTTCTGAATCATTCATTGAACTTGTTCCTTTTCTAATATTTTAAATATTTAATATTTAAAAAATTGGTGAGTTTGAGTTTTCTCAGCAACTGTTCCAATATTTCTTTAGAATAATTTCAAAATTGAAATGGTATGCATATATCTCTTCCTGTCTCTCTGTCTCTCTCTCTCTCTCTCATATCTCTCTGCATTCATATATAAATATATGTATGTATAAATATATTTATATATATATATATATATATATATATATATATTTATATATATATATATATATATATATATTTATATATATATATATATATATATATATATATATATATATATATATACATATATATATATATATATATATATATATATATATATATATATATATGTATATATATATATATGTATATATATATATATATATATATATATATATATATATATATATATATATATATATTAGTGATGCCTTCGGGTAACAGATTAGGAACCGGGTACCCGCCGAAATTACCCGGGTATTACCCGGGTAATTCAAAAAACTAAATAAAACTGAAAACTAAAAACTATATGACTATATATGCTTCTCAGTTCTCGGTAAAGAATAGTATTTGGCAAGGCAACTAAATAGCGGTTGACAGGAGAGGGATTCAGTACACTGCACGTGTGACCACAGATAACGGTAGGTGGTGCAACTAGATTTGACGAGCGCATTATGACAAGTTGAGGGAGGTCTGGGAAGGTAGGTGAAAAAACTTATGTAGAATGCGAAGTTGAATTTCTCTCGGTAGCTTGAGTGATTTATAAAAGTTATTTTCTATATTATGGGTACTGGTTAGCACAATTACCCGGAACCTAGACGGGTACCCGGGTACCCGGGTAACAGAATATTACCCGGGTAATGCATTACCCGTACCCGACCCGGATACCCGGGTACCCGAAGGCATCACTAATATATATATATATATACATACATATATATATATATATATATATATATATATATATATAAATATATATATATATATATATATATATATATATATATATATATATATATATAAATTCATATTTATCCATGGTTAATAAAGTTTTAATTAGTACGGTGAATGAACTTGAACTTTACTCGAATTCATTCAAACCTTTCAGGAAAAAAAATCCATTCTAGACTTGATCAAACATTGATATTAGATGAAGTCTACTCGGTTTTGTATCCGAGTGTCTGTAGCCCATGATGCACCAGAGTGCAATGTGCATCAGCCTAAGATGCATTTGTATACGTATTGTTTAGCCACTCGCAAGTGGGTCTTTAGGACGCATATAGTGGCCTTCACATCCAATACAATATTCACTCTTCCTACAGGCAAGCTTGTGTGAGATCCCCAATTGACTTGAATCATGACTGCAATTGCAGTTCACAATGTGAACGCTATACTTTTCTATGTTGAAGGGACTAAGCAAGATAAATATTCTGAGTCAATCAAGTTGTTTCATATGAAAATCTATTAATTGCATGCTGGATATTAGGATTATACATTTTTTGTTAAATATTTTATCAGTACACAGGTTATTTCTTTTTTCATGAATCTTGAAACCTGAATCCATGTGCCTAATCGTTTATGGGACTTTCTATCATTCGAATGATTTCATCGTTCTGGAGTTTGTAATCAGGTATGGCCGACTGATTATGTGTCCCTATAATGTTCTATATGAATTATTCTATCAGACCGAATATGTCTCCTCAAGGAAGAACACCATGATTTCGCAACGAAGTATAAACCTAAACAAGGCAATGAGTTTCCAATATTGATTACCATATTTCTCACAGAAATAATATTTTCCTCAGTTATTTCTCGGAAATTGATCCAATGATGCAATGGAATCATCCACAATTTTTCTGCGTTTCACTATGTATAATCACAATGTTTGTATGATTTCACAAAAATTTAACCTAAAGTGGTAATTTCAAAGGGGAGGACAATATACATAAAAAAATGAAGATACTCATTTTCTCACAAGTACAATCTTCACAGTTTTATGTTAGATGAAAATGAAGATGTGGTTAGATGAGTTGAAACGTTGTTCAATTAGGGCTACAGTTTTCCAACTTGGCGTGAGCACAAAATATACGTAGAAAGAGACAGGCAATTGCAAAGAAATTCTTGTTATCTCTGTCGGAAAAGACACCGGATGGACGTTTCCACTTACATTCATCTTGCTATATATGGACCATTTCGGATGCAAACTATTGTTCTCTATGCAGTATTCCTCAATAGGTCATAGTCAAGGGTTTTCTGTTAATCTCTGATATAGCAACAGAACATTGAATTTCAAAAAATTCCCACCATTGAAACCATACAATAAAAGTATGAGATTCAGAAATCAATTGCGATTTGGAATATTTTCGATCGGTCATTCGTATTCTCAAACAGTCTAGCTTTCGGTGGGATAGCACGTAGTGGCACTTTCCAACATGCAATTTCATTTTCAATTCCTAATTTTGTACCAGATTGAAATTTAAAAAATATGATCAATTCAGTATCAGACCTGTTGCGTTACCATAAAAGACAAATCAAAAGGTCACCTGTGAGCACATATTGTGCTCAGTTCGAATAAGCCATGCAGTTTGTGTGAGTTGCCTTTTATATAATCTTATAAACCATAATTTCAATTAAATATACGCTTAATGGACCTGTGTTGAAACTGAATCATTAAAGTTCGAAATTTAAATCGTATCATATTTTGAATACGGCTCACATATAACTAGTTGTGTATGAACAATATATTAACATTTTTATTCATTTTTCGCTTTTTAAAAAATTTTACTATGTGTATGTATGCCCCGTAAGATTAAACGTATGTCAAGTGACAGCAGACGGTAAATAGCTGAACAATTCAGGAATAATTAATTTGGCACAATGTGAGCTATTTTTTAATGTTACGTTTTTTCACTTAACCAACAAATTATTTAAATTCAGATTTTTTTGGGAAAATGACTATCTGTGTATAACTCAATGATCAATTTATATTATCAACACGAATTCGAAAACTTAATTAAACGTATTGAAAATGCTTGAGAGTGAGAAGAATCAGAAAGAATCGATAATATATTGGATGCACTCGAAAGTGTACAGTCCACGAGAATGTTTTTTACGAAATTGTAAATGATTTTTAATAAAACGTTCGAATATTTCACTATTAATTCAAAGACTACGTTGGTTGCGTGTGCACATATACTGTTAATTTTAGTGTCCCTAATACTGTGTACAGTAAGTGAGATTATTCTTCATGGTAATACAAACTATTTCCATTATTATATACATCATTTAAAACTTGAAAACTATAGTCTGATACACGGAGAGTCATTATGGATTTGAATAAAAAATGACATATTCAAATACTATGAAAATATTACTTGGTGTTGTAACAAAGAGTATACTCACCTCGTAATTTACGAATTATAATCAGGTAGGTTTATCTAACAGCAAAAGTTCAATACCACCGGTATACGATAAACAAAGAAACAACTCAATTAATTGGAATTGAAAACTTGAACTGGTATTCATCTTCGACTCACTATACAAGTATTCTATTCACATACATTATATTGAGAAGGACACTTCACATTTGAAAAATATTTTTCATTTTACATATAGCATACATTTTATACATCATTTTAAAACTTGAAAACTATAGTCTGATACACGGAGAGTCATTATGGATTTGAATAAAAAATGAGATATTCAAATACCATGAAAATATTACTTGGTGTTGTAACAAAGAGTATACTCACCTCGTAATTCACGAATTATAATCAGGTAGGTTTATCTAACAGCAAAAGTTCAATACCACCGGTATACGATAAACAAAGAAACAACTCAATTAATTGGAATTGAAAACTTGAACTGGTATTCATCTTCGACTCACTATACAAGTATTCTATTCACATACATTATATTGAGAAGGACACTTCACATTTGAAAAATATTTTTCATTTTACATATAGCATACATTTTGAATAATCCGACTGGTAGTTGCTGTGGTTATTTTTGTTATGTTATAACATTCGGGTTTATTGTTTTTCAATAAATGTATAATATCAGTACTATCTTCACCCATATATGACACCATTATGCATGCCTCATAGCGAAGTACTGCTTATTATGAGCTCACGAGAAGATACAATACAATGTTAGACTTTATCCATGCTGGACTGAGATGGTTGTACCAGTCGCTATAGCGCACTGGGTCGACACTCAGATTACTGGGTTCGATTCCCACCATGGTCGACTATTCTGACGGAAGTTTCTCATTGATGAATGAATGAATATTGAGGTAAAATACGTTGCGCCGTATCTCGTTGTTTCGCTCTGTCAATAAGGTGAATACTGGAAAGCTTCATATAAATTCCTGAAAAACACGTTTTTTTCCCATTATCCAAAAAACACCAATTAAAATGAAATTTTGTACCATCTTCACATCATATCATTCACATTCAATGACACCAATAGAGCTTAGTTACCATTACAGTGCGTATAGTTGGGAAATATAAATATAATACATCTGTGCTGGACTCGCGCGAATTCCCACTGACGTCCAATACCTCAAGAGTGCACAATTTGCACTTGATCTCTCCGTGAATTTTATTGCTTCAATAAAATTTGAAAGTGGTATCGTTAAGTCATGTCCTATATCAATACAAATTAACGAAATAATAGATTATGTATGGATTCAATTGATTCACGAAAAAAGCTGAACATTAATGTACGCGCGCCTATCTGGATTTTTTCCCTAGATGATAATTGATTTCCTTCAACTATGAAAACTGTCTGAATGTCTGATTTTACGATTTACAATAAATTCCGCGAGAAATTCACTCTTTGGACAGAAAAAAATCACGTTAGTTTAGGAGGGATTTAATAAGAGCTAACAAAAATTGAGATTATTATTGTGTACTATAAATACCTCAATAGACCTCATTACCATGTTGGAGAGGTGGGAATTAGCTTTTGGTCGATTAACCCATGCCTCGTGTGGGACTTGAACTCACGCCCGACTATTTTCAAATTTCAAAATAGTGCTGCAACTGCCTGTACCAAAGGAAATTTCAATTCATCGACGTGAATACTAGGTCATACTTCTTATCTTACATTATTTTTCACATCATTATCTACTATTACCAATATTATTTGAACTGAAATGAATAGAAGACCATGAAAATTATATTGAATTATGATTATAGGAACAACTTATAACACATACTTTTATATCAGCATACACAAATGTTTACATCAAGACAGCTGTGATACAGTTATACTCAGTATCAGTTGGTCAGTAAAAATATATAATATAAGAAATTGTTTGTCACCGTACTCATGTTTTTCTCTGCTTATAGCCATGCTTATAACTTGTTCTCGGTCTTCTTAAAAACACTTGCACTACTGTTACTAGCATAAGTGCAGTTCCAAGTTGTTCAACACTGCCAAACTTGAGATTTGATTCAACAAACTTTTCAAGAAAACGTTAATCATGCATACGTAACGAAATTAGCAATAGTATTTATTGAAAATGTTGGTATTTGTGATCTTTCAGAAATAATAATTTGTCATTGTAATTCTATCCTACGTTTTATTACCCTCTTATGAATATGAGAGGTGGGAGATATTTTCAATGATGTCAATAATAATAATATCCATAACAAGCCGAATTGCTTCTGCGTATAGCCCAAAAAATACACATACATACTTATACACAAATGTTTATAATCGATGAATGATCGTTGGGAGACATATGCTCTTAGTATATAGTACAAGTAATATGAATATGTGGAAGAAATGAATATGAATATGTGGAATGACGCACATGTATAGAATGCGATTCATATATCCTTATATCTGCAAAAACGCGAACACCCATCGTTTCTTTCATCAATATCAAAATCTTGGTGTACAATTATTGTTTTCTAATTGAAGCTAAAAATGAAATAATTGGACTGTTCAAAACCTCGGTACCTCTCAGGTCTCAGTGTTCATTTCGATAGCGTAAAGTGCAGAATTTGTAATTTTTGATAATATAAGATCAATTTTATAATGAAAAATGGAATTTAATCTCTCAGTATTGGTTGAGTTTAGGCAGTAAAATGTTGGACCTACGATCTAGGTTATTAGGATAAAAAATATTCAATACTTCTCTCACATTTTGATGAATCAACACACAATATAAAAACCATTCACTTAATACGTTTTATTTATGGATGATAGGTTCGTTCATAAACAATGTTTTTAGAAATGTCCTTGAGTCATTGCAGTTGCACTTTTCCCGCGTCGATTTGTTTTGACGTGTACCAGGAACTATTTGCAGTCGCGGAGGAGACATAAAAAGTCCTTGGCAAATGAATTCTATTTAAATAGTAATACGGTAATAATATAGTCTACTCCAGACATAAAATGTTGGGGCTAATATTGTACAGCAATGCGCAAAATAATGGAGAATAATATTGTCAATATCGTATATTTTTGGAGGAAAATTGTTTTATACAAGCTCAGTTTTTCAAACAACAATGCACAAATGAATTGCAGTACAATATTAAACAGGACATCCTCATATCTCGAAGGTTTATTTTTTATAATTATTTTCGAATATTCTATAATGATAGTCAATACATATCATGCGATTGTCTGTGGTATGAGGTACAGTTTTAGTATGTAATTTATACAATATGAAAAAAATTATCCTAACACGATTTACAGAGTACTTTTGATATCAAACAAATAATGCAAATCATGAAAGAAATAAAGTAACAAATGATGATAAATTATATGAATGTCAATTATACTCCAAATATCGGAAGATTCAGTAGTGAGTTTGAGGATTCCTAATTTCATTATGAATGTATCACCATGAGTTATTTTTTTAATGTGAATAATAATTTGAATGATTCAAACGACGAAGAATTTGCATGTTCGATTCTATAATTTCCGATATTTTTGATCGATTTGTTGTTCGTTATAGTGCCTGGAATTGCCACAACTTAGAATGCATCTTTTGAAACATAGTAGTTTATTATGCCTCCTTGATTTACTAGCATCGTATACTTATTTCTTACCCTCTCTACTTGAACGAATAAGAAAAAATCCTTACATCCTTATATCCTTACGTCAATATGAACATTATTCCTGGAATCATATCCTAGAAACACTGTTGACATTCATAAAATAATCATCTTTTATATCGGTCTAGCTAAGATGTATATAACTTTTTGAATAAGCCAATGGTTATATATATATATATATATATATATATATATATATATATATATATATATATATATATATATATATATATATATATATATATATATATATATATATATATATATATATATATTCCATGTGTGTCATACGATTTCCTACTTTTAAGCGAGTGTATCAAAAGCGAAGGAAGCATTTCTGTGTAGAGAAGGTTCTGGAAATATGTGTGTCACGAAGTGTTGCCTACAGGTAAACACATCATTTGTTGTCTTCGTCAAGCGTGGTCTTATAATTCATAATAACACAGGATCTGCAATTCATTCGTTTACTTCCCCAGTTGAGCGAAGAAATGTATAAAGGATGCTGACAATAATCAATTGAATGGTTGGCGTTTGAAATGAGATACATATTCTTTGAATATCGAATGAGAATTAATTCGGCCGTCAATGTTCTATCTGTACGTCTGTATTATACATGTTATTCATTTTTTTAATTCAATTAATCACAATAATGTGAATAAGAAGAATGCAGATTTTTTCATCAATACAAATCCCTAAAATGACTCGTCGTTCGTTAATAAGTTGCATTATGATGATTTTTTTTGGCTGGGGAGGAGGGAGTGGGAACGCCCATTTTCTTAATCCACATCCATCTTCTCCGTCTCTATTTGAATTTTGAATGTTGTGTGCAGTATCCAAAGATGTCAAGTATTCACAAGAATTGAAGGTTCTGATCGATCTTCTCCCCCATTCCATCCCAAACCGCTAGCGTACAGGTGGTTCGCACCCTCATCTCTTGTGAAGGCAGATATATAACAAGAAAAAACTGAGACTGAAGAGATGGAAGGTGTTTGTTTACTTGACGACCCCACTAACACGTAGGCAATTTGCAGGTACGAGTGAGTGGATGTATGTACGAATGAGCGGTAAAACATGATTATACTCGAATCCATGCCTGATCAGTGTTCGATTTGGTGAGATGCCATCACTTCAAAGATATATTGTCAGTCACACTGACACCATTCCCCCGAAAACAGAATTCTGGTTGGAATCAGAATGGTGGAATTCGATGGTTGCATCGTTCCCAAAGAGACTTAATATTTTCATACTCGGCAAAATACTGTACGAAATACCTATTGACAAAATACTATACAAAATACTAATTGATACAATACTATACCCGGAGATTTTTCTCAATTATAATCCGAAAATGATTCCAGGGGCGACTTTTTTCAGCAAGTCTTATTAACGAAATCGTTTCCAACATGCTGCCACATTATTCTGTGATGTGTTTTGTATGCAATCAAGACTCAGAACAGCATAAGCAATAAGACGGCTTCAGACCACATAAAATTACTCCAAAAACTCGGCAAAACGCGTGATTTCAAGATTATTCCTTATGGGCCGTCTGTTCTCCCTTGTTCACTGGTTTGATATTTCATATATATATATATATATATATATATATATATATATATATATATATATATAATTTTAGTGTTTACCACGCATAAATAAATAAGATGAACCATGTACATAATGATATTTTTCACCAAGTTCCGACGTGTGTCGACACGTCTTTCCCAAGGGATGTGTTCAATAAGTGAAAATAGAGAACAGAAACAATATTGTTCATTATTATTTCTTGCATAACAAATCACAATATTGTTTATGTATTTAATTTCCACTCATTGAATCCTATTCATCGAGAAAGACATGTCCACAAACATCGAAGTTCTGAGGGTAAAATAATTCAAATTGTTATTTTTGATTATAATGATATATATCTCACATTAAAGCGTCCACGAATGTCTGAAATCCAGTGTATATTCATATATATATATATATATATATATATATATATATATATATATATATATATATATATATATATATATATATATATATATTTGATTCCCTTGTCTTCCTCTCTTTAAATATAGTTCTACTAATTGCCCGAGTAAATATAATATCCAATCTATAAGAACCATTGCCCATTGGCCCAACAACCGTTACTAGAAAGTATAAAAAACAGGAAATATAAGGGGAAGGTGTACTCCTAGCGTTAAAATTTGTGTACCACAGAGAACTTTCAAGCGTTCTAATTTGCGGGTTAAAATTCGCACAATCTAGGAACTAACCGTCTCTTCCAAAACTCACTATCCTCAATATACAGATTACATATTACGTCATCCAGATGCATTATTATGGTAGCATTACATTACTTTAATAGACTGAGGCGAGGTCTACATTTTTGTATGTACAATAGGAAATGAAAGAAACTCCGCCCACTTTTATAAAGTATTCATCTCTTTCTCTTACTAATAGTCATTCCAGTTTTCCCTCTTTGTTTTTCATTTGGCTTCTTTATAGAAAAGCGTATAACGCCTTTTGGTAGATCAATATTTTAGACGGTCTCGCCGTCCGATTGGACGAAAACGACGCCTTCAATTCCACCCCTTCGACGCCGAAATGAGAAAAACCGCCCTTAAGTGACGAGTACCCGCGACTTTCCTTCAGAAATACTTCGGTACACATTTGAAGAAGTTGACAAAAGTGAAAGGCTAAGATTATAGAAAATGTTTTGAAGGTTTTGATGAACTGACCGAATGTAATGAGAAGTTCCATGATACATGGGAATACCAGACTGATGGCAACACAGATGTCATTATTTACCTACTCCTTTTCGCAATCATGCAGAGATATTTCCCATTATTGACTTCGTATCTCTAGTAGGCCTATTTACATTGAAAAAAATAGTGTCACGGTGCCACCATATACAACGTACAACAACTACAACATATAACTGATATTTTTGAGATTGCTCAACTAAAATTTCTTCCAATCAATAAGTTTAGCCGATCTGATGACGGAATAGATACAAAATTCGAAATATTCTCATGAATATTGCAAATGTCTAGATTAAAAAATAAATGTCGCTTCTATTTAGTTTAAGTTTGATTCGCTCGTACATATACACTCTTCACATTTCCTGCTTTTGTTTCCTGCAGTTCGATGAAGTTTATCTTAGTTTTAGTTTATATACAATAATTGTTTATAGTTAACTCACCTTGACTCGAGAGACTTGACGGTGCAGATATGAACTTTTCATTCTTATTCTTTTCTTCACTTTCTTCGTATATTTCGAACATTTCAGAATCGAACCAGTTATTGAAGACATTGAAGAATTGAAGTTATTGAAGAATTTTAACGTAATTTGTGAATTACTTATTGATTTGAGATTTATATTTCCACTTGTATAGTGCGGATACAGATAGATATTCCTCCTTTGCACATGTATCAACGAAACTCGTATAATTATTTGTATCATACCGAACAACTCTAATTGTTTTTCTTAACTAAAAAGCTTTTAAAGAAGTACAACAATGGGATCTTATTAATTAGAGCCATAGCAAGAAAACAAGCTGCATGTATATGAAGCACTCAATTCACACATTAACTTTTCATTATTGCCTCGAATTTGAATGGTGCATATATTTCTGTCATCCACTTCGCAATTATTCAGAGGAGAACATTTTAGATTAAACTGAGATAGAAAATATGTCGGCCATGTTGGAAAAACTTGACTTTCCTCGCTACATAAATAGACAAAATCCGAATTCTGTCAAACGTAGGAATAAACAAACGGAATGAAAAATACGTCTGTATATATAGCGGAGTGAAACTTCCTATTTTATTATTTATAAGCAATTCAAATTTGATCGTTACTATATTTAATCCTAATTGACTTAATATTAATTGGATACAATAATTAATGACTCGCGTTCTACGAATTCTCAATTAAAATGAAACTTTGTTAATTTATTTAAATTATATACGTTTTTTCTTAGATTTGATTGTGATCGAAATAGGAGACGTTATCACACGAAAGTCGTTTGGTCGATATTAAATGGGATGACGTCATTCTGGAACAAAAGCGAAGATTTACATAATTATTCTTCCACTTCGGAGTCGTACTTCATTCAATTTAAAAATAATATAAACACTCAATTTGTTTATTTATTTTGGGTTTGACGACGCACTGAACTGATGACTAAGATAAGATCTATTGATGTCGGTGAATGATGATTAAGAGGACGGGATGATGAGTTGAAAGGTTATTTTATAAGGTGTTTTTGGATAGTTGGGAGGAGTCGGTCGTGTCCTATTTTTTAGGAACCATCCCAGTATTAACCTGAACGACAGATGGACACCACTAAAAATCTCTGGCAGGATGGTCGATCATGGTGGAAATCGAGCCCCGGTATCCTGAATGACGGTTGAGTTTGCTAGCCACTTGACCACTGGTCTAGGTCAAACATTCAATTTGGGTAACATCTGAAAAGAGATTCATGTTCCACCCGAAAAATTATCTACGTGTTAACAGTGTATAAACTTCAATTTATGTTTAATCACTTATACATATTCATAATTAAAATATAATTAGTCCACTTTTTGAGTTAAAACAGCCCATGACGACGTGAATGGAGTATCAGAACTTCAATTTTCCTCTAAAATCAATGAATGAATAAATTGTTCAGCTACACCTCCACTTTCAACACTCACCCTTCATCCATCCTCATTCTTTTCTCTTTCTCCCAGGATCGTTATTCTTGGGATAGCCAAGATCTTACTTAATTCTATTACAAGGGTTCATAGGTTTCCAATTGAACTTTATACCAGTATGGAGAATGTGTATACTACTCTGCTGATAGTTAATCAATTTTTTAATTAGACTATGAAGAATATAATTTGCCTTTAAAATAATGAACCGTTAAGGAAACCAATTTTAGTTAAGATAAACTTGAAAGTTTGTTCCAATATCAGGTCATTAAAATGAGGATTACTACCGTATTCGCAAAGGGTGTTACATAATCTTAAAAGTCAATGTGGATGAAAACTCATCAACCAAATTCAATTAGACTGAATTGATAAATTATATAGGTATAAATAATTAATAGTCTCGGAATGATTATGAATGATGGATGTGCAATAATCGTGGAAAAATATCGGTCATTTGAATCAAAATGACGCTTCAAAATAATTCTCAATCTTATTGCCCATGATTAACAGTACTATGTGATATAATTTACATGAGGTGTATGAAGGAAGTCAGATCCTTTGATCATATGGATTGAAGATTGCATTAAATAGAAAATTCAATTCGTAAAACGAATTCAAGTTTGATGTGGATAATTACTCCATTTGAATTATATTTTCGTCTTGGAATTTTACTGAATTTAGTAGTATTTGGTCGAATTGTTTTTCAGGAAATGTGAACCAAATTTGATACAGTTCCGGGTAAGGTGAGATATCAAAGCTTACTAATATGTTATACTGATCCATTAAGACAGTGGATTTGTGTCTCGAGTACTAAACAAAGAACCTGCAAACGACAGATTTGTGGCAAATAAGAATTTCCTCACTGTACGCGTGTCCTAATTAAAGTTTGGTGGATACCGTACGCATTTAATCGTTTACAAATTTAATCACAGCTTCTAGAAAATACACAGATCGTTACATTTGATAAATGACGGTACCGCAGCAAGAATATTAATGAATCTAGTCACATCGGAAAAAATTACAAGCTTCGACTTCTAATAAAATTGAGCTACTGCCTACCCTCCGTATCTCAGTAAACTAAGGCACAGCTTTAGTAACTGAAGTTATATTGAACTTGGGTTCGAGTCCTGCAACAGGCATGGGTTCTTTAATTTCCCTTCACTAATCATCTCTCCATAAATTCATTAACACTTGCTTATCATAATGTATAACAATATGTCATATAAGAGAAATAGTTGGATTTATCAATTGAAAATTTTGGAGTGACTTGTAAAAATTCTCTTGATATTCAATTTGATTGAATTATTATTTGAATTAGGGTTTTATTTGTTATTTCGTACGCTGATTTGTTACATTTTCATTTTTCTTCTCATTCTCTTGATTCATTACTGTTATTACTTTTATTGTATCATTTGTCAATTATTCCGTGTCGTTCTTGCAGCCACTGAATGAGATGGCAGAGTCTTTCAATAGAGATTTTTATATAATGTTCATCTTTACACGGTTGAGTGAAAAAAAGGTTGGTTTCTCATCTTGTTCTAAGCTTCACGACTCCACCATTAGCTAGGCCATTTAATTTACAAATTAAGTTTTCCAAGTTTTTCACAAATTAAGACAGGTCAACATTTACACATGAAGTGCCGCACACCCTAATATTTCTGTTTCAACCGATTTAAATTTCATTTCAAATTATTGTTTTTCTCTTTTGCCTTTATAGCAAGAATTGGCTACTGAATAAATTCCTGGTAGTATTTCAATAACCTTTAGGTTTGGATATAGATGATTCACTGCGCTTGGACGTAGAAGAAGTTGCCTACACATCAGGCGTTCTCCCATTCCCGTGCTATGAGCGGCTGTGGTGTCCACGCTTCCTCAATGCTTCCGAAATCATGTAAATGAAGAACCATACTGGGCATACGCTTCAGTCAGTGGTCAATTCTGGTCAGCCAAGGTAGATAAGAGGAACTCTTCACCAACCACTGATAATAGTGCATAATAATAGTGCAAAGAAAATAAAACACCCTTCAACTAGATAATTTATAAGACAAGGCAAACGATTATATCGTTTCATTCTCAGTTGATAGCAAATGTAGAACAAATGTAGAACAAATGTAGAGATAATGTAGAGCAATTAAGAGGTGTTCGCATCAATATGAATAACAATGAAAGTTCAATTATATTTCACAAATGTATTACACGAAACAAATATATTTGAAAATTACTCTAATGGAAATCTCCTAAAAATCGCTAAAAAGATATAAACAGAAGGAAAAAATACTTTCCTAACAGATTTATTCTACGAAGGCAACGAGCAAACAACAATTCAATTTTTCAAGTCGAATAATTCTGTTGAATTATTAATTATCGATGGTTACCGTTTGTTCTACAAATAATTAACAAAAGTTTTCATTTAAACATTCACCCGGCTCAATTTTTCCATAAAATCGGATGTTAGATCGATCAGGACGATTCATGTACTTCTACCTGCTCCATCTTATGGGCCGTAACAGTCGATATCAGTAAAGTAAGAGTCAAGGTAACAGTCGATATCAATGAAGTCAGAGTTTCCCAAAACACGTGTTCTAATCCAGTCAACAGGTGTTGATTGTTTCACTTGTTTTTAATGCAATTTCAAGTCATGTTATTTTTTAAACCACTTCGGCTGCTCTATTATTGTATTCCTTGGAAATATCGTTCGTCTAATGCACACTAGGGTTCATATTAATTGGTATAATTCAAAATCACATTTCAACTTAAAATAAATACTACACACTGATAGGCCTACGTTTATCATGGACTTTATGTGTGGAGTGCGTATATGAACTTTGTCTTCCAGTTTTAGTGCGTATAATGATGGTTATTGTTTGCTTAACGACCCCACCAACAGCTAGGTTATACGGGAGTCCGAATGAGCTGGTGATAATGAAACTATGACGTGATGATAAGTCAAAGGACGTTTACAAAAACCCATGCCTTATACGGGATTCGAACCCACGCCCAACGGTGACTTCAATGTCTGAAGCGTGCCTCAGCTGACTGAGCCAACGAGGGCGGCATAGTGCGTATACTACCAGTAATTTCCATCGGGATGAATTTTAATGTAGCTTGATCGACCACTTTATGTGACCGCAAACGTACATTAGAACTAAATCTAAAACTCGTGCATGTTGCCCATTCTACAGGAGTGTAGATCTATTAAATATATGAAGATGGTCTCTCTCTCTGAGGTAGAAGGCTAACATTGGATCCCTCCGGCAGCTGTATAAAACACTGAAAGTTGAGACAGATTAACGAGATCTTGATCATTCAGGATGAAAACATATCACTTTCGTTACATGCACCCTATATCATAATAAAATAGTATTACTCTTGTGTGGAACCAAGAACCAAATCAATAATATATTAATCATCTTGCATGATACGTGAAATGAGACTTGAAATAAATCTTCGGTATTGATACTATTTTGAAATTGAGATATAATTCAAGACAGACTGTACTATATTACAATAAAACTAGATAAAATGGAAGGCAATAATTCGAATAATGGTCCATTTGAATATTTCTAATACCGACAGTTATAAGTTGTGCTGCAGAGATAAAAGGTAATATTGGGTGGTATGATTCAGAAATTCGCTCCGATTGCAAATTTAATTAATACTATCAGTTTGAAGAAGTTCATAATAATTATAACTTATATTAACTTTTATAAGTGTAATTTCATATGACTTTTATGGAATGGAATTCACCAATAGGACTCCACAGTGAACTGTTTCATAATTTGTTCACCAATAGCAGACTTCATTGCACCAACTGTTTGAAATCTCAATCTATGGCCTTTAGGTATCGCGATTTCCTGAGATACTCTAGCACCAAGTGCAGACTGTAAACGAACTTGAAAACCAAACACCAAAGCTTATCTTCTCAGTTGTTTGTCGAATACTTAGAGATAAAACTATTAAAAGATCGAGAAGTTAGAATTGCCAAGTTTAGATCGATTATTGAGACCAAAGTATTTTCTTAACAGCTATATATCAATTCTATGATATTCAAACATTTGTATTTTTCATGAGAAATGTGTTCCTCTCGTGACAAATTCTCCCGATATGGGTAGAAATGTAATTGTTCTCCAAAATAATCTATTGGCGTTTCCTGAACTGTAATATTATATTAATGGAGGTTATTTCAATAGTTCCATCACGATATATATATATATATGTTGAATTTTTCTTATTCATCGTATGACTATAACTTCGAAAATGTATAATCAAATTAGATGATATAATTACAAATATCCAGCTCTTCAAGTATGAGAATAATGAATATCGAAATAGTTGGCCCCGGAAATGTTCAGGGCTTCCGTAGAATTTAAATTGATTCTCATTTTATTTCTGGATTCTCTATCGATTCTTCATTAAATAAGATATCAGAATTATCTTAAGAGAAACAAAACTGATTAAAATGTATACATTTTGTGTTGACCATATCATTCAATAGAATGTAAACTTTAAAGTAGTTTACTGTATTAAGAAATATTTGAAAAATATGAAAAACCTCATATATATTAATATGTTATTAATTGATGCATTATCTACATGTAGTGATCTATATTGACTTCATCAATTCATACTACACTCGTATATTAATCTGCTAAAATATGCAAAGTAGGGCCTATCATAATATTCACCATCTTCCGTGTAATATAATAATGCAAACAATAGAAATGAAAAATCCATAATTCATTCGTTACTAAGAGTGAGCTATGATATATATATATATATATATATATATATATATATATATATATATATATATATATATATATATTATATATATATATATATATATATATATATATATATATATATATAAATATATATATATATACATATATTCTTTATCAGTCTTAGTATAAAGAAGAGAAAATACCTCCTAAGGGGATGTTAATATTAATTTATGGAAAGTCTTTTCCTTTCGCAGAGAAGGCTCTGTAACGTTTTCTTTATACAAAGATGCCCTGTAATTTTCCCCGGCTAAATGACGTGAAAAGATACAAAAGAGGGCTCATTCCTGTTTTAATTGCTACAATGGCGACCATAGTGTATAGATAACAAACTAGATTGATGCAACGCTGGCTCCTCCCAAACAAGGAGTTTTACTTTACGCTGATAAAACACGGTGATATATCGTTCAAAACATCTTTATAGTACAGTCGGATAAGAATTATGCAACCGCTCTGTTCAAAATAACAAAATGATTCATATAATTCAAATGAATGAATGATTCAGGCAATATTCCGGAAGTGTTAGTACTACGAACAATCCTCTACTGGACCCCTATTCCTGAGATAAATGAGACGTGAGAAAATAAAAATGAGTGAGAAAACGAGTATCTCACATAAAATATGATATGAAATATGTCATTATTATATGAGATAGTTTCCTAAGATAAATGAGATGTGAGAAAAATAAAAATGAGTGAGAAAACGAGTATCTCACATAAAATATGAGATGAAGTATGTCATTATTATTTGAGATAGTTTTCTCACTGATTTTTCTCACATCTCATTTATCTCAGGAATAGGGGTCCAGGTATCACAATAAGGTTTTGTAGGTATATATGTATATACAATGTTGTGAAAAACTAGTTCATTCAAATATATGGCAGAGCTTATTATAAAGCGAAAATCGGTTAATATATGATAACATTCCTGAGTATATAATGATCCATACAAATTTCGCATTTTTGCCAATGGCTTTCTTCAATGCAAACTATGATTGTTTCTTTTCCCGGTTTCTTCACCGTTATTAACATTATATAATTAACACTCTGTAAGTGCTGTTTGAACTCATATCATATACGTCAACGACTCATTCAAGTGATCAGAAACCGAAACGACTGAACGAACAGATAAAACAATCAACAAACAAACATTTTTAAATCATACACATCGAGAAACGAAAAAATACAGCGAACGATATGAACAACTAGAAAAAGAGTCTTCATCGTTCGGACAACGAAAGATGATTGGAGAAAAGAGATGTTCAACTTGGGAGTGTATTATTGGAAAATATTTAATTATCAGATTGTTCGGAGTTTTCTCGGAAAAATACCATAATATTCAATATTGTTCCACCCGAAAGTATTTTGAATTAGAATCGAAGTGTATATCGATATGCTTTATGGAAATGAGTTTGTGGGAATCAATTTGAATGGCTCCTGAGATTTAATTCTATCAATAGGCCTCATGAACTTATACGATCTCACGAATTTGAGTTTCACAGAAATGTTTTGGTTCAAATTATATTTATTAGGTTCAAACATATCGAATCATTCAGCACTAAAAATAAGATGGCTAATAAAGCGAGTTCAGTTGTACCGGTTTGTGATCATTGTGATAATTCGTCATTCATAAAGAATCCGTATTTGTGTGAGAAAGAAAATTATGTTCATTCTTTTTCCGATTTAAAAAATCAAGAACAAGAGCCAATTACGGAAAATTCAGGTCCTTGATGAAATTAAGTATATTATTTATGCGTGCATTATGCTACAGGCCGATAATAAAATCTTTAGATAGTCAAATTTTCCCAAAGCATTATTCTGTGAATTAGGTAGGCTTATTGTACTCCAAAAAAATATGACTCGGATTATTCGACCTGTCGAGTTGAGCTGTACTAATACCATAGAGTGATCAAGTTAATCTATGCTCAAACTCTGGTTTCTATAAATATTCTACCATAAATTCAAAAAATGTTCGTGTAAATACTTTCGAATAAGTTTTCATACGTATATTATCGAAAAATATTTCCAATAATATACATACTTTTCTCATAGATGTATAGTTTCTACTCGATTACAAGTTTCTAGCACTAGTTTCTTGCACTAGTTTCTTGCACTAGTTTCTAGCACTAGTTTCTAGCACTAGATTCTAGCACTAGTTTACGTGCACGAGTGTACTGTAAGTGTTCTGTTGGCGAAGAAGACGAAGAAGACAAAGAAGAATAAGAGGACAACAATGAGGAGTGGGTTGGTTTTGATGGGATAAGAAGTGGGAAGGGGAGGGTGAGCTGAGTACACAACAATGGGCCCAGAAATGTCTAACAAGGGTGTATATATCTAGTTCCTCTTTAGTGTTTCTTATGTGGTGTATTGCGGGTGGTTGGGGCAGGGGCAGGGGGTGCATGGGAGACCACCCGACACACTATTGTTGTTGAAAACCGCGCTGATTAAGTAAGATATCAACGGGGCGGGGTTTTTGGCGAGATTCAAGAACAACAAGAAAAGAATGGAATGGCGGGTGGTTTCTTCATGTTTTAAAAGGACATGCTATGTTTCTATAGACGTAATCTCTTCCAGGTTATTATTGTATGCACTAGCCATAATGTTGTGTGCCTCCAGTTAAGACATTTGAAATGGTAAAAGTAATTTAGATGAAGCCAAGTAAAATATTGTTGTTTTGTCGTTTGAACCATGGTTTCGAGTTGGAATTTCACTGTCAAGACTTGGTTATCGCTATCAAAATTTCGAATATTTTGAAGTCTGGGTGTTTTTCGTATAAGATTTGTATCGATTTTTTTTTTGGAAGATCGTATGAGATCAGAGGACTTGTATCATAGCGTGTCGTACCGTTACGTTGTTATTACCTCACATAATTCACATAATTAATAAGAGTTGAAAGTGTTGAACTCGTATCATCTGATTACATATTGTGTTTGTTTTCGAAAAATAAAGTAACTATTGTAAATTTTTATCATCATTTGTGAGGGATAATTTCACCTCTTAGAATATGGAAGATATTTCAATCAAGTCATGCAAGTAATAGTCAAAATCAAACATTACATTTCATCGTATTTCATCCGAGAATCAACAGTAAAAAAATGGACTGTTCAAACCTAGAATATACATCATTGTTATTATCACACCTATTTGTATGAATTAATAATATGGGTTGAAAAAATAGATCTGTGCAAATTTCCTTTTTGTAATAATATTTATATTCTATTTTCGTCTCATTTTCGCCTCTCTATATTTAGGTTTGAAAGCAGAGGAACAAAACAAACTACAGGCCCGTTGGAAGTTTGCATGTTAATGCATATTTCTATTCGGCACAAACGAGCAACTAATAAGTTTTACAAACATGTTAAATACCGTATACCTTCATTCCTCTATCTGAAATAAAATGTTTGTTATATAATAGTGAAGCTTATTAGCATATGAATACCATGTGTGTTAGCAAATAGTTGGGTGTTGTTGTTCTTCGTACGAAAATATTTACAATTTATGATACGAAATAACTTACTTTCATACGACTAAGACAAATTATCACCAAGTTTAGAACAATGGAGAGAAAACATTCATATATGAACAAAATAGTTCATACGCCCATTCTTAATAAAATAACAACCACAATGCGCATTATACAGTGTATTAACACCATGAAAATGCAACGCATTTAAACGAACACTACATACATTCTTCTTGCTGTAAATTAAAATTAATTGATATTAGAATAGAAGTGTGTGTGTGCATGTTTTAATATGATTATTATTCAAATTGTTAGAAGGCAACACGAATTGTAGAGAATGATTTTTTCAATAAAATAAATTTAACAGATAAAATGTAAATTGAAGTTGCATTTCAATTAAGAAATATAACAGTTCGACTTTTTTAGACGTATACAAAATGATTGTGTGTTGATAAATTTTCAAACATCTTCTCCTAATAATTGTTCGAAATCGTTTAATACAAGTTAATCACTATAGATATACCACAATTTCTGCACATTTGAGAGATGTAATAAAATCTCATAGTATATAACAATATGGTATATTATATGTGTGTGATATATGTGATAGGCCTGTGTGTTATTTTCTGGTTGATAGCATTGTCAATGTCTACGAAATATTGGTATCTTGAAATCTAGTAGACCAGCAGCTCGACGGATACCAAGTCCCGCGCGAAGTCAACTACAATTTTCATTAGGTACGTAAATGAGCTTTCTATAATTTTACTAAACTGAGAAACTTGGATTTCTCGGGTTAATTGTAATCAAATGAGTCGACACAACTGTACACGACATACCAAAATCAAGTTAAACCGGACCGGACATTTCAGAAGTTGTGGCACTGTGAGAAGCGTATAGCCTACTTGATCCGTTTCCCTCTTCTTCTTTTTCTTATCCTTTCTTCATCACCTCATCCTCCTTTTCCATCTTTCGTTACCTGAAAAATCGGCTGCAGGTCCAACGACGAGTCCGATTTGTCTGATTTTTCCAGAGAATATTTCGAGGGATTTACAACTCGCAAATTTGGTGTACATCTGATTTCAGGTGATTTCGAGATTTCAAGAGATTTCGGGGGATTTCAAGAGATTTCATACGGACTTCAAGGGGATTTCAAGTGATTCCAGAGATCGCAAGGGTATTTCAATATGATTTCATGGCAAGTGTACACTTTGGATTTCAGGAGTTGTCAACCCCTCGGAATATTTCCACTTTTAAGGAGATGTGCTTTTTGTATGTTTCAAGCTTAAGTGACGTTTGAAAACCGGGAAAAATGTTATTCAATTCTTATTTCTAGCATAGTATCAATTCTTCGATATATTCCGAAGGATATATACGTGGAGATATTAGAAAATGGTTGTGTGTGCGTGTGAGATTAGGAAATTAATTATTTTCAATTGGGAATGACATAGGTCAATTATAGACCGATGTTTACCATTTTATTCATTATATCCATTTTATCCACGTGGAAAGATAGTATAGCACATGGAGCAAGAATTTGGATATTACATCTATACGCATATTATCTCTTGCCATAATGAAATAAAATCTGTAGACAATGTTTATATCATTATGTTGAAAGATAATATAAGCGTTGTTATAATTGCCGAACGCTTGCTTAATACGCCCAACATCATCCGTAACGCAATTCTCTCCAAAAATGTCACCTTGATAAAAACTCTTTTCATCGCTTTTTTTAAATGCCAAATCGACTGAATAGCAATGGATTGACCCCCTCTCTTCACCAGTTTTTGTTTCTGTTGCTGATAAATACAACAAAATACAAATAGCCATCATCTGTCAAACTATTGAAATCTTGTTAATTGAGTACACCAACATTGGCAAGACTATTTGTACGCAATGTGTATCATATAGAATAATGAAAGTAGGAGTCTATACGTATACCCTATACAAAAGTAATTCAATTTTTATGAATTATATTCATCTGTAAGGCAGTAACCATTTTAACACAAGATTGAATTGGTTGAATTTGATGAAATTCCGAATTGATAAGAGAGATAAAGAGGCAGCATATTTTCTTGACAGTTCTGTCACTTCATGCGGAAGAAAAACAAGACCAACGTCAACAGAATAAGAACACTGCGTGGCCAAGGTGCTGTATTATATAAACAGGCAGAACGATCTCAAAATTCTCCTTGAACTCTACTTTTAACAAAACACATCAATATTCATTATCAAAAAGTGATACAATTGATAGACATGAAATATAATCAAATTCCTAATCAAATGTTAGTTATATCCTAAAGATGAAAATACATAAACATTTCTTGATAGATGTGATCCTTTACCTGATATGTGTGAAAGCATCGTCAAATCATGGAAATGTGCCAATTCTGGGACTAGAAACCAAAATCTCTCAGTGTGCTGTCAATGCTTTACTTCTAATATAAACTAGCACCTAGATTAGTTCGAATAATGAACAAATCCATTCGACAAGACATTATTGAGAAAAGGCTCATATTGGCTGTGTCTTTATAGATCATCAGATACCAAAATACGACGACTGTAAGTACATGTCCCTGTGTTTCTCTTTGAACCATCACGTCGGCCCACGATTCAACCGAACAACATTCTCTTTCCATGTGGTTTTTCAATTGTGAAAACTTAAAATGTGCCAAATCTCGGATTCGAATACAAGACATCTCGGTTCACTTCCGTTTCTCCAGCCACTCATGAATTCGTTTCTCAATAATTGTCTTGTCATATAATGGGATGATTATTTGACTAATCTGGATGCCAGTTCGGTTGCCAGCGAGTACAGACCGAGAGGTCATGAGTTCGAAAGTCCCACAAAAGGCGCAATATAATGATTTCGAATATAATGATTTTTTATTACGGTAATTGTAAAGCTTACGTTTTAGTGTTCCATCAAGATTAATATATTTTGAGGAACCGTGTTCACTGTTTAGCTCTTTATTACACCAACGTCTCGACACTGAGGTAATTCTCAAGGAGAACAAACTTATTTACATTCAAATGCATCACAATGTAAATTGAAAAAGTATATTGTTGTATTGAGACAGCGCTTCATAGTTCGACGTTACTTTTTAGACGAGTACTTCCGTACTCAAAACTCTTGTCTACCAAAATGCAATTTTCCAATCTCAGAATGACTTGAGTTTTCGTTTCTCCATAGAGAAAGACGTTGTTGTCTCATCAAATAATCTGACCACCTTATACGTTGACTACAATTACTCTGATCGAAATGTTTCAATCGAGTGAAGATAACTCATGCCTTGCATTGGTAAACTTTTACAGTAGTCCCTGCAAGTATCGAGATTATGTGGGCGTTTTTCTTCATTAAAATTGAGACGTGTGGCTGAGTGGTTAATACACTGAACCGTCATTCAGGAGACCGGGGTTCGATTCCCATTGTCGGCCATCCTGACAGGGTTTTTTTCGTGGTTTCTCTCTGTCGTTCAGGTCTATACTGGGATGGTCCAGTAATTATTTCTGTCTCAATGTCTCGTATAAATTTCTCTTCAGATTGAAATAATTTTTATGCAAACTCTGTGCCGCTTTTTTTTCAAATCAGCAAAATGTTTATTACCGATTCAACTATTGTGTACATTTCGGTACTTTCTGGTGAATATTCCAGAATCAAAATCAAACCCCACCTCAGATGTTTTTCAAGTAGGTTTTTGGATGAAAACCCACAGTTTATATCCCGGACCGGGCAAAATTATCAACCTCATTTCATATCCTTGCTATATCTCGATGCATCATAGTGAATTGACTCTAGAATCTAGATCGTCATCATTTTCTCTGTATTTTCTCTGTCCTTGCCAGGTAGCCAGCTTTTGATCTCGTGGTCAATGTACCGGTATTCAGTATATGGCAAAATTTTGTGTCACGATTTTGAGGTATGAGCCAGCAGCGCACCTGACTTCCTAATTACAAGAACATCCGAGAATGATATGCTCTGGTTTCTTGCATTTTCATAGTTTACTTGGGCCCGGTTTTACAAATTTCAGTCAAGTACTAATCCACTAACTATCAGTTAAAGGTACGAAAATAACATGTGTAACCATGGTGATAACAAGTTACTCCGATAACTATTGCTTAATCCAGTTTGGTAAAATCTGGCATCAATGCTATTCAAAAGTAAGTGGAAATCACCTAATGTTTCTTAACCTTCATTCTCATTATATCGTTGACATAATATTTTCACAACAACGCCAGAGAAACTGCTCTTCTCTCCAATCTGTTATAAACCAATTTGCTATATATACTACTACCAGAGGGAAACGTGATCATATCACTCCTTGAAAATGCTTAAATATAATTTCACAAAACTTGAAATAAGTTGTGTAAATTCGTATCTGGATAACTTATACGTGTTGTCTGCTATGCAGTGTTTTTCTTTCATCACATCTTATGCTTCGATCACGGATTTTTTTGGTAATAGACCAGGGGGGGGGGGGGGGTTGGTTGCGTAACTCTTCAGACAACTCGTTCGACAACCATATCATTCGTCATCTCTACCGGAGTGACAATCAATTTCTTATTAAACTCCTCAAAGAAGTACCAACTTTTGTCGACACGATGTCTCATTTGACGGATTTGTTTTGTTGAAGCCCATATTGGACGATGGTTGACTCCGAATAAATGCTACCATCTCATTCCGTAAGATCACTCCAACCAGCCAATTGACCTTTTTAATATATCCTCAAAGCCTCATGACACGGTGCTTGGTTCCGAATGAACGCAATGATCTCATTCATCAAGGTCACTCCAACCAGCCAATTTATCATGATTGTAGCCTGGTTGATGGAATGGTTCACAGCCTTCTCAGGCACGGTATCTTTTTCACAATTCACGAAAGATCACATAATCACGGTAATTCGAAGTGTAACTTCTAGCTTTGCTTGAGAGAAGATTGCTGCTATGAATGAACAATCGCCAATGCTGAAAGTGTCAACAATTATATACTTCAATATCGAAATATCACGATTGCTGCGAAAACGTATGACAGGTACTGACATTGCAATCAGCTGTTCGTTATTTGGTGGGATTATTTGGTAGTTCCCACTGGCTGAATTTGATCACGTTGGCTGCATTTGATGATTGCAATCCGAGTACTTAGATCTGTTTCTACAATACTCAATTGGAATCCATTACACCAGACGATTGGCGATGAGTCTTCTGCGCCTGCGCGAATCAATCGCAAACAACCCATCCGGTATATTAAACCACCGTGTAATATGACCTTGAGATAGCAATTTACGATGACAAAATATATAATTTGCCAATAGGAGCTCGAAGATAATACGTATACACGGAACTGTTTGAGATTCAAATGTCTGTGCCTCCTTGATGCTAGTCAAATTGTTGAAATCTAAGTCTCGAACTATTGAGAACGCCTCTTGAGAGAATCACACGTCATTAGTGCAATTAGTGATAATTAACAAATAAGTTGAGCATTGATCCAAAGATACCTATCAAAATATTATTGATGTATGATCTTAATTTGTTATTTTCCGATTTTATTTACTTTCATTTTCTATACTTTTGTCGAATTTTAATCAAACTTGATTGGTAATTCCTTCGTTGAATTATCGTCAGATATAGGTAACTAGTGTTAGTACTACTAGTAGTAGTAGTTGTAAGTAGTGCTTATGAGATAAACGATTCAATTTGATATTTCACGTAATGTCTCATCAATAGTTCAAATTGAAGTAGTTTTCATCATTAATTAATGTTATTTACAAGTAATTCACACCACACCATAATTTTTTATAATGATAAATATTTGTTCTCATACATTCACTTAACATTTTATATGGGAGGTTTCATTTAGATGTAGGCTTTTCGAAGTCTATTGTTACATTTAATTGAGTATTGGATAAACACTCCAGGTTAATCATGATATTCAAAAAATATATATAGCCTGTTGCCAATTGTGATCCACATGATCAATTTGACTTGATTTAAAATCATTTGGATTCAATTAACTCATCAAAATAGTTTCTCATGGACTCGTTAGACGAGTATTCTTAATAACTCTCATGATCTTGGGGATTGATTAGTCGTGATTTTTGGACTTCTTCTACTGTCCACTGAATTACCGTAACAGTTTCAACGTTGGTCTCGAATTACTCTGAAATTAAAGATCTTGATCTCACCTATAAATTTTGGAACAATTTCAACAGAAAGTTTGTTCAGAATTTCGTTCTGAACTGAAATAGAAAACTGATGAGTGATCCCTTTCAACGCTGCAAAAATACATTAGTCTATATTGAATAGCAAGAGATAACGATAATTTCATACTGCTATTGAAAATAGGAAAGCGGTCTGGTGAATTCTACATATCCTATATAATACATGCTGACGAATATTCATCATTTAAATACCATGTACATGTATATGATTTTAAATGATAATACAATGATTGTAAGCTCCTCCCCGTACTTAGCATAGTCCAGCCTACATTACCAGCCATGTGTCTGTCCGAGGTTCGAAGCCCGCCCCTGCCTTCGATGGCTGCCCATATTGATCATATATTTTACTACTACATCCATGGAAATAGTTGATATTATTAATGTATTTTTCTATTTATCATTTGAGAAAAATTTGTTAGAGAATAATTTGTGTTAATTACTTTCAAAATCCAATTATAGAGTATAATCACTAATTTTAATTGCATAGTTATTTCCATGAAATATCTTAATTTTGCTATGGAGGATGTGATGAGGCCTCACAAAGTTCTTGATAATTGCTTCATGATCAGTGGCAGATATGTTACGCCAAAACGTTTCCTACACGTCTCAAAAAGTACATAAATGAGGTAAGCCATATTATACATTATATGGGAATTGTTATAGTATAGGCCTATACATATATATATATATATATATATATATATATATATATATATATGATACTCCATATTGCTGTCTTCTGCAAAAAAATGAAACGCCTGAAGCTACTGACGTGATTCATTCGTCTCAAAAAGTACATAAATGAGGTAAGCTATATTAGAAATAATATGGAAATTATTATATCATCATATATATATATATATATATATATATATATATATATATATATATATATATATATATATATATATATATATATATATATATATATATACATATATACACATATATTTAATACTTGATATTGATGTCTTCACCAAAAAATTAGAACGTTTCAAGACACTCACGTGATTCATTCAGCTAAGGCAGAGCTTCAGTAAATGAAGTCAAATCGGAAGTGATTTTGAATCCCGCATAATGCATGTGTTTTGTAAATTTCAACGTTTCATTATCACCCGATCATTCATGTCGCATGGACCATCTACCTCCGAGACCTAATATCCCTCTGGTATTTCAGATCTGGTGTTGTAATACCCCTTGGTTATTGGTCCATACTATATAAATACCCCCTTCGGAGATATTATAACCCCTTATCAGAATATGTTAGTTGTGATAGGAGGGTATTGAATATCAAGTGATGGTTCACCCTATACCTATATATTACTATCTCAGATATATGGGGGTAACACAGCACTAGGAAAGGTTTGTCATATACCTAAAAATTGAGATTTCTTCTCAATGGAGGTAGTGATGGCTTTTTTTTTTTTTTTTTTGATACCCAAAAAATATGATTTCAGTTGGAGGGGTATAACAACCACAGTGATTGTTCACCCTCCACCTATAATTCATGATTTCATTCGGAAGGAGGTATCACAGTACTAGGGAAGATTACCCACTAACCTAAAATCTAGATTTCAGTTGAATGGGGGTATCACAGCCTCAGGTGTGGTTTACCCTCCACCCATGAGTCACGATTTCAGTCAGAAGGGGGTATCGGAGCACTAGGGATGGTTTATACTCTAACTATGAATCATGATTTCAGTTGTAGAAAGGTATCACATCTCCAGAAATAGTTTACCCTCTACCTACATACCACAACTTCAGTTGGAGGGGGGTATCAAAGCCCTGGGGGGTTTAGGCCTACTCTCTACCTATAAATCATGATTCAATTTGGAGGAGGGTATCGGAGCTCAAGAGATGGTTTGATATCTATAGAAGACTCATGATTTCGTATAAAGAGGGGTATCAGAGCCTCGGCGATGGTTTACCCTTCACCCATAAATCATGGTTTCAGTTAGATAGCCATATTGGAGCCTGTACCTTCAAATCATGATTCCAATCGGAGTGGGGAATCAGAGCCCTAGTGATGATACACTTTTTATCCATGAATCATTATATCAGTTATATAGGGGGGTAACACAGCCCTGAAGATGGTTCACCATATACCTATAAACTATGATTTCAGATGAAAGGGTTATTTCTTGACCCTACGAAAGGTTTACCCCCACCTCAATAGTTTACCTCAAATCATGATTTCAGTTAAAGGAGGTATACAGCCTCAGGGGCCGTACAGATATGATAATCTAATAAAACTAGATCTCATTGGACAATGTACAGCATTCGATCACACACATTTTATACCCACCTCTTCCCCACCTCTGGATTTAAAACAATTAAATTGATTGATATTATTTGAGATTACTGATTGAGGTTTGTGTTGTTATACTTTTCCAACTTGAACCCACAATATAAGTTTCCTAGCGGCAGTCCTCCCTGTCCCAAAATGCTTTAGTAAGGACGATTCGGTTCTTCATCTCTCTGTACCGTGTAATGTGTAACAAGTAATAAAGTTTACGATTAATCGTCCTTCCTATCGCGCACCACTAACACACGGGTCGTCTGCGTCGTCTTGGGTTCAGGTTCGCACGTATATAAACACTCGATCTTGTTTCTTTTTATTTACAAATATTTGACTAGTGATGAAATTAATGTCTGATCTTCATTTTGTTTGTTATTATGATAATGCTATAAATCAGAATGCATTCACGCTCAGGTGTATGAGGTTGAAGAATTTCCTCAAAAACTGACCTTCATTTATTTTCAAATTTGAGGCATATTCACTCGAGTAGGTGATTTGGTGAGTGACATCTTTCAGAACATTATATTTGATCTGAGACATCAGAATCCTAAAACTAGTCTGCTTTTTCTGTCATATTTCACTGTATTTCGGAGAAGATGTACCTCGATAATCATACGCTGTTTTTTGGCAGTGGCTACAATTACATTGCGATATAGGCCTAGTTATATTTTCTTGGTTATATTGAGTAATTATGAAACATGCAGCTTGAGAAGTGTCCGGTATAAATTCATTTCTTGCAGCAGGGAATTGATGAGTTGGCTACGTGGAGCTTGTAAGTTCTGTGCTCGAATATATTCTGCCAACTTGAATTCATCCATAATTAAATCTATAAATATAGGCGTAAACATATATATATATATATATATATATATATATATATATATATATATATACGAGACTCAAAAGATTTCACGCTTTACAATAATGTAAGTTGGCCTAAATAATGTATGAAATTAATCATCCAAATATTGTACACAATAATATCAATATATATATATATTAGACTGATGTCTTCCAATGACGTGAATGTGTGTTATACAACACAGATGGACGTTGAGGGGTAGAGATAGTTGTACCTACATAACTATTACCATGTCACGCGCCAACACATACACGACCAATTACACCATTCTACGGATTAGCCTTAAGGAGTAGACGAAATGTGAGTGCATCATGCTGTCGAGTCGTACATTCTTCCACTCATTCATTCTCAAATCATTCCATCATCGTTTTGACACCTGATTCACTTTTATAAGGGATCAACATACAATTGAAATGAAACGGTACAGCACGTGATGTGGGAGGATGGGTTCGAAATAAGAACAAAATAACATCCAGAAGAGAGTGTACACTTATATATGAGTTATATAATATATGGATAATCTGTATGTATATATATATTTATATATATATATATATATATATATATATATATATATATATATATATATATATATATATATATATATATGATGTTTTGAACTTTCATGGTCAATAGTATATAAATTATTATTATTTCCGGGAATACCAGTTACAATTATTAGAAAAACGATTAGAATTATTTTCCCAACGTTTCAACATGTTTGGACATGTTATCATCAAACATGTTGAAACGTTGAGAAAATAATTCTAATCGTTTTTCTAATAATTGTAACACACATGGTATTCCCGGAAATAATAATAATTCATATATATATATATATATAAATATATATATATATATATATATATATATATATATATATATATATATAGAGAGAGAGAGAGAGAGAGAGAGAGATAATCAAGACTCCATCATATGAAGAATGATTTTAATGGACAAGAAGTCTAAGCTGGATGCAATATCATTCCGCAGGCTCTTCCATTATAATGAGATTGAGCTAATTATTTTATAACATTTATAAGATTCGGAGAGAACAAGTTTCATTAGATATTCCATTTTATTTTGCCATGAAACTTTCCAAGCAAAGTTACGTATAAAAAGTTTCAATCTGTGAATTGTTTCAAAATGGGAAATGTCTTTGCACTTAAGTCTCATTCATCAAGATGTAGAGCGCCATCACACCGAACAAAAACCCACTCCATTTCCCTTCATCCTGCGCTGACTCTTAAAGGCCTATTTCCTTCTTCCTACTCGATTCTCGAACACTTTTGATGTAAACGACGAATGCTCCTCCCATACTATCAGTAAAGCAATGAAAGATGGAGCAGAGTAATTATTGTTAGATATTGTGTAATAATAAAACACGAAATAAAAGTTTATATGGACATGTAAAATGTTGGTGAAGCGCAAATACAACACAATGAAATTGAATGAAATTTCAAGACACAATGAATTGTGTCTTTTGTCGACAGAATCATTGATCAATACTTCATGTTGGTGTAAGGTGTACATTATTTCGAGGATATATGTATATTGTATATTGGTGGAGGTGCCGGGTGCATGGTTGTATCGTCTCTCTACAAGCTAATCCGGCACCTCTACAAAAATGTATTAATTTAGCGTGTATTCCTGAAGGTTCATTGCGTATATATTCTCAAGGATTGACTTCTTTCACCACTCACAGTGCTTTGCATAGTGAGCACATTTCTAAATTTATACGTTATTGTATCATACGTTAAGGCGTTTATAAGTTAAGGCGTATATGTGACTAAGTGTAAATAAATGTCAATTGAAGAAAAGTTGGTGATGAGTACATCAACACTGGAAAATGGATTGATGCTTGTAAATGAAATTGAAATCAAATGACAGCAATCTGAAATAATCTCTGAACTTTGATACTGATAACCAAATTTGTCTGAGCTTGTCAACATTCACCAGATCTATTCACTTGCTTTCAAGCAAAATGGTCAGCGAATATTATCTGAAACTTTCCATTGGTAGCGCTAAGCATAGTTCACAATCTGATCGATAAGTTCAATTGATTAAATAAATGTAATTAGTCCACTCTTATTGAATGTCCGCATAATTACTATATATTCCACAATTCAACTTATTAATTGTGATCTTAAAGAAATACAATTAGATTCTAACTAGAATCAGATGATAACTTAAAGATTTCCCATTTTATAAATGATTCTTCGTCAATATATAACTAAAGGATTTCGTATTCTATGAGTGATTCTTCTCCAATATACTCCTAATATCAAAACGGCTGTCTATCGTAATACAAACACATGTGGAGCATTGTTTTTCAAGTTTCTATTTCCAGGCAAACATTTAAATAGTTGCAATGGGCCAAATTCAAGCCAAAGCTGCATTCAGCCAGTTGCATCAAGCCAAAGCTCTAATTCAGTCTCTCAAAACCGATATGAATGTTAGATTAGATTAGATTAGATATTTATTGGTCAAGGTTGATCATACATGATATTTGACAAGTCATTTACATAGATAAAAATTAAGGTACAACTTAAAATTTTCTCAACTATATAAATATAAATATAGTTAAAATTTAATCTAGTTTTAACCAATTCATTCACTTTCAATACATAAGGTAAAATTTAAAGCATTTAAGTTAAATCTATATCAGTCTTAGTTATCAGTCTGAATATTGTTAGGAATTTTATATAACATACTAAATAAAATACATACTAAAATGTTGTCACTTATCTTCCTGTGAGTCCGAAATGTGAAATGTTGAGGAAGTATTTCAATATGATTATTATTATATTCCCATGAACAATAACTGTCCTAATCAATTTGTCTACAATTCTGTCAATCGATTAAATATTTGATATGGAAATATTTTTTTTGGTATGACATTATTTCTTCTATTTTGGAGAGTTACTCGGACGTATGTTAGAGTGAATGATTCCAATTTTCCAATAATTTCAAGAACACGTTCTCGAATAGCTCACACAACTAAATCAGTTGAAATAACTTCAAAAGCAATCCACTCACGATACAACTCAGAAGAATCAAGGTTTACTGAAAGAAGCTATTAATTTTATATGCGAAAATGTATACATATATATATATATATATATATATATATATATATATATATATATATATATATATATATATATATATATATATATATAATCAAACTTCCACATCAATAAATTTACGAACTGCATAATATATTCATAAGGAACACACTTCATATAACACGTTCATCAGAACATTTCGGAGTTCATCATTGAATTTATCTATCGTCATGATCTCACCTACCACAACTCTTTATTAGCAACATAATCGTATGGACGACGGTACATCGGAAAATATCTTCATTGTGGATTTTTCATCTCTCCTTGAAAAGAATGGAAAAGTTCCACATAGAACATTTCTTCCAATAATGGGAGGAGTTTTTCGACACCCGATAACAGTGTATAATCTCAGACAAGAAAGTTCTCCATCAGGATGGTCGACCGTAGTGGGAATTCCGAACTCGGGCCTTCTGAATAACGGTACAAGAAAGCTAATACCCATCTCAGTACACGACTATTGAATTATTAAATTCATTTTTTCTCATCTGTTCTTTATCCTAATGAAAGAAAATACCATTTGTTTCTAAGATGGTAATGAAAAATGGTTCCACCATGCAAGAGTATAGCCTACACAGTGTAATTGTCATATTATTAGTTACCAACCAATAAAACATGAACAAGTTAGACGCTCTATGTAGGCGTATAAGTATCATCATTGCCAAAACACACATATATTCTCTTATATCTGTGTATTATAAAATAGGGTAGCTGTCGACGAGACAGTTTCCTTGGCAGATGTTTTTTGCTCGTTTCAGTAGGCTAATTAGGTAGTGCAAAATAATAGGAGTCTGGTTTCTGTTTTCTTCTAGGCGACATTTTAAGATGTTATGCACTCATATTTCCTCATTTATGAAACTGTGGTTGAAATAAATTACATGAAAATACCAACAAGAAACTATTCCGTATAATATACTAACCAGAGAGTTTCCTTTAAGAAATTGCTCTATAAGTAAACGAGTTGACATTGTGAGTATATATATATATATATATACATATATAGGCCTCTATATATATATATATATATATATATATATATGTATATATATATATATATATATATATATATATATATATATATATATATTCAATGTGCGTGTTCTTCCAGGAGTTTTTGAAAGAGGAGAATATATAAAAGCGTGAGGGTTGTTTTAAGGATGGTAGTTGGTGAATACAATGATAATGATAAAAACGATGAAGCAGATATATTATCAATGTATGAGCGTAAGGGTTATGAATCATATCCATATCGAGTGAGACTAAACATTCGGTACATGAACATATTCCATGACTTTCGGTATTCATTAGTTTCAGCTTCAAAATAAAAATTTGTCAAGACATGAAAATATTTTCTCCTTTCAATGATAAATGATGTATCGAATACAGAAAGAGAATTCATTTTTTACACTTCTGCATATTTGAGCACTTTGCACAATTAGACCTCAGTTCATTCAAAAGCGTTATGAACTTCGGCTATGTAGAACCACGCTTCCGAATATATAGGCTACTGTTTTGAAAATCTAGAACTGAATATAGTAAATTGATTTATATATTCCTAGTTTTAGTTCCTAATACGTATAAGAATGACGAAATGATTGAATGTTATAGTTGTACGATCAAAGATAGATTCAATGTTACTGAAAATGAAATTACATTGTGTATAAGTTCCAGTGTTGAATATAAGAATAAAATGAAAATTGACAAGTCAGTTTCTATTATAGTTTCGAGTATTGTTACGCGGGTCAGATTACAACCGGAGAAGTGGGACATGTATCAATACCAAATATATCTACTATTGGTTATAATAGTAAGTTATGTTGGTAATTTAGTGCGTATAGTAAATATTATTAAAATAGAGTTAGTTATTAGAGTTATTAAATATCTGCCAAATTAGTGAGTAGTTATTTCTTCGAAGAGAACAAAAAATGTGTGAGCAGAAGAGAAATAGAAGTAAGGGAATTTAGTCTCAAATGGTGAAAATGAAGAAAAAACGTGTTCAATGCTATTTGACCTCAGGGTGTGAGGTAATTCATAGTTTGTCGACTAAAAAAATCGAACACAAAACGATGTGTCATGTGTGAGAAATTGGTACATATTTTAGCGACTCGATGCAGCTGTGAGCTCAACTCAACCAACAGATAACTATATTATCGAAATATAAGTTCAATCTTATTCTTATCTATCTCGGCTTTTCGGGAAACCTAGCGAGAGCGTGCACGAAATTCTTTCCGTTGAGTAAAGATGGAGAAATGAGTGTTATTTTTGGTTTTGAAAACGTCGAATGTAAAGTATATACCAAATAATGTGACGCTAAAACAATGAGTTAATGAAGCAGCGTGTGAGATGCTACCATGAAGTGGGTGCATGGCCCACACGCGTCTATAGGCCTAAGTAGGTCTATAATAGAAACTAATTACTTCAAAAATAATAAATGTGAAGATAAACAAAAGGGAGATATAAAATATGACAACAGACGATGTTAAACCATTAAATGTGATAAAAAGACTTGTAAGAACTCTAATAATTAGTATTTTGTAAATAATGCATCCTTGGATTGTATATAGCAGTAGCAGTATAGCTGTGTAGTAAAACTAATTAATTCTAGGATTTCTCAATGTTCACAAGGAGATTTATATCTGAGAAGTATCTAAATGTTAAATATAGAAATCCCTGTGGATCAAAAGAAGGAAAGACAAAATGGCGTTCTCTCCCATTCTAAACAGTTTTTGAGTGTGGCCATTTATCTTGTTGTAGCTCAGTTTGTCAAAAGAAACAATCTATCACAGTGCGCTTCGTTGATTTGATATCTCAATGTCTTCAGATGGGCGGTAGAAGGCGGGTGGTATCCGAAAGTAGGCAGGAAAATCTCAGCAGGGTCTGACAGAAATTACCAGTACAGTTCTGAACACGAGAAACGAGATACTCGCACTTTAACAGATCGAGTGAATCGACTGTAAAACGAAGACGAACTACATCTAACTCAAGGTGCAGAATAATAATTGTTTTTTATGCATGGCCACGTTAAAATTGTTTCATGCGCAATAAAGAGTATTTTAATTAGGCTTGTATTGTAGTCAATCAGCATACGAAATTCTTCTTGCGTTGATTCACTCTACGCGACATTGAGTGATTGCATTGATTTGAACTTTATTTTCCGGTGGATTTTTCGGTATATATTTTAATGAAGGCTCAAGTCTAGTTGATGTAAGACATGTACCACTCTTTCGATTGGAAGTATAACATATTTATCGGGGGAAAACCACATGGAATATTTCATTTTTTTATTTTCAATTTACACGATATTGCATCATAATAATGTATATTTTCAACAGGACTACATTTTCAATATTGTTTCCTCCCGCAGTTTGATAATTGAATTTGATAATTTGAAATTTAAATTTATTCTCAGAATTATCCTATATCTTGTATTGTTTTTTATGTATTCATTTAGAAGTGTACATTTAGAAGTATTGTTTCCACAGTGCGTTAGTACAATTAGACTAGAAGTTCAATGAAAGAAATTATTAATCATGTTTAATTGTATGAACCTGTAATTATTGCTCCTTGTTATAGAATAGAATCGAAAACCGAATAATAATGATATGATGAACACATCTTGATACATTCATTTTTAGTCGGATATGAATCATAGATTTGGTCTTTTTGTCATGTCATTCTACACAATGATGAATCGATCGCCAGTGAATCAACGTTCACTACAGGAATAAAATATCCACACATCCGGATAAATTGTACAATCTTTTAATCGAGACCCGAATCAATTTCTGACAGGTAACATGTTATGAAAGTATTTATTTCAAAGATCAAAAGCTGAAAATTGTTAAAAACTACCTCATAGAAGTTGTAAAAATACTTGGATAAAATCGGTGATACAGTGATCAGCTATCAGTTGAGCTTTTAATACATTCTACCAATTACATAAATGAAATTCATCAAAAAAATTGCATAAAAACTACCAATATCGATTGTATTGATCACATTATGAAAGCCTATCTCTTGGTACTTCACACAAAAATTCTGATCTGTTATTATCCGACAAATGTATCAATTTTGATTATCTAATGTTGAACAAATCAAACAATAATTTGTTGAAAGTGCAAAACAATTGTTTTTTTGGTAGAAAAAGAAGTTGAATAACGAAATAAACAGGATGTTCAAAAAGCGCTAGCACCTATACCTAATTGTATATGTTTATTTCAAGTTCTTGATTTCTTCTGTGGAACCTTAGTTCACGCGCTAACAATTTCAATGCCCAGATACGTAAGATACAATGGGATGCACTAAGAGTTAGAAGTTGAGATAAATTCCTAATTATGTTCAGATGAAAAGGAAATTGTTTGAATCCTTTCCTCTAGTGTCTTGTGGTCCTCGCTTACCACAGAGAAAGCCGTCCGTTTGACTCCAAACCATGGTCAACTTGAGCTACTGCTGCGAAATGTAAAACCAGATGGGCGCGGGTTCGTGTCCCGATATAGTCATGATATTTATAAACGACATTATTCATTTAACATCATTATTGGGGCTAGGATGATTAGGCAATATCATAATTCTTGTTTTACCCTTCATCACATGATCATTAATGGATATATATGATTTAGGCGTCCCTGATTCTGAAAATGCAAATTTTATTTTGCATGAAACTGCATATTTATGCATATTTACGCGTTTCAAGCGCATATTTAATAATTATCGAGAGTTTTAGTTGACATTCTTATCATTTCCTGTACAATATTATAAAGTACAGTTTCATTTTTTCTCGGGTCGGGGATGGTAGACCTATACACTCTATACTATGCATTGTTAATTTTATAAAAAGCAACTTTTTAAGACAAAATTAACTGTTTATTTTCAATGATCCCAATTCCATTGTTCAGGCCTACATATATTTACCATTGACATTTCCACCATAGCTTTGAACCTGTAATTAAAAGCGTATTTGTTAAATAAGCACTAGATATTATGACATTTTGAGTCCATATTATTTAATTTCGAGCGCATATTTTTGCTTTTTCAAGTGCGTAAGTGCCTGCATGATTTGACTTTTTTAGTGCATAAACATCTAGCCCTAGTTATTATTATTAATTAATTATCACCCATAGGTTCTTACACCTATGTACGCTATAGCTTTCTAGATGGGGTCGTTGAAAACCATCAAAGCAAGTACTTAACCGAAGTGCAGAACGGGAAGTGAAACGTCAGTTTGCTCAGTCGGGCTCGTCAGCATCCAGTTGCATTTTATTTGTGAAGTATTGTACCATCACAAGGGCTAGAGAAAAGCCTGGCTGAAGCTGGAGACAATGAAATATGACTCGATAAAGTTTTCACACAGAAAATATACCAAGTAATTCCTTTTATCTTCTCCTTGTTCTTCGTTTTATTTCATCATTTATCTTACTCCTTATCTGCACTGCCTGTTTCGTGATTTAATACAACTACGTGAAATATTATTATACTCTCTTTCCACACGGAGTTTTGTGAAATCATTTTGTATTTGCATTCTCATTTGGAGATTGAGAACGGAAATATCGAAAATAATTGCTATTTGCTTGTATTATAATATAAGAGTAGAGCATTGATAAATCTACGAGGAACACAGTTTGTGTGTATATATATACATTCATAAATGTTCGTCAAGTCTCTTATCAAACAAATAAGGAACGAATAAGGTAAAGAGCGCTGAAAAGATGTTGATAAATATATAGGCGTTGGTGCAAGGTCTCCCGTTCAAGCCCCGCCACGGTACTTGAGCGTGATTTGATCAGAGTCAAGCCTATGTCAATCGAACGTCAATTTGCTAAGTAACCACTGAAAGACAATTGTAAAAAACGCTTTCATTATTCGTCATTCTGATGACTTAAAATCAACATGTGATTTCTAGATGGATTTCTCTTTTGGCCCACAGAGCGGGTTTCACAGGTATATATTTGTTCAACTCATGACCAAAATCTGAAATAATACTTTTGAAAAATTTCAATTCCTTTTTTCTCAACCATTGGTGTATTCTAGTCACATAAGATAGAATCGAGATATGCACACCTTTGCAGTGTAACCATTCCCTATCTTTCTTCATTAGTCTTTTCTTTGCGTCATAGATTAATTTTGATTTGATTTTGAAACTTATAATAATACCATATACTACGTTGAATAAAAATTCCAACCCTCATTCACCTTGTAGAAGACGGTGATCTTAATGCGGATTGAATTATCAAGGCTGTAAACATTAGCCATACAATACAACTGCATGTATGGGAGATCAAAGTATCACATTACCCCAATGATATATTCAGAATATGCGGAAGGCCCATCTTTACTGTGGGGTTCAGTATTGTTATTTATATTACCCTCAATGCCTACTAGAGATCCGAAAATTATTATCATATAAGCCGAAAACACGTGCTACGCGTGCTCCAAACAAGTTTGAATAATATTTGAGCTTCTTGAATGGTCCATCTAATGAAAAGATCGTGAAAGGGATGCTGAGAGCACACAAAATACAAGGGCGTATATGTGTGTGTAAACCAAACACTTGTAAGAAACTCTTAATGATTTTACGGGTCCATTAAATTGAAAAATAGGGTTCTCAATTGAAAGGGTGCATTTTTATGAATTGAAAATATCTTTTTATAAGATTAATTTGTGATGGGTGATATGAGAGCTGAATAATGGATGGTGATACATTGTAAGAGGAACAAGTGATAAAGTACATTGCGAGTTGGGTACAGGTTGGAGTAACAAGTGAATATTACACACAAAAAGAATGGACTGGTATATGAGTAGCTGGGAGGCAGATTCCAAGAATCAACAAACTTACGATTCACACTACTTTTTTCACGAATTCGAAGGGAATAACCAGGCGAGAATCACAGAATCATTCTAACTCACTATATGTTTCGATCTCATTGAATTCCATCAGGTGTCATCAGCTCATCAACATCTGTAGTACCTTATATGGTACGAGTCTATACGAATGTCGTGCACTCTTAAGAAACAATCATTTCAAGTTACAATTCCTAGCAGTTCGTAAACATGACTGTGCTATGAAAGAATGGGATCGATTTGACGAAATATTAGGTTTTTGATGATAACTTTTGAATGGTATGTGATATCGAAATTCCAATATGGAGAATACACATTTTGAATACCTTAAATATGGTTTATGTAATTACTATTTAGCTCATATCGACTAATTCTCGATCGTATATAGCTAAAAAATGATTGTAGGCCTATATCTGCATACGATTGATACTTATGCGATACGGGATATAAGGTTGTACCACTTATACCATCTTCAAGTTAATAAGAATATCTGAGTTTTCTCCGTATTAGAATTTTGATACATCATATCGTTCGAAAGTTATCACCAAAGAGGTGATATTTCACTAAATCCACCCGATGCGTTTAAGTGCAGATATATTGCAAACAAGTGGTTGCTTTAGGTTTAATAATAATGTACCGTAGAACTTAATTTTCACTCCATTCTCAACTATCATTCTAAATAGATGTAAGTATAATGAACCACAAAACGTCAATTATGAGAATTCCTGGTACACACACGTAGTTGCAATTATACTTAATTTGACAGTATAGTTTTTTATAGCGTCACAATCATTGGGCACTGAAGAAATTGTAATATTTTGAAATGTGTGTAAAATGTTCTCATGAATGCTGGATCACTGTGGTCACTCATTTTCATGATCTTTGGCCAGATAAATGGACCCCTATCTCTATGCATTTTGTCAACTCGAGGCAGATGCAATAGATTTCTTGAATTATAATCATTTACAATAACAAAAACATTTTCTCAAGAATCATTATTACGTATGCATTTTCACGTGGTTCCCTACTCCTCTATGGCACAGGTCAAAACGTAATATAAAATCTCGATAACTTTCTCACTGTGTTGAGAATTGAGATGCAATAGTAGTGTAATTAGTTCAACGGTATAAGCTCACTTATATTTCACCAGCGCGCAAAACCTGTAACGACTCATATTTACTTCTGAAAATTCCGTTCATGTGTACGTACAAGTTATGTAGAAATTATATTCTTAATTGAATGAAATATATTCCTGCATTATTTATGAGTATACCTGTTTCCGATGTCGAACTGGCTGAATCAGTGATATTCTACATAAGGCTCTACATAAGGCTCTACATTTTTTGTTCATGCTTTATTATAAACTTAAAAATACGCTTTCAGTGTAGGCCCAAGTCTATAGTTGAAATGAGAAAATGAAATTAATTTTTCAGACTCAGATGCTTTCTGAAACGTAAATAGTATTTGTTGAGGGAGAAATACAATTCATTCAGTCTAAAAAGTTTGGACGAATTGGATTGCCAACACTATTAGCAACGATATTAATGAAAAAAAAGGTCGGGTATTTTGTCAGTCTGCAACTAATGTCATATAGAAAGGCAGTGACGTAATAACTCGAATTGCGTCGTAAGAAAATGTGTTTCAACCAATGAGGTCAGAGTAAAAAAAAGTTGGGAACCCTGGATGGAATGGTTTGAGTGGGGTATCAAGTTACACCCCTAATTTCAAACATTCTTCTACTACCCCTACACATTATGAAGCCCATCTTCTATTCTGCCATTAGCTTCAATTAGGCATATCAATCATAATTCCATACTTATTAAAACTTCTTATAGCTATACAAGATATGTTACTACCGGCTGAAGAGCACAAGAAAGTTATACGAAATAAAATGAGTGGATGAAAAAAATGTATCACGAGTTCTAACTTTACTGAGAAAATCTTACAGATGTATAATATTTCTGATATCAGAAAACCTATACCATATTTACTTATAGGATAACTGAATATATGAGTATGATTTTTGATCAAGATTTTAATTGATAAGTTTTTAATTAAGTTTCTTTCTTCATAGTTCATATTCGTTCTTCTATACCTTTATTATAATAGATCTTGAAAATGTCTTAATTGGATTTCATTGAAAACATTCTCATCGAGAGAACAATTTATAAAATTGAGAATATTAATTGTTAACTAGATCGTATATTGGTAACGAAATAGTACTAAGATTTCATGTCGGTGTGTATTCTCGGATGCTTTGCATAGAACGCTCGTTACAGCTTTTCGAAGGTTTCAAATGGTCCATAAGGGAAAAAGCAAGTCATAATAAAGGAGGATATAAAAAGGAATGAGAGAAGTAATAAACATTAGTATATGGGGAGGGATGTCAAGTGAGTACATAGAGTAAGATGAAGGGAGATAGGGATGGGTAAATGGAGAATAATGTAAAATGGAAGATTTCGCTTCATAATGGCATGAAGCATTTTCCATATAAATGACGTTAATGTTGAATCCATCTTCCACTGAAATCTGATTCACTTTTCACATTGATTCATTATTCTAAGGAGAGAGAGTATCTTTTTGGGAGCAATTAAACATGAAAAATGCTTGCTTTATAATTTGTTGTAAAAATAAAAAGTGGCAGATGAAATATAGGAGCCAATTTAATAACAAATGTTATACAAAAATGTATACGTAAATGTATGGACTACTTTTAATTTACCCGAACTACACATGTGAGATTTTTTCCTTCATTTTAATCATTGATCTTCACTTTATGAAAACGTTTATTTAAAATAAGTTTTATATGGTTAACAGCAAGTCTACTATTAGGTCAGATGTGATCTCTGACCCAATATAATTAAACGACGTAATAGCTTATTTCGAGATTATGAGCGAAAAGTTTAGGAATATGGCCTCACAGCTGTTGCTCAAAAAATTAATCGAATCGACTACAATTAAAAAACATAAGTATTACCATTGTTTGAGAGATGTGCTTGTTATTCAATGTTAGAAGCCAGCTAAGGCCCTATTCTCTCGTTAAGATCCACTGTTATTGGCAGGAATGTCGACTAGCTTCAGCGCCGCATTTTCTACCTCATTATCAAACACAGACTTACGACATGTTTTTCTTCAACACAATTAACCTTGTATGCATCAGATTCTTCTTTTCATACACTTAATTAAAAACGTCAACTCTATATTGGAAGAGTAAAATGAAGAAACTGCGAGACTTTAACCATGGATACATACATTTCTTAATTAAAATCTATTGCATTAATCGGTTTACATAAGGAAGTTCATCAATATTTTAATTTTTTTTTCCCAATTATTTGTCACACTAGAACTGAGATTGATGGGTTCGACCCTCTCAATTTTCAATATCTTATTGAGAAAATATTCATCGATAGTATTGCAATGTATACTGCATTATTCTTGAATTAAAATTCATCCATAGTGAAGTCTATTGGGTGTATTGTTCATTTTAGTTTAGTGATAATAATTTTGATAATGTTCTCACCAAATACATGTTTTCACTTTATCGAGGCAAACGCAGCATATGCTTTGCAAGATGAGCGAGATATGTGTATGAAGTTTACTAAATAACACTACACACCTTAACGTGTATAAAATACCCGGGGTCTCAACACACCTTAGCTGAAACTGTCAAGTCTATAGAGCCGTGAATCAACGTGCGCAAAATACTGATTGAAGAAAAATAATCTTTTTCGAGCTATTTTATGAGAAATCATTCATCAAATAATCAATTTCTTGGGAACAGATCATCCAATCACGATAATAAAAATCCTTAATGAGGAGTATCATCTGTATACATTCGGTGAAAGTTTGAAGATTTTCGGAGATAATTTTATCTCGAAATTTTTCCTCCCTGCCTTATCTTATGAAGTTTTACTAACATTTGGTCTAGTGTTCCGCAAAAGTGATACAACCAAGAAACAGTTCTATGGCACAGCATTATTAAGTTGATGAATTCGATATATATATATATATATATATATATATATATATGTGTGTATATATATATATATATATATATATATATATATATATATATATATATATATATATATATATATATATATATATATATATATATATATATATTATATATATATATATATATATATATATATATATATATATATATATAGATGGATAGATAGATAGATAGATAGATATGTTCTTCTCCAAAACTTTTGCGTTCTGTATTATGATATACAGTGTTTGGGATTACCGCGTTGATACTGAAAACGGAGACGAATCAAAATGTGAAACACTTTCAGTATATTGATGATAATATGTATGCCATATTGAAAAGTATTTTATATCCGATTTTTCTCTGTGTCATTCAAAGCGGTAAAATCCTAAGATATGTTTCATCATATATATCAGATAAATATATATGAATATGTATATATATATATATATATATATATGAATATAGGTTTTCGAGTAAGAATTTTTCACTATATCCTAGTTAAAATCCAATACGTTAGTTTATGCACTGCGTCTCTTCTCAAGCTCTCAAAACTAGCGTCCCGAATGAACTGAATGTACTTAGTTACTTAAGACACCACTTTTAAAATCTAACTGTATTCATAGATTGCTATACACGTATATGCATGACTTGTAGAAGGTTTCGTTTCTCCCCTTAACTAAATTTCATACGAACTCGTTCGACCAGTATTGGTCAGCCAGAAGGGAGTCTAACATATATCAGCATATGACCCCTTTTTTATACCATCTCTACACTTATAGAGACAACCTACGATAACCCCTTAGAAACCTCACTATTTTCACACAGACCCTTCTAAGACTAGTTTGACCACTACGCATTGAAAAATTTAAAGTTTTCTGAAATATTTTTATGCAGGGTAAGTTTTTCTACATTGGTTTTCTAAAGGATAATGCTATAAGCTTGGGTCAACCCTCGTGATGGCTTTGATTTGTGAATAGGGGTAGCAACCAGTTTGACTAGTAACGTCCAGTAGAAATTTAAAAAATGTCAGTCCAGTTCCACGTGTAAAAATTACTTCCGTGGTGTATAATAATATAGACCTGCACAATTTGAAAGTAGATGAATTTGAAAAATTGGTGTTTCAAATATTTTTTGGCTGAGATTATTTCGTCATTAGTTTGATACAAGAATTTATTTCAGAGGAAAAATTCAAACACATTCATATTTGTGTCCGTATTTTGAATGATAACAATGAAGGGGCATAAGAGAACTGTGTATGATCAATTATACAATTACAGAATATTATAATTTTGCTGTAATTATTATATTCATAATATTGTTTTGATGACACATCATGTATTCATAATATTGTTTTGATGACACATCATGTATTCACACTATTTGAGAACTAACTTCATTTATTATAACTGATTTTAATATGAGAAAAATAAAAACAGTGATATGGTATCCATTTTTTTTTCAAGTTCCGCATTTCAAGTTATTCATTTGATAATGAAAGGACATTGAAAACTGGACTCTACATTTTTTGAAGTATCACACCCTCCCCCCTCCCTCATAGCCAGTGGTCAAACAAGTCTTCTGAGGTATACGTAGCCCCCTACTCAACCCCAATAACTGGTTTCTGATATATTAAAAATGAGTAGTTTTGAACAAATCTATTGTAACTGTTATATCCGTATGGAAATTGCCCCTTTCCCCCCAATTTTGAATACTTAGGTACCCAGGTTATACGTAGAGTGTAGTGGTCAGCTCAGTCTTGTCTTGAACGAAACCAAAGTTGCATCGATCGTGTGCTAGACGTTATTGGTTGTTTAATTCCACAGTTAACAAGTGAGAATGTAAGTTATCAGATGTTATCAAATCAGTCGTTGAGGCTGTTACAGAATTTTGGATTCAACAATCTCTCAGGTACAATTAGAGGTATCAGAAAATGTATTATACATATACACAAGAACATTATATATATATATATATATATATATATATATATATATATATATATATATTTATATATATATATATATTGTGTTTGCTGGAGGCTTCTTTCCTATTTATATTCTTGAATTCCTAAATTATCATGAATTATATATATATATATATATATATATAAATATATATATATATATATATATATATATATGTATGAAATATAAAATATATACATACATTCTATCAGGTGATTACAAATTCTCAAGAATGATATCATGGAGTGCAGAAAATATAATATAAATATGGATATGTTTCATGAGTATATTATTTTTATCTTCATATTTCGAGATTATATCACTGGGAATATGATTATTCACATCAATATAACACATATATATATATATATATATATATATATATATATATATATATATATATATATATATATATATATAAATAAATATATATATATATATAGACCCTATATAGAAATAGAGATATTTTATATGTATAAATATATACATTCATTCCGATAATAAATACTGGAGGAACATGTAAACGGCATTCAAAGAATTGGCACCGTCAGACTTCTCCAAAGTCTTAATTTTTATTCTTCTCGCAGTAAGTGCTAAAGTAAGTATAGTAATGTGCCATACACCCCGCCATTTTCTCACGTTAGCTCCTCCTCATCGTCGGGACGCCGGCATCTCCATTCAGTGGGGCGTCGCGGGCGTCGAAAGCCGCCATTATCATTCAAGCTTTGCCGTTCATTAAATCCAACAGATGTTCGAACTTATATTTAATGGTATATAAAAATATTCCGGCTTTTAAATATGATGGAGTTGTTTGTCGATAAATAAGCTAATTGTTTGTAATTTCCAAGAAATAATTATTTAAATTAATAAGTGTTAATATTCATTAGGATAGCGTAGTATATTTTCTCAGAAGTGCCATAAATATGAGTATACAATTAAATAATTAAATGTGATTGGATTTTTCTTTTGTAGATTTCTAGATTGTCAACCAAATTTTGTAGCATTATGTAGTTTTTTTCACCGATTGAAAAAGTTTACATATCTGGAGAAAATCATTCTCTATCAATCATATGAACTAGAGATCTTTGATAACAATTTTCAATTCGTTGTCAACAAATTCGGATAGATTGGATATGTTCGTTGAATACTTATCATTTGCATTAAAGTCTACAATTAGGTTATTTTTTTGAACAACAGAGCTCTCCATCACTTCGTGAATTGTCCATATCCCTTCATAAACAATGTACGGTACATTATGCCCTTTTTTTTATATTTATCTTCCTGTTGATTATACTATCGTTAGTATTTAATCACCATTTTTATCGAAATATTTGAGTATACTCGACTGCCAGTCACACTCATACAGTGAAATAAATTTAACATATTGATTCATTCAGAAAATAATTATTGAATAGGAAATCTTCAATAATATGATGATAATAATAATATAATTCATGAAGTTCTCAGACGCAATTTATTAATCTCACGGAGATTAAGAAGCGCTGATATAGAAAAACTTCTATTTCTCACCCTACTTATATATTATATATATATATATCCAAAATGTATATGTTATCTAACATTCTCAAAGTGCGAAGAAAATTATTTAATTGACTGTTTGCCTAAATTATATGAGCAATCAAACTTATCTTACTATAATAGTGAATAAATTTGAAGATTGAACTTTGAAGAAACTAGAATTGTTTTGCAACAAAAATGTCCACTGGCATCCGATAACTAACTCCATACAATATCACTTTCCTGTATGACCGATTTACCTAATTTACGTACTCCTTGAAAATATAAACAGAAGACGACCTACGATAGAATAATGATGGCACATGTTTTAAGTCACCCACATAACTTGAAATATATTATGAGCCAAGTAAATATTGAAACAATTATCAATTTCACAAATGAACTCTTTTTCAATCTGTTATTTTCTTCTCTTATCTTCTGAATATTATTTTAACAAACACACGATCATAATGGAAGATCATCTCCATTTATTCAGGAAAAATGCAACGATGGAAATATCACATTCGATTTTAATGTCCACTTCTTTTTAGGCTGTACACATAATTTACTTAATTGCTAGAGCTATTTGAAAGGGTGTGGTACATTTACAAACGTTTCGATATTTGATGAACGACTGCCTAGGTTGTGTGTGGTGAGGTGTTGGGGTAATGTATAGTGTCACAGCGGAAAGGTAGCCAAATGGGGCAACGCCCAGCTTATTGGCATTTTTTTGGTAGATGTATGGCATAGAAATAAATAAATCACACAAATCCATCGAAATGATCTCATCAATCTTCGAAATCAGTTTGATGTGGTTGTTGAAAGATATGATATATCCATATAACAAGTAAGCTGGAATACAGAACAGTCGTACTTTTCTTAAAATTAAATGTACATAACATAACGAAGTGATAGAGAATGCACCAATGTGCCAATACAGAAAAAAATAGTTAGGAAATTTGAAAACCACAAGGACACTAGAATTAAAAGTAAGGATGAAAGTAATCCGCTAACACCTCATACAGTTCACTTCTTACTAGGCCTAGTAAGAAGTCCCCTCGGAGGTTATAGTTTTATATTCACTAGGCTGATTATGGGTATCAATATTTTTCCAAACAATACGATATTTGGGTATTCGATACGATTGTTGAACATGATAAATTATATCGATATATTACGATCAATTCTCCATGTGAAATGAACGATAATCGATGTCAGTTCTCACATCAAGAAACAACCTTATACTTCATACACTGATTGATAAAACGTATCCCAGACATCCTCAACATGTTTATGCGAACCAAGCATTCTAACGGTACGCCTATCATAAGAATACCTTAGAAGATTGGAATCCATGGTTCATTTTTCCAAGTAATTCAAATTATTTACATTTTCCAATAGAAGGGGGAATATTAATTATTTTCACAGAAAATGCATTTGATGATTAGGCAAAGGTTTGAACATGGAAATATAGCGATACTTAAAGACGTAGGAAGGGTTGAGAGTGAAATAAGAGAGATGGAAGTCAAAAGAGGTTGGGGTGCTATAGTTTAATTAAAGTCGTCCTGGATGTTTGAAGAGAAAATAAGAAACGCGATGGAGAGAGCTGGCCGAGTCCAACATATTATATTACTATGTAATTTCATTTCTTTAATATTTATTCACTGTGCTCTAGAATATATTTTATCTCCTTTTCATGTAAATTTCCCTTGAGATTCATTCTCTTCCTTTCCAGTTCTTCTCCCGTATTTTGCTACATCTTTTTATGGATAAAACCGTCTTCCGTTTTTGCATACAGATCGTTTTGTACAGTCAAGAGCAATGCACATTGCAAATTTACTCGAAATGTTCTCATTACGAAACAGATACTTCGACTAACTTATTATGCACAATAAAACGTATTCTTGATGCTGTGGAATGACAAATGATGATTTCAGAAATCGAATCGTAATTGAATTTATGAAGAATCAATTTAATTATACAAAGCAGTAAACCAACGAATATTCACCAATAGTAACAAAAATGTGGTGATAGGAAGGTATGATAGGAATCATTCGTCCTATAATGAGGTACACAATATCCGAAACGACATACCACCTACACTAATCGACTCACTGTCTATTTTTATTGAATCCGATATCATGCAGACCGACTTTTCGAAAGCAGAGCTTCTAATATATGTTTGCCTTATTCTTTATCCCGTACAGAAAACATGCGAAATTGTTTGCGACGAGTCGACTCTCTCTTTACTCTTGGCTAAGCCGCGCTGGAAGCTGCCTAATCAAATCAGTCTCCAAGAAAGAACCAACCAAGTTTCAAACGGAGCCTATAAGGAAAGGATAATAGAACATAAAAGCAGAAGGGAGTGGTGAGGCATACGTAAGGAAAGTGGAACGAAGCGGTGAATTGAAAGTACGGATTTTATACTGAAACTGATTATTTTATAGATTTTCTTCATTTATTTCGTTCCTTTACGTTCTTCTTTATTTCTATTCCTTCGGATACCGCCACGGGCATTCCAATTAGTGTTGAATATGATGTTCTTATTTGAACACAAAATATGAACCAATATAATTTGATCATAAATTATATTATAAAAGTTTTAGGAGATTGCTTTGGTTCAGAGATTTATTTAATCTTCGAGGTGATATTCGTGACGCACATCTATAGGTCCACTGATCACAAGAATAATGCAACAATAATATCGTTGCAGGAGAATTCATATTCATTTCGTAATGTTGTGGTATTGGCATTATTTTTTAACTGGCACAAAAAGGCAACACCGCGATGTTTTTTCAAAAATGTATATGACTCAATATTCTAGTTTTGTGATGATAAATAGTTTATAGAATGTCATAAACTAGACGATTCGCATCTTTTACGATATTATTCAAATGAGAGGGTAATACAGTTGATGACATTCATCATTGGTGACATTTAAATGAACATTATAAAGATTGTCAAGTTTTTAAAGGGTAGTTAGTAGAAGTAGAAGAAATTGGAGTAAAAAGGGGAGTGGCTATAGGTCTTGTCTTTTGAAAATTACTTGAAGAGACGTAAAATGTGAAAGAAGGGGATGAAAAGCAACGACGAGGGGCTAGAAATAATGGAGGTGGGGGTGGATTGTAGAAAATTGATGGAAGAAGATATAGCGAGAGGGGGATGGGTTTTTAGAGAGGGCGCTTTTCGGTGAAAAAGATGGCTGTATGTCTCAACGAATCGTTATACCAAATTAAATAGAGGGTGGTTTTGTATTATAAGAAAAGGGTGACATTTTACTCGACATTTTATATATATGTATCTAGTAATCGTTATAAAACAAATGGAAGACCCACCACTTACAAAGTCTTAGAGATTTCGAATCATCAGAGAACACCAAACGAAAAGGAACCATCTAGCATTTGAGAAGAACATTCTATTTTAAATAATAAAAATGTATAACCTATAATACAAATATTTAATGAATAAAAAACAAATTGATTTAAATGCATGTGCCATTATATAATTTAACAGGTGGGCAGATTGGAAGAGATGTTATGTCAGGTTAAAAATATCATGATCTGCTCTGAAAAATCGCTGGTTTTGTTTTTCATACTCATGAATAAACCAAATACTGTTGTTAATAATAATATGTCTATAATACGTGACGTTTAGAAGGTATTTGGTCTTGGATGAAAAATCTGAATGAGGCTGAATCAGATGATGAAGAAAATTATAAATATCATGTTACATGTGATAGCAATGGTGTAATGTCACGTTACTTTATTGTTGAATTGATTATCATATAAACGTTTCTGTTTCTGATATGTATGTGTGAATTACAAATGCGATAATGCATTGTTTCAAAAAAGCTAGATATCGGTTTGTTAGCAATAAGATCGATCCGGATTCCTCCGACCATAGTTATTATGTAATTACAAAAGATGGGTCCATGTTTTTTTACTCGTTAATTTGACGATTTGATAGGCGTACGGTGAATATTTTGCCACGCTTTGTGATCTCTACACTTGAGATGATCTTGTTTTGAAAAACGTAGTAAAGAGATTGTAGGGTGGATGAGAATTGGAGGGTGAGGGGTGATTCACTGCAGGGTTTTCTGGTAGGGTCCTTCACGGAAATCCAAGAAGAAAATATTCCTATCGCTGCTCTAGCTTGGCACTTCAATCATGGGCTTGAAAATGTCAAATTAATGAATCCAAAATATCAGGAGAGAATCTTACCGTATGTATTGTTTCATTCTCATTTCAGTAGAAATCAGTAATCTTTCAAGACACATTTTAGTATTCATTCATATGAATATGTCGGACTTTTTTATCTCTTGAATGAGCGAATAAGTTACGAGATGTGTTTAAATTTCATTTCTTCACTCAAATAATCTCATTTGAGGTCGATTCGGATATGCATGAAGAGATGACCTGCTATACTTATGAATATATTTTGTGATGTAAAATATACATGAAGGCCCTATGAGAGTGTGTACTGTGTACTGAACCAACTCAATGAAAATAAGTACAGATTGATATTCTTCCGGTTTTGAAATATAGCTGACTAAACATTGCTAGCTAATATGCAACTAAACAAACTCAATGAAAATAAGTAGCCTATATAATTATATTCTTCCGATTTTGAATGATAGCTTCCTTGCAGTACTCAAATGTCATCTCATCAACAGATGCACACAATCGTTGAAACAGTGTAACACAGTGTAATCATTGAACAGCTATAACTTCCAAACGTCTAATCCCATTTCAATGAAAAATCAAATAGAAACTTTTAATCATTTCGCCTGCGTCAATATACTCTAGTTCTATATATCTATCAATTTTTGGTACAAAGTATGCTCAAATTCCTGCTTTGGTAGCCGACAATTATGTGGATTTTGCACAAGTCTAGGTACCACTCGACCAGATAACATTGATGGCAATATAAAAGTGACAGATTATGGAATATTATAAACAATGACATTTTCGTTTACTTTACACCTGTAATCTTTGTTTTGAAACATGTTGTATAACAGTATCAGTGGAGTAACGCAAATAAACAAACGAGTTTTTGATGATGTTTTGCTAATAGTTATAGCCAGATTGACGAGGTGTCTGTGGGGGTTGAGGATAGAGGAGGGTGCTGCAAAAAGACTTTCAATTATAAGTAACTTCCTTATAAAATATTAGTGATACCATATTCTTAATATCATTTACTTCACATTTGCCATGATTCGAAGCCAATATATAGCCCAGGACTACTAAGAGGGGTATTGATATTTTGCATCACAAATATACGAACGTATACATTCTTGAAGTGATACTGAATAAGAGCTAATTCCCCCACCACTATACTTCTATCACAGATCTGTGCTTAATGATGATGATGAAATTCGATGAATTTCATCATTTTACCCATTCATATAATAATATGAATATATATATTCGGTTTCACGCAGCCTGATGACCAACACGGATCCCTGAAGATGACAAGAGCTTTTTTGCCGAAACGTCGGACCAACGGATCTTTTCAGATCCAACAACTGTATCCAAGAGAGCAAACGTCGTTGTCCCGAGAAAAGACTTTGGGTGGATTGCAAGAACGAAGTTTAACCCCGGTCTACTTTAGACGCCGACTAAGTACAAAATAGCATTACAGAGGCAATGCTATTTTGTACTTAGACGGCGTCTAAAGTAGACCGGGATTAAACTTCGTTCTTGCAATCCACCCAATAACATCTACATTTGACCGCGAGAACATCCGAAACAACACATACACACACACACATATATATATATATATATATATATATATATATATATATATATATATATATATATTAATTTGATCATCAACACATAAGATGGGAATTGCCTGGGATAAAAATATGAATAGGATGGTAAATACGATTTCTTTATCCATCACCCATCAGAATAACAGCTGGTGAGCGAAAAGCAGGTGATTAGAGGTCAACTGTCAAACTCATTTGCGATATGTTCGAAAATCCAAATATATGCGTCTATTACTGGTTTCTATTGATAGTATAGTAGGCCTATGGAGATGAAGATGAATAAAAGTTCACGAGGAAATTGTACTTTCTATATAATATATGGACGTGCGCTCTCATTGGTATAGTGTTGTCTGAATCCAAGTTTTTACTATTTTTTATTTTTTCATTGAAATGTTACAAACCTGTTGCCCACTCATTATGAACTCACACTTTTTCAAGCATTTGAAGGTAAAATCATGGTAGAATTCATGAAGAAATACATTCCAAAACATGTATACGATTTTAAAGGCACTATCGGTTATATAATTGAAGTATACATATATATACGGATATATACACGGATATATACGGATATATATATATATATATATATATATATGTATGTGTGTGTGTACTGTACACGGATATATACACGTAAATATACAGGTATATAAATTGTTCCTTGTGCTTGTATGTGGTCACTTGGTTGCTTAAACGTGTGAAACACCCTTTAAGAAACGCGAAACACCTTTGCCTTGTAACAATTTTACAACTGGCCGCACCACAATGAACCACAAGTGAAGTGTAAAGGAGGATTACACCTAACTCTCTATAGGTCGACATTTCTGAAACCCTATCACAATAATGATTAGACAGAACACACACGGTAGAACAGATATATTGAATATGAAATAAGAACAGAAATAGGGGCAATATGTTGTATCAATACAAATCTTGCCAACTTCATAATTATGAATTAGAATAATGTGAAAAGAACGAGAAGGAAGAATTTGTTGAAGGAAATGTTAGTTAAATATTAAATGTATATATTGTGATGTAAGTTATATTCGTAACTAAACGGTCTCCATTTTTTAAAATTTTTTTTAAAAAAAATCAAGTATAACTGAGAGCTGGTTATATGGAGTCGGGATTAAGAAAAATCATGAATTATTAGGGGAAAATGACAAGCATATTATTCATGGTCACTGTCAAAAAAAAATATATTTGAATGAGTATTGAGCAGGGATTTATAATACTGGTGCCAGACTTTATTGAATGGATACAAGAAATATCAACAATGTAACGTACTACAATGTTTATTTTGAACTTAGTGAAGATGTCATTGACGTTTTGTGACTTATTATCAACATCGGAAATGAGATAATCCAGAGGGCGTCAGAAACCGTAGTAGTGCATACAAAAAGTGTCAAACAAGCCTCATATTTACTCAATTTATTTTATGAACAAGCAAATTATTAATGATTCCTCATGCTTTATTGTATTAAGAGAATAAGAATGGGCAGTATCCTCAACCTACGTTTCTCGAATTTAGTTTTTGTAATAAAATACCTAATAATCGTCACCTAATTTTATTAATGAAATGAGCGTCTACAAACGCCCTTCCTACGTCAACAGCGCATTGTTTTCTCATTGACAATGATGATTTTAATTGAGTAGAACAGGAACGTACGTGCCACTTCACTCGAAGGTTTCTCTCATACACTTTTCAGAAGTATCATGATATAAACAGCAGATATTTAATTTTAAACAATATTCTCCTTTTTTTAATCTCTATTAACAAGTACGTTCAGATAATGGAATATAGTTGTCACTCTCATTCAGACTATAGCTAGAGGTTACAGGCTACAGTCAGGCAGCCAGCCAGCTGAAACTAAAGAATATGCTGTTAGAAAATATAAGTATAGTTTTTCCAGATCGTTCGTATAATTTCTCAATTCATATTCGAATCACAACAGTCATTTGTAACCAATTAGTTATGAAGATATTTATCTTTAACGGTTTTATATCGTATTCGATTAGTTTATGCGTTGCAGAGGTGAAAAAACGTTTGGTAACATACCAGACGCTGTCGAAAAAGAGGTCAAGTCATGATTTGGAACGATTCTCAGAATTGCATAGAATACTTTGCTACGTCAAGGTGCTTATAATATGGTCTAGCGGTCATATCACTCTTTCACGATTACGTGTGGGGGCGTGTAACACAACATTAAATTCACTGAATTAAAAAAAAAGAATTGTATCAATTTATCAATCAATATGTACAGTGATTGTGTTTCTATTCAACGAAAGTATGTAATTTTGAATCCATTCATTGAATCCAATTCGAAATGAGCTTGATATTTTGAAATTTTTTTACGAGACAATTTCTGTCGTAGAAAATGAATTCCAGTGAATCTACAATTCACATCAATCAACGCTAGTTGATAACTTCTTCCGAATTGAAAAAGCAGAAAGAAGTATGAGATAGAATTTGGTATGTGATCATGTCTACCAACATAATAAATATTTAAATGGTCACTGTTTATCTTTCCTCATTGAAAGGAAGAACAAAATTACGAATTTTGTATGACTTGGCTATACCTTATAATATATTTTATGCAAGCACAAGAGTTAAGCATACGAATAATAATGGTTATTACTTTGTTTCTAAATTAACATTTTATTCTCGTATCATAACAAAGTTTCTTGGTCGTTTTTCAGTTCTTAACTAAGTCCAAAGCTTTTTGCTTTGCTTCATTTTACTCCATAACTTTATCATAATAAAAAAATAATATTTTGTATTATTTCACTGCCTCTAAATACTCGCGAGTTTCAGACGTTTTAATGATATTTCTGAGTCGAGGAAACTTTTTATGTATGCGTCGTAATAGAGGCGTGGTCTTATATACAATACATAAGAAAGAAAGAGAAAGACTGATTTCTGAATTAAGGTGTGCGAGTGAGAAAGAGATACTTTTTACATTACTAAAGAAGTTGAGAAAGATGAAAGGATAGCAGAATTAACTGAGTAAGCTCGTTTATCAAAAAAACGTTTCGTACAAAAAGTGATGTTTATGTTCACATTCTCTCATATGGCCAGACGTGCTCCGCTACATGATTCGAAGAAATGTCATTGAATCATTGAAATAATTATTAAGTAAGTGGATAACAAATAGAATATATATTATTGATTGAGATATCGATGAACAATTACACAAAAATACACTTTCTGTAGATCTAGTAATTGACGAGGAATAAAACATCAGCCATGATCAAATGTGTACGATTGATGTTATGGTATGGCACTCCGCATTTCAACAGATTTATTTGATAAGAAAATAATAACATGAGGGTAGCTCCAACGCGGTTCTATTGAATAGTTTCGTCCATCACTAGAACTGGTAGAATGATATATAGTTTCTTGATGTGTGAACAATTTCATCTCGAAGCCGTATGCCGTATTCGAGATTCCATTTAATTCTTGAAGAAGGTCTGTATTTTTGGTAGGCGAATGTATAGATTTAAAATGCAGAAGCGAGAGCGACTTTGAAAAGCCTGATTAAAAACGGGAGAGAAGACAGAAAATTCTACGTAGAAATTTTATTATTAGTTAAAGAGTTTGTAAGCTCGTCTTGGATTGGTCGTCTTTTGAAATTAAGAATCTCCCCTTTTCGTATTTCCCTTTTTTTAAGGGGTTCTAAAATACTCCTTTTCCATCTCCTTATATTTCCACCCTCTACAAGTCTCCACCATCAACTTTTTACCCTTAACAATATGCAAAGTTCATTCGTTAACCCCTACTTTTCCTTTTTCCACTTCCTCACCCCCTCTTTTAATTCTAGGCGACCATTTTGAAAGTTCCTTAATATTTTGAGAACAACTCGACTGTTAAGAAAATGAAGAACGACACAGGGTGCACAATATAATATTTACTTCCTGACATTGAAACAATTAAGTAAGCTGTATAAAACATAATTAAAAAACGTACTCTTATTCTGTTGATTCGGTTCGACCGTTTTGCCTACATCTGAATTATGTATATGTGGTGTTCGTAAATAATATCGACACTATAAATAGCTGATTTGGGAAAAGTAAGCAAAATGCATTTAATTATGCTCGTGATTAAGTGAAAAGTGCAAATTCAACTTCAAAACTTTCATTGAATTTTTGTCTCTTAGAATCATTTCAGATTAACAAATGATGCAAATGAGAGGCCATAATAGTGAAAATAATATAAATTATACCAAATTTCTGCTCAAGTATCTAGCACCATTCATGGCCACATAATTCAATGATGATCTCGATCCAACAATGCTTGTAATAATCGGACACTTGACCAATGTAAGTGGTAATGTAGATCTTATGCATGATATTGGGAAATGACTACACAAAACAATATTTTTTAACTTGAAAAATATCGTTAAATTGATGGTAAAACCATTGTTTTCAATCAAACAAGATGAGCGGCAATAATGTTCATTTCATAACTGTCTGATCGGGGCACTGTTTGGCGCTCCCGTTCAATTGAAATGGTGTTATTGAAATCAGTGAATTTGATATTATTTATTGTAATTAAAAACTAATAAATAATCAAATATAAAATGTTCACGTTGTTTTGAAGGTGGTTGTACAGGGGTAGTTAAGGAAGATTGGATCGTACGGAAAATTACCTTTGCGTAAGAAAATAGTCCCAGACCTCGAAATGGAATTTTCGCTTAACCGAAAATGAGTTTCGAGATAATTTTTTACTGCTCCCTTCCGCCTGTAGGCCTACTCCCACTCTTTTGCCCCCTCAAGTGTCGTCTTCACGACAATAAATATCATCTGAGCTAGGTAGAAGCTAGCTTCACACTTCTCAGTTGCATTAAGAAATTAGTGGGTCAATTTTTCACATGAAAATCATTTTTACAAACTTGATGAACAGAAATGAGAAATGTACTTCATTTTAAGATATGATTGGTATGACTACGAGCATTAATGGTGGATATGTTCGTATCAATAATTATTTTCACTCAGCTAAATACTAAAAGCATCATACTCCATAGGTTATCGAGAATCTATTAAAAAAAAAACTACCGCGTGAATAAGACATACACGTAGACCTATATATTTTCGGAACTTTCTTCTTCCAATACTACACAAAATGATAACAATACGGTTTGTTTGTAATTAAGCCAGAGTAATAGTTTGGAATTTGGGTGACATCAAATGTTTTATACCCGAAAGGAAACGGTTTTTATTGAGCCCTTAATTTTGTTTGATAAAATCATCCCTATATGCATATATATTGAAGTAATTAATCTCTGAGAGCGCCATTTTCTTTTCTAAGAGTTTCATATATAAATTACGATTTCGCCCGGGAGAAAATTTCCATCTCCATCCATTAGTTGCCTTGGGGGCGAGTTTTAATGTTTTTCTTGCCATTCTTCGTCTTAATGGTCTCCTTAAAAGTCATGAAAACTTAACTCATTTGAAAAGTTACACAGTTCAGAAGTGCGCCATTTGTATTACTAAAACTTTTCAAAAACAAGTCAAAGAACTTGAAGAAGTTATTCTTAATTTATTCGTAGAAAAGTGGTATGAAAATTCTTATATAACTGTGCTCTAGATCGAGCTTTTCTCATGAGTAACGCAAAGTGAAGTCACTTTTCTACACAATTTAAAGTCACTGAAAGTAAAATAAATTAACTTATCGCTTATTGGAGTGAGGAATTGTAATTCGAATGAAATATTCTGCTATTGATTCGAGAGAATGCAATTAGCAAAAACCACTGTATAATTATTTCATACTTTCTATAGAAATATTGTTAAGTGTAACACAAATGGGAATTCAATCACACTGTGTTAGCATAGTTCCACACGTCTCCAAAGATCACTAAATCACTTATTCTACCATAAATCTACCTTAACCAATCATTTTCGCAAAAGTTGGCCTATGGACAGTTGAATGTGTTTTCTTCCACTATGTGAAAAATGAAAGTCAACGTTAATTGGAACCAATTATTCTGTGAAAGTGAGTGCACGTCTTCGTCTCTTGACGTACTGTCATTTTCTATATTATCCTACTTTGTGAGTATTGTTTCAAGCTCTTGATCATCCACACACGATATTCTTTACTAGTCATTTTAATACACTTCTCATACCTTGGACAGTTGATAAAATACTTCTTATATAGACTGTGCTAGCGCTTCCCCTCAGCATAGGCAAAGCCATGGGTGGAGTGATAGCATAGGATGAAGCCGTTGCTATACTAGGCATGGGTGGGAGATCAGACTAGAAACCACGTGGCTCGGGGCAAGACTGCGCTAGGAGAGTTATACACACCGATCTGAGATATGGAATTTGATGATATTTATCACTAAAAGATATGTCTTTTTCACGTATTTTCAAATGTTCAATGTAATAGAACATAGAATTGGAAAGTATTAGAAATATTTTTCCCAACAATCACGAACGTTATTATTATGGTGAATTGTCGTCACTGTTTTATTCTATAATTATATTAATTTATATTGTCATATTGATACTTTGAGATTGAGACATGCCCGTAACGTTTTGTTTCTCATAAGTGTTACTTTTGTTTGGTCCGAAATCATGAATAATGAGAATCATATAGTAATAGAATCTAAAAATCTCTTCTAGGCCTACATTCTATCAATTTTGTTGTCAGATGTAATGGAAAAAAAACTTGAAACTGAATAACATGCCTGATAGTATAATGGAAACTCAACAATTTCAACAATGCAATGGTTCGATTTACCACTTCAACAATGAACATATAATTGGGAATTGATAAACATATTCATTTTCACGTTGTTGATTCACACCACATTATTTCAAATGTGACGAAAACCATCAGACAGATATGAATACAACAATATGAACCACATTATCACAATAAGATTCAAATAAAAATGAACAACAATAGAATAATAAGAATGGCTCATCTTTCAGCCTTCACTCAAATTGAATAAAGAATACTACTATTAATTAAATGCATCTCTTATGCATTGTTTGTTGCCACGGCAGATATGATATGAAATAACGCGTAATCGTTTATACAGCATGACATTTGATTAAACAATCATTAACTACTCCAGCGGGGTGTTGAATTAAATAAAATCGCTGAAAGAAATTGCGCTGAAATGACATTGCGGAGAACGATGTAAGAATCCCTAAATAGTTCCTTCAACAGACCAGGACCGTTTTCTTCTCACAGTCCGGAGTGAATAATAAGATTATCTCTCTTCTCATCTTTCTATCGCCTGATTTATCAATTACTGATGCCAATACATCTCAATTAAATATGATCATATCCATTATGTATAGAATGTGTAGTTCAACAAAAAATGTATGAATACACAAATACATCTGACCAAGGTTAGTTCACAATATCTTAGTCATAACATTTCTCACATTATACGTATTAAAACAAGAAATAATCTGCCTCAAATTATTGATAGATGTTCAATTTCTGTAAATTATTCATCAATGAATATAATCATCTCAAGTGTTGTTCAAGTAAATTGAATAACTTGTACAGGGAACGATATATTTTTATTCTCAATTGCTCTCTCTTTACAATTTATAGTCGCACAAGACCGGGGCATTTCGATGCTCAGAGGCTACTAAATTAGAAAAAAAACGTGGGTGTAAGTCACAGGTAAAGAAGCAGAAACAATAGGCCTACTGATTATCATAGCCAGACTTCATTTACCAGTTGAATGATTGCTACATCCGTCATAACAATCAATGAATAAGGTCATTCATTTGGCCTGACTCGAAGCGCCGTTTTGAGAAAAAACCGTGTTACGAGAAATTCGCCGTCTGGCTATCAGACCCGAATCACGTGACTTTTTTACGCCCACCCCGCAGACCCGGCGACGACAAGAATCTCAGCTTCACTCTATACGAGCAATGCTCATCCATGGTCCAAGGCTCACACTCCCAGTTTATGAGACCGCAAGTGTACACAACTCAGAATAAATCGTCGTGTCTATCAAAACTTGAATTTGCTGTGTGCCACTGCTTTGATTGAGACGTCGAGGATTACCAAGGGAAAAATCATTTTTATAGAACTGCTTCAAGCAAAACATATGGTATGATATCAAAACTGAATTCACAAAGAAGGTGCCATTTATACGTCTGAAGATGTACAAACGCGTCTGGCACAATTAGGCGGAAGCAACGAGACTCCAACGTATAGGCTATGTGGGGAAATTTAACATTCTGAAGTCTCATTTTGCGGATTGCCCTTCTGTGATCATTCTGTGATTGGTCCTGAAAAGAACCTTGTCTCTAACGTCGAGAGACTGTTCTTCCTAGAACCATCAAAAGTTCCGCTAGAGGGCAATCCGCAAATGAGACTTCACAGAATGTTTAAATTTTAGCAGCTATAGAGAAGTGAGATTGGTAAATATACATATTATTAAGATTCGATAAGTCAAGAAAGGATTAGTATCCTATTTAAATGTCCTTACCACTGAGGTCTATCCTACACGTATAACAAAATTGAAAGCCGGATATAGCGAAAGTATCAATAGCGAAAGAAGTATGCTCATTCACTTGGAAAAATTACTAATATTCAAAATGTATAAAATAAGACTAAGTTATAAAGCCAGAATGTACCCTCTTGCGGTTAATGAGAGATGTGCTCATAGATAAAACTAACAATATTATCACTTTTGTTTTATCAAACTCTTGTACATAGTTCCGCAGTACTTGTGAAACATAAAACAATGCAACAAAAATTAGAATTTCATCCATTTCATCAAATAATTTTAACAACAAATGAAACGAAAAAAAATGTATACGACTGGAAATAAAACCATGCTGTTGCGAAATGTCAACTAAACAGAATAAATGGATTTATGCTACAATGTTTTGGAGTTCTGTTGTGGCCGGCAGCGGTAATGATCCTAAGAATAAAAAATAACAATAGATTAGTAAATAGGCGTATTATTCTCTCTCTCTCTCTCTCTCTCTCTCTCTCTCTCTCTCTCTCTATACATATATATATATATATACATTACGGACTCGTATGTGCTCGGTAACAATGTGTGTATATTATACAAACATTCAGAAAATTTTACGTTCATATTGAGTAAATATATGCCAACGATGAATTTGATGTCTTTTTTTGTTTTGTTTTATTCTAAGATTAAAAAATAACAATAGTTAAGTAAATAGGCATACTCGACGTACGGTATACACTCGGTAATAATGTGTGTATATTATACAAATGTTTAGAACATTAAATGTTTATTGAGTAAATATGTTGACGATTAGTTTGAACGGCTTTTGTTTTGAGAGCATAGCGAATTTCGTATTTGAAAAACGATGGTGAATTGTTATATTATTTCTCTTATTATTATTGGGTCCAATGTTATTTATCACTAATTTGCTTTTTTATGCTGCTTAACGACCCCACCAATAGATAGGTTGTACGGGGGTACATGAGCGGGTGATAATAAAACGATGGAATGGTGATAGTTGAGAGTAAGTTTACAAAAACCAACGCCTTATGTGGCACTCGAACCCACGCCCGACCTGACTTCAGTTTCTCACAGAGTGAGATTATTGACTGAGCCAAGGGGGTGCCTAAATACACATTTTTTTGCTCTTATCGTTGAAATTATGTTATACTCACAATTCTTTCATGCCAGCAGTTTTTTCTTATCACTTTTTCGATCTCGTATTATATAATATTATAGTGAAATTAGTATATATTTCCTGTAACAATGAGTAATTAATTTTTTTGTTTCCCTCCCTCCCCCCTCCCTTTTATATATACAATTTTTTTGGCATTTTCATTTACTCCTCTAGATGGCCTATCATACTTCTTAACACATTTCATTTTTTCCGCTTCCTTATAGCTCTATAGGTTTTTATTTGTTATTTCATACGCTAGTTAGTTAGGCCTACATTTTCATTTTTCTCTTCATTTTCTTGATTTATTACCGTTATTCCTTTAATGTGTCATTTGTTAATTATTCTGTGTCATTCTAGCAGGCACTGAATGAGATGATCGAGTCTTTTGATAATTTTTTTAATATGACCCATTATGTTTTGTATTTCATAATGATTTGTATTTCAAGATTTGTAGGCCCATTTCATGATAAGTATTTGTGATGAGACAGCCTTGAAGTCTTGAAACAATCAAGAATTGCTGCTCCAAAACGGTCTCAACAATTCATTCTTGACCTTAATTGGGAAACAATGCATGTAAATCGAGATTTAAAAGTTTAGAAAAAGTTTTTTATAACTGGGTGGCAGCTCGCCCTTGTGGTGCCCCATTCGAACGATCCTGCCTTGTCATCTTCATTCCTAATAGAGAAACGATGAGTTAGTGCCAAGGAGGGAAAAAAATTGTCTGTCCACCGTTCACTGTCTTTAGTAATCACTAGGATCCTGTTCAATGATCAATATAATAATACAATTCAATGGAATAGACTAATTGGATGAGCGAAGCGAAGACTCAATTACACTTGACCCGAAAAAAATGTACATGTTTTTTTTTTTTTTTTTTTTTTTGTTCGCGCTCTACAGGTCAAACGAAAATTCAAATTCAATTGAAACTTGGCAAGCCCAAGTGTCATCATCTGGATTGAATCTCATTGATTTTTATGCGCAATCGATTGCACCACTTCTGAGAAAACTAATTTTCCATTTTCCAAATTACCCATAAGAATAAGCCGGAGAAAAATTTTCGTACAAAAAATGTCCTTCAAAAAAATTAAAATTTTCACCGAATTTCAATATAATAATGATACACATGATTCCAAACTTTCACTGGAATCCAATCAGTCGTTTAGATATAAAAATGATTTAATGACATTTTTATACATCATTCAAAGCTATTAAGAAAACCAATTAAATCCAAGCAACAAGTGTCACCAATTATTGAAGAACTATTAAAACGAAGCCTTCTTTATTATCAAAGATATTATTTAGAATGAGTAATGAATATAATTGGATCTCAAGGTGTATATATTGTATCTTAGATTGCATCTAATATTTCCTTCATGATGAGAATAGTCTACGAAATAAATCAACCGAATGAAAACATTAATTTTTAATTTGAATGCCGTCAAAACATCAACTTGATTTAACTTTTTGAAATAATTCAGTTTCATTCTTATTAGCTCATCCATCAACGCGGAAACACATAACGCGTTTTCCTAGTTACAATATGAAGAACTCAACGATTATGAAGAACATGAAGAAATGTATGAAATATCTCACTTTTCTCACAAAAATACAAACAAAATGTTATTCTACCGACAAAAAATATAATAAAGATCAGTTCACACAATGATATCGAAGTATGTTGAAAAGGAATTTCCAGACTTTTCTCTCATCCATTCCATACTTAAACCTAGGAAAGAAGTATAGGTACCTATCGACTGTCCCCCCTCTACCATAACACTCTGGCCACCAATTCCTTAATATTTAGTGCATGCATGGAAGTATATATCCAAGTATATACTTGAATGAGCATAAAAAAGCGTGTAGATGGTCATAGAGTTCCGATCGGTCATTAGAATTGTCACATAACTATTCCATCGTGAACAAGAAGAATACTCGATAATATGGAAGAGTATAACATGAGTGTATACGGTTGATACCAGGTCACTGACAAAAGTGCATGTGATGATGATTATTGTTTGCTTAACGACCCCACCAACAGCTAGGTTATACGGGGGTACGAATGAGCAGATGATTATGATACTAGGAAATGATGTCAGGTGAAATTACGTTTACAAAAACGCATGCCTCATGCGGGACTCGAACCCACGGCCAACGGTGACTTCAGTTTCTGAAGCGAAGCCTCAGCTGATTGAGCTACCTGGAGCGGAAAAGTGCACGTGGAAATTGAAACAACCAAGAACCTCCCTTTAGAAACCTCCCTTTAGATTCTAAGCTTGATAGATGAATCGCTCATCAGAGAAGCAAACCATCATATAATATCCAAAAAATTAAACTCAAAACTAATTGTAACATACTGATGTTATAGAAAGTCTCCCCACCCTCCCTTTCCCATCAACCAGCCTTCCATGCCATTTTGATACGTTTAATAGAAGTTACAAAGGTTCTAACTCAAAAGGAAATCACAAAAAAGGAAATACTTGGAAAACGCCAGATGTTTAATTGAATGATGAACGTGAGGTAACAAAAAGATGAAAAGAAAATCAAATAGATTTTTTCCTCGATGAAGCTTGCAGAAGTTATTGATAAACTTGAATTGATGAATATATAGATTGTACCCATGCTGTCCTTGACTACAGTCATTTTGGAAAACATTCTTTTTTTTTCAGTCTAGGTTATTATTATTATTCTGAGGGTTTTCAACTTTTTCATCTCATTTTTTTCAATACATAAAAAAATATGTTATATTTCTGCTATGGACTAACGGTGGTGAAAGGTTCCAAGTTTATTGGTTGATTCGTACGACCTGTTGACCTTATATACATCGATACACAAACACAATATTCATGCTATAAAAAAGAATATTTTCCATCGAATGAAAATGAATCTTGGCAGAAATTAGCGTACGTGTACGTCCGCGGTCACTATGTTTTCCCGAAATGAGAATTGAATTTCAAGTAAAATCTACTCATATGTTAATCATTGTGCTTGCACTCATATAGGGTGGTAAGATCGCCTTCGTACGAACGATCCTATCTTTCATTCCAAGTCTCAATTGGTGGAAAATGATTCTGTATCAAGTTCCGATGTTAAAAAAAACAAAAATGCCTACAATGTTTTCACATAAACAGTACACGGAGTGCGCGTGTAAATTGTGTAGTAAATTTTCTTCAGGATGCATTTTAATCTGGCTTGATATAGCACGTTGTGCTACCGCAATTGCGTACAGTTAATAGCAATATATGTAAGATGTTTGGTTACAGAAGTGGAGATCGATGGATATTATAATAATCACTATCGCTAACGGATCAACATTGACTACAGCAAGATTGCGCATAGTTCATTCTCATCCACAGGGAGTGTTGCCGCATAATATAAGAATTGACGTTGACAATTCGGAGGACTCAAGCTGTGAGAAGTATATTATCGAATGCACCTTCTTTGGTGACTCGTGATAACCTCGTAAATATATTGGTTTAGAAACTTGGAAGATTGAAAAATATCGAGCAATAATATCTTTGTAGTCTATAAATAGAGTGTGTTAATTTTCTGAGACAATCGAGATATGTGCATAGAAAGTCGATGTGCATACAAAGTTATTACATAAATCGAAGAGTTGTGTCACATCCATTGGAAGATCACTATTCTCGGAAACCAATCATCCGAGTTTGTTATATATTGACATATTTTTCATGGTTTTTGAAACTTCACAGTTTCAGCAATCAAATCGAGCATCAAATATGTAAAATTGTGAATGCAAATTTCCGACAATTTTATTTTTCCAAGAACCGAGTTCTCCTTCCCCTATATTCTTGGGTACACACAAAGTAGTGGGGGTTAAAGTTTGAGTCAGTTTTATTTTAACATCGCATGACATGTATCAGTAGTATATCTTCCGTCTATAGTAAGAGTGCGTTTGAAGGATAGAAAGAAAGTAGTGGTACTGTTCTAATATCATATTATCCATTTCACAACTGAGGGAAACCATAAACTTACTAAACGAATATATGACCAACAAAAGCACTGCGCTTTATTCCATCAGTCAACATGTATACACGGATACACACTAGTTGCTACTTTAGTTGATAATGATTTTAATTGGGGTTAGAATAATAGAGAGTAAGGAAAGTTGCAAATACTTCTAGCTTACGGAGTGATTACAGATCCAGGAAATCTTCTAAGACCTTCATTTACTCTGGCAACCGGACCTCCCGGAGTTGCTGGCAAGTATTGTAGGGATGCCCCCTCTCTTCCCTACCCTTCACCACCCACTGAAACTTCCTCTCACTATTAAACATCTTACGATATTTAAGCTATGGTATTGATATAAGAAACATGTGAAAAAAACAATGAGCTTAGATGAATTATAGGGGGACTACGATTAATTGATCTACACAGGAAAAGATTGATTGATACCGAATATAGGCTATATTACAGGCAATAACAAATGGGACTGATCACAATTAGCCATAAGTTTGATATTTTATCACGTATAAGTGAGCCTATGCAGTCTTCAGAGGTCTAGTTCTATTATGATATATAGAATGATAATAATATCAATAGTGAGAAATCCAAAACTTTTATATTAAATAAATAGTATGACTATCGAAGCAACGTCCTATCACATTGAAATTTGGATGCTTATAAAATAATGATTTGCATGTTGAATATCTGTTACAGGTGTAGGCCTAATGTGAGTCAAATTATAGACGAACCCATGATGGAACTCACATTACAGTATCAGTACAATCACAAGCATTAAACTGCTATAATTTGATGAGTTGAAGAACTTTTGGGATTTAATTTCAATTTTTTTTATTAATATAACAATTTTTATTATTTTTTTGGCATTTCTGATTACATTCTATAGATTGACGAACCTTCTCGATTTTCCATGAAATCTCAGAGCAGAGTAGGCCTATAATGCAAAGTTAGTAGTACTCATTTTAATTTTTCGAGATTCTTTTCGTCAAATTTATGATGGACAATAATTTTCAATTAGGAATTACGCATATGAAAGGTGTAACAGTGAACAATGAAAACAAGTATCTTTGTGAGTGGTATGATGACAATCCCGTAAACAAGAAGCCTAACAAAATGAGCATGAATCCATAATAAAACGTACACAAAAAGTTGACTTGAGATGAGAAATATGTCATAATAATTCAATGATAGTCAAAAGCCACACGCAGAGAATTGCATTATTAATTCTAAAATGAAACCAATGCAAGAAGTGCAATAACTACTATTTAACTATCCTGTGTCCAGGTGAACCGAGGGTGTGCGAGTAATATTGGCGGCGTATGGCGGGTATACAGGCCGGTAACAGGCACGAAGGAATTGCGGCGCCGTGTAAAGCGACGTGATCCCGCCCCACTTTGCACACGACACCAGAGTAGAAGGCGAGGTGCGCACCGTACCGAGCACGACGCTTCGAGCATGGCGGACGACGCTAGCCGTCGGAAAACAGCAGCTTCACTCCAATATCGTCAACTACAGGAATAGCGTATGAATTTACATGGAAATTATTTGAGAACCAACATAAACGGAATTTAAAGAATATATAATAATATAGATTTTAATATTTATGAATCAAATGTTTATACTGCCATTATTGAGGATTAGTTCGAAATACATGAATATGTAATGTTTTCATTCTATACAATAATGAATTATCAAGATATAATGTATTATATATAAACATACACACTGTACAACAAAATAAAAATATTCACAAAAATAAGACATGCATAGGCCCCTATATAAATACATAGGCCTATATTTATGTTCGCAATACATAATATGTATTCATCCACGCAGTTTGTCATTTAGAGATTTCGTTATTTCGTCATTTGTGATAAATGCATTTTATCGGTTGAATATATATTGACACATAAGTTTACATGTCAGTATAAGTATGATAAACCGTTTGTACATCAAACTTACCTATTTTATGTCGTTTACTATTTGACAGTTTACTTTTAGTTGATTCAGCGTTTAGGCAACGAAGCACAAAAATAAAGTTCCATAAACTAACACATCTTATTTCACTCGAGCTAAGTGAGTCTCTGGAAAATTTTCTTCATTATCTTTTTGTTTTGCTTAACTTTCTTCCTTTAATACTTCCATCATAACAAGAAAGAGCACATTCAAGATGAATGTGATGTGCGACAATGTTTTTTAATGTTGGGCTTACAATGAATGCCATGCATGAATAAAGTTGGTGTGATACTTCTAATTGACAAAGCAATCAAATTATTCTTCCATTAGGATTCTAGGAAACAAACGTAAGTAGATATTAAACGTAAATACAATAATCTTAATTTGTATCGGTATGCAGGACAGATTGATAGTGACCATAATCATAACTATACATACAAATTGTATCCCCTAACTGAAGACTTCAGGCAATTTTGAGATTACATCATCCCCATGTACTGTGCTTCACTTAGCCGAAGTTGTCCAAGCATCCAAAAATCATCAACAACTTGCCGAACTAACCCGAAAAACGCTATATATAAAAAGTGCGTCAAGATGAACCTTACAGGCATACAGTTTACAGTATTTTCAATAATTTCTCCAAAAAGTTCTGGAATGTTTTGGACCCATGGTCTATAGTCGAAACTCATGTATACATGCTATGTTAACATAGCAACATATGGTAAGATAGGCAGGCTAACATGTACAAAAGTGCAGGTCGAAATTCAAACCATCCGTATGGGCTAATATACATCCAACTGTGAATTTAAAATAATATTGGTTGAAATAAGTGGTTGTTGTTACACTTTGTACTTCCAAGAGGTATTCCTTAAACGGTTACTAAGCTACCAACACCCCCTCCGGCCCCTGCCCCACACAGTTCCTAGTTCCCAGTCGCCACCCCCCCCCCCCCTCATTCTCTCCTCAAGCGACAACCAACATCTTACCCTTTAAACCACTCTACCAACTTTGTGGTTTAGACATACAGTCTAAGACAAAATACTAGGCTGTCGGAGAAAACTAGAGCAAATGTGAAATCATTGAAATCGTTTCATTGATAAGTTAGTTATGATCCAATATTTTGGTTAAAAAAACGTTCAAGGTCTAGGTTACCAGAATGTGTCTTGTATTACTATCATTTCTTCCAATAAAAAACTATCGTCATTGTTAGATGACTACCTTGTTTGTACGGCAACTATACTTGGTTGCTGAACAGAAAATTCGACTAATTGGCAGTTGCTTACATTGTGAGGTTTTTCCGGTTATAAGGTTATTTGATAACCACAGGAACTGCCTCACGATTACAAATTATTGTATGTGTTCAACGTCCCACCAACAGCTAACTAGTTCATTTGGGGTTAGGTATAAGTGGATGATCAATGAATAATGTTCACAAAAACATTATGCAGGACCTAAGGACCTTGAAGAACTTGAACCTTATACTTTATGCCGGACCATATAGCAATTTGATATGGCAATGTTGGTTTTTGAATGTTAACATGCTCAAAATTAGGGGAGGGGGGCGCCTGAAGAGTGTATACCGGTGAGAAGCATACAAACATCAATATTATCATTCTGAAATATAAATCATTAGAATATAACTGCAAACTAAAAAAAATAATAGATCCGGAATAACGTATACTTTGGAGGTGTGGTTACCTCGAATAGGTACAGCCTCTTCACCAACTTTCACAATCTTCTTTTCAGTATACACGCCCAAGCCCTTTTCACACAACAGAGTATACTTATTCACGGTATATGCTCTTCAGTGCCCCTCCCAAAATAGTGCAACTACAAAAGACAGTGATGACAGTTAGCTTGTTGTATAAGTATTTACTATCTACAAAGTGGACAGTGTCAACACAAAGCTGAATTCAGAAGTGACATAGTGACATAGATCAGAAGCGACATTCAGAAGTGACATAGTCTTAAACCACTATGAACATAGGGTTCAAATAACAGATTAAACAGAATATAGTGTATCAAATAGATAGGATAAACATGGTTTGAAGTATTTGTTAAAACATGGTTATTTATATTGAGGTATAACGACAAACTGTCGTCGAACGACGAATAAGATATTTTGACGTCGGATTATAAATTGATGGGATGATGAGATTGAGGTATAGGTAGTGGGGAGAGTTGGGAAGGAAACGTTCGTGGTCTGTATTGTAGGCATCTATATCGGCAATCACAAAGCGTACAAGAGTAAAACATGAAAAATCTTTGTAACGATAGCTGGTGACGGGGATCGAACTATAGGTCCAATCTAGCTCCGTATGACCCCATTGTCACAATGAGCAAGCCGGTGATGAAACTTAGTATTCATTACGTGCGGATTCAGGAACTATAAATAGCCCACTCTAAATAAGAAATTTCCAAAGAGATCAGTACATTTAGGAGAAACGAATTGAACTATTCCGACCGCCTTCCGTAACTCAGTCAAACAAAGTACATTTTCAGAAACTGAAATTACCGTTGGGTTCCGCATGAGTCGAGTGATTCTTTAACAGCCTTTCACTTATAACAACGTCATAGTATCGTTATCAACTGCGCATTCGTACCCCCAAAAACCTAGCTGTTCGTTGTACACACAATAATCATCATCTACGATCTGATCTTGAAGCTGATTCATGGACTAATTTGGTAGACGCAATCCTGAGATAAAGGTGAATTTAAACTAGAAACTATTATTCTGAAATAAGGGCATCGAAAAGTGGTGACATTTTGGCGAAGCAGGCCTAACCCTATGGGAATAGCACTGCGCATATAATAACAAATAATTCCTGAATCCAAATTTCACTAATGTGTTCAAACGAATTATATCTATATATTTTTCACACTTCAACACAAATCATGTGCAGACCTTGGACCAAATCCAAGGCCTTGGTCCACTTTGCTTGTTTAGTTCTGCAATTAAATTGTCTTACTACATATTTTGATGCTCAGGATGAAATAAGGTGAGTTAAACCAAGTAATAATCTTTCTCCTATATCCATACAGTCGTACATATATGCAACAATATCCTCATAGATATATTTGTAATATTCGAGAAAAATTTCATAGAAGAACAATAACAGGAATACCTTATAATAACCGCGTAGTTGAAAGACCGCATGCACGAGCGTATGCGATGGGCATTGTGTCCATCGCATGAGCCCGAAGAATGGGAATAATATGCAATTGGGAGAAGGTACCAACAAGTGATTCCAAAGTAAATCCCAAATCGAATCAAAGAACCTGCAATCTACAAGAAATAAATTGCACAAATGTGGAAGTATCGAAACATTCAAAGTTTTCAAGTGCAATGAGAAAACAGTCATTCTACGCCATCAATCGAGTGAAATAGGAAACAATAACAAAAAAACAGACAGTTGAATGATATATTCCATGATTATCGTGTATTAGTAAAAATTGATTATATCTTTCGTATGTTCCAGTGCATGTTCGAGCAGAGAAAACGATTTGTTCCTTAGTATTGTTGGCGTGTGGAATACTCACCGAGTACATCCGACAAACGGTAGTAGGAATATATAACTACGGGTCAGTATGATGATGGATGCTAATTAATAAGTGATAATTATCACCTAATTAATCCTACGGTTCGATTGAAAAATATGCTCCTAAAGACGAGATCAATGAGGAGAGAGAAAATATGTATAAGCCAAGTGTTTCTTACTTTCTAGAAAATGCATAGCCTCAAAGAAATGAGCGTGATTGGAATTCTCATAGGAGCCAAGAAATAGATTACAATTTTTTAAGTGAATTTTGTAAAAGATTTTGGGAAATAACTTTTGTAATATCAAAGAGAAATATCAGCACTTGTAGACCCAATCAAATTCTGAGGAAGGATTTACATAATTTTATTTTAATACGTCACTTCCGAAATGTTATATTATTCCTAACTCTTCACATATTATTGTAAAGGTTTCTTATTTCAAGTTTTAAATAATTTTCTATTCAGCCACTCATCTAATATATTGTATCATTTCCTCTATCCATTCTTGAAATCAAAATCCATACATTTTAATATTGATTATTATCCTATCAACATTTGTAGTATATATATTTGTAGTGAGAGACCAATGAAAGTATTTCCCAGGAATGAAAAACTAGAAATGATTGTATTTCAACTGATTTATCACCAAATTATGTAGCGATGCACACAATACCATTGATTTCTCATCTATCAAACTAAAGCAGAGTATAACTCATTCGAGCAATCTCTTGGATATATATATACATATATATATTTATATATATATATATATATATATATATATATATATATATATATATATATATATATATATATATCATATTATTATATATATTATTATATATATATTCTCATCTACCAAACTAAAGCAAAGTATACCCATATAGAAAGTTCTATATATATATTATTATATATATATAAGTATTCTCATCTACCAAACTAAAGCAGAGTATAAGTCATTCGAGCAATCTCTTGGATATATATATATATATATATATATATATATATAATGTATTGACACACAAAAAAAAAATGAAAAAAGGGAGATGGATAATAATTTTTATCTATATCAGGCAACGCAATGATAGGTTGCTGATTCAATAATTGAAATAGTCTAAATGTGTGAAGTATAAAAATAGTCCAAATGTGTGAAGTATAATGTATAGTGTATGTGTACTAGATTATAATGCTGAATATCTACAGTGGCACAGTTCTTTAATTCCAGATTTGAATCAACTGCAAAGAGGGAGTAAATCAACACTATCGTCCTGGGCTACAGAAAATGAACATAATGTGAATGTCTGTATGAGAGAAGTTACATAATTTCAATACATTACATACAATTAGTAATAAATTGTCACCAATAAAAAATTCCGGATGTGTTCATTCTTTAGGTGTAAGGAATATGAAAATATTATTCACAAATCATTATGAGAATAGACGTTGTACAAGTGGTTACTACATGAAATTATGAAGAGCAAAAAGATTGATTCATTTTGTTTATTTTACAGCTAATTGATTGATTGTTGGGGTTCGAGGTACGTCGACACTCGGCAGTGAGGTTGTTTTGTATCAATCGAATAAATATATGCTATAAGCTATAATATTTCTGTATAATATGCATATATTCATGAATATTAGGTATATGTTCATATATATATATATATATATATATATATATATATATATATATATATATATATATATATATATATATATATATATATATATATATATATATATATATATATATATATATATATATATATATATATATATATATATATATATGGATATTGCATTTACATATATGTGTGTGTGTGTAAAATCATAGACCCCCTTCATGAAATTTTCACAAGGATTATATATTATAAAGATCATCTCATATTGTTGATGACGAGAGAACTAGACACTTTTGCATTTAGATGTGTTAGGATATTATTGTTCAATATATACGTATGAAGTACATATCATTGGGTCTCATCAATGATAAGTATGATATTCAATCGACTCAGATGTTCATATTGAGATTATCAGTATTGATAATTGATGTGCACACTCCATTTTAGGTTCATGCACTTTTCAGTCATCAACATCTTATGTTCAATGAAAAAATAAAATTATTTTCCAAAATACGGATGATAAATGCTGGTTCTCATACATTGCATCGGGATTTAATACGGAAATTAACTTACAGACAAACTACATTGTGGCTTATGGGCTGGATACAATAATAGTATAGTATAACTGAACCAACTAAACCGTTTCGAAAATATATATAACTGTTAACAAATATATGATAGTTATTGCATATCATTATAATACACATATATTCATAATGTGGAATTCGATTGAAAGAAAAGGCACATCTTTCAATTTCAAGAACGTTCCGCCAAATTGAATGGAACTTGGTATAATCTACAGTGATTAATTTGTACCGGAACGCACCGGTATGGTGTTCACGTTCTTTCCTTTGAACCGGGAAAAAACGTTCAAAATGATGAAAAGTTTCAAAATTATAAGAGATCAATGATAGGGTGGATTTTTATTCATTCTCTAATACTTTTGCATGCAATTTAATTTTCACAAGGTAGAATATTTTTTTTAATTCTAAGAATGTTTTTCATTACTATTTGTAATGCATAATTATCATTCAATAAAGATGAAAATAATTCTCAACACATTCTTTCAAATACGTTTCAAGGCCAAATTAATCAATCGGATATATATTCTTCACATGGTATTTCTCTAGTAGTGGGGGGGGGGGGATGTTTGCGTTCCGGTTCCTTTTTATCCACAAATTGAGCTCTGGTTATCTATATAATTTGGAGACTTATAGTATGGTAGTTTTAAGGAATGTCTTGTCAATGAACTTCACATGCAATATCTCCATATTCAGTGAGATAGTAGAACAACTGATGTAATGTTTCGGGTCAAATCATCATTTGAAAATTTGAAAATGAATATTGCAATGCATTTTTTTCTATATGCATCATGACAGTCCCAAATTGTACAGAAATGATAAGAGACTGCAGACCTTATATACATTAAAATTTAAGTGTTATAAGTATGTCATGAAAATAATCATCGTATATGAGGTATGTGGAGGATTGATCATTTTGATAATTTATCCACACACACACACACACACACACACTCACATACATCTTCATAATAATTAGTGAGGTAATTTACATGGACGTACATTTTCAATCTAATAAGCATTTTTGTTGTTCGTCTTTTAATTGCTCTCACTGTTGTCAACAAGATGGCGTCTATTTTGAGTCCAGACAAGGCGAGATAATAGAAATAGACATATTTCTCAAGAATATTCGTCAAATCTTTCTGCCATATTCGTCCATTCCGTGGAGCTTGAAGGGTAAGTGTCTTCTTCTCCACCCCTCCTTTCCTTCTATATATATATATATATATATATATATATATATATATATATATATACTGTCGTGGCGTCAAACTCACTCCCACTACCTTACACCCATCCCCTCAGATCGCAGGGGCTGCTTTAGGTAGACGTACACTTCGGTTCAATACTTCTTACAGACGAAGCAAGCCCAGGCAGCATCAAGATGGACGCTTGTGTATCGAAAAAACCGACGCATGTCCAAAGAAAAATCTCGCGCCGCGATACAAATATATGCTGAGAGTGTTACAGTAAAATCTGCTCTAACTTTTGATAGCAGTGAGGTAAATTGGTCTCGTTTTTTGGTAAAAATGAAGTAATATTATTCCGAGTATGAGAGAGGCTACTTCTTATATATATATGTACGAAGATACATTTTATATATATATATATATATATATATATATATATATATATATACACTTATATGAATTGGATTAAAATGTATGGCAAACTATATGGCTGTTGATTTGCTCATCCAAGACAGCCTAATATTACACCGCAACTTACGCGAGCACCTTAATTTATTCATCCATTTATGTATTCATTTATCTATGTATATATATTCATTCATTCAATGATACTCATTCACTTACTTGGATATTTGTTTATTCATTCATTCATCTGATTGTTGATCTATCCATCTATCCATACACTCATGCATTCAGTAATCCATTCGTGTTATAATCAGACATTGGCATTTACTTCAAATTTTATTTTGGGAGAACCCTATTCTCTGATATTGATTTTTCCATTCTGTCAGTGAAGCAAATTTGACTAGATCCATAAGAAGCTTGTAACAAAGTCATACAATGAACTTGAATCATTCAGTACTATAATTCTTCTGTTTCTGCATTCATTTGATTTGATTGATTTAGTTGTCATTAGCAACAGAAAAAAAATGCATCGATATGGCCCATTTTCTGTCAATATCATATGATATTAGATTCACCAACTTCAAACCGTGTGCCTTGAAATCAATTCAACACGCATTAAATGACGTATATGAATAAAAAAAATACATCATAAAAGCTGCCCGTCTGGCTCAGTAAGTCAAAGCATTGTCTTGGAAACTGAGGTCAAGTCGGGCGTGGTTTGAAGTCCCGCATCAGCAATTGATTTTTGAACATCATCCAACTTTTGTAAGCTCAATTTCTACTCCAAAATAAGTAATAAAAACCTAGCTGTTGGTAGAGTCGTTATGAATGCCATAATCACAATCAGTAATATCAAATACTTATCAAAAATTTACAATTCATTTGATCAATAACCTGACATTTATCTTTTTAATTCATTCATGTTAGGTTTGAGTAAGCACTCTTATTCTGTTGTAGAAAATACTGATTATATGAGGCAAGCCAGCTAGCATGGACTGCACTGAAACTGTTATCTTCTGAAAACGTACTAGTTATTATAGGTTGCCGGCATTAACATTTTTATCAACACCATAATTGCTTCTTGACCAGCATATAAATTAATCTAATATTCTCAATAAATGCTACATACATAAGTATAAAACTGAAAATATGATGAAAAATTATGTTTTTCCAGAACTCGATGACCGTTTACTTGAGAACGATGGCGGTAAAATATCTGACAGAAATGACGATTACTCAAATATTCCATAACACTATTATTTTTTGCTTTCCATGATAAATATCAATGAAATAATCTGAAATGTTCAGATTTAATCTGAGAAAAATATCTCGAATTCAAGTCTATTTATCATAAATACACAACTCTTCAAAACTAGTCAGGAAACGGTAATTTATTTTGCAAATTCTTCTATGAGGGGTGAGATAAGTTCTCACCCGTGCATCTACAATACCACGAATTGAACTTATTAGGTAGTTGCATTCAGCCACCGTTATGTAAGTCCATTCAGTCTATTACAAATGAATACACAACTTATGCACCCCCAATAAAAGTGCATCTCAGACACGCGAACAAGAAATTATGCGTAGAAGATGCTGGGGAGGATGACTATCAGGAGGGTTAATATAGACTAATGGCAACACACAATTATAATTGAAATACATTCTGTAGGGTGAATTATTCTCTATCAACATATCCCTGTTATTCAAATTCTGGCACATACAAACTCTATCGTACACGCGACAGTAATGTATCTCACGGAAGAAAAGAAGCACCCTTGCCCAACGAATTATCACTCATATAGCAACGCAGTGGACACACTATGACTTGGTGAATCAAAGGGGTTGTTTTCGTATTCTTGACAGTATATACATAAATGGTTCGATCTTGAAGAAAGTGAGGGGAGCTATGGGGTCATCCCCTGTTGCTCCTGACCACGAGTGTGCTTCCAAGGGGCAATACAGAGCCATTCAAGAAAAAAGTGCGACAACATAAGGTGGTCAGTAATGAGGTACCAAAGTGGACCCCTTATTGTATCACATTATTTCTGGTGAATTGTTTTAAAAATATCTACCACATTTCGGACTGTCTGGAAATAATGGATTCAAAATTGTTGAAGAAGATCATTCCGATTCTCACATACTATATATTTTTTTTCGCTCTTAGAGTGCAACAAACAAATTAAATTATTTTATTTCTCTCGTTAGAGTTGCAATAAATGGAGGTATTCAGGACGTACATTTTCAATCTAATAACATTTTGTTGTTCGTCTTTTAATTGCTCTCCTGTTGTCAAAAAGATGGCGTCTATTGAGTCCAACAAGGCGAGATATAGAAATACATTTTTCTCAAGAATATTCGTCAAATCTTTCTGCCATATTCGTCCAATTCCGTGGAGCTTAAAGGGAAAGTGCTTCTTCTCCACCCCCCCTTTTCCCTTTCTATATTATATATATTATATATATATATATATATATATATATATACTGTCGTGGCGTCAACTCACTCCCACTACCTTACACCCATCCCCTCAGATCGCAGGGGCTGCTTTAGGTAGACGTACACTTCGGTTCAATACTTCTTACAGACGAAGCAAGCCCAGGCAGCATCAAGATGGACGCTTGTGTATCGAAAAACCGACGCATGTCCAAAGAAAAATCTCGCGCCGCGATACAAATATATGCTGAGAGTGTTACAGTAAAATCTGCTCTAACTTTTGATAGCAGTGAGGTAAATTGGTCTCGTTTTTTGGTAAAAATGAAGTAATATTATTCCGAGTATGAGAGAGGCTACTTCTTATATATATATGTACGAAGATACATTTTATATATATATATATATATATATATATATATATATATATATATACACTTATATGAATTGGATTAAAATGTATGGCAAACTATATGGCTGTTGATTTGCTCATCCAAGACAGCCTAATATTACACCGCAACTTACGCGAGCACCTTAATTTATTCATCCATTTATGTATTCATTTATCTATGTATATATATTCATTCATTCAATGATACTCATTCACTTACTTGGATATTTGTTTATTCATTCATTCATCTGATTGTTGATCTATCCATCTATCCATACACTCATGCATTCAGTAATCCATTCGTGTTATAATCAGACATTGGCATTTACTTCAAATTTTATTTTGGGAGAACCCTATTCTCTGATATTGATTTTTCCATTCTGTCAGTGAAGCAAATTTGACTAGATCCATAAGAAGCTTGTAACAAAGTCATACAATGAACTTGAATCATTCAGTACTATAATTCTTCTGTTTCTGCATTCATTTGATTTGATTGATTTAGTTGTCATTAGCAACAGAAAAAAAATGCATCGATATGGCCCATTTTCTGTCAATATCATATGATATTAGATTCACCAACTTCAAACCGTGTGCCTTGAAATCAATTCAACACGCATTAAATGACGTATATGAATAAAAAAAATACATCATAAAAGCTGCCCGTCTGGCTCAGTAAGTCAAAGCATTGTCTTGGAAACTGAGGTCAAGTCGGGCGTGGTTTGAAGTCCCGCATCAGCAATTGATTTTTGAACATCATCCAACTTTTGTAAGCTCAATTTCTACTCCAAAATAAGTAATAAAACCTAGCTGTTGGTAGAGTCGTATGAATGCCATAATCACAATCAGTAATATCAAATACTTATCAAAATTTACAATTCATTTGATCAATAACCTGACATTTATCTTTTTAATTCATCATGTTAGGTTTGAGTAAGCACTCTTATTCTGTTGTAGAAAATACTGATTATATGAGGCAAGCCAGCTAGCATGGACTGCACTGAAACTGTTATCTTCTGAAAACGTACTAGTTATTATAGGTTGCCGGCATTAACATTTTTATCAACACCATAATTGCTTCTTGACCAGCATATAAATTAATCTAATATTCTCAATAAATGCTACATACATAAGTATAAAACTGAAAATATGATGAAAAATTATGTTTTTCCAGAACTCGATGACCGTTTACTTGAGAACGATGGCGGTAAAATATCTGACAGAAATGACGATTACTCAAATATTCCATAACACTATTATTTTTTGCTTTCCATGATAAATATCAATGAAATAATCTGAAATGTTCAGATTTAATCTGAGAAAAATATCTCGAATTCAAGTCTATTTATCATAAATACACAACTCTTCAAAACTAGTCAGGAAACGGTAATTTATTTTGCAAATTCTTCTATGAGGGTGAGATAAGTTCTCACCCGTGCATCTACAATACCACGAATTGAACTTATTAGGTAGTTGCATTCAGCCACCGTTATGTAAGTCCATTCAGTCTATTACAAATGAATACACAACTTATGCACCCCCAATAAAAGTGCATCTCAGACACGCGAACAAGAAATTATGCGTAGAAGATGCTGGGGAGGATGACTATCAGGAGGGTTAATATAGACTAATGGCAACACACAATTATAATTGAAATACATTCTGTAGGTGAATTATTCTCTATCAACATATCCCTGTTATTCAAATTCTGGCACATACAAACTCTATCGTACACGCGACAGTAATGTATCTCACGGAAGAAAAGAAAGCACCCTTGCCCAACGAATTATCACTCATATAGCAACGCAGTGGACACACTATGACTTGGTGAATCAAAGGGGTTGTTTTCGTATTCTTGACAGTATATACATAAATGGTTCGATCTTGAAGAAAGTGAGGGGAGCTATGGGGTCATCCCCTGTTGCTCCTGACCACGAGTGTGCTTCCAAGGGGCAATACAGAGCCATTCAAGAAAAAAGTGCGACAACATAAGGTGGTCAAGTAATGAGGTACCAAAGTGGACCCCTTATTGTATCACATTATTTCTGGTGAATTGTTTTAAAAATATCTACCACATTTCGGGACTGTCTGGAAATAATGGATTCAAAAATTGTTGAAGAAGATCATTCCGATTCTCACATACTATATATTATTTTTTTTTCGCTCTTTAGAGTTGGCAAACAAACAAATTAAAAGTGCTCATTGATTTATATATCGATAATACTTCATACGAATGATAATATTTGTTGGTTTATGTTGGGTTTAACGACGCACTGTACTGATGAAGACGTTCTTTGACGTCGGTGAATGATATATGAGATGATGTGGTGATGAGATGAAAGGCCATTTTAGTATGTGTTTTCGGAAAGTGGGAAGGATTCGGTCGAGAGTCGTTGGTCGTGCCTGGCCCGTTGTTAAAGGAACCATCCCATTATATACCTGAACGACAAAGGTAAGTCACGAAAAACCCCTGTCAGTATAGTTGACCATGCGGGAATCGAACCTCGGTCTTCTGAATGACGGTTCAGTGTGCTAGCCACTCGACCACTCTTCTCAGTCGAATGATAGTAATATAGTGCCAAGACAGTACCGTGTTAATCGAAACCGTGGTACGGTGTGGTCTTCCCGTGTTTGGGAAGTTATCCTCTCTATACTTTCAGATCTATTTTTTCTGGTAATTTCGATATTCACTTCATGCTAGATTTTAAGTTGATTGATTTTCAATAATGAGTGTCTAAGTACAAAAACATACGTTTAGCACCTCCATCCGTAAAAATGTATTCTGGAAACTGCATAGAAAGTTTGTTGACGAAACTTGTCAAAATCTATTCAGAGACAGTTTTCGAACGAATTGATTTTCAATAATGATACGTCGAGTTCACGCAACTGTAAAAGTAAAAGAGTAAAAAAGTAAGAATGTTCCGGAAGATTCAAAAAATGTTCCGCTATAGTTTTTGAGTGGGCTCAAATTGATTCTCGAAAACGCGGCGGTGACTCCACTAAAACACACTTGAGACCCTCCACCCATTAGAACATCAAAACCTGCATGGAACTTCGTGAAGTTTGTAACATGGACGTAAAATTTGATCCAAAAGTTTTAGATTTTGTTAAAAGATGGTTTTGAATGGTCCAGATTGATTTGAGAAAATGCTGAAAATGATTTCACGCAGATCCTCAGGAAGGTTCCACATCTCAAATCCCACTTCCTTTTTAGGCACATTATCTATAATAAGTTAACAATCTAAAACATTCTCAACACAACATCAGTATTATTAAGATCTTCCCTCTTCAACACCAGTGATATTAGTTGTTATCAGCCCAGGTTGTTCCTGGTGAAGAAGCCGGGTTTCCATAAAAAATGTGTTGAAACGACAAAGTGAAAGTGCCGTGTGTCTTTAGACGCAGTTGTACGGAAGAAAACAACTGTTATGTGGCCAAGCAATATACCTAGACATGGCATCTGCATAGGAACCAGGTTTTTCAAATTTCTTAAATTATGAGATCATATTAAGCTGGGATCTCACTCATAAAACCAGCTCTTCCGGAAAATGGAAAACCAAACCGGGCGAAAATATCTTCGGAACGTGGGCGTACAAGTAATAACACATAACTTACGGATGCTTTCCGAACATTTCCAGTTAGAAATATGTAGTAGTAATAGTAATTGTATTTAGCAGATAAGTGCTATCTTCACATGATACAGTTTGTTATGAAAAATTATTATAGTATGATAATACTAATACGAGGCAAAACAATATTACGAAAAGTTCTCTTGTAATCATAACTATAACTAATATGATATTCGAAATTAATATACTTGGGAAGCAATGCTTGACATTTCAGTACATATGCTCATAGCACATCACTGATAAGAAGGAAACAATAGAAATTACACAAATGATTATTTAACATACCATTACTCTAATTTGGTTCTCACAGATCATCCCAAAATGAAATTTTTTCACTTTTCATTTTTTCATCACTTTTGGAGTTGAGTTTACCATTATTGATATACCTAGAACATTCTCTCCTGGATTGTCCTACAATTTTGCACGTTTTGATTTCAATATCCAATCTATTAAGTATTTCCATACCCTTAATAAATATGGAATTATCCTGAGCTTTGTTAGTGGTTCCTGTAATATGCACATTATTCATATTTCCAAAATTAAAATTTCTATAGTCTTGGTTATAGGGAAATTTATAACACAAGTCATTTGCCACTATACCTTTCGTTATTTTGAAAATAAGCACATAGTATTCAACACAATTCTCTGTTTGATAGTACAATCATCTTATATGTGACGGGGACAATTTCACGGACGTATGAGAAATAGTTATTGGGACGAAAAATGTTGAATACAAATTTAATAAAAGGTCAATTCACCTTGATTCTCAATTAATCATAATATTGAGATATGTTGATTACTTTCTACATTTTCCACACAAAAATGAGAAACACGATGACAGAGACATGGAAAATGAGTTGAGTCTCCTCTAAAAACCCTTCACGCCAATTATACTTCACCAATGTAAACGATATATATTGTTCACGTTCCTCATTTTCTGCCTTTTCACCAATTTTCCCTCATGTGTTACTACTAATTCATGAAACATTATATGCACCGACCAAATGGCAAAAAGAATATCTTTTCATCGATTCATGTTTTTTTTAATTACTTTTCATACTCCATTTCTGGTTGACTCCAAGTTTGTGGACGATTAATAAAACTGACTCATGATGGACACATCTCATTTTCGTAGAATAGGAGGAAAGGACAAGTAGCTTTTTGAAACAACCATCAATATTCCACCTTACCTTTCCATTGAACATTTTGCGTTTGAACCTAATGCTTCCTCTCATTGAATAGATGGCATTTCGAAGCATGTGCTAGCTGCCATCTCTAACTAAACATTTTTTTTGGCAAGCTGCGTTTCGGAAGTAAGATTCTCATCAATGAAACTAAACATCATTGATAATCAACATCTTTTGTACGCTGAAATTCGAACTGCCATTTGAACCATTTGATAAAAATCAGAAAATTCACGGTTATTTTAACATGTTTCATATCTGCTTGGGTGTATATACGGCAGCTTTATGACAAAGAACACATGAAGTATGATCAAATAAGTAAGTTAATTCAAGCAAAAAGCGAATGGATGTGGCTGCAAGATTTACGGTAAAAAATATACTCGGCACATGTTTTTATCAATTACTTTTGTCTGTCCATTTCAAACGATATGCGTGGGATAAAGCACAGCAAAAACTCAGTATATGTATCATACCTTAATGTATAGGTTACTTACAGAACAGTGAGTGAAAAAGCGTGCAGTCCTTATAATGTCTTGAAAAATACATAGCCACTAACGGTTATACGTTAGTAATATGAAACAATTAAATGAGAGATGATTTTTTCCTAGAATTGTGATAGCCATCTGTGGAAAGTGAGCAAAAACATGCCATAGACGAACCAAATGGCGTGGATACAACAAATGATTCAATTTATATAAGAATAAAACTTTGAACACCATGCTGTCCCATCCGAGAAAAAATATTAGGATAGTGGAAGAGGTGAGTTTTTGAGTCCTTTTCTGAAATTTGATTTTTCTTATTAGTTTGATTTTTATCACGTTTAGTCTAGACAGGCTCAAAATGGGTCGATTTGAATTTTTTTAACGAATCTTCTATAGCCGTAACATTATAATAGTGATTGTTTTAATGATGTGTATTAACGTTGCTTTCAGAACTTATCATTGTTGTTCAAACAATATGGTGCATATACCTACGATCAACAATTGTCAATGCATGAGCCTCTGTCATACTTATTTCTTATTGTTACTTATTACTTATTGTGATCTTGTAAATCCTCCATTCGACGAGAATAAAATGAATAAAATTGAATAAACTCTGGTCTTATAGCCAGTCCATTCATTGTCAAATTCTCACAATTTATTTTTCAAAAACTGGGGTAAATTGTTGAATATTTTGGGATCATGGTGTCATATAATCACGGAAGTATCTTACAATATACTAAAGAGAAATGAAAACCGTTTCGAGCAAATTTAAAACATCCTAATCATAGATCTTTTTGTGATTGAAAGTTTGTTTCTAATTTGAGTGTCCCAGGTGTCCCAATATCCTGCGTGGTGGTGTGTCCTGGTATCCTGGTATCGTGTGGTGTCCCGTCCAAACAATCTGACATTGTCATTCTTGGCCACAACTGAAAACAATACTGCGTGCCAAGTTTTCGATGTGAATGCAGAGCGGAAAGTTGTCTCAGTTTGGCTCAGTCACCATCGGTTCATATTGCTAACGCAAGTCAAGACAGGCGTGGGTTCGAGTGCCGCACAAAGGAGGGTTTTTAATCATAATTCATAATTCATGCGCTCAAATGCACGAATGCATGCGTCAATCATGATTCATGCGCTCCTTCTTTCCTCCATATAACTTATCATTCGTCAATAAACAATAATGAAGCGATCAGTTTCGTGGGATTTCAGATGTATTATAAATATTCGTTAGGCACAATCTTACATGTAAGGTCTTGTTGTAGATTATCATTAAAAGATCTCATTTCCGATATCATTCCAGGAGTGGGGATGAAAAAATATCGAGTATCTTCTCGCAAGATGTAGTGCGCCATGCATAGGCCTATTCAATCTATTGCAATTAATTTCTTAGAAATTTATAAGAGCTAGAAATAAAATTGAACTCTTCGGCGTCTGTGGTTCTTATACAAAGATGGAGTAGCATTTGAATTATAATTTGTGAGAACTACTGTACATATATCTATATACACTGGCGTCGGAACCGGGGGGGGGCAGGGGGGGCAATGCCCCCCCCAACTTTCGGCCAGGGGGGGGCAAGGGGGGGCAAGAAAAAGGTCTTGCAAAAAAAAATGAAAAGACGAGAAATAGAAAAGACGAAAAAAAGAAGGAAGAGAGAAGGAAAGAAAGAAAAAAAAAAGAAAGAAAGAGTAAGAAGGAAAGATGTAGACCTATTTAGATAGATCAAATCGTACATAGATTCATATTTCACATTGCATAGAAAATCAAATATCAGATGGGCACCTTCAGTTTTAGGAGAAAATTGATTTTTGCATCTAAATCTCATCTGGAACACGTTGAACCATATTAAAAAAGGTGTGATTTAAAGGAATTTGGTGTACTGTTTTGGAATGATAGCTCTGGTAAGTAGTTATTAGTTATCAGAAATCAACAAACAACCCTACCGGCAGTGCTTCTTTCAGATATAAATTATTCATTACAATTTTTGTAAATTTTGTAAATTTCCAAAATTCGAACAGTCGTAACAATGACAATACAATGAAATGGAGAAAGGGAACTTCCAATAAGGGTCGTTCGGTGACTGCCAGGGGCGTCAAATTTAAGGGGCGCTATCGGCGCACATTTGTAACATTCTATTAATAATAATATGTCATAAATCGTATTCTATTTTACTTGTGCATTATTGGGTGGAGAAAATGTTATCATTCGAACAGCATTGTTATCGAAAGACATAGATTTTTCTTGGATCAGCCATTCAGCAAAACTAGCTCTTACCACACTAAAGAATTCATGAATTCCAGAAATTTCGTCCAATTCCCAAACCCGTAGAATCGCATTTAAAAAGATAAATTCACAAAAATTTCCCTGCGGGGCTTGATTCCTCCCTCACTCGCATTCACTTTCACTATGCGCATATAGTTTTTGGGGCTCATAATTTAGTCCTTGCCCGTGGCGCTAAAATGAGCCAGACTGACCCTGCAGTTACAATAACTATGTTTGGCAAATATCAGTTGGGCACATCTAGTTCTTCAAAACAATTATTTTGTCATCTAAATCTTATCTGAAACACGTTAAATCGTGTTAAAAAAGGGTAATTTGAAAAAATTCCCTGCGGGGCCAGAGGGGGTCCTTCCCCATTGCCCCCCGCGGGTCGCATGCTTCGCGTTAACTGGCCTTTGTACAACTGTTCTTATATGGCATTTCTTTTCCAAACTGAGATCCCCCCCTCCCCATCTTGGTATTCTCAGTATTTTGTCCTTCTATCCTGAAAAATACCCAAATGTTATTGAATGTGTGGCACCCCATACTTCCTTCCTCCGCGGGTCGCAATTTTTGAGCTTGCCCCCCCCTACTTTGAAAACGTTCCGACGCCCCTGTCTATATATATATATATATATATATATATATATATATATATATATATATATATATACATATTATATATATATATATATATATATATATATATATATATATATATATATATATATATATATATATATATATATATACATACATATATATATATATATGGTGAGATGTTTTCTTCGGTTGTGCCACGTCTTGCAGTTAGCGGGAAACGACGTTTCGATGAGATTTCACCCATCATCTTCAGGTCTTCTCGGTTTGTAGATCAGCGATCAGCGATTCGATCGCTGATCTACAAACCGAGAAGACCTGAAGATGATGGGTGAAATCTCATCGAAACGTCGTTTCCCGCTAACTGCAAGACGTGGCACAACCGAAGAAAACATCTTACCATGTACCATCGGCCACGAGAATCTCCGTCAACACACATATATATATATATATATATATATATATATATATATATATATATATATATATTCATATGTTCATATATTCAGGATGCAAAATAATACTGTGAGATATAAAAGATATAAGATGAATGGTATAAAAAATGTAAGAGGAAAATGTCTATCATCTGATCATAATAATGTTTAATGTTAATAATTTAGATCCAGATTTGAGATTTAATGAAAATCAATGACAGATAACATATTATTTCCATCTCATATTATTCACAGCGTCTCTTGTGGGTCATCATCAATTTGATATGAGAATTACTAGGAAAATTCACAGGTCATATTTTCCTCAGCACTAAAATAACGATTGATTCGTCAGAAACATTGATGTTATAGTCAATATATAAACACAATAATGAGAGCTTATAGATATCTTTATAAAACCTAAAATATGTCAGCCCAGAATATCTTGACTGAATAAGGATACGTACTTGATAGGTGAGAAACACGATCGAAATTATATCTCTAGGTTTGTGTGCTAATCGTGTATAAAATCAGGCGTATCTCGTAACTATAGCAGGGTAGTATTATATCCCCCGTACAAAAGGAAGGTATAACAAAGTGATGCACTCTAGCGGGTGCGTAGGCAAGCTTTTCCTCACACAAAAGAAAAACGATTGCATTAATAAATCTTAGACTGGTAAGACTATTGTTAAGAATATATGAACACATTATTTACGTAAAATTATGTATGGAAGAAAATTAGGCTCTAATATTAGGGTTGAAAGAAGGCATTCTTATAACCTCCATTAATAACCAATGAGAAGGATCCTGAAATATACATGGTGTTTTTGTGAAGATTTCGTTATATATTCACTTTATACTTTATGTGTATGAATTAATATAATCGTGGTGACCCTACCAATCTTATCATCTTTATTATTTTTGTGTCAATCACTCATCTGCATTTTCAATATCGTAATAAACATATCAAAAGTTGGTATTTCTGATCAACATCGAATCTATCAATTGAATTCTTGAACGCAAAGTGCATAATTCTCAACATGCATGAAACATGATGTAGAAAATGTCTAACCTTCGTAATTCTTTATCAGTTTGACAACTATGAAAACCCAGGACTAGATTCCTAACAAGAATAATTCTTCGTGAAGTTTGTTTGAATCCATTTAGATTAATTCCTTCTCACTCATAAATCACAATAGTTGAAATAACATATTTCACATAATGAAAAATAGCTGGGGTGCAAAGTATAAAATGTTATTCTGAAAGGTTGCAATTTTTCAAATGGAAACATATGCTACATTTCGTGACTTTAATCTGAAATTTCCCTTCCATGAACTAGCTGGATTTCACTTTCGACTAACCCTGAGTTTCCGGTAAAAAATTAACTACCTCACCCTAAAAGCCACCAACTGTCCACTTTGTCCTCACGATAAAAACCCTTTTCAAACAAAGCATTCTTTAGTGAACTCCGAATGGAACTGCTCGGCGTTCGTGATTTTTACATGTATTATAATAACACAAACGTTCCAAACTTGTACATATGCTTTTTTCAATCTCCACCTCACTTTACAACCACTGTAACATTAGCATTAACAAAAAAGGGATACACAAGACAAGTGAGAGAGGAAAAGTTGGAAAATGACACACTACCAGATGAAAAGTATATTTATGTTATTAATATTGAGATGAGAAAGGAAATTGCTGTCATTTTAGAAAGTGTCATTTCCGTGACTCGCCAGTCATTCAAATGGATGTGTTACCACTATATACATAGGCCTACATATATTTATATATACATATATATATATATATATATATATATATATATATATATATATATATATATATATATATATATATATATATATATATATATATTCGATTCGTATAAAGTCAGAAGAAGTCTGGTCGCCATTATTACTATTTTTTCTTTGCTAATATGTTCTTGTATTTCTATTCATTCCATAGTCATGCTATTGTATCGGTCTCAAATTGAACCACCAATCATATGTGATATTTCTGCTATTGGATTCCAATATCCATTGTATAGGTGTTATAGGTATAGGCTTCCTTCCAGCAAAAAAATGTTGGCGTCGTTTTCAACTTGAAAGAGTTGTAATCGCCAACATGGGCATTTTCTTTCGCCTCGTCCATAGATTTACCACTTTGAAATGTGATTAAAAAAAATATTTTTGAATGAAAATACATAACTTGATACAAAATTATTATCGTCTTATCGACGTGCACCCTCAAGACGTTGCTTTGAGCGCTATCTTTATACTTTCTTAGAAACTTCTTTGCGGAGCATCTTCATCGATTTTCCTACTATCATTCAGAAACACTTGGCACGCCCAACAGGAAAGAAAAACTGGACCACTTTCCTACAACAAACTTGAATATTCTGGAAAATATCTTCATCGAACTGAAATTTTTAATAATGTTCTATTGGAGAAGTTGTTCAGGTAAATAATAATATAATGTTTATAGGCTCCACTGTGTTATGAATGCGAGAGTCGGATTAGATATGGCAGGTTTGATTCTCCGGCGCTCCGATAGAGATCGCCAGCTACTAGGACGCAATCGACAATGTGCTGGAAGGCAATAACAAACAATAAAAAACTGTGTTCGATTCTTAATCTGCACTAAACATTTGATTACAGATATAATAAGGTTGGTATGAAATATTCAAATACTGGCAAAATTGAAAATTAAACGGTTATTTTTATTCTAAATAGAAAATGAACTCAAGTTGTGATGATAGTGCCATTTGAATCACGTTTCGTGTAGCTGGCATAAGAACAAACAGTTCCACTGAAGTGAGTTATGTGATGACAGCTTTGAGAACTCATCGCGCATTCATTATGTAGAATTCTTTCTGCAATAAGGATATAATTTTTTTACGCTGTCAATAAATATCGTGGTGAGTGGGTTCGAATCCCGCACACACCATGATGTTTCGTTAATGTCATTAGTCAGTGACGTGTTAATCTCACTCCCGAAATAGATAATGTAACTGGAGTCGTTATTAGAAACAAAATTAATCAATTTTAAATATGTACACTCAGAAACATTAATATTTATATGAAATTATGTATTCATTTGAAATGTGAGTTCCATAGTGCATTCAACTAAAAACTATTTAGTTCAACAATTCAATTAATTTCAATATAGTTATATTGTACTGATAATGATCTGCAAAGTTCATATTTATAATTGATGAATTGACCTTCTTGGTTCTTTTGACGATCTCAACCTACCAACATCCAAATATTTTAGGAGTGAAATTAGCAAGAGATTGAATTGAATTCACTAGATTGAAAAGAGATTGCATTGAAAATTGATTTGTTAAATGATTTGATTGATTTGAAAAGAGATTGGGATTGAACAGAGATCGAAAAGCTTCACACAGACCATGACTGATGCGGGATTCGAACCCCGATCGACTTCATTCTTCATTGAGTTTGTAATCAATTCATATCACAGGTGCTGAAAATGTTACCCTTAAAATCACAATAATGAGTGTTTTATGCTCATTGTCGTTATGTATTTCACGATTCAGTACCTTTTCGGATCTGGTGCCATCTACGCGAAATTTTTCAAAATGATTCGACATTGATGAAAATATGAAATATTTATTCTTTCTTTCTTTACTTCATAGTTTCCTTCAATGAAAGTGCATATCACACGCATATAATGACATCATCTATATAGGATAACGTGAGTTACATAAATATATAATTGTAGGTCTATATATGAGACAATTCATATATGAGATATATTGTTCATATTCATGGAATATTCAACAGTTCATTTGATTTGTTTGGAATTAATGGAAGTGAATGTTGAGTCGTATTTTAGACAAGAGCTATGGGTATTATTCAAACAAAATCTTTTAAGTAGAATAACCCGTAACTTTAAGGTGCTTAAAAAGAGAAGAGACATTGATATGCATTCAAAATAAAAATTAATTGCTTGGGATTACATTTTGAATACAAATTTTTCAAAATCCCTTTCGAGTCTACTTAAAAAAGTAATTTATATATAAAAGAAAAATGACATAAAGTGAAAATGCAAAGGAATTATAAAGTTGAATTAAAAACAGAAAAATTGCCATTCTGTGCTGTTTAACAAACCATGTCGTTGCTAGACTTAGAAGGATTGTATTTTTAAGTGTTTCTTTTATATCGTTGAAGTGGTTTTTCAGCTTTCTGCGTGGTTCAAGTGAACTGTGCACGGATCCTTTGAAAAACCAGTGGTTAAGGTGCTCTAACCCGTATTCTAGAAACAAACAAACGCACACACACACATACACTCACATATATATATATATATATATATATATATATATATATATATATATATATATATATATATATATATATATATATATATCTGTGCGTATTTTTTTTCGTTCCGTCCCATTCATAGAAGTTTATTACTGGAGTGAATTGAAGTGATATTCATTATTGACCACATCATACATACAGAAGGTATTACATATTGATATTGAAAACCTGAAATTGACTGCCACTGTGCATTTCTATTATCTAAGAACGTTCCACAATTTTATTGAAAACATTATCTTTCCGACTAGGCAGAAAATCGATCAAAATTATGCCGAAAAAAATTTTGATTTCCCACTCTTCTGTGAAAAGATATTGCATTATAAGCGAATATGAAACGTCATCAAAAATTGTGGAAAGAATTATCTTAGAATTAAATAAAAGACAATTAAAAAATAAGAACCGGAGGGGAGATTGTTAATAAAAGTAGGGGAAAGGAGGGGGACTATTTGGAGAAGGAGAGGGGATCCCTAAGGGGGGCCAACACAGAAATGGAATGGGGATTTTAGAGAGGGAGGGAGGGAGTCGAAAAGAGTGCTTTCTGAGCTTTTTATTGATTTGCAAACGACGCCTCTACGTCATACAAACGCCCGCCGTCTATAAGAAAACCGATGAGGAAAGAAGAACCGAAACAAACGGTATTAATCAGCCCAAGTCCAGTTATTTTCTATATTTCATGCAGAGGTGAACATATAAATAATTAGAAAGAAATTACCTATGCACGTCTTGCAATAAAATGCAATTCCAAATTGTCCATCATTTTCTGTTTTTGTTTTTTAAAAAAATAGTATAAAATATTCAATTCTAATTTTCAAAAAACATTACTATCTGTAAATGTTGTTCGTTCTTATGGTCAAAGTGTTCCACTTTCAACCAACGTTCAGTCTCTACCTCTTATTTGAACCTCCCCTTATAGCTAATGAGAGGATGAAACTATGAAGTATGAAATTGTCTGAACAGATGTGAAGAGTTGTGTGGGACTTGACGTGTTCGATACACGTCTTGGCTGCTATCGTGGGCAATGGTCGAATAGGGGCGCACGGTTCCTTTGAATCACACATTCAGGTGTTGAGTCAAGACGTTCGAACTTTAGGTTAAGGCTGAGTAGAAGTTTTCAAGTTGACTTTGTGGAACTTCAAGTTAGGCTAGGTTAGTAAATTGTTATGTAGTTGTTGTGTAAAGGGGTATAGTTACAGCTTAAGTACACATGCAACGTCCAATTAAAGTCATTGAAAAATTATTTCTCATGAAAAGGTTTGTATTGAATGTTTTTTTCAAATAAAACGATGATACATTTTCAATTTCTTTTCTACATATTTGTAACTGGTAATTGTGACAACTATCAAAGTTCCTAAAAAAAGAATACATTTGAATCGTGCGAGTGTCTAATTCAAGAAAGTCAAACATTTAAAGAATAGTAGAACAGAAGAGAAGATGTAATAAAAATAAGCATTTTTTTTCATCCACCATGACGTGATTTTATAGACCTAATAAAACTATCAACTATTTGGCCTATCACTAATTTTTTGCATGGCATAATGAGAAACTTCACATAGTGATCATTGCCTAAGAAACTTAGTTCGGGGTGTAAGACATCAACATACGTGAGTTTAGTTTATTTTCAACACCAATCAGGACGGTTTTGACTGACATGACTGCCGAATAAAATTGTGAATACACCTACAAAAAACCTCACTAATAGACTTTTGAGAAGATGAATGTGAACAACAATATTGCATATCACGGTAACATCATATACAGACATACAATGATCTCCGAATACCGTAGAAAGAAGTATTCATAACGAAACAAATAAACTAAATACACTAATACTAATAAACTATAATCTGTATCTCCGAATACTTTTTTTTTATCAATAGTGATTAACGATCACACCAACAGCACGATTATATCGCCTTACGAATAAGCAGGTGATGATGAAACCATAAAGTGATGAAAGGCGAAAGGTCGTTTACAATAACCCATGCCTTATACGGGACTCGAATCCACGTACGAATATACTCTGGATTTTCTGAAGCGGTGCCCAAGCTGATTTAGCCTCTGACGGCGGCTCATGAATCTTAATATAGTGTTTATAATGGTTTATATATATATATAAACTTATATGCCCTATATTTATAACAATTTTTTCAATCTGAGTGAGCGGTGTCTTTGGCTTTATAAAAAAGGTTAAACCGCAATTTGTATTTTGAAGGTGGGTTTACTTGTATCAACAAACCACAGGGGGTTGAAACACCCTTTAAACCCTTCATAAAAAAGGCGTTGAATGAAAAAACGGATCGTGGGGTGAAGGTATATATATATATATATATATATATATATATATAAATATATTAGCGACCGAGTGACGCTATTCACATGGTACATTATTTGAACAGAGACAGAAAATTTGGTAGAATGTTTCAACTTTTTTTCTCTCTCTCAAATAGCGTGTCGTCGCGTGTCAGATGAAAAAAATCCTACCCCTACCCCTTGACGCGTGTTCTATTTCATTAGCCTTGTTACAACACAATTAGGGGCTGTTAGAGGAAACATATATATCAGCTCTATTTTTATTTTCAGCGCACACCTCACGCAAAGCTATTAAAGAATTAAAAGATGCGCGTTGAGTGACATATTCATTTTTCGGTGAACAATCGTTTGGTAACGTGTACCGCATGGATGCTATATAATATTATATCAATAAATAATCATATTATCTGTAGCCATAACATCCTTCATCTTATAAATTCATCTCATTCTTGTATGTCTTTGGTCACTTTGTCTTGAGAGTAAGAATTATTTTTTCAAACTCTGAATTACTAAATATAAATCATCACATCATGTATTTGACGATATGATGATGAGTATTAATTATATTGAGGTGATATAATATCATGATAATTGAGATGTAATATCAAGTTAAATAATTTTCAGAAGTGAATATGTAAGAAAAATATCGACTCCCAAATTGAATTGTATTAATATCCTAATTGTTGATATGAAACGAATTCAAATAATAACCAATCATTCAAATTCTAATAATTTAATGCCGTATCAATGATGATATGCTAGTTGTTGAATTGAGGTGACATTTTGTCTGCGGTGGGTCGATCATCTCTAATTCACCCGGCAGACGGACGTTGAGTACGCGCCAGCATTTCGGACCGTCGCTCCCCAACAACAGTTACAATTCTGGTTAACTCGTGTTGTGTATAAATGGTTGTACGAATTCTGGTTGTGTATAAACCAATGCTGAAAATATTTGTGTATATAATTTCTCTCCAATTTTCTTTTATCCAAGTCATACAAAAATAATAATGTAAAGAATGGATAATAATGATATAAGAGTGATATTCGATGCTTCTATATTTCATTTACAAATTGTAAGGCACTATTTTGGAAAATACAAAAAGTACTTGCTTTCAATACAATTCTGACATTTTCTAGTTGCTAGAGTATGTATGACGCTGAAAAAGTATTGAACATACCCTCTCCTCCCCCACCACTTCTCAAAACATAAACCCAACTTAACCCCTCCCCCCCCACACACACACCTCATAAGTTGGGAAATTTGGTAACAATGCTCCACATAGATTTTTCCTAAAAATAGCTCATGATCTCTTGTTAGTTGAAAGATCCAACAAACAGTAAACAAACCTCTTTCGCAACAAGCCAAATGGAACAAAATGTCGTCTGTGTCTATAATCCAATTCAAATATTTTTGTTAAAAACTTCATCACGTGACTAAAGAGTGTTCTTGCCTTACAAAACATTTACTCTTTATCCTACAGATTGTTGATTAATTATAAAATATCCTTTACAATAACAGTTCACATTTGTTATCCCTTCTGCTCTATTCTCCGAGAGTAGGTATTTATCTCTGCGCTTTCTTTTGCTACTTCCATCTCATCAGCAACATTACAGGCGGCAATTAAATTGAATGGTGTGAGCCCATTTAGGATTAAATGACGCAAAGCAAAACGAAAACTCAGTGATATATATATATATATATATATATATATATATATATATATATATATATATATATATATATATATATATATATATATATATATATGGATTTACGTTCATCTTATTTGAGATGTTACAAAGAATACAAAATTGCTTTTATTCCATCCAATGGTAACAGTGCATGACAAAAGTTCCGACATTTTATTCTCTACAATGAAAAAAATTACATAAGAAACCAAAAAATATATAATTATATGTATATATATATATATATAAAGAGAGAGAGAGAGAGAGAGAGAGAGAGAGAGAGAGATAGAGAGAGAAGGAGACGAACTTGTAATGCCACAAAACTCTATAAGTAAAGTTTCTGTTCACTATTAACGGTCATGAACTCAATTAGATAAGATTATATTTCACTTGAACAATACATCCGTTATTTTCATGTTGATGAACACGTAGATTCGAATTAATTGTAAAAACCACGTATTTTCTGTAATAAATAACATTCATGATAACTGACTGATTTATATCAATTATGTACCCATAGGAGAAGTGAATTAAGATTTGATTAAGTTAACCTCCTCGTGTTATAATAATCGCGGAGGGACTCACACATTTAACTTGTAGTCATTTTTAATTCGTTGATTCGTAGACTATACGATTTTTGGAGACAAATAATACCAATATCGTTCCAAGTGCACGAAAACCTGATATGTTATGTATTATTGTATTATTTTACTATGTTTCATGTATGTTTTATTCAAAAATTGAATAAAAATTGAAAGAAATAAAAATGGAAATAAACTGCTCAGAAATTCTTATTATTGAATTATACTATAATATATCGAGTTCAGAATCAATAAGTCTTTATCTGAAGATTATGATTTCTTCGTCGAATTAATAGAATAGAATGTAAGATGAAATATAATGCTTGTTCTATCCTACTTCTTGATCATTTACAAAATGCCGTACGGAATGAACTATTGTTCTACGATCAGAATGCTAGTTCTATAACACAAATTATATTATTCTCATAAATTATTGCTGTTATATCTTCAACGATCATCGATAAACTAATTATGAAAACTTTTATAGGACGAGACCTTTCTCTTATTTTTAGAGATACAATTGAATCAATTGGTCATTTACTATTCCTTTTCAAAAATGGAGCAGAAATATATTTTTTGATTGGTTCATTCAGAACCCTCCACAACTACATGCGCATGTGTAGAAATCATTCTTTAATAAAAATCAATATTTCCCCTCTTCTGTTTAATCACCCTATAATGATGACAAGTTCCGAGCGTCACCGCCAGATCACACCACCTATCACTATTTGTCGACGCATTACCGACGACGCATCGACGTCCATTTTGAAATTTCAACAAAACTACATTTTACTCTACAATATCAACAGATTCATTGATTATAACGCCTGTTATTCGATTACAATTGGTTTGTATAAACATTGGATTTCTTCCTTTAAATGTTGTGTAGTCAAAGTCAATTTTCTTTCAATGTATATCAGTGATAAATATTACTCCGAACCCAGACAGACTGAATGTGACATAAAATTTTGACTGATTGTACATGAATAATAATAGTTCCGTATTAGTGAAATTTCATTTTTCATGAAATTAAGAAAATTACAAATTGATGTGGAAACAATAGGATTTTAATGTTGAGGCATAGATTTACTAATTCGAAGTCTTATTGAATATGTTATTCATGAAATCAAGCTATTTTTTCATTGACGAATATTACAGCATTAATCAATCGATTCATATATTGTAAATTTCTTCCGGAAAAAATATCGAACACAATTACGTACTATGAATTTATTTCTATGGAATTTCGTAGTCTAAACACAACATATGAATGTATCACCAAAATATCATTTACTATTGCGAAAATTCATGATGAACTTACTCGTGGCATCCAATATTCCAATTAAAATTATCATTACACCACCAAAACTTTTGAATGTGATAGATCCGAAATGAGGCCTAACAATAGAAAGCATGTTTGTGCACTGGCAATAAAGTTGAAACTGAATCAGTTCTTTTTAGCAAAACAAGCGGTATTCTTGAGAAGCTAGTCGATGAAGTAGTAAAAATAATATTAAAAAAATAAGAACATGTTTGAAATAGAATAGATATCGGCAACACATAAAAAGCGTTAAGCAAACACAACCACCATGGGCTTAACTCATCAGGTAGACAACACAAAAGTATAGGTTAGAATCGTTTATCGTGAATAATATATTAAGCCAAGTTCACTATCTTACTAGTAAAAAACTTGTTTTTTTACTAGTAAGGTCCAAACTATGTAGTATATAGCTTCTCACTCTGCTCGCTAGATGTGACCATTAGCTACATGGACCCTCTGCTACTAAGATGAGAGGTACACATGTATAACACATGCATGATGTGCGTACACTTGCATATATATGTAGTCGTATCAAAAAAATTAAATAGATGCTTTTTCTTCATAAAACCTTCACCTATAATTATGAACCACTTTTGTACCGAATCTTGTGAGGGTTACCATAATAATATATATTCTACAACCCATATCAGTGCATTAAATCATTTTAATCTTTCTTCTTCTTACAACAAAACTTTCCACATCACAAAATGATTTTTTGGTGTATAAAATCCATGAAATAATATGTTGGCTCAATGCCATTTGGCAATATTTTAATACACAGATCTTTGAGATAGAACTAATAAAATGTAAAGTTATCAATAATCTTATTAATGTTATCATAATATGTTATCAATAATGTAAATGCTATGCAGTAATTCTTACTCATTTGAACATAATCAATAAATCGATTCATGGAATAATACTCCACAAAATTACCATTACAGCCTAAATTATTTTTAGCTTCGTGGCCAGCACATAATCTAATACTAGAATTTACTTTGAATCTTTGGTGCCAATAAAACACTAATTCACACTTCTTAAGCACTATTTTGATCAAACTTGTGTTCATTGAACGGATCAAATTTTAAAACTCACTTTAAAAATGAACACAACCCAACATAAAAGAAATTGATGACGAGTATGGCAATTGAAGTGACGAAAAAACACATTGATATCACCTAAACACACGATTGCCAATATTGATATCAAAGAAACAATGTCGACGTTCTGAACTATGTGTATGCACATAAATATATTGATGACCGTTCTAACTGATGATGGAGTTTGTAATAAACAGAGACCTGATGTCTCCCCCCCCCCTCTCACCTCACACCCGGTTTCAAAGCGTGGTCAAAGGGGCTACTCAACGAGCGACCCCTAAAAACTAGTAGCATTACCCCTATCCCCTACCAGAGAGCCTACTTTCTAGGTACATTGGAAAACCCCACCTCAAAAAAACTCGTTTTGAAAAATTATTACTCCTGTTCATGACTGGTCACGGGGTCTCGTTGGAATAAGATATAGTTCGTTCCCAACGCCATCTATCTAACTGGACTATAGATCTAAACAAAACATATAGATAACATGGTCCAACGTGGTAGGAGCTTCGGTGGTATACTTGTATCCACGAGAGAAGAAGGTAGTCAACCAATTGAAAAATTGCAAAACTTTGGTAATTGTATCATTTAGATGCAACTTTTTGGACTTGACAGTGCTGAGAGATGAAATTTTGTTTCTTGAACAAATAATTATTTCCAAAAAATGGTATCATCTTGAAATACCACATCTGCACGAACATAATGTTAATATTTGTGTGTATGTATTCTTACGACCCTGATTCGTGGATACAACTAGACATGTATATGATTATACTATCTTGAGGTTACCACATGGTTACAATATTGTACGTAAAACATGGGCATATTGTCCGCAATACTCAGTCAAACATATATTTCATGATGTGAATGTATATTTATAATGAAGTTCAAGTGAAGAGCCAATTTGATGGTATATGAAGTTCATTCCATATTTTTCCAAAAATCATATTTATACGCAAGAGAAATCCACAAACTACGCACCCAGACTGAAACCCTCATTAATTCACTCAAATTTGATGTTATATCCATTATTATTATTTTACTATGTCTCTTATTTGACGGTGTTCATGCTCATCAACATATATCGTATAAATATTTATGACAAGAACCCCCTCCCCCCCCCAAAAAAAAACGATTAATTATCCAAAAATACGTTAATTTGAATATGAATATTTTTTCAATCGATGATGATTGAAGAATGTCCAATGACTTTAGTATCGACTAGTTGACGAGAGATTATTAATTTAATTTATTTTTTGAGATTATATGCAATTTCAACATCCTTTCACTTCACCTTAAGTATGGAATGTCACATGTGAACTACACAGGATGAATAAGTGTCGTATCTTCAAAAACGAATCATTAACAATTAATAACTATAGTATTTAATAAGCTGAACCATAATAATATTCTAAAATCGTTTCATTTCAATTGAATTTGATTCTCAGTATATAGCCAAAATGAGTAAGGATGCTACAAAGTTACTGGTGTAGACCTACGAGATTTTTCTTCCTCCTTAAAAAGCAGTAGCGTTCACGTTGGACTATAATAGCTCATAATAGAAATGAAAACATTTTTATATTTTACCCCATCTATTAATTCATCACACACACACATTTATACATACTCACACATTTACTGTTTAACACTTTGGCGACCCGTATGTTTTGAAACTAGTCACACCAGTTTTTATCCTGAAAGTCCGGCCCTTATTATAAATGAAAGCCCTAAGGTGAATCCAAACGGGAATGAGGAAGGGGGGAGAGGTTATGTCCATTCCTGTTTCCGAAACAGAAAAGCAATTTCAGTAGCAATTTTTTTTTACTCATCACTCGACAATTATCAATATGAATATCAGCTGTACTATAGTTATATTCACGCAAGATGAAGGCGCGATCCACCCGTGCACTGTCACTATGAGATGAGGGAGACAGTCGATAGGAACCTCGAACTGGTGGTAATACAAGTGTATATCAGTTATTGAGGTGTATTTTTTTTTATGGGAAAAATAGAATATATTCCATTCCAGTATAATCCTTGATTCAGTTTTATCCTAAATAAGTAGTACTCCACACATTATAGAACTAAAAGAAAATCGTACTGTGCATTTAGTTACATGAGCCATGTGACAAAATAACTCGCATCATATTATAGGCCTTGAGAATCGCTTACTTTCTGAACGATTTTCTATGTCTTATAGTTACAAAGTGATTGCGCTTTCAGGAGATAGTTCCCATTTGAACCATTTTGGCTCTATTCAATAACTTTTTGTTAAATTCTTACTGTCTAACAGAATTGTTCAAGTGTGATTATGTAACCGTGTATGGTCAGTCACTATCATTGACGGAAAAATTATAATAATTGTTAATAATCAAAGCAAAACATTCCTATTATTGAATGTACTATTATTATGGATACCGCAACACATTTTCATGTCATTAAATAGTAAACGTATTTACACCAATTCGGAGTGAATGTCTATAGGCCCTATACCATATCGTCTGGTCACATTGAAAAACTGAACGTATAGTAGAGGGAAGAGATGACGAGGGGCACATATGAAGAAGATTTCCTGTCTGTCAGTGAGTGCTATGACCCTTCCTGTATACATATAGGGAGAGATGACCGGATTTAGGGGTTAATGTACTTCAATGTAATTACTTCCTCAAAGAAAAGAAAGATTTTTCCTCCACAATGCCCTCGTATATGAAAAAAAACTCGTACCTCGTATGACTGGAACACCATATGGCATAGTAAAAATATTATACCTGGATGATTTTTATTGACCAAAGGGACTAAGATGATGAAGGGTTGGATTGGAAGGGTGGAAGTAACTGACCCTGACCCAACGGCCGGACTCAACATTCGAGAAGGGTATGGACGGATAAAAAACAGTCGTATTTTCGGCCGTTGGTTGAATTTCAAGAAAAGTTCCCATACGAATACGAGAAAAAAAAAAAATGTTTTCTCCTTGAATGAAATTTCATATGTCTTAGAGGAAAGTTTTATCGAGACCATATCAGTTTTTTAAACGCCTTTATACGATGAGAAACTATTATGGCGGAGTCATGTTACTAACCTATGTGGTGCGTACGATACATGGACATTCTACGATCATTAATAATATCAATGTGAATAATTCCTTCAGTTAAATACACACATTGTAGAATATGTGCTTTTCGAATATATCGTATCTAAATAACTTTAGCTTATAGCACTCATTTAGCGTTTGGATGTCTAAAAAAAATAGTGCTCGGCCTAAATTGGTATATCTAGCCCCATCACTTTTATAACTGAAGGTCGTGGCCAAGTAGTACTTCTTCCAAACATTTTCCTCGACGACTGTTGAAAACCACGAAACACCATGTCAGCATGGACAAAAAAAGTGTATGTTTGTCTTGAATTATACATTTACTTTATTTTCTTACGCTTTCGTATTCTTCTGCTCTTCATTTCTTAAAATGTTTGAATATCTTGAAATTTGTATTGGTATTGTAGTGGACACTTCCACGATTCACATCTTCTTCTCTTCTTCTCTTCCATGTTAAAGCCACCAAGTGGCAGTGAATTGTCTTGTTCTGCCATAGCTCATTGACGATGATGACATCCAGATGACCGTGAACAAAATGTTTCTTCCACGGTTTCTGTATTCTTTTGAGTGATTTCTGGACTTTTGGGACTCATGTATCTTGATATTCCTGAAAATAAGAAGATATGTATTCACATAAATCTATTACAATATAGCATTTATTGAAAACTGAAATATCGAAACTACATGAAAGTCATAAAAACTCTGTGTGATCACTAAATCCAGAATTAGCTGTATGTCAGCATTCCGTCTGGCTAGGCCAGAAGGAAAAATATTGTAGCGTACATTTTCCACAAAATAACTGAAAATTGTACTTCACTTATGTTCAATTGTAGTAGACCCTACGTTGCTCGAAGATCATGTTGACAGATCGGAAATGAAATTGATTCACTCTCAATCTACAAATATATATGGTTCAATTCAATATATATATATATATATATATATATATATATATATATATATATATATATATATATATATATATATATATATTATATATATATATATATATATATATATATATATATATATATATATATATATATATATATATATATATATATGAATATATATTTATTTATTTTATTACAGTATTTACAAACAATATTTACAAATCCTTTTCAATCTATTATTCTGGAATCAAAACACTTAGTACGCATTCTTCACGATAGAGTGTACATACAACCTTGATATACCATTTTTCCTTTCACATTACGAAGACAAATGCTTCTCCCCTATCCACAAGACATTTCATACGCTTCACTAACTTCAGGCAAATATTAAGTGTTTTTTGGCTTTCTATGAAGCATACTTATCAGAGTCTCCTTAAGTAATGTTAAGTAATTAAAACACAAAACCAGTGTAAATAAACTGAAATACGAGCTAAAAAGCTTAGCCGTGCATACGAAAATAAAATGTAATACGATTTTGAATTTATTGGTGATATAAAACGTTTGTTACATTGAAAGACTTCTAGCAACGGGGATGTATAGTAGCGTTCTTTCACTGACACTTAATGCGTCAAGTGTGACTTTTACAAACAAAATGCGTTACTACAATTTCGAATGAACTATGACGTATGTTCTAAAATGTAGCAAGAGAGTATTATTCATTATAATTATTGTTGCCATAGTTCTGAACGCAATTTTGCTTTAGACGATAGTCATTAATTAAAAAACTGTGCTCCATAAAATATGGAAAGACGTCATTTTGTAAGCAGTTTCTTTCATGGCAATTGTATATTAAAAAAAGATTAAAGAAAAATCCGATCATACAGTTATTAAAAACCATGGCAACCCCCTTAATGAAACGTTAGAAAAAATAATCTCCCCTTTACAAGTTGCAGTTCTCTTGAAAATAAAATGTTCCAAAGAGGATTTTTCCCTCGTTATTTCCGCTTTAATTTATCTTCCAATTACGTTTTCATTACTGTCCCTCTCGTTTTCTTTTTCTTTACTTCTCCGTCTCTTTCGCTCACGCCTACACTCCTTCTTTTTATTATATTTTTTCCTGCATAAAACAGCAATTTTCTTTATTTCAAGACTTTCTCGTATTTTATAATAAAACGCCTGGGCGTTTGCTCTTACTTTCTTCAACAATTTCAAATGAATGGAATCTCTATTTCTTACTTAAAAGAAGCAAAACTACCGGGTGATTTAATTGTCCGAAACATCGCTATGTTTGAATAAGTTCATTGAACGTGATAAATATGCTCCAGATTAATGTCATTATTGACCAGTGATCATGCATTTATATTAAAAATTCATCAAATCATAAAGTACACTCACAAATAATTTCAAGCCTAAATGTAACGCTTCTTTGCTCGTGTTCAATAATGGTGTTAAAAACATGGGTAGCCCGGTATCGGGCTGGGTTGAACGCAGAGCAAGGCAAATTTTTGATTACATTTCTTTGTTCCTGCTTTCTTCTTTCCAGGAACGTGAAGTGAGCATTTTTTCCTCGTTTCTGTTCAACTATACGAAAGAAAGTGTTGCGAAAATAATAATTATGAAAATCCTCTCATACTTACATTTTATTAACGGGAATAAAAAGTTCAGTTATATATATTATGACTTCAAAACCTTCATCAGATAACTGAAAGTTCTGACATACAAAATTTTTCTATAGTGAAATTAATGTTTTGGATCTCTAATTAAATTCATTCTCAAGTTCCAACCAATGTCAACCGCCTCCGTTATTATGCAGTATTTTCGTTGTGGCAAAAGTCTAGACGATGCGATATCATCTACCATAAAGACGTGAGTGAAAAGATGCCATCTATAAATATAACCCGCCTCAAAACAACAGAAACTTGATAAAAGCAAACCACGATCTGGCTGTAATGATGGAAACTCTATGTCAGTTTAACGCTGAAATCACTTGGTCTACTTGCTTGCCAGCGTTAATGATGCGAATGCGTTCAACAATTAGGACAAATTTAAGAAAAGTAAACTGAGAAAAACCTAAGAAGGTCAAATAATCACAATTTAAGGAAAATGTAATCCAAATAATATGAAACACATTCAATTTTTCGCGATGTACTGCTTGAACCAATACACCGCAGGGATGTCATTTTATTGTACGATTTTGTATTCATTTTGTTTTGTGCTATATTGTTTTGATATGATTTGATAATTTGATATTTGAGGAGGATTCCTTGTAGCCATTTGGGTATTACGTTTGAGACCGGAATACGAATATTTCATTTTTATTTGAGAACTACTGAATTCATAACAATCATTATATTAATGAAACTATATTTGAGTTCAATAACGGTCTTACTTAATAAGGGCTACTTAGTATGAAAATATTAATTGGATGAATAGATTACAGAGAATAGAGCACTCAATTATGAGGTGAAATTCCACACATACTATTCCAATAGTATTTCAGTATTAGTATTAAAAATCCAACTATTCATAAGCCATCCAGTTCAACGAGCCATCCAGTTTCATTTTAATAGTAGGCTACACATTTAAAAACAAGATTCAGTTGTAGTGAAATTCCGTTGGGAGATCAAATACAAATAAATTATATATATATATATATATATATATATATATATATATATATATATATATATATATATATATATATATATATATATATATATATTTATAATGACAGTAATCTATGATGATAACAATAATTCATAGACAAGAATAGTACATAATAATACAATCTATATTCGAAAATTATTTGAATTAATCTACCGTTCTAATCCTAACACAATATTTAGTAAAATATGTTTTTTTTTAAATACATTTTGGGTTCAACGACGCACTATACTGATGACTACGATCTATTGGCGTCGGTGAATGATACAAATGATGAGATGATGAGGTGAGAGGTTATTTGATTAGGTGTTTTTGTATAGTGGGAAGGAGTCGGTCGTGGCCTGTTGTTAAGGAACCATCCCAGTATTGACCTGATCGACAGAGGGAAAGCACGAAAAAAAAAAATGTCAGGATGGTCGACCATGGCGGGAATCGAACCCCGGTCTAACCACTCGCCCACGGCTCAGTTAAAATAAGTTGAAAAATTATATCATCAACTCAGTCAAAGGATGTATAAATGAAGACGAATCAATATGTAATACAAAAACCATTAAATTATGCGGATACATTATATACTCACAATTGTTTTTCAATATTATCTTCAAACATTGATAGATTGCTCAGTATACTGCAACCAATACATCCTATCATTACAGTTTGTTTTCGAACAAGAAATTTCATGGGCACTCCGTTGATTGAGGATACCATATAAATTATTAAAATAGGTATTTCTTACATATCGCGATTTTCAGAATTTGACCTGGAATAGAATTTCCACGGAACATAATGGAATAACCTGTCACGAGAAATTTGTAAGGTGAAGATATATGTTAGTTATTTTCGAATATGTTTTCATCAAATTAGGATTGGCTTGGATTATAAAAGAAATTTAGTATAAAGGCAAGGAATTTCGTTTAATCACACATTTTCTTTAGAAATCAAATGGCAAAGGCAAGAAATAATAAATCTAATAAAATATTGTATACGGTATATATACTCTGAAATGAAACGAAACGATGGTAATAATTAGGACATTCTTCAACGTAATAATGCCTTAAATTATGAGTCTACGTACATCACAGTCACATTCTTTCACGTTGTTCACTAAAGAATATTCTATTTCAATCTTGGTTGTACCTTGATATATTGCAATTCACGAAACTTGAGGGTCGAAATTCCCAACTGTTTGAGCAAAGGATAAGGGAAACCGACACTCGGAACCTTTGTGTTGTTCGGAATATTAAAAGTGAAACATTCAAAATATATACTGCAGGAGATCTTCAATAGAAAAAGTGTGGCACGAGCACCAGTTTTTCATATCAAGATAACACTGAGACGGGTGGACCAGTGGTTAGCACGAATCTTTAATCAGGAGACCGGGGTTCGATTCCCACCATGGTCGACCATCTGATGGAGACGCCTCGGCCGTTTATAGGTTAATACTGGCACGATTCCTAATGTCCGGTCACGACTGAATGATCGTTCAGTCATCCACAAATCGTTCCACAAACAAAAGAGGATTATTCAATGGCTCTACACTGGTATTTAAATTACAATAAAATAAAATACTGAGAAGAGGAAATAAATTTGTATCCGCGGCATGAGAGAATAATTCACCAAAAAAATGAATACAAATATCACCTTTATATTTGTATAGCTGAGGTTTCGTTGGGGTATTATGATGCTTCACCATGGCGAAGTTTACGATGAGAAACAAAACTTCGCCTTAAAAATCTTGAAAACTTGCATAGAGATACTGTAATTGACTAGTTTTTTTAGTTAATTAGTAGATGAACTTCTTCTCCCGTAGATACAGGTATATGATATGTGGTGAGATAAGAGAAATGAGAAGTTTTTATTTGATTGATGAGATATATATCCACCAGGAATAATTCGTCAGGCCTGAGACTTCTCCCCCTCCCCCTATACGAAACTCATACAAGTACAACAATCTATTGGCCTAGTTATGCACTGTAGACATTTAGTTGAGTTTTTTTTCGGATATCATGATTATTTAAAGAGGATGAGAACTCGAAAGCACTCGTGAAAATGTATCCCAATTGTTGTATTCATGATTTATCACTTGATAATCATGTCTATCATTCAAATAATTTCTTCAACTTTTCTAAGAATACCTAATTGAAGTACAGTACAAATAATCTGGGCGTAGTAATTGTCTTTTTCACAATCATCAATCCCCCCTGCCCCATTCAAAATGACTCGCATATGAAATATGAGAGACCAAATTATTTCTTGACCCCTTTCCCTCCATATTATCGCCACCACAAGAATGGTCTTCTCAGATTGGTCGGCAATTGATATTCGTCGGATCATTTTTACCATCTACATATATTCATATATAGCCATTGCATTTTTATCTTGCTGAAATTTGAATAAAAAATACATTTGCCCTAAGGGCAAGTTAATCTATTTTTGAGATAACACTTTTAACAGAACACAAGTGAAAAACAAGCACGACAGTATTTGAATTCAAGTATGTGGTCTTAGAACGAGTCCCCCTTCTTATTTGATGTTCTGTTTTGCTTATCCGAAGATAATATCAAACAAAATGTACAATAGAATTGACTTTTTTTACACAATATCAAGTATTCTAAGCCTAGAGCACATCACTTCCTCCGTTCAAAATAATTATCTGGGAGAGAATTCAATATCACGGAATCAATTTGGTTCACCTTAACGTTTCTTAAGTTGTGAGGAAGTTCATCACAAAGGCATAGTTAATATTACCAATGCTTCTAGAATTCTATTACTGCACTCAACTTGTCGCCCAATGAGAGTACTTTTAAAGAAATAGTAACGTGAACTCATATCGTATAGTACATTGAAAATATGAAATGTACTTAATATAATTTGTATGTAGGCCTAACGAATAGGCGTTGGCTTTTGTTTCACTCACATACTTATCTCAAATATGGGGATGAAACGAAAAATTCAAATCTTGAAAAGTGTATTCTTGATCAACAAATATTAAAGAATATCAAGTTGAAACAGGGATTTCTCTCAAACTGCTTCAAGTCTATAATGTTTAGAGTCGTTATTGGTTTGGTCTTCAAGTTCAAAATACAGCAATAGATTAAGATCTACTGATCTAATAGTAGCCTATAATTATAAAGATAATGAGCCTATAAACTATAAAGTGTAGATCCCTCAATTTTCTCCTTTTTTGAGTTCGGATCATATTTTGTTTGTGGAAAAGTCATTTTACTTATTCTATGCAAGGTCAATGTATTACGAATGGAACAACTTATTAATAACGTGTACAAATCTTAGTTAAAACTCGATCCATCTATAGATGTTCATGTAAAAACTAATTTCGTGAAATGGAATGGTTAGTTTCCTCGTGAAAATTGGCCAATTTTCTTTCTACCTGTGTTAACTAATTGATAGCTTCAGGCTTAATATGGAAATGAAAACGGCCAGTCCACTTTAACCAATACTCCAGCTCCACTAATTCGAACGAAATTGTCAAATTACAGAAGCATGCCAGCAAAATAATTACTTATAACATCAAAATTAAACCATGAATAATAAAATTTGTAGATTAACAGTTACGTAAATCTCAACAGAATATCTGAAACGTCATTCGTGAATATTGACAAGCAATTCATTCAGATTTATTTATATTTGTTATTCTTTGATGTTTCAACATGTAATGTCATTGAATGAAATGAAACTGCATGACAATCATTTGCCTTACTTTACAAACTAACTGTTCGTAGCTCGCAATTGGGTTCTACAAAAATGTTTCTTCTCTCTTTTTTGAATCTGAAATGTAGTCATTACATCGTCTTTCTTATCCCACCGGTGATAAATTGGAGTAGCTACGTCTTAGAAGAGTTAGGGGGCGATTACTGATAAGCGGGGTTGCATACGCGCCAACTTTCAGGGGGAAAGACCAAGATCGTTCCTTTTTTACTTCTTTAGTACCAACTTGTCAGATAATTGTTGTTGTATCAATGCTAAAAACATCAGAACAATGGGAATAATGATACTGCGACAGCAAAATTCAGATTAGCTTCACGTAGTTTTTTTATTCAAACATCAACGCAATATTATTTGTATTACTATTTATATTCTCCATGCTTCATGGTCAATAAGAATAGTGAACTATGCTCATGTCACGCTTATATCAACGAGTGGATTTTTAGGATTCGACATTTTTGATAAATTAGGATATATAGTCACACGAGACACGTTTTACATTGATGAAACAACGACATTTTCATGACAAAACTGTTTTCCCCCTGCATTATATTCCATTGAAGAATATCGAAGATTGTCTGTATTTCATGTGAATAAAGTGATCTCGAGTTTGTAATTGGAACACGATTGGCAAATTAATTATCTGTATCGATTATTTAATTTGTCAACATATTAAAAATTATGCCATTCTTAATATATGAGTAGTATTTGATGGATCAATACTTTGCTTCAATACATATTTATGTGATTATAGAAAATCACACCCCTTTCTTTTTAACCCTCAGGAACCCCTTGAAAAGCTAACAAATTACCCCCCTCCCCTTCATCAGTACTATGTATATATATTTATACGTAGCATGCCTCGACAAGAAAAGAAACCCGGCTACCAATCTTACCCTTCCAAAAAACGACCCCTTAAAAATCTTCACCCTCTTTTTAAAACGCGAATTGTCTCCAATGATAACGCTATCTCTCTCCAGGAGATTTACTACCCATTCATTCAGCTACCACCTATTCCGAAAACATTTACTGTCAAACGGAAATAATAATATGTATTACTATACAAAATAATAATAATAATAACAATATGTCAAATATTGTATTGTTTCAAAAATGGTCTGACTTGATGATTTTCTATAGTTGACCATCCGAAGTCGAGAAGATATCCTTAAAGAGCTGGTCTATAAATAGCAACTTTCTAAAAATGAGATTCATGAAAAATATAATGTGGATAAAAAAATGTATCCCATTCCTTCGATTTGTATATTTTGGGCATCATTTCTGAACCCAATCTTATTTCTAATATAATTATATATACATAGTTTTCAAATATAAGTATTAACAGACGTATATTCAAGAATTTTCATACGTAGGCCTATGCAATAGGAATCCATCACTTTGTATTCAAGTTATATTAGAATTGATCCTAGAAATAGTTAATGGTATTTCGAGTTCACAATATATTAGTAGTTACGTATATCGTAAGCATATTAGATCTGAATTTGTTGTTAATTTCAATATTTTCATAATAATACCAATAATTTCAATAAAGTGAAAGTATATAATCGACACATCACATTTACATCCACATTCACATGCAATGAATGGCAAAGCAACTATTTTCTATGAAATGGAGGATTACCAACGATTGTCAGCGAAGAAAATTGTGCTGCCTGTTTGTTTCATGCCAAGATAAAGGATATGCTAATAAATACGATCTCTAATCGGACGTACCTCGATGCTGCTCCATATTTAGAACGACACTGGTAGTAAAACGTGTCTATGAAATATAATATGGAAACTCCAAACATTTATCATCACAATCAATGTCTACACATGAAACTTAGAAAAGTTACTGAAAAAATCACACTCTGGTATATTATTTCATACAATCTATTTCACACAACGTTTATATACCTCATCAGTATAATGAACTGTGAACCATTTTTGCTACCACAGTTTACAACCCAAAAATATATGTATACAAAAAACAATAATAAATTGAATGAATATATCAAACGGTTTTTACCTTTGCGCCATTTCATTATCCATTTATTCCTGTACTAAACTTGGTAACGTCATGCAAAACGAAACGTCACTGTGTTATGCTCATAGGAGTTGTCGTTGCTTCATTCTGAAGACGTTATGGATACCATGCGATGTATCTACATCGCATGGTATATGTGATCATATGCGATATATAATACGTGTCTACTACAGTACTTGCTCAAGTAACCTGAATTCCGAGATCAAAGTCTTATTCTCAAATAGAAAAGTTTCATCTCAAGAAACCGGATATAGCGCCTTCAAATGATGAAAATACGTTCATCCATTATATAAATAACTGGTAATACTCATTCCACTAAGTTCGTTATTTTAAACTATGAAAACTTTTCCACTGGTTTTATTTATATTGGGTTTAACGGCGCAATGTAATGATAACGGAGATATATTGACGTCGGATGAATGATTAATAAGATGATGGGATGATGAGATGAAGGTTTCTTAGGGAATGAGAATGATAGTGGGAAGGAAGTGGTTGTGGCCTATATAGTCGAAACCATACCAGCATTAGTTTGGACTACAGAGGGAAACCACGAATGACCCCTGTAAAGATGGACGGTGGAGGGGATCGAACCAGATCCGAATTGCCTCTAACTTATCGGATCACATAGAGCGAGAGCGTTAGCAACTTTTTTAATTGGTATGGAATCAAAAGATTCGAAAGAACAAAAAAACATCAGAACGAAAAAAAATATTTGTTAGAATAATTATTGAAGGAAAGCTTACGATATTTGAAAGATAAGTATGAATTATGAGATGAGTATGAGATAAGTGTGAATGAGTGAGCGGAAGCGAAGGCTTCCATTGGGTCCAAAACTAATTTTCTCTGTTATTTGTTCGTTTGTTCGTTCGGTAAGTTTTTTAATTTTGTGTGTGCGCTTGTGCAAGGCAAAGCAAATATATATAGGCCTATATTATGAATCTTCAGGAGACCGGGGTTCGATTCCCGCCATGGTCGACTACCCTGACAGCTAAGTGGTTTCTCTCTGTCGTTCAGGTCAATACTGGGATGGTTCCCTAACAACACGCCACGACCGACTCCTTTCCACTATACAAAAACACCTAATAAAATAACCTTTCATCTCATCCTCCCATCATCTCATATATCATTCACCGACGCCAATAGATCGTAGTCATCAGTAGAGTGCGTCGTTAAACCCAATATAAATATAAATATATATATTTACATATATATATATATATATATATATATATATATATATATATATATATATATATATATATATATATATATATATATATATATATATATATATATATATATATTAATGAATCTTAGACATGTAATGGGAAGCACAACCAAATAAACTGAGAGTTAATCATATAGTTTTGTTCATCATAAACTTGGTGACCATGGTTACCATCCCAAACAACCAAATGACCCAAAAGATTGGATATTGAGCGATGCGGCTCGGTTAGAGTAAATGATGATTCGAATTTTGAATATATATCCATTAGAATGGAATGATAAGAGAAATGAATGATACATTTTTATTCAAAACCATGTGAATTGTAAGATGTTGTGAGTACAATGATCAGGTCAATGATGATTGAACATGACTAGTTCAATGAGAATCCGGTCAGGGTTTTCAAAACCAATAATAATAATAATAATAATAATAATAATAATAATAATAATAATAATAATAATCTCTTTATTGTCCTTTGTATGATCATAGTATGATATAAGACAGTCACGTTGTACAAAACATAAATGCGCTAGAAAACAAAACAAAATGTGCTTATACTTAAATATAAATATTATGTACTGTACATATGTGAGTATATTACATGTCAGACTATTCAAAACCATGTTTGAAACTATTTGAAACTATTTAATATTTCAAACAGATATTACAATTTTTACTATCATGATTTAAGCAGTCGCCAATGGAATGAAAGCAATGGTTTTTAGATAGGTCTTCAATTTGTATTTAAGACTCTGTCCTGTGTTATTTTTAAGCTCCTGTGGGAGGCTATTCATTAACTTAGTGCATGTATATTTTGATCACTCCCCATAATTATGAAAATTTCGTTAATCCAAGAAGTTACAATGTGAATGTTGCATTTCCACAGTATACAAATATAATATTGTCACAGTAGTAAATTAGCTATTGTTGTTAATGCATCTATCCATTCTAATAACTATAATTTCTTTCTTATAATCGAACATTAACCATTAAACCAACATATATCATTCAATGTTCCAACGGCTTTCGTTAGGTTAGGAAGAATAAACTATGCATTTACTTAGTCAGCGTAAATGACCCTATCGACAGACCGGACACGTATTAACAACAAGGTGAGTATAAAAGCATGTGTGATGAGAGAACTCCCTCTCACGAGACGCTTCCAGAACACGAGAGGGACTGAGCCGCTATCAACATCTTACGCGAGCTGCTCTTTTGGATCAGGACTTGACCTGTGACCAAGTTTCGGTCTTGTTGACTGTTATTATGATTTCTCGCCCATTAGGACTATAGTCGAGCCATATTTAGTAGCGTGTCAAGTCAATTATCCCAATGCATTATTGGAATGGTTCAGTTCGTCTCATAAATATTCTCGATAAATACTGAAGTTGTAGTTTGATTGGAATTCTTACTTCACCTGTATACTTTTAATCATACTTTGTCATCCACACCCTTCCTCTCATAGCTCATGAGTCAGTGCTACTTTTCCAAATAATTCGCTACACCCTTTGCCCAAATCCATTCAAAATTCCTACATCCGAATTCAGGTTGTAATCATATTGTATACTGATTTTCCTGATTCTGAAAAATATTTTTATATATATATATATATATATATATATATATATATATATATATATATATATATATATATATATATATATATATATATGATCTGAGTCCAATTTCATTTACGATGTCTCAACAGCATAAGTTTTCCAATTCTTTCATTTTATTCCTCGACATCTCCTCTTCACTAATTGCTGTTTCATTTTAATTGATTCGTTAATTAAGACCAAGCACAAGGTAGCATTGTTTGATTTCGAAGGTAAAGTTCGAAACTTTTCCAAATTCGCTCGTTTAGAAAACAACTTTGTTTATGAAGGGATATCAAGAAAATCTATAAAGAGTTTGATTTGAGTTTCCTTTATTTATTTTCTATCTTTCTCTGTAGTCTTTACCTATCTTTGTTCGTACAAAAACCTTCTTCCTCACTTTATTTCATTTGAAAGAAAACGAGAATAAAATGTCGTTAAGGATACATGAAGAATGAACAGACCAAGATGTGATCTAGGGTACGGAATGAAAACATATAAAAAAATTCCCTCAAGATAAAATACATAGCTGAAAATTTCGTTGGAGCAATGTGA